>CM073600.1:40577316-41777316 GCA_037074985.1 Solanum bulbocastanum
TTACTATACCTTCGAAGGTTGAATTGCTAATTATGAAAGTCGGAGTCTCGTATTCTCTTTGTGAATAAAGAGTTATCTGATGGACTTTTCATTATTGAAAAGGTAATGGATGTGCCAGATGTACAAGATGATAGTAGTTGAAGAGATTATTGACAGTTGCATATGTTATCATCTGTTTTGAGTCCTAAGTGTTAGATATTCGCAAGTTAATCTTTCACTAGAGAAAGTTCAACTATTTCATTCTTCGATGTTCATCACCACATGTATTGCAAATATATTTAATTTCCCAACTCTTTAAGTTTGTAAAAGTGAAGTGGGATCATATAAAATATCTTTATTTTGTATATGTTGCTATGATTCAATGACACTTATAACGTAACTAGTTCTATTTTCCTTTCAGTTTTCGAAAATCTTGTGAACATTTGGCGCTCTTCCTTTAATTGATTTTGCAGATATGTGTACTCATTACTGTTTTATCTCAATTTCTTAGGTGTAAGATTGTATCAAGAAGAATTCAATGAGAATACAAAGACTTTGTGAGTGGAATTCGCAAAGGTTATTACATTTTTGTCGATTTTCCTCCCTTTTTTCTCCGTAATTTTGTCCCATTGTAGAATTCAACTTTTACACTGATAATGTACAAGATAACTATACTTTTTGGTTGCCTTGACGTTCCAAAAATTGCTAAGTAAGCTAATATGTTCTTTGAGTTAGTTTACTCAAACCAACTTTAGCATTAACCACACGATATTAGTTGATTATAACACAAACGCCTCTATGTAGTGTTGTTATGATTGGTGAAATTTGTCATCTAAATAAATGCTTTTCTTTTATCCATTCTATGTAAATTCCACTATTCATTTACAACACATGTTATTCTATATTATTAGCCTGCTACTACGTGACTCTCTGGCTCACAATTATGTCCAACACGAGGTAGAAATGAAAGACGTTAGACATTTATAAAAGTAAGGATTAGTTCTACATTGCAAGACGTTAGACATTTGTTCGCAATACATCATGTTGGATGTTGATATAAAAACTTTATTTATCAAAATGAAAATTTGAGTTGTTCAATTCAAAGTTCTAAAATATTCTTGAGTAAACTTAGATAGTTCTTCTTTCCTTTTTTAATTAAATTTTTTTATTCTTTTTCATAATGTACAATATTGTTTCAAGTGAAATTAAAAATTATAAAATTTACTATTAAATTTTTTGGGATCTAAAAATTTTGGGAACCTAAATAGATTCTTTATTAACTATATCCTTGAGCCACTCATGATATGTGCTTATATTAATTGCACCTTTTAGGGGCCGTTTGGTTACGGTATAAGAGGGCATATTATTCATATATAAAATATTGTATTAGTTTTACTATGTTTGGTAAAAGTTTTTTATTAGGTTGAAAAGTCAACATGATTTATACTATGTTTGGTTGATAAGTTCTAAATATTATATAATTCATGTATTAATTTTATACGGTGTTTGGTTGCGTTTTTCGTAATCCTACATAATTAATACCTACAACTTATGAGGGAATCTATGTATAAGTTATGTAGGATAGAAGGTGGAATAAATTATGTGAGTATTAGTTATATATGTATTAAAAAGATAAATTACATATTTATCCCTATTAATTTTTTTTTAATTTTTTTTTAATTGAAAACTTTACATAACTATTCTATTTTTCGAACTATTTTTGTTTCTTATTTCTTTTCGTATACAAACGTCTTTTTATTTGTTTTCATTTAAAATCAAAATATAAATATTTATTAATATTATGAATAGGAATGTATAATTTTGATAGCGCATATGCTAATTATATATTCACATTATATATTACTAAATATATCCACATATTTAATTATCATGTAGTAATTTTTTATTTAGAATATGAATTTATATATTTGGTATACTAAAAATGTACAAACAACACATGCATCATATTGATAGAAATTTATATTATATAAAAAAGGATAGTATAATGTACTTGAAATATATTAATAGTATTTTATTTTTATAAACTTTAAACATTAAAAAAAAAAAAAGACAGAATTCTTAGTTAAGTATAGAAAAAATTTCTTTGTTTATTTTTTAATGGAGAGTTTATACTATTTGCTTACTTATTTTATTTGTAAATAATATATATCAATTTATATTAAAATCAATATTCAATAGTTAATAATTCATGTAATGTAATCTCTACATAACTAAATAACACATACATAACTAATATTCGTATAACTAATACCCACATAACTAAACCATTCATAGCTAATACATGCATAACTAAACCTTACATAAATAATACATGCATAAACTAAAATCATGCATAATTAAATACCTACATAACTAAACCCTGCATAACTAATACCTGCATAACTCTAACCAGTAACCAAACGACCCCTTAGGGTGTTATCTTTAGACTTCTGCTTAGCTTAGTAAATTCCGGGGCCGCTCAACAAACTTGGAGGCCTAAACCGAAATTTCAATTAAATGCCTAAAATCTTTTAGCTAGCAATTATTATTTAAATTGTTAACATTATTCTATAAGTAATACGTTGACAAAACTGCTTATAAGCTTCTTCTTCTTCTTTTTTTAAAAAAAACACATAAAATAAGTCAATATAAACAGGCTTGTAATTCACTTTATCCAAAACATGATTTTTACTATTGATTCATATTTTTGATAGAGCTCTAACTTACATATAGTATAAAAGGTGTCTAGAAAATTGCAATGCTAGAGTTAGTGAAGAGAATGTAAGAAAACAAAACAACATTTTTCTTGATTTCTTCTTTTTGATTGAGGTTAAGGAGAATAAAATAATATATATATTTTTTAAGAAAAATACATTTATCTTAGATAAATTTTTTCTATAAAAAAAATTAACACATAATTTATTGTGGTAAAAATTAGAGGCCTGGCGGCCCAAGGCATATGCCTAATTTTTATAAGTATTGAGCCTGCACTGGGTAAATCATGAGGTTAAAGGACATACAACAACAACATATCCATCGAAATCTCATGAAATCTCATGAGGCCTGGGGGCCAAGGCATATGCCTAATTTTTATAAGTATTGAGCCTGCACTGGGTAAATCATGAGGTTAAAGGACATACAACAACAACATATCCATCGAAATCTCATGAGTTACTGAACATAGTTATTAAAATTGTTAGGCAGCATTTAAGTAAAACAAAAGAAGAAAGTGAAACTTGGGAAGTTCACTATTGCTAGAATAATTCATCAACAATTGAAATCAAAAAAATTATCAGAAATATAAAAAATGCAACTGCAAAACTTGAGCTATTGGGCATCTCATCGAAGAAAAAGTAAATTTTTTTAACTGCACCAAGGCAAAATAGGAGGTTTAAATCAAATAGCAGCATGGTGGCTTTTGTTGACTTGCTAAAAAATATTTATATGCTATGATCATCAGAATTTATATTTCAGCTATGGAGAAAACTAGCGAAAGTTCAAGAGTGACTTGGAGAATTGACGTAGTAAATACTCTTTTGGAAACTTGCATTCAAGAAGTATCATTGAATGAAAGAATTGGAAGTAGTTTAAAGCCAAATTCATGGATCAAGGTTAAAGATGCTTTGGAGACTTCTCATGATTTTGTAGTCACACAAAAGAAGATGAAGAACCATTATGATTATTAAAAAAAGTATATCAAGTTATCATCTTCACCATTGTATAAGAAACATCACTAACCTTGTAACTAGACTATGTCAAGTGGCATGGTAAGAGTAGTATCAGTACAAATAACATGTACCCATAGACATCATAGATCGATCCGAATCCACCACATAATATTTTGTCAATAATGAAAACAAAACATGCATTAACTTTAAAATAAAAGTAGGAGCCGACCCTTAAATCACCACCCTTACCAAAAACACTATTACCTTGGACCCCATACACTCTACCTCAAGCTATCTACCACATTTCGCTCCCAACTCCAACATCTAGGTCATTCCACCCTCACATCAAATCATAAACTAAACGCTTCTATTACATGGAGAATTTCCGAAGCAAGGTCACTACTACCAGTTGACTAGTCTGCTACTCTCCCGTGAATCTCATGTCACACCTTATCTTAACAACGCTCCAGTTATACAGAATATGAACAAGTAATTATAATTTAGCAAAATAGATATCTACAATTATTACACTTAGTACAACATAATCTGGACTCCTAATCCTTATCTGGACTCAACATCCACAATCACATGATCCACAATATTACCACTAGTCATACCTGATTCATTAGACTTTTAATTAACTTAGACCTCCAAAGATCCTAAAACATCATTATGGTATTTAGTATGCGATTCTGGCCTACAGAAGGACCGCCTCAACATTTAAATACACCCATCCAGCCACTCAGCGATCAACATATGATAAATAAAACAGAATAAATAACTTTGGTTCTCTTATGGAATTCACACACGAGTTGTTAGTGTACCCGCGTGGTACCCAATTCAATCGTTAGTATGTATTGGTGTGGTACTCACGTGGACAATAAAATTTGCATTGAGATAACAATAATCAAGAACGGAAAATTATGCAGCAATCATTTTATTATTTCAAAGTGCGAGTGTTACAATTTCTATGATTCCTCTGAATTCGCCTTTTCGAATATAAATTCAAGGGCTCTTGAGTTTGTTCTTGAATCTTTGATGAACTTGGACTTGAACTTTATCTTGATCTTGACTTGCACTTTATCTTGATTTTGACTTCTAGTTGAATTCAAGGGCTTCGAGCTTGATCTTGAATTCGACGGTCTTGATCTTGATCGTTCTTGAACTTGAACTTTATCTTGATCTTGACTTCTAGTTGAATTCAAGGGCTTCGAGCTTGATCTTGAATCCGACGATCTTGATCTTGATCATTCTTGAACTTGAACTTTATCTTGATCTTGACTTCTAGTTGAACCCAAGGGCTTCGAGCTTGATCTGGAATATGGCGGTCTTGATCTTGATCGTTCTTGAACTTGAACTTTATCTTGATCTTGACTTCTATAAATCTTGAACTTGAACACTTGAACTCTTCAATTCTTGAATTCTCGAATTCTTGAACTTGTAGCTTGTAGAGAAATTGCGGTTTTTGATCCACGAGCTTTCTCTAGCTTCTTGTTCAAATTCTTGGTTCTCTTTTTCTGAATTATGAGACCCCTATTTATAGTTTTAAAATAGAGGAGTTGTGATTGGAAGAGGACTCCCTTCGGCCAATCAGATTTAAATGGCATGGCATATGAGCTTTATGGAGCGGGCTTTAATTAAATCCATATTTATTAGATTTAAATAATTAATTCAATTATATTAATCCATAATATTATTTGAACTAATATATTCATGAATTTAATATAATCCAAATCATTTTATAAATTTATATTTAATAAATTTTAAATGATTACAACTCAATCAACAGTATGTACCGGTGTGGTATCCGATCCAATCATTAGTATGTATCGACGTGGTACCCGATCCATTCATTAGTATGTATCGGCGTGGTACTCAATCTAATCATTAATATGTATTGGTGTGATACCCAATCTAATCATCAAACACACAATCACAATAGTAACGATAGCAATCACACATGTACCCCCAAGTAAGCACATTCATTGCATGCGATAACAACATTCAACATTTGAAATCATGTATTTTCCTTTTTTCCGTTATCATATATCATGCATGTAATACTAAAGAAGCAATTGACAAACACATATAACATATATGAGAAACAAACATCCTTCATCTGCCTGAAGGATTTCTTCCCGAATATTTTTTAATCATAATCTAATCCCCCACAATCACCTTTCCAGGATAACTCCCAGCAGACACCATGAGTTCAACAATAACTAGAAAAGCTTATCATTGGTTTAAACCACAACTAACCAGATATTCAACCATCCAGACTCCGTGTCCATAGGCCTATAAATGATATCTTCGCGCTCAAGTCTGTTCCCTCCATTGTCCTCGAGCTTAGAGTGGCTTAGGAGAATTTTTGGAGCAACCCTATTCTATAAGGACTCTTGTACATCTTTCCCCTAGTAGTTGGTTTGCTCTAATTTCCTCTATTATACATATTGTTGTATCATTGTATTTGTAATGTTAATCTGATACTCCCGCTCCCAGATTAACATTCATCTATCGAAAAAATAAAAATATAGAAATTAGGAAAATATACTTAACAACCCTTGTCATTTTTTTCTAAATTGAAAAATTTTCACGAGTTTATTGCAATAAAAGACCAGACTACCCAAATAGGTATTGTTATGTTACCATTGAGCAGACAAAATAATCCAACAACCTACCTAAAGCATTATGAATATCCACTGTTCACTTAACATGCTCTCCTTTTCTTATTGTCAACAACTCTCCATATTCAAAAACTACGTCTTGTAGATATCGAAATTTTAAATCAACAGAAGTGGCATGACGAATAAGCTTCATACATTAACGTACAGCAACACATAGATGACTCAGAAATCAGAATTACAATGTATACAGTAACATCAGAATGGCTGGAGATTACCAACATCTAAAATTTTCAATATTGAGAGGAAAAATAACACGAAAGAAGAGCACACCCAAGAACACCCTCATTGTAAAGCAAATGACACTAAATATGAACACTAGCAGTGTAGCACACAAACTTTTGTTGTAGTTATGCATAAGGTTAGAAACATGTTGGTGAGTAGATGAAAAAAAGACTCAAATACAATGCCGCAATCCTCCATTTTCTCCACCATCCCTCTGTAGTTACAGCTCACTGTTATTCAATATGCACACTCATGAGAATAGTTTTAGGAATGACAAGTCAAATAAACGGTCTAACTTCTTGATTTTCCTGCTATCTCAAGTGCTCCTTACGGCACTAGGATGCTTTAGGTACTTTATATCTCTACCTTTGGTGGACCAGAGTGTCTCCTTGGTACAGCACCAGGGGATGCTGAGAATGACAATCGCTTCTTCGTTGAACTAACACTTCCCTTCTCTGGTGTCCCTATCTTTTCGAAACCCAAAGGACTTGGTAAGCGGGACCTTGCTCGTGCTGATTCTGTTGCTGCCATGTAACTTGGAACAGATGGGGAACTTGCCAGGCTTTCATCATCTCTAATCGATGAACCAGCAATACTATGCCTCCTGCAGCGTTCTGACTGTGCACTTGTCATGCTTCTAGTGTCATCATCCACATTACTCACCCTGGGGCTTGCTGGCCTAATTCGTCCGTTCTTTGATCTAGGTGTTGACGGTGATTGGCGGCTAGGATGACGGCTTTGCTTGTGAGCTGTTGGAGAAGGCCTATTGTCAAGGTGGAAATCACGATGAGTGATAGCAGCCACAGCAATGGAATGGCTTGCTGGGCTCTCTGCAGCAACCTCGTCACTGTTAGGTTCTTTATCCATTGCACATTTATCTTCCCATGGCCTTGCTGCCATCCAACGTTCCAACCAGCTCCAGCCCCAGTGGGGATTATTTGGGTCCATGAATGTTTGATTTGTAGATTTTGAAGCATTCCTCCGTGTTGACTGTTGTAAAAGTATATGATTCCTTATTACATTCTTCAATAATTTAAATCATCTAACAAGAAATTAAATATCAAAGAACTCTAGTAATCTTTAGTATAAATAACTGGTACATTCTAGATTGTTTTCAGGAAGGAAAATGTCAGCAATATCTTCGTCCGTAAATCCTATTGGTGACTAGTTCCAGAGATTTTATTTATATGTAAAAGATCAAATGAAGCAATGTTTCATCGGAACAAGTCTGAAACATCTCTATTTTACAGATTTGACATGTCAGGACAAGTTAGATCTATGTTCCAAGTTAGATATACAACCTAAGTAAGCAAGAACTAGAAGTACTAAAACAAACTTTCAATTTCCAAACAACTTATCGGCTTTACTTTGATGAAATAAAAGATGGAAGACAACATAAGTTTTACAGGATTGAAGCTACAAATTATATAATAAGATCTTTGCAGCTATCTTTCGTAGTTCCAGACAAAGCTTTGGTCTTAACATAAAGCTTATGGAAAAAGTATGTAGCATTTCATCATTCAATTTGTAGATAGAGAAGAAAGGACTAAACAAAAGTATGTATGTACCTGATGTGTGTATGCATAAGCCAAAGCCCTTTCCCTTCTCGTGGCAGCCTCCTGCTTCATCTGGAGGTTTGCATCAACTTGTTCCTTGGACCGTGTACTGTCATTCCAATCATCTCCAGACTGCTGCAAAATGCAAAAGAATTCAGCCAAAAGGCGCAAACCATGACCAAAGAATACATATTTCTTTGCAGGGAAGCCAAAATAAAAAGTAAAAACCACTTCTAAGTGGAAGAAAAAGAAAAACAAGGGGATAACCCAAAGCAGATGGTGATGAAACATGATATCGAACTCAGAATATTATCAGAAACAAATGACATACACACAAACCATCGAGTGTATATATGAAAGGTACTTACGGAAGATGCTTTCAGCTTCTCCTGCTCTTTCTCATGCTTCTGTTGGAGCTGTCTCTGGAGTGTCTGATTCTCCTCTGACATCCTAATTCTTCTGGCACGAACCTGAGATTGAACACGAGCTAGAGTCTGCATGCACCTTAAGGTGGATGTGGCTTGTCTCTTCACAGATTGCCCTTGAATCATTGTCTTCAACCTCACTAATCCTCTCAACGCCTTCAATGCTCTCCTAGCCTGTATAAAATAGGAATATCAGAAACTGTTTGCAGTATAAAATAGGCCTTCAATGCTCTACTAGCTAAATCATGACGACTATATACTGATAATTTTGCAATTTGGATGTTCCCCTTCAGAAATGACACTATACTGAGCATTTTCGCTATTTTTGGACTACGCTAAAACTAATCATCGAGTAAACGGCATCATTCAAAAGAAGTCAAAATGTGTGATCATATTATGCAAGCTCAAATCACACCAGATGTTAGACATCCTACCAAGTATCCTCGAAAAGCTGTTTGTATTCTTATAGCTGCAATCTCTTCCTTTGATTTACCCGAGCTACAGGCTGCAGCTGTGAGCCGAACAACCTCAGCAGCAGCTTGAGCAGCAGCAACTGCTGCTTCTGCAGCAACAGCAGTGGCAATAGCTACCGAATACGCGTGCTTGTTCTGCTCATTCTCCGCTTCCATCAATTTCATCTGCTCTACCGGCGGAGGAGTAGGAGGAGTAGGGGGTGCAGGACTAACTAATGCAGTTTCTGCATTGGAAGAATCCAACTCGTCGCTCTGTTGCTTTTCGGACCATTTTTCAGATTTCTGTTTCTTCTAGTAAAAACAAAAAACATCATTAAACAATTACTCAAGAAAATACAGAATATGACATTGCAATCATCCACTACCTTATCTTTCTTTTTGTTACCCGAACCAAGCGCCTTTTTCACCGATGAAAACCAATTTCCCTTCTTCCCCATTTCAAAGCATCTATACCATAAGAAGAGATCCAAACATTAAAAATAACAACATTTCACTATCAAACAAAAACTAAGACATGACAAACAAAGAGATCTAAAGTCTCTATTTCTATTGAAACTACAAACCAAAACACACAATTAGATCATCATTAATCAAAACATAATGTCCACTCACAAACAGAACAAATTTACCACAATATATAAATACTCTTAAAATTTAAAAATTAATCATAGAAACCCCCAAATGTCAAATGCCAGAAATCTTACCAAAAGGATATAGCTGACTCCAACAGCAATCTATCAAAAATGACGCAAATCAGCACTCGAAATTTATAATTAAGAAGATGAAAATCAATAAACATTCGTAATTAATCAACAAAAAAAAAAAAAAACAATCTACATGACCCAAATGCTAAAAATGCAAGATCATCATTAAAACAGAAAAAAAAAATCTCAAAATTGACAATTCATGATCACAAAACAAAACACGATGAAACTTAAAACAAAAAAAAAAAAAGACAGGTTGGTTTATTTGTCATGTACCTAAAACTGAATCTTGATAAATATGAGAAGAAAGTTTGTTGTAATTAATGAAATCAATCACCAAGTCCCCACCATAAAATGAAGAAAACAAGAACAATATGTATATAGCCAAAACAAGAAACTTGTGAGCACGCCTTGAAGAATATGACTAAAAGATAATTTTAAGAAAATTATTAAATTTGTTTGGGGGGACCTGGACAAGGAAAAGTTCAAACGTTGAGGAAGTTGATGAAGACAAGAATAACGGAAAGGGGTACTTTCGGTATTTAAATTTAATTAATTTTTTTTTTGGAGGAATAAATGTTTCTGTTTTGTGTGGGACCCCATGACCGGCTTTGAAGTTAGGGCAGGGCACACAACGTGGATATATCTATTGTTTCGTCTGTCCAATTATACTTATTCATTGATTTTGCACCAAAGAAAAAGTAATTTTATTATATTCATTTTTAATTATTATAATTTTTTTTTTTAGAATTAAACTATAAGCACTTTGATTAATATTTTATAATATATTTTTTATCTTATTGATATGTAAAAAATGCAATTTATAATACTTTTCGTATAGTTTTTGAATATCTAAATTTTTGTTAAAATATCGATTAATATAAGAACTTTGACTAACATTTTACAATGTATTTTTCATCTTATTGATATGCAAAAAATATAATTTATAATACTTTTCGTATAGTTTTTGAATATCTAAATTTTTTGTTAAAATACCGATTAATATAATATATTTTAACTTTAAAACTTAATCAGATTGACTTTCAAAAAGTACATCATGACAATTGAAAGTGGATGGATGGAGTAGTAAATATAATATTTTGAAAACTGTAATAGATATAAGATTATAATTAATGATAAGGATAAATTAGGAAGTAAATGTAAAATTATCCAATTTCATAAAATAGACAAATATTGTGAAACATTTCAAAATAGTATAATAAATAAATATTATTGGACGGAGAAAATATTTTTTTATTACTCACAATTTTATTTTTTTTTAATAACTGCAGACAACCGATCAACTAACTTGGCTTCTGTTTCAGTTATGGCTTTTTGCAAATCTTAACAGTCAAATTAATTAATTAATTAATATAGTTACTTAAATGATCAGAATTAATTTAGAACGTTTCGTTTTCGACGAAACAAGGTTGTTTTAGAATTTTCATTCTTATCCACATATGTTGTCTACTTTATTTCGTTCACTTTCTTGAAATAAGTATTGAAAATATTTTTAAATTTGAAGCAATTATTAGTTTATTTTTAAATTATAGACAGTCTTAAAAATATTTATTTAATTGATTAATTAAACTTAAATACATTCTTTGATTTTGTAACATGAGTAAAAATATACTCTCAAATTCTCGCTAAATTTAGAGTGTTTTCAACAATTCTCTCAAACTTTTAATAAGAGTTTCTTGTTTCTACAGACTTTCGGGAGTATTCTCAATACTTCTCTCTTCAATTTTACTTGTGATATTTTGACTTTGTATACTTATTTAAAAGATAATAATTGACATGACTATTTTATCATATTATCTCTACTAAAAATTAATAATTAATATTATTTAAAATATGAAAAAGAAATAATATTTCTTCTCAATATATTAAAAAGGATATAAAAAAATATTTTTGAAATAATAGACAAATAAAAATGAAAAAAAAAGGTAATCGATGAGGATTAATTTATATTTTTTCCTTTTGGACGAGAGTTGCTTTTACTATTTTGATTCTTATCCACGCACGTTCGGTTTTATCATTTTTGGTAAAGAAAACAAAAAACATACACCGCTATGATACCTTAAAAATTAAATTGACATAAAAACAAATCAAAGCAAAACGTTTCTTTTGTCCAGTTTTCTTGACAATTTACGGGATTAAATTTTATGGATGATTATTCTATTTTTAGCTTGATCGCAAAAACTACAACTTTGATTTATTTCTCTTTTAGTTAGAAAATTAACTTTTATAATGAAAAAGTAATTAGATTATACGTATATACAGCAAAATAAAAAAAGTCGGCAGAATACAAGAAGATTGCCACAATAAGAGCCGTCAAAATGGGACTGGCAATCCGTTATTGGGATAGGGTTGGGATAAGACTTTTCAAGCCTATTTAAAGCTAGAGCTTATAAGTCCAACCCATATAAGCCCTTAACCCTTGAGGCTTGGTTGGGGTCGGGCTGGGATCGGCCCGTAAACCAAAACTATTTATTTAAGGGTAACTTACAACAATCTCGCTAGTATATGAGTTAATTACTTAAATGCACATTATGTTGTAGTATTATGAATCTTACCAGATTTTAGTATGTCTAGATACATGTATCTCATGATACATGGACTCAAAATTAGGTTAATTTATTCTAGATACACTCTACCTAAGTGGATTCACATGTATCTAGGATACATAGGCAAATCCTGCACCCTCGTCTCCCTCTCATCTAGCTTATCACTCTCTTATCTCGCTCACATATTTGAGATGCATCACACCATATACATGTATCTCGCATATCTAGTATCATAGAGACATGCTAATTACAGTAGATTATTTTCTAGCGTTATTGAAACAACACCATTGTTTGAGATATTTGATTTAAAAATCTTGTCATTATTTTGTATGTTATAGAATTTTAAGTTTGAAAAGAAAAAAAAAAGGGCTAGCCCGTCCCAACCCTCGGCCCTTCTAGGGTTGGGTTGGTTGAGCATTTTCATGCCCTTCCAAATGAAGGGTTGATCCGTCCTAGCCCTTCAAATTTCTAGGCCAGCGAAGCTTGGATCAGGTGGGGCTAGGCCGATCCTTTTTGACAACTCTAGCCACAATGTTTAAATAGACATCTAGACCAAGTCAGTAGGCGTTTGAATGTGCGCCTTTATCTCATGAATTTAAATTATGAAATATCTATTCTTTAAAAAGCTTGATTTACAAAATTTATATCATGATTTTGTATTTACCATATACAAAATATGACTCACAAGTTTATGCTTTGTAAAATAAAAAACTATGCTTAGTTTTACTTCTTTATTTAACTAAAGTTTGATCGATAAATGTTGTATCTTTTGAGAAATGCATGCTCAACATGATGAGATTGTTTGCACTATGTGAAATGTATATTAAAAGTACTCCCTCCGTCTCATTTTGTGTGAGGTAGTTTGACTCGACACGAAGTTTAAGAAAGAAAAGAAGACTTTTAAAACTTGTGGTCCAAAATGAATGATAAAAAAATGTGTGGCTATAAATAATTTCATTAAGGGTAAAATGAGCATTTTATAGTTTAATTGTTACTTAATATAGAAATGTATCATATTTTTTGGAACTGACTAATAAGGAAAGTAAGTCATATAAACTGGACAAATGGAGTAGTACACTACAACTAATATTCAATTTACCTTTTTTATTAAACTAAAGTTTGATCAATATATTTTTTTTAGAATAACTTTGACACTTTGTGATAGTATACTATTCTTTTGCGATGAACTTATATTTATTTGGTAAGATTGTATAAAGAATTAGGGCAATATTGATAGTCTTCACAACTTATATAAATTTTATATTTATGAGCGAAAACTACAACTTAAAAATCTAAATTGTATGTTCAAAGTCCAAATCAGTGTTTTAAAAGGCGGGGGTGTGAGGCGGGACGTTTTACTTAGCATAGGGCGAGGTGTAAGCCTCGAGACATAGGGTGTAAGCCCTATGTGTATTTGAATTTTTAATTTACAAAATAGTACAATAATATAATAACACAAAATTCTTCAAAATACATAAATAGTTTGAAATAATTACAAACATGATTAAGGACTAGGTGCTTAGGGCTCACATTCAGGTGCTTAGGGTGTAACTCTTACAAAACTAATAAGCCCCACACATGAATCTCCACACGTTTTGTTAGAGCCTCGCTCCAGAGAGTGCTCCGAGACAAGTCCCAACAAAGTCTTTTAAAATATTGGTCCAAACAAAATTTTAATTTTATTTCATCTGAATTTATATCATGATTTCATCTTACATGATGAAACAAGTCCTTAATAGCCATGTCAACTATTGACCTTATATGATAATAAATCCAACTTTTATATCTCAAACCATATATTAAAATTGTTCTTATACAATACACATGGTGTATGTCACCATGACACATCATGGTTATAAGTGGTACCTCATAGATATTGTGTAAGGTATTTTTATTATGAGAAAAGACATAAAGTGATACTTGAAGTTGTCTCAAATTTTCAAAAAAAAAATCTTAACTATGCGGACGTTCTATTACCCCATAAAAGTATTAAATATTGTTGTAAAGAGACCATTTTAACGCATTTTCTCCTTGTGTTTGCATTCACGCAGATGATGCGTGTGGATGTGAAATTTTTTTCTAAAAATGAATTAAAAGGCGCCACGTGTCATTTCCTTCTCTACTATTTAATTACTTCTTTTTTAAATACTCCATCTTCGCCAATTCTTTCAAAAGAATCCCAAGGTTGAAGGTTTAAACCAAAAAAAATAAATCTTCTTCTTTCTTGAATGAAATCAACCCTCTTCTTCTTTCTTGAATGAAATCAACCCAAAAAGATAAGAACTTTCTAGCTTGTTAATTTCCAGTCGTCAAGGTTTAATTTCTTTAAAAATTCAGAAATCATGTTATCTTTTGTGATTAGGTTTTGAGGGAAAACATTCCTATAATGTCAAATACACATCTTGAATCATACTTATAATGACGAGAATAATTTGATGTTGTGTGTGACGTGATTCAAACATGAAGACTTACTTTCAATGCAAATTTAGTGGTCAAAGCAAAAATTTATGTCTTTTCTCATTTCTAAAAGCTTCTAGTGTTTATTTAAATTTCGTTCCATGAGATGGGTGAGTCTGGGGCATTATTTCATTATGAAAAAATGCCACAAATTAAATCCTAGCAAAATTCCAACCCCCAAAACTTAAAGAAGCTCAACTCTTCATAACAATAGCGACAAAAATGGACAATTCCAAAAAGCGAAAGCTTGCTTCAGCATTCAAAGGCAAATCAACTCCTAATAAATTGAAATCATCAATTGAAAAGGTTCTGAAGAAACCCATAAATTGAAAGCAACGAGAGCGTCATTTACAAGCAAAGATGTGCCAATATTTTAGTCTTGTGTCTGCATTTTATTAATATTTAAATTAATTCATTAAAAGGGGTGTGCATCACTCTCCTATTAGAATTATTGGATTGGAGAGAACATGAGTCAAAATGATCTCTTTACAACGATATTAATTACTTTTGTGGGGTAATAAGACATCCACATAATTAATGTGTCTTTTTGAAAATTTGGAATAACTTTAGTGATGACTTTATGTCTTTTCTCTTTTATTATTTATAAGTGAGACCCTACATGTGTTTCTTTTCGGATTAATTTATCATGATTTGACATTTTTTTTAATATAGATGCATAATAGTTATGTTATCTTTATTACATATAAATTTATCGTATTACTTTAACGAGATAAATTAAAAGTTGATTATGATTGTTAGTTTAATGAATCCATAAATTCACTTGAGACAAGACGAAAACGATTTTTTTTTTTTTTTTAAGAAAAGGTTGTGTAACACACTTTCAAAAAGTTGTATTTCTTTTCCTTTTATTTTTTTAATTTATCAAACTCTAAATAAGCCAATGATGTCACAATATAAGATTTCTTGATATTTAAGCTACTGTGGACTGAAAAGCTGTTCAAAGAGTTCAAGCTAATTGTTTCAATGTGTTAGTTTGGAGGTCTAAGCATTCAAAAATTCAGGTTCTTTAAAAAATTATGTAAAAAGAATAAATTGATGAATAATAATCAACATAATATTTACTATGAAAAACTTCTTGTTCAAGAGAGGTAAAATCACGATTCGTATGTGTAGGATTTTTTTGAACTCTTTTACTAAATTCAAACCCAAACTTTCAGGTTTACAATTGGCCTTTCAACACCAAATAAATTGTTCTCAACAATGTCAATGTTTACCCACTCTACTCTTCTTCCATAACTCTACACTATCAATGAAATCACTTAGACCATCTCCAACCTACCTCTAATTACTCTTTTTTAATATAGAAATACTTTTAACTTAAATTAAAACAAGGTTATTTGCAAAGAAAATACACTAAACTCTTCCCATGAAACTAGTTCATACAGATATAAGAGCATCTAAGAGTATAATTTATAAAAGAAATACGACACACCTCCCACCACAAGGAAAAAAGAGTAAAAGTTGTCAGAGATCGTCATTATCTTCACTTATGAAACATCACCAAATTCTGCAACCAGATTATGTCAAGTGGCATCGCAAGAATAATATTAGTTCAAAACACACATATTGATAGGCATCATCGGCCGACTCAAATTCACCACATAATATCAGGAATTTAACAAGAAGAAACATGCAACTTGAAGATAACACAATCAATCACCACTCTTACCACAAGTAGTATTACCTTGGAACACAAATAGTCTATCTCCAGTCACCCACCTTATTTCACTGCCAACCCCACCATCTAGGCCATTTCACCCTCATATCATATTATAACTTAACCCCTTCTATCACATAGAAAATTTTCTAAAACAATGTCACCACCACTATTTTAACTAGTCAGCTATTCTCCTGAAAATTCTCATGTCAACACCTTGCCTTAACAACACTTCATTTATACAAAAATATGAACAAGTAACAAAAATTTAACCCTCATATCATATTATAACCTAACCCCTTCTATCACATAGAGAATTTCCTAAAACAAGGTCACTACCACTTTTTCAACTAGTCTGCTATTATCCTGAAAATCCTCATATCAACACCTTGCCTTAACAACAATTCATTTATACAAAAATATGAACAAGTAACAACAATTTAGCAAATAGATATATATACAATTATAATCACAATTGTGAAATAGCCTGAACTCTCAATCCTCGCCCCGACGTACACTCACATGAAGAATGTACCACGTGATTGCAAACATCACAACCAGTCATACCTGAGTCATCACACCATTTTAGTAATCTGGACCATCAAGGTTCCCTAATTATCATCTACAATGTTTAGCATACAATCCCAATCTACACAAGAACCATTTCAATATTAAAACACAAATTTCAGTCACTTGCGGACCACTAGGTAACAACCACATTACAAGGAGTAATCGGTTCTCTCATGGAATCCACACCCAAACTGTTAGTGTATGGGTGTGGTATCTGATCCAAATATGTATCGGTATAGTACCTGATCCACTAGTTAATATGTACTAGCGTGATATACAACACACTTAGAAGTATGTACCAGCGTAGTATTTGATCCACTCATCCAACACACTTCACAATCACAAGAATAACAATCACACTTGTACACCAAGTAAACACATTTATTGCATGCGATGAACAACATACAACATTTCAAATTATGCCTTTATTCCTATTCCCCTAATCATTTATTATGTATGCAATACTAATTAAGCAATTGATAACAAACAATCATAACCTACACGAAGGGTTCCATTTCAAAAAAAATATTCTGATCAAAATTTGATCCCCCATAACTACCTTCCACGAGATAACTCCTGGTAACCATAAGCTCAACAATATCTAGCCAAGTCCATCGTTGGCCTAAACCACAACTAGCTATATATTCAACCAATCAAACTCTGTTCTCGAAGCCCTATGGAGAAGTCTCCCAACAATTATGGATGAAGTCTCCCAACAATCATCCAAAATATTATATAAGTAAAGACATGTCTAACTACTTAACTAAGAAAACTATGCATACCTAGATGCAAAGTAACCGGTGAAGAACAATGGATACAAAATTTTGGCAAATCCTAACAGAAGTAGATCAGACTTTCGTGGGTTATGACTTTCCTTACGCTAAAATCCCTCCCCTCCATGTTATAGTAATCCTCGTCTATTTTCTCTATGAAAAGTGGGAGGAAAAATAAAAGACATCATTTTATTTAGGGTTTGATTACGGCAGTCTTGCTATAGTGGTCATGAATGCGCTATAGCTATTCCGCTATAGCGTATGGTGGATTGACGTCAACCTGGATCAATTCAATTTTAACAAAAATCATTGTGTACCCCCTTTTATAACTTGGCAATGTATTTAAAAAAAAATTAGAAATTTTGCACGAGGTGATTTTTGAATAATGATGATTCAGGTCATTACACATGATTGATATTTGCCATCTTTATGAGGGGTTTTCGGTGAAATTCCTTAACATCGATTATTTGTTGCGCGAAGATCAAGTTTTGACATTACATGATAAAAATTGTAATTTCTTGAGATAAAAGGGATAACAAACCTTGTCAAGCTTCGATTAAATCATTAAGGAAATGTAAAGAACGACTAACCAAACCAAATAGGCAATAATATAAGATACAAAATCATTTTCAAACTATTAACTAATAATAATAATCCAACATCAATAAATTAATAACACCCTTTTCAATTTGATTTATCGGTCATATCGAAATTTTCACACACCTACTTTTGTATGTGTCATCCTAATTTTGGATTCACACGTGAACTTAGAGAAAAGATACATAACCTGAATATATGAGTAACATAGTTTGTGCAAATTTGAAATTCAATTTATTTAGATTTTTTTTTTTGGATTTCCAATTCATTTTTAAAAAATTTCAAATTTCAGACTTGAAATTTTGAATATTCGAAGACCCAATACCTTTATATCTTATAATTAAACAATCTTCCCCATTAGAAATTAGCCTATAATTCGTATGTATATTACTAATAAATCCGATACCCTAGTAATTTGATATTAACTCATACATCAAATAATAATTAGTGAGCTTGTTTGACATTACTATTAAAAATAACTTATTTTTAAAAGCACTTTTTTTTACAATAGCTCAAAAAAGGGTTTTTGAAAAAAAAAAATTATGTTTGGTTAATTAATTCGAAAAATATTTTTGATAAAATGATAATGTTTGATTAATTCTTTTTTTAAAAAAATACTTTTGGGAGTCAAATTAGAAAATGACAACTATCAATGTAATTTAAATATTAAGATTATTTTAAATATCTATTATGTAATTTTTAATCAAAATTTATTTTTATTAAATTAAAATGTATATATTCAAATTTTCAATCAATATTATACATAAATGAATGAAAAAATAATTAAAAATTAATATAATATTAACATGATGATTTGAAAATAATTATATATATCAAGAAAAATAAATTTAAAATATTCACAAATTAAATCACTACATATCAAAAACTTATCATAAATAAATTAAATATTTATATAATACTAACATGACAATTTTAATATAATTAGACATATATGAAGCAAAATAAATTTTAAAATCATTTCACAAATTAAATCATTGCATATGAAAAAATCATCACAAAAATAAATAAATAAATATAAGAGATATATTGATAAATATGTATATCTGGCAGTTATATTTTGGTCTTGAAATAAATAATTTCTACTTCTGCTTTTTTTATTTTTTTTTTAAAAATAAATTTTAGTTTCTTCTCAGCAATTGAAAAATTGCTTCTACTTTTATTTAAAAACAATTTTACTAATTAATCAAATACCTTATTTTTTCAAAATAAGTATTTTTACTCAAAATAATATTTTTAATCTTTCAATATCACTATCAAACAGACTCTAAGTTAAATGTCAAACTATTTTCCATTCTGACACGATATCACTATGTTGTAGTTATTTTTTTTGACGCTTTGTAATGCTTTTCTGTTGCATTTTGTGATAATATGGTGTCATTGCTTGTATTACTAGTACAAATATTTTATTTAGATGATTGTGGTGGAAATGAGGAATAACTAATATATTTGATTGGAATTAATCTAGTTATAAGCTCAAAACAAAAAATCTAAAATATCCAAGTACATTAATCTGAAATTAAACACATAAAATCTAATCCAATCCAACTTTATTAAGATTGAATATGTATTATAATTTCTTCGATCCAAAAATTAAAATTTGCATATCCAACCTGGATGAGCCAAATATGCACCCCTACCTAGACATGAATGTTATAAAAATTGCCAAATTTAAGTGGTGCAACAACCCAACCAACAAATGGACATCATGCTTTGCTGTAACAGTCAGAGAGGTCTTTATAGGCAGACCCCTCCTGCCTTCATTGTCTTCACCTTTATTGTTACCTTTGCCTTCTCCCAAAGTTACACTTTCAGACAAAACAACTATTTAGTAGGTGGTTGGCGAGGGCGGATCAACATAAGGAGGCATAAAAGTGAAATCTTAATTAAAGGCCTAATATTTATAAATTTTATATGTACCTATTTAAAATTTATTTTTCTTACAATTTTTAGATGCAAATTGTTACTTATTATTGTTTATTTATAAAGTGAAAATGTTCAAATATGTAATCGAATTTTGAGAAAAGGTTCATTTATGTTATCCGTTAAAAGTTTAGATCATCTATGTCATTTCCGTATGAGAAAAGACTCATCTATGCTATTATTTGTATACTAAAAATAATTTTTGATTTTGTAAAATTATTTTTTATATGCGGTCAATTATGATTCGGTCACATCATTAATTAAATCATTTTTTAAAAAAGAAAAAGACTCAAATATGTCATTGAACTTTGAGAAAAGGCTCATCTATACAATTCGTTAAAAGTTTAGCTCATTTATGTCATTTCAGTTGATAAATAATGACATAGATTCTTTTCTCAAATGGAAATGACATATATAGGCCAAACTTTTAATGGATGACATAGATGAGGTTCTTCTCAAAGTTTGATGACATATTTGAGTTTTTTCCCTTTTATAAACTTGACTTCAGCTCACATTTATGCTCTCCAACTTTGAGTGTGCACAAGTATTCATTTAAACTTGTATAAAGTTGAATAAATAGACACACACGTCCTATGTGGCATCCTACATGGCAATGTGTGTCCTATGTGGTGTCCTACGTGTATTATGTCACATAGGGTTTATGTGTCTATTTGATCAACTTTATACAAGTTTAAGTGTTTAGCTGTGCACACCCAAAGTTGGAGGGCATATATGGGAAATGATGCCAAGTTAAATGACACATTTATGTATCATGCCAAAAAGAAAAGTATGCCATTTTTTTTAAAATGGAGGAAGTATTTATTAAGTGGTTGATTAGTAGGGTGTAATGTTAAATAGAATGTATTACTAATGCTTGTATTAGTTATGCTTGCAATGATTATGTAAAGATTTTTTCTAATGTATTTTTTTGGTATGGTGTACTAAAAATAGAATGTGCATTGCATAATTTATTAATAATGATACCCTCCACAAATATGATAGGAAAGATGTTAAAAAATAATAATTTTAGGACCAATTGTAGATTTTCAAAATTGTCCCATCATCTCAATTTCTCTTTGGTATCTGTATGACTTTAACGAAAATTCTCTGGACATTTTTATTGTTAAAAATGAGACGAATCAAAGAAAATACATTAAAAAGAGAGAGAGATATATCCCATTATTTTATAATAGTATAAAATAATATTAACCAAAGACCAAAAAAAAAAAAAAAAAAAGAAACTGATTTAGAAAGAACAAATCAATTGAGATGAAACTCAAAGAATTGAGTCTGAATGTTTATTAAATTAAGTATCCAACAAGAGAAATTTAAATTATAAGAGAAGAAAAACATCTAATAACTTGTAGTGTATTATAAAAGATCATTGAAATACTTTGTAACTTACTAATTACTACTCAAGAATCAAGATACTAGGATTCTTGGCCAAAGAATTGTGTCCTATCAGTTCTCTAACATCTAACTTAATATTATATAAAAAAAAATTACCTAGTCAAACTCTTTCAGAAAGAAAGAAAAATATAGTAAGTTATGTGAGAAGACATCAAGAATATTTGAAGACTGGCATTTGGACTTATTCTCAAGCAATAGAGAAGAAATGAAAACTAGTAAGTACACTGTGTAGTGTTGAATTGAAATGCAAACTTCAGATACATACATGGTGCCCACTCTGTGAAGCAAACAAAGAGCTAGTGGTACTCTTCCACTACTACTTGAGTTTGACATCAAATTTTGAGAGTTGTGACCACCCACTAATTATTGCCAAAAGGGCCCCACTCTCTTTCTAAATTAATTATTTCAACTCCTTATTCCCTTTGTCCAATGATTTTGCTTAGGTGTGAATTGTGATTAGGAGGGACATATTGATTAATTTATATGTGTATCTATTCATATTTATTTATTTTAAATGAATTGGATATTCAACTCATTCCAATTGGGTAAAAAACGAATAATATTCATATTATCAATTTATAGGTGAATAGTTAAATAGATAAAATGGGTAAAACATGTTCATTCATTAAAAAAAAAAAAAAAAAAGTTGCATGGGTTGAGTGGAAAAAGAACTTTAAAAAATAATATTAATATTTTTTAGGAAAAAGGGTCAAAAATTCCCTTAAACTATGTGAAAGGAACAAAAATGTCATCCGTTTATGGTTTGGCTCAAAATTGTCCGTGCCATCAATATTTGGTTCAAAAATGCTCTTGCAGTCAATACTTTGATCTAGAAATGACCCTATAGTTACTAAATGGGTCAAAAATGCTCTTTTCCAAATAAATATGTTATTTTTTCTGTTTAAACATATCTTCTTCCTAAATAACATATTATTAAAGAACATTGTTCTTGTTTTCTTTCTTTTAAAATCACTTTAACAAATAAAAATATAGGAGATTTTTTTCTTCTTCTCAATCTCATTTTATCAATTAAAATAAAATAACTTCATATATCCTTTCGACAAATAATATATGGCATATATATAAGATCATAGTATATCCATCATTAAAAAATAATTATAATAAAATAAGAGATATTTTCATTTTTATTTTTTTCTGAATTGAAGTAAGATAAATATTTGCTAATTTAAAAAATATTATTAGAACAAGAATGTATTAAAAAAGAAAATAAATGGTATATTTTATTTGGAAAATGAACATTTTTGACCCATTAAATAACAATAAGGACATTTTTGGACCAAAGTATTGATGGCAATGACATTTTTGGACCAAACTACAAACGGATGACATTTTTGTTCCTTTCGCATAGTTCAATAGCATTTTTTTTATCCTTTTTCCATTTTTTTAATAAAAAATATTTAAATTTTTTTACTTTTTTTAAGAGAGGGGGGGGGGGGGGGAAGGGGGCTTGGTAGGGGGGTGTGGTGATAAAAAAACATCTTTAAAAAATAAGTTTTTTTTTTTACAAAAAAAACAAATTAATTAATTTTTTTACATTTTTTTGAGATAGAGGGGCAAAGGGTGGGGGGGGGGGGGGGGCTGGTAGGGGGTGGGGTGATTAAATTTTTTTAAAAGATTTTATTTTTTAAGTTTTTAACAAGATCCCAACTATAATATGGGTATCCATATTTATCCATTGGATAACTCATTTTACTCATTTAAAATATGAGTCGAATCGAGTACTTTATCCATTTTTCTTTAACTTATTTTCGATCAACTCATATTCGACTTAATCTTAGGGAATTTTATTGTTAAAGATGAAATGCTTTTATTTGAAGATTATCTCGAATAAGTTACAAGAGTATCACATTTACACTCACAAAATTTTAACTGTGTTTACACATCTAAAACATAATTTCAACATTCTTTTCAAACTCATCTTTAAATTTATTTTATTTTTAAAAAATATATCAATTCATGTCAAAATACCATTGGATGCCAAGAATTGGAATGCATGTATTTTCCACGTGTCCATTCGTGGAGGCTTATGAAGTGTTTAGTATTTGTTGAGGAAAATGGTGATATTTGAATGATATTTATGTCCTAAATGAAACAAAAGTGCTATTTGTGTTGGGAAAGGCAAGCACAAATAAATGTGCACGATAGATAAATAGTGGAAGAAAACCCAAGTCAAAACTTTCCCTTCTATTTTAACAAAGAGAAGACAAAATAATGCAAGAACAAAATTATTTGGGCAGCAAACAAATCAACCAAGTAAGCAAAATAAATCAACATGAGACACCAAAGTTTAACATGGAAAACCTCTACGATGTGAAGAGTAAAAACCACAATGCCAAAGCTCCACTATAATCAACAAGAGTTACAAAGTGTTCTCCAAAATGGTCACCAACAAAGTGCCAAACAATGAGCAACACAACTACAATATAGCACCAAAAATTAGAGAAATAAAAGGAGTAAAATCATCAAACCATAGCTACTGTTCACGAGCTAAAATATGTAGGACTCCAAGTCACCCTCTCTTAGTTTCGAATCAAAGGTTAAGTTGAAAGGAACAAGTTGTTCAAAAATCAGCTTAATCGGACAAGAAACAAAGCGGGAATCATGATTGGAAATCGGCTGCTAGGGTTTGTGCAAAAATCTGCGCTCTCTCACTTTTCTCTTTATATGTGATCTAAATCTTGTGATTCTTCAAAATAAGACCTATAAGAAAGTCTTACATATGCACCATAATATTGGGCTTATGAAAAAAGTGTAGTCCAGATTGAACTTTTATTTATCCACATAGGAAGAGAAAAATACCCAAAAACAACAATTCTCACCCTATAGACTATGTGGAGAAAACCGCCATCCTGGTGATCATGCAACATTCTTCAAACTTCCCTCTTGGAAAAGCTTTAGTCATCATGTCAGAACTATTATCATTGGTATAGATCTTTTCAAGTTCAAACAACTTAGATTCCAACACATCTCGAATCCAATGATATCTCACGTCAATGTGTTTAGACTGCCATGAAATGTACAATTCTTGCCAAGATGAATAGCACTTTGACTGTCGCAATAAAACACATCCCTCTCTTGAGCATAACCAAGTTACCCCAAAAATCTCTTCATCCATATAACCTCTTTGCAAGCGTTAATAGCAGCAATAAGCTCAGCATCTGTAGTAGATAAAGCAACACATTTTTGTAACCTAGATTGCTAAGACACAACTTCCCCTGCAAAAGTAATCAAGTAGCCTGAAGTAGACTTACGAGTATCAATATCACCAACCATGTTTGAATTAGTGTAACCATAAATAATAGGTTTCCCTGTACCAAAACATAAACTCAAACTAAAAGTGTCACAAAGATATCTCATAATCCACTTTACAACATTCCAATGCTCTCTTCTCGGATTAGAAAGAAAATGGCTAACAATACCAACAACATGAGAAATATCTGATCTTGTTAACACCCTTGCATACATAAAACTACCAACAACCGAAGCATAAGGAACTTTCTTCATATTGTCCTTCTCATCATCACTGGAAGGACAATGCTTAGTACTCAATTTGAAGTGCATAGCTAAAGGTGTGCTGACAACCTTATCTTTGTCCATGTTTAATCTACGAAGTACTTTTTGAACATACTTCTCTTGTGACAACCATAACTTCTTGGCATCTTTATCACAAACAATCTGTATGCTAAGAATCTGCCTTGCTGGTCCCAAGTCTTTCATAGCAAAAGACTTATTCAACTATTGCTTCAACTTTTTAATCCTGCAAGCATTATGACCAACAACAAGCGTGTCATCAACATAAACCAAAACAATAATAAATTCACCATCAGAGAATTTTCGCACAAAAACACAATGGTCTGAAGATGTCTTCTTGAAGCCCTACTGACTCATAAAAGAACCAAACTTCATGTACCATTGTCTGGGGGCTTGTTTTAGACCATATAAGCTCTTTTTCAACTTGCACACATAATTCTCTTTTCCCTTGACTTCAAAGCCTTCGGCTACTCCATCTAAATTTCTTCATCCAAGTCACCATGGAGAAAAACAGTTTTAACATCCATTTGTTCAACCTCTAAATCCAGGCTTACAACCAAGCCTAGAACCACACGAATGGATGACATATTCACAACTAGAGAGAATATCTCATCAAAATCAATTCCTTTTTTCTGGTTAAAATCCTTAACAACTAATCTAGCCTTGTACCATGGAACTGGGTTAACATCTTCATGTTTCACCCTAAAACCCACATGTTTTTCAAAGCTTTTCTTCTTTAGGTAACATAAACAAATCAAAGGTATGATTATTGTCATGCCCCCTGAGCCTACACCCTGGACATGGTCAACACTCGAGAACTATTGCTGGTTCCCAAGCAAACCCTTCACCTGATTGACTACTTAGTGGAAGATTTACTCAAGTGATAAAAGTCTTAAAGACAATTTTTGAACATTTAAACTCAAAGTAGAAACTCAACTCAAACTATTTGTAAAATACTCAATAATATAAATATAATAGTTTGCAAAGATATCTCATGGAAAAGTCAATACTGAAAGACTCCTCAACTCTGTCTATCTATGAAGCCACTATTACTCAAGACGGATGTCAGGATAAGACCCCCAACATCTCACGAAACTGACTAGAAAATAAATGTGAAGTCCCCAATAATGGAAGGAGGCTCACCCAACCTATCTGGACTACAAAGTAATCTCAATTAAAATCCTGTTGATGATCTTAAACACTAGTATTTGCATCATAATAAGATGCACGTCGAATGACATCAGTACATTGAATGTACGAGTATGTAATATGGTTGAATAAATAAATAACTGAATTGAATGACTGAAATAGATAAAACATAAACTCAACTGAATGTAAAGAATTAAAGGAATGAAATCATTTAAACTTTGAAAAAGTACTTACTCATCTCTGAAGCTCAACATAACAATTGATATATAAAAATATACTTTAACTTTATTTGGGAGATTCTTTAACCGACAACCATCACTATGAGCTGTGTGATGATACAACATCTTATCCATGCTGCCAGAACTGTTCTATATCGTGTCGGGATATAGGACACCTCAACTACGTGGATCCACTAAGTAATAAGGATTCATCTAAAAAGTATGATCTTGTATTCATGTGGGAAAGACATGGTTTATGGGGGCTATGAGTTGTCTGAACTCACCCTCATATCGGTGCTCAATAATACTCCCAATAATATATACTGCTACTCAAATGTATAAAAACATTACTTTTTCTCTGGTTTGAGATAATTGCTCAAACTACCCTCTTAAAGAGGTAACTGCTCTAAACTATGAAACTCATAGTTCATTTAGAAAATGAGGTTTCTCTTTGCTTAATGTAAAGATACATTATGGATTGAGATAATTACTCAAAAAGGGGCCTTTTTAAGAGGTGATTGCTCTATACTTAATTTTTCTAAAAACACTTTTAACTTTTCTTAAAAAGTCTACTCTTTTTCTTCATATAATAATCAAACATTTAGGAAATACTTAGTTCCCTTATACTCTTTCTCAAATTGTTCTTTACTTCCTCAAAACTCTATTTAAACAATAATGTTTTGTTTAAAAGATCCTTAATACGAATTCGCTGAATACTTAAAATAGGGTTCATGCTGAAAAGTAGTCATGAACAATCAACTCAATAATCACAATTCACATTGTATGACAATTCAATGATTTGGAAAAGGAATTCAAAATCAACAACTCACGAATTCAAAAACTCAATATCAACTCATTTCAAGAATACTGAAATCTCAAGATAGAATAATCGATTACTCTTTTACTAATTTAAAAGTGGATGTTGGGCGTGAGGACGAACTAGTCCAACACTATGATAGCCTTACATACCGAGAAAGAACAAAGTTCTTGGCAAAATCGATGAAATTCAAAGAACGATAGAAAACCCTAGCTTTTCTCCTCTTGAATCCTTGCTCTGAGTGTTTGAAGTGTTAAATAACGTAAAATAATGTTTTAACACTGTTTAGACCTTAATTAGGTGAAAAGAAGTCATGGGTTAGGCATAGAAAGTGTGGGAAAAGATTAAACTACCTTTCTTAAAACTGGCAAAAAAACCTTCTACGGGTTGTGGTTTGACCCATGGACCATACGTAGATCTTATCCACGAATTCTATATTGAGTTTTTAAGGCTCAAAAGTCTATTTACGGTTCCAAACGAAAGCTCGTAGGTCCACCTACAACCTATCGGTTGGGTCCGTAGGATTTGGGTCCCAAAAGTTGACCCCCATTACTCTACCGACGACCTGTCAAGATGGGTCATCATTCAACCTACCGCCCGTTGGTTGGGGTCGTCGTTCACAGACTCAGAAAACTCTGGTTTGACAGTCTTTGGTAAAACGGTCATAACTTTTTACTCTAAACATGAAATGAGACAAACTTGGTGGCGTTGGAAAGAGGACTCAAAGACTGTTAATTTGGTAGGTAATAGGTTACCTAATTCATTATGTTCTGGGAGATATGATCATTTGAAGTTGACCTAAGTAGAATCTTATGTCAAAACTTAATCGGAAATGAAGATTTCAACTCAACTTTGTGCTAGGGGGTTTTTGTGACCTTAAGTTATATCTAAATGCATTATAACACTAAATAAATGACCTTAACACCTAAGACCAATTAAGAATCACTCGGTATGACCTTATACTCAAATGATGAATGCTTTAAGTCTTAATTTAGAAATTTTCGGGATGTTACAATTATCATATATAGACTTCAAATCATCTTCCATAGCATCAAACCAACTCCCTTTTTCTTCACTTTCCATGGCCATAGCAAGACTCTAGGGTTCTCTCCCATCAGTCAAGAGTACATTCTTATTGGGAGAATGACGAGATAAAGATATTTGCTCTTTAGTAGATCTTTGAAGAGAACTCTTTGGAGCATCAATAATAGTTGGTTGTTGAACAACCACATCATCTTGCACTGGAGCATCAACGACATAATGGTCATTCTGAATATGATCACCATCTTCAATATCAACTTGATTTTCATCATATTGAAGATTTTCATTTGGTGGACTAGTTGAAGGAACTGGATCAACATCAATTAGGCTTTCACTACTCTGAGAATCAACTTTCTCAGCTTAGTTTAGGATCTTCAATTGTTTGGTCTTCAAAGAACACAACATCACAACTTCTAAAAGTTTCTTCTCAATTGGATTAGAGAAACGATAGCCAAATTTATCTTGACCATAACCAACAAAGAGACACTGCCTAGTTTTAATATCCAACTTTGACCTCTCATCTTTAGAAATATGCACAAAGGCTTTACACCCAAAAAATTCAAGATGAACATAAGAAACATTCTTACCAAACCAAACTCTGTCAGGGATATCACCATTCAAAGCAACAGTGGGAGATAAATTAATAATATAGGCAATAGTATTAAGTGCTTTTGTCAAAAAAGAGTTTGGCATCTTAGCATCCCTCTCAACTAGAGTTCTGTTCATCCTCTCTACTAAACTATTTAACTGAGGAGTCTTTGGAGGAATTTTCTAATTTCGAATACCCTTCTCTCTGCAATATCTATCAAAAGGACCAATATACTCACTACCATTATCAGAACGTATGCATTTCAATTTCTTCCATATCTGTCTCTCAATGCAGGCCTAAAAACTCTTGAACACATTAAATACCTTATCCTTGAACTTCAAAGAGAATACCAAAGTTTTCAAGAATGATCATCAATAAAAGTCACAAAGTAAAGTGCACCACCATGAGACTTTACCTTAAAAGGACCACACAAATCAAAATGTACTAACTCCAACAAATCAAGCTTTTTTGAAGGAGAATGACTTTGAAAAGAAACTCTTTTCTGTTTACCGGCTAAGCAATGAACACATTTTTTCAACTTTACTTGTTTTACTCTAGAAAGCAAATTCTTCTTATCCAAAATTTTCATCCCCTTCTTGCTCATATGACTCAGTCTTCTATGCCATAACTATGATGGAGTATCATTCTCCACCAAATTTACTGAGCCTCTAAAAATGGAGCTTTGAAAAATGTACAAGTTAGACAACTTGTAACCTTGGGGCACCACCATTGAACCTCTTGTAACCTTCCACTGGCCACCACCAAGGGTATTAACATAACCCTCATCATCAAGGTATCCAAAAAAAAAACAAATTCAAGCGAACATCTGAAGCATGCTTAACATTATTGAGAACTAGAACCATTGTTACTTTCCAAATAAACTGTCCCAATACCAAGAAATTCAGCCTCATGATTATTGTCCATTTTCAATATCCCAAAATTACCTGGAGTATAAGAAGAAAATAATTCCTTCCTGGGTGTGACATGAGAAGTATCACCAGAATCCACAAACCAGCTAGACTCATCACAAAAAAGATTGATGACTTTGTCATCACAAGAAATAAGAAGGTCATCGTTAGCAAAAACAGAAACACAATTTTCATTATAACCTTCTTTCTTTTGTTGTTTCATATCTCTCTTGTACCTGAAACAATATTTCTTGATATGTCTATTCTTGTGGCAAGTCACATGTAACATTCTTGAATCTAGACTTTGACTTTCCTCTACTTTTATCTCTATCATTCTAACCTCTAAACTTGCTTCTCCCCTGTCTTTAGTAACCAAAACATCGGAGTTAGAAACTGAAAAAGATGAGCCTTGAGATCTTCTTCTCATCTCTTTATTCAAGACACCACTCTTATCATATTTCATAGTTACAACACCACTGGGAGCAGAATTAGTCAAAAAACTTGAAGAGTTTCAAAAAAGTCTGACAGAGTATTAAGAATCCATAGTCCCTATATTTCTTCATCAAATTTTACACCCATTCTGGATAGCTGGTCAAGAATACACTAAAAATTATTTATATGATTAGAAATATGAGTGTATTTTTTACACCTGATGTTCATCAATTGTTTCAACACTAACAACTTATTGTTTCCAGTCTACAAAGCATAAAGTGTCTCCAGTTTATCCCATATGCTTCTAGTATGTGTCTCATTAACAATGTAATTTCTGACATTATCTTCAACCTATTATCTGATATAGCCACAAACTTGTAAGTGCTCAAATTCTCAATCCTCATCATTCATAGATTAAGTTTATTAGAAGAAAACACATGTAGATGAATTTTCTTGACGAATAGAAGATCTTTCATCTTGCCTTTCCAAGTATGATAATTACTACTATTCAAACAAACCATCTTGCTCATATTTAACTTCATCATTCAAATAAATAATCAATAACAACCTTATGCTCTGATACTACTTTATCGGGAAAAGCAAGAAGAAATAAATGTGCACGATAGGGGAATAGCGGAAGAAAAACTAACTTTTCCTTCTATTTGAACCAAGAGAAGACAAAATAATGCAAGAACAAAATTGTTTGGGCAGCAAAAAATTCAACTAAGCAAGGAAAATAAATCAATACATGAGACACCAAAGTTTAACGTGGAAAATCTCTTCAGTGTGAAGAGTAAAAACCACAAGACCAAAGCTTCGCTATAATCAACAAGAGTTACAAAGTTTTCTCCAAAATGGTCACCAACAAAGTGCCAAACAATGAGCAACACAGCTACAAGATAGCACCAAAAACTAGAGAAATAAAATGAGCAAAATCACCAAACCACAACTATTTTTCATGAGCTAAAATCTGGAGCTATAGGACTTCAAATCACCCTCTCTCAGTTTCCAATCAAATATTAAGTCAAAAGGAACAAGTTGTCCAAAAATAGGCTTAATCAAATAAGAAATGAAGCGGGAATCACGATTTGAAATTGGCTGCTAGGGCTTGTGCGAAAATCTGCACTCTCTCACTTTTCTCTCTATATGACTGCTGATCTATCTCTTGTGATTCTTCAAAATAAGACCTAAAAGAAATTCTTACATATGCACCATAATATAGGGCTTATGGGCAAAGTGGGCTAGTCCAGTTTGGGCTTTTATTTATCCATGTAGGAAGGGGAAAAGACCCAAAACCAACAATTTGAAGGCAATTTCCAAAACTTGAATGACCATTTAGGGAATTAACTCTTGAAAAATGTTTGGAAACAAATATCAATACTCTCTCTATTCACATTTATGGCTTTCACGATTATTATATACCTTTGAGAGTGTAACACCTCGGTCTTAGAAAGAGCTAATTTTAGAAAGAGCTAAATTGGAAAGAGTTACATTAAGATTTGTGCAAGTTAGGCTTGAATTGTGAGTTTTGGGTCAACTTCAAATGACCATAAATTTAAGCACATGATGAGTTAGGTGGTCTAGAAGATATCAAATGAAATATCTTTGAGTCCCCTTTTCAACGCCATTGAGCTTGCTAAATTCCAAGTTCGGATGAGGGAGATATGCCCATTTGAGGTCAGCATGTCTAGTTAAGAAATTTTATCAACATTAAGAAGGGGTATTTTGGTATTTTCCTTACCCCACTTAGTCTACACGTTTTCCACCCAAATTAGGGGTCAAAGCTGATTAAAATCAGTTTACGCTAAAGTCTAAAAGCATTTGGAAGGTTAGGGAAAAATTCAAGAGAAGAAAAGGGAGAAAAGCTTCAAGTGTTTAAGATTCTTGCGATCTTCGAGGGATTTCTCCAAGGATTTGATCCAAACGAGGTATCTAAGCTTTCATAGTGACGGGTTCATTCACCCTCACGCCAATCATGAGTTCTTGATTTGATTTTGTCCATGAAAATTCGTGTACTAAAGTTCTTGATGAGTTCTCTTGAAGTTTCATTCTTAAATCTTTATTATTGGAGTTTGACGAGTTCTTGAGGCGAGGGTTTGAGTTTGAGGGTTTTTCTTGAGGAGATTTGAGTATATTTTTGATTACTTATGTTGGGTATACAAATCTAAGAGAGTTTGTAAGAAATCAGTTGATTCTAGGTGAATTAGGGCTAAATATTAAGAAGAAAAATTTGTCAGATTGTTCTGGGGAAGGAGCGGTGCGACGCGCCACTGATGCACTAGGGAGGTTGGCGTGCCGCGCCTGCAGTGTCCAGATTTAGGCTTTTAAAGTTTGGGGTTGGCGCACTGCACCATGGTCGCTTGCCCCCGTCCGTTTTTCGTCGTTTGTTCCGTCTAAGTTCTTTTAAAACGTATCCCTACACTCTTCTTGATTATAAATATCCAAACTACGTCTCATCATTGAGAAATCCATATACCAAAATCATAATTCTTTAATCTACACTTTCAAATTCAAGATAGAGTTAAGAGTAAAGTTTGAGAGAGTTTTTTTGAGTCATTTTATAAGTCTTTTGCAAGCTTTTAAAAACTTATTTTAAGACTTGACTACTTGAGTATGACGATGAGGAGAGTTGAGTTTCATTTTTAAAAATGAATATATGGGAACTAAGTATTCCCAAGATTAAATGCTTTTACATTTAAAATAAGAGGAAACATTGATTTCCAAATGAGTTCATGAGGAGTTTTGAGCACTATCTCTTTTAAGAGAACCTTTTGAGTAATAATCTCAAAGTTTGAGGATTATAAAATATTTTTAAACATATGAACTTGAGTTATATTATTGGGAGTATTATTAAGCACTGATATGGTGACGAGTTTAGACAACTCAAAGTCCTCATAAACTATGTATTCCAACGTGGGTAAAAAATGTCATACTTTTTAGATGAGACCTTATTGGTTTTTAACATAGCTTAGTGGATACACTTAGTTGAGGACGTCCTGTACTCTAACAAGGTATAGAGAAATTTTGGCAGCGTAGGAGAGACATTGTATCATCATATAGCTCATAGTGATAGTTGCCGATTAAAGATCTCCCAAATAAGAGTAAAAGATTTATTATTACATTTTTAAATACATTGAGTTATTATCTATTGTTTTAAAAGCTTTCTTTACAATGCATCTTTATTGTTGCTTTTATATTGAACTGAGTTGAGTATTTCTGAGTTTGAGTATCTTGGAGTATCCTTGAGTTGAGTTGAGATGAGGTGAGTATATATTTTTTCTTTTATTAGGTCAAGCTTATGTCTGTGCTTTAGAGTTCCCCTTACATGCTCGTACATTCCATGTACTGACGCCATTTGGCCTGCATCTTTCATGATGTAGATACAGGAGTTCAGGGTCATCAACAGGCGCTTCATTGATGCCACTTGCAGGTTGAGTTAGCTTTGGTGAGCCTCCTTTCTTCTGGAGGATTCCATTTATGTCTTTCAGTTTTGTTAGGATGTCGTGAGTCTTTTTTCAACTTCCATCTCATTATTTTAGAGGCTTCATAGACAGTAGAGTTTTGAGAAGTCAGTTTCATTGTCAATTGTTAATGTTTTAGACTTGAGTTGCCTCTTTCTTTAAAAGATTTTGAGTTATGTAATTGAGACATTGAGTTAAATCTCAACTGGGGTTCATCTATTGTTGAGTAAGTCTTCCGCTGAGTATTGAGACAAACTTAGGGTTTGCTTGGGGTCTAATAATGGTTTTCGAGTTCCAGTTACATCCAGAGTATAGGCTCGGGGCATGATAAACTTGGTATCAGAGTAGAGAGTTCAAGAGTCCTAAGATGTCTATGAAGTCGTATATTTAGAGTCTTAGTTATCGGTGTGAACCATGCCATATCTATAATTAAAAGACTATGCTATTTTTGTGCGATAGAGTTCAACTCTATAAAAGTTTCTTTCTAATTCATACTTGCGCGTATCTTTCAGATCATGCCTCTACAAAGAGCTGATCGAGGTCTACCTTCTAGGAGGAATATTGAACCTTAGGATCAAGGGTTACCCAATGCCCTAGAAGTGCAATCCCAATGAGAGGTCACTAATGCTGAGTTCCAGGATGCTATCTGGATGATGAGTCAAGTTGTTACCAACCAAGCTGGGCAACGAAGAGGGAATCAATAGGATGTGGCTAATACATCCATGATCCGTGAGTTCTTGATTATGAATCCTCCAGAATTTACAAGTTCAAGTGTCACTGAGTATCCGAAGAACTTTGTGGAAGAGTTGCAGAAAGTGTTTGAGGTGATTTATGTTGCAGATGCTGAGTGTGTGGAACTAGCTGCATGCCAACTGAAAGGTATTGCTCGAGTCTGGTACGACCAATGAAAGAAGAGTAGAGTTGAAGGTACACCAATTGTGAGTTGGGCTGTGTTCGAATAGGCATTCTTGGGGTGTTTCTTTCCTCGTGAGTTGAGGGAGGCGAAGGTAAGATAATTCCTAAACTTGAAGCATGAATCTATGAGTGTGCATGAGTATAGCCTCAAGTTCACTCAACTATCCCATTATGCTCCGGAGATGGTTGCTGACATGGTGAGCAGGATGAGTCTATTTTATTTGGCTTGTCTCGCTTGTAAAGTAAGAAGGGCAATACAGCTATGTTGATCGGAGATATAGACATAGCCAGGCTTATGATCCATGTGCAATAGGTTAAGGAAGATAAGCTGAGAGATAGAGAAGAGTTCCGGAACAAGAACATGTAATGAGTTCTGGCAGGAGAAGGGTAATGCGAACCGGTCATCTTTTCAACAAAATCCACCTGGGCTCCGTCATCTGCTAGTGCACCTTCACCAAGAAACTAAGGTGAGTTCAAGAATCAGAATTCACACAACTTCGGAGCTAGACCTGTATAATCTCAAGGTAGTGTGGCACAAAGAGGTAATTTGACTCCTACACGTGCTATGTGTGGTAGAAACCACCCAGGAACGTGTCGTGATGACTTCACTAGTTGGTTCAAGTGGGGTCAAGAAGGTCACTTCATGAGAGAGTTCCGTAAGAATAGGTAGGGAGATGGTAATGGGGGAAATAGAGCCCAATCTTGCTCATTGGCTCCGTCTGACAGAGCTGCACCTAGAGGAGCTACTTCATGGATAGACGGAGGAGCAAATTGGTTGTATGCTATTACCAGTCGCCAAGAGCAAGAGAATTCATCTGATGTCATCACTGGTATGATTAAAGTCTTTACTTTTGATGTATATGCATTATTTGATCCAAGTGCAAGTCAATATTTTGTGATTATGTATGTTGCTATGAGGTTCGATATTCTCCCCGAACAACTTCTTGAGCCCTTCAATGCTTCCACACCTGTTGGTGAGTCTGTCATAGCTGGGAGAGTTTATCGTGATTGTTACATTTCTGTCAATCACAAGGACACCATGACTAACTTAGTCGATTTAGACATGGTGGACTTTGATGTTATTCTAGGTATGGCTTGGCTTCATACATGTTTTGCCTCAATTAATTGTAGAACTCGAGTAGTTAATTTCCAGTTTCCTATAGAGTCGGTTTTTGAGTGAAGGAGTAGTTAGAAGTGCCCAAGGGTCGTTTTATTTCGTACCTTAAGGCCAGAAAGTTAGTTTCCAAGGGGCTCATCTATCACTTAGTCCGAGTTAGTGACTCTAGTCTTGAGGCACCACCTATCCAGTCAGTTCTAGTTGTGAGCGAGTTTCTAGAGGTCTTTTCGAATGATCTTCCTGGAGTCCCTCTTGAGAGATAAATAGACTTTGGTATAGATATTTTTCCTGATATTCAACATATTTATATTCCTCCATATAAAATGGCTCCAACTGAGTTTAACGAGTTAAAAGAGTAGTTGAAGATCTCCTTGATAAGGGATTTATTCGACCTAGTGTCTCACCTTGGGGCACTCTGATCTTATTTGTCAGGAAGAAAGATGGTTCACTTAGGATGTGTATTGATTACCACCAATTGAACAAGGTTACTATCAAGAATAAGTATCCCCTTCTGAGAATTGATGATCTATTTGATAAACTTCAGGGTACCACCTGTTTTTGTAAGATTGACCTCTGATCCGGCTATCATATGTTGAGAGTAAGAGAAAGTGATATCCCTAAGACAACGTTCAAGACCTGTTATGGTCATTATGAGTTTCTTGTCATGTGATTCGATTTGACTTATGCTCATTCAGCATTCATGGATCTTATGAATAGAGTGTTTAATCCTTATCTTGATATGTTTGTTATCGTATTCATTGATGACATTTCGATTTACAGAGGAATGAGGAGGATAATGCTAGTCATCTCAGAGTAGTTCTCCAAACTCTGAAAGATAGAGTTGTATGTCAAATTCTCTAAGTGTGAGTTTTGGCTTGAGTCTGTGGGATTCTTAGGCCATATTATTTCTGGTGATGGAATTTGAGTTGACACTCAAAAGATTGAAGCAGTGCAGAATTGGACTATGCCCACATCTCCAACTGATATTAGGAGTTTCATGGGATTGGCTGGATATTATAGGAGGTTTTTCGAGGGGTTTTCATCTATTTCATCCCCGTTGACTAAGTTGACTCAAAAGAGAAAAAAGTTTCAATGGTTTGAGGCTTGTGAGAAAAGCTTTTAGGAATTGAAAACACGGTTGACTACTACACTAGTGTTGACCTTACCAGAGGGAACACAAGGTTTTGTGGTGTATTGTGATGTGTCCAAAGTTGGACTGGGTTGTGTATTGATGCAGAATGTCAACGTTATAGCTTATGCCTCCAGACATCTTAAGATGCATGAGAAGAATTACCCAACCCATGATTTAGAGTTGACTAATGTAGTATTTGCCTTGAAAATAGGGTGTCATTATCTTTATGATGTTCATGTAGATGTGTTCACTGGTCACAAGAGTCTTCAATATGTATTCAATCAAAAAGAGCTTTATCTCAGACAGAGGATCGAGGTGGTTAGAGTTGTTTAAGGATTATGACACGAGTATTGTCTATCACCTAGGTAAGGATAATGTTGTTGTTGATGCCTTGAGCAGGTTATCTATGAGTAGTATAGCCCATGTTGAGGAAGGCAAGAAATAATTGGCCAAGGATGTGCATAGACTTGTACGTTTGGGAGTTCGTTTGTTGGATTTCAGTAAAGATGGAGTGGTGGTGATGAATGAGGCAGAATCATCACTATTATCTAAAGTGAAGGAGAAATAAGATCAAGACCCTGTTTTGCTGTAACTGAAGGCAAATGTTCATACGTAGAAAGTGATGGCTTTTGAACAAGAGATAGATGGTGTAATGTGGCATCAAGGTACGTTGTGTGTATTAAAGGTGGATGAACTCCAAGAGAGGATCATGGAGGAAGCTCATGGCTCCAGATACTCTATCCATCCTGGTTCTACAAAGATGTGTCATGACTTGAGAGAAGTATATTGGTAAAGTAGCATGAAGAGGGGTATTACAGAGTTCGCTGCTAAGTGCCCAATTTCCAACAAGTCAAGGTAGAGCACCAGAGGCCCGGTGGTATGACTCAGAATATAGATCTTCCATAATGAAAGTGGAGATGATCGATATGGATTTCATTACTGGTTTACTGCGGTCTTGCAGACAGCATGATTTGATTTGGGTGATTGTAGATCGGATGACTAAATCAGCCCATTTATTACTGATAAATACTATTTTTTTTGCAGAAGATTATGCTAGGTTATATATTCAAGAGATAGTCAGACTTCATGGAGTTCTCGTGTCTATCATTTCAAGTAGAGGTGCGCAATTCACCACACAATTTTGGAAGTATTTCCAGAAAGGTTTAGGTTTGAAGGTAAATTTGAGTACTGCTTTCCATCCTCAGATTGATGCTCAAGAAGAGCGCACAATTAAGACTTTAAAGGATACAATGTGGGAATGTGTGATCGATGTCAAAGGTAATCGAGATGATCACTTACCTCTCATTAAGTTTGCTTACAACAACAATTATCACTCTAGTATCTAGATGGATCCTTATGAGGGTCTTTATAGGTGAAGATGTAGATCTCCTATTGGATGGATTGAAGTTGGTGAAGCTGGGTTGATAGACTAGACTTAGCTCATCAAGCTATGGCAAAAATGAATGTCATTCAAGAAAGGTTGAAAACAATGCAAAGTTGCCAGAAATCCTATATCAATATTAGGAAAAGAGACTTGGAGTTTGAGGTGGATGATTGGGTTTATTTGAAGGTTTCACCCATGAAGGATGTTATGAGGTCTGGCAAGAAGGGGAAGCATAGTCTCCGCTATATTGGTCCTTACTAGATTTCCAAGAGAATTGGCAATGTAGCTTACGAGCTACCGCCAGAGTTAGTAGCAGTCTGTCCGGTGTTTCACATTTTTATGTTGAAGAAGTGTATGGGCGATACTTCACTTGTTATACCGGCTGAGAATATTGGTATTAAGGACAACCTATCTTATGAAGAGATACCAGTTGAGATGCTTGACCTTTAGGTTCGCAAGTTGTGAACCAATGAGGTAGCTTTGTCAAGGTCTTAAGAAGGAATCAATTTTTTGAGTAAGCTACTTGAAAGGCTGAGGAGGATATGAATAATAGATACCCACATCTCTTTACTTCCGAAGAAATTCCAAACCAAGGTAATGATTTTTCGTAAAACACTATTTAAATTGATATGCTATGTTGTGTTAAATTGGATGTTGGGTGTTTGAGCTAGGTGTTAGATGTTGCCACCCTTAGTCTTAATTAGAGTGATCTCATTTGAGGATGAATGTTCCCAAGGGGGAGATATTGTAACACCTCAGTCTTAGAAAGAGCTAATTTTAGAGAGAACTAAATTGGAAAGAGCTAAATTTAGATTTGTGCAAGTTAGACTTCAATTGTGAGTTTTGGGTCAACTTCAAACAACCATAAATTTTAGCACAAGATAAGTTAGATTGCGCATAAGATATCAAATGAAAGATCTTTGAGTCCTCTTTCCAACGCCATCGAGTTTTCTAAATTCTGAGTTTAGATGAGGGAGATATGCTTGTTTGAGTTCAGCCTATCCAGTTAAGGAAATTTATCCAAATTAAGGAGGGCTATTTTGTTCTTTTCCTTACCCCACTTAGTCCATGCATTTTTCCACCCAAATTAGGGGTCAATTCTGATTAAAATTAGTTTATGCTAAAGTCTAAAAGTGTTTGGAAGGTTAGGGCAAAGTTTAAGAGGAGAAAAGGGAGAAAAGCCTCAAGCGTTCAAGATTTTTGCGATCTTGGAGGGATTTCACCAAGGATTTGATCCTAACGAGGTATGTATGCTTTTATAGTGATGGGTTTGTTTATCCTTACGCCAATCATGAGTTCTTGATTTGATTTCATCCATGAAAATTCGTGTAATGAAGTTCTTGATGAGTTTTCTTAAAGTTTCGTTGTTAAATCTTTATTATTGGAGTTTGATGAGTTCTTGAGGCGAGGGTTTAAATTTGAGGGTTTTTCTTGTGGATATTTGAATATATTGTCTATTACCTATGTTGGATATACGAATCTAAGAGAGTTTGGAAGAAATCAATCGATTATAGGTGAATTCATCATATTGTTCTAGGGGAGGGGTGGCGTGTTGCGCTGCTGATGCGCTAGGGAGGATGGCGCGTTGCACTGTAGTGCACTGGATTTGGGATTCTGAAGATTGTGGTTGGTGCCCTGCACCAAGAGTGCGCTGGTGTCGCCTGCCACTATCCGTTTTCCGTCATTTGTTTTGTATGAGTTATTTTAAAACGTATCCCTACTCTCTTCGTGATTATAATTATCCAAAATACATCTGATAATTGAGAAATTTGTATATCAAAATCATAATTCTTGATCACATTTTCAAATTCAAGATAGAGTTAAGATTAAAGTTCGAGGGAGTTCTTTTGAGTCATTTGAAAAGTCTTTTGCAAACTTTTAAAAACTTGTTTTAAGACTTGAGTACTTAAGTATGAGGATGAGGAGAGTTGAGTTTCATTTTTCAAAATGAATATTCCCAAGAGTAAATGCTTTTACATTTCATATGAGAGGAAACCTTGGTTTCCAAATGAGTTCAGTTTTGAGCACTATCTCTTTTAAGAGAACCTTTTGAGTAATAATTTCAAAGTATGAGGATGAGGAAATGTTTTTAAACATATGAGCGTGAGTTATATTATTGGGAGTAGTATTGAGCACCAATATGGGGACGAATTCAGACAACTCAAAGTCCTCATAAATCATGTATGCCAACATGGGTAAAGAGGGTCATGCTTTTTAGATGATTCCTTATTGCTTTTAAGCATAGCATAGTGGAAACACTTAGTTGAGGATGTCCTATACTCCAGCAAGGTATAGGACAATTTTGGTAGTGGGGGCGAGATGTTGTATCATCATATAGCTCATAGTGATGGTTGTCGGTTAGAGGATCTCCCAAATAAGAGTAAGTGAGTTATTATTGTATTTTTAAATGCATCGAGTTATTCTATACTATTTTGAAAGCCTTCTTTATAATGCATCTTTATTGTTGCTTTTATATTGAACTGAGTCGAGTATTTCTAAGTTTGAGAATCGTTGAGTTGTGTTGAGTTGAGGGAGCATTTCTTTCTTTTATGAATTCAAGATTATGTGTGTACTTTATAGCTGCCCTTTCATGCTCGTACATTCCATGTATTTACACCATTTCGTCTGCATCTTTCATGATGCAGATACAAGAATTTAGGGTCATCAACATGCGCTTTGTTGATACCACTTGCAGTTCGAGTTAGCTTTTCCCGACTTACATCACATTATTTTAGAGGCTTCATAGACAGTAGATTTTTGAGAAGTCTGTTTCATTTTTAATTGTTAATGTTCTAGACTTGAGTTTCCTCTTTTGGCCTGTTGAATGTTTTCTTTAAAATATTTTGAGTTATGTATTTGACAAATCTTATTAAATCTCTACTTTTGGGTTCTTGTATTGTTGAGTAAGTCTTCCGTCAAGCATTGAGCCTAGTCAAGGGTAAACTTGGGGACCAGCAATGGTTTTGGAGTGCCAATTACGTCTAAGGTGTAGGCTCAGGCCGTGACAGAGAGAGACATTTAATAACCTCAATCATAAATGTACTTGTTCAAAATCCTCTCCGGTCCCTCTCCCTCAAACATTTAACACTCCACCAAATGTAGTAGTAACTAGTAAGAATAATTTTGAAAAGATAAAAATAAATAAAAAAAGATTTAATGATTTTTGAAATGTCAAATATTTTGAATGTTCACCAATACTATAACGACTTGTCTGGTCGTTTTGAGTATTAACACCTTTTTCTTCAAAGTGATACTTCTCATGTTTAACATGTGATTTATATGTGATATATGACTTATGGAGCCAGATGTCAACCAAGATGTTTCAGAGTAAAGAAAAAACAAAATTAGAAAGTTAAAAGCTTGAGAGTTGACCAAAGTCAACACTCAAGGTAAACAAGCTCGAAATTGAAGTTTAAAAGTTTATATAGGTTTGAATGCTAATTAGGATTTTATTACATAATCTGGACGAGCCTCAAAAGGTTCGGGAGTGATTCAGACCTTTAAATTGAAAATTAGTGAATTAAAAGATTAAGAGTTTACCACAATTAATTATATGACTAGGGTACCCTGAATTGATGATTTGAGTATTCCATTAGGTTCTTAGGGCATTTTTGAGTGATTTTACATCCTGAGGGGCTTAGGTGACTTTCAAAGATAAAACCACAAGGCAAGTTGTTATGGAAATCGGTCTCGTTTGTCGATGTTTGGTGTGGTCGCATTTGTAATTAGGTGTTCGCATTATCTGCGACCCACTAGATACATTTTCCAAGAAGGATGGGGCTGTCAAATTCTGCATTTGTGGATGGGGTTTGTAATACAACTTGTCATCATCTTTAAGTTGTTAGCATTAGGTATTCGTTTCCTTCAAACGTTCCAAAGAAATTTAATTTTGCTATTTTCCCATATATACTCATAAGTCATAAAGTTTCCTCTTCTCCAGTTTATGCCTAAACAATTCTTATACTATCTTATACTTCACAAACAATGAGTCGGAGTTGAAATGAGTCTAGATCTAGGATCCAACTTTTGACTCTAGCTCTCGCCTTTGATCTGAGATTCGATTTTGATCTCACAACCTTGATTACGGTGCACTCATTTTTCAAAATAATGTTTGCTAGAAAAACATGAAAAAAATTCATTCATACCAAACACACCCTAAAAGAGCAAAAGAACTAGAAAAAGTCTAGCTATAAAAGTATGTGTTTCTCTACATAAGAAGCAAGGGATAATATGGGTAATATGAATATTGCTATTATCCATTGAGTAAACCATATTTATCCATATTAGATATTGGTCGAGTAGGATATTTTATTCATTTTCATGCGACTTAGTTTCAATCGATCCATATTTAATTCGACACGTCAGTTTGCCACCCCTATTTGTCAGTGAAAAACCAAATCCATCGATCAAGTGTGAAATCACAAAAACTATCAATTAACTTAATATATATAATTCTACCATTGTATGCCACGTTTCCCCACCAAGAGTACATCATACAAAATTGCAATACTCAAAGTTTGATATGTGATCATTCAACTGGAAATTTGTCGAACATGTCATTATTTATTTCTCTGTGAAGAAGTAAACGTGATTACATCACTTGTAAAATTAAAATTCCAAGCATGAAAACCCAAAAAGTCCTGTCAAATAATGTTGATTGAAATATGTCCTTTGTTATATTTTTAATGTTATGAGTGGTCTACACAGAAGTCATGTTTGGTGAGTAGAATATGTTATTCCAAAATAAATGTTATGTTTGGGACAAATGTATGTATGGCCAATCATTTATTAGATATCTTTTCTAATAACTTATATTATATATCTAATTTCTTACACCGGCATGGTGTGTGTGTGTGTGTATATATATATATAGTATACTCATATTTTTTTCAATTTTAAGCATAAGAAAAATCTTATATCATGCCACTTAACTAGCCTAAATAAAGTAAATAAGGATCCACACATCAAATATACTTCGATGTTACCACATATTTGACTTAAACAAAAATCTCAAGAGTACTTAAACATCAAATGGAAGTAAAAGAAGTCAAAAGAGGAAAGAAATGAAAAGAATCAAAATGAGACATCACATAAGGGGTTAGGTTCTTTGTTAAACTGTCAAGATTCGTTGAAATAAACAGTTCAATTCACTTCTATGCATCAAAGATCAGCGACACAAAAGACCATTCGATGTGTTGCCGAAGTATTTTGACGAAGACAAAATGTATCACCTAAAGTTACAGTTGCCTAAAAAGCATATCAAATGCACAAGACAAAATGACGAAGTGAAAGCTTAATTTGGTGCATCGCTGAATGCTTTGGCGAGCACGATCGAGATTTTCAAAATGGTATCGATGGAAAATATGTGAATATTTTCTATGGAGTATAAATAGAATTGGTCAACAGAGAATTACTAGTTTTTCTCTTTTCATAATTCTAAGAACACTTTTTGCAGACCTTGGAAAAACTTGTACTAGCGATTAGAGGAAAAATCATGTGTTTCATTATTTTTGGAAGACTTTTCTTCTTAAGAATTGAACTCAAAGCTACTATGATTAAGGAATTTGGTATAACTTCTTTTATTTTTTCATGAGTAGCTACTCCCCTAATTTTAGGGATGCGCAATATATGGATGATTAATCTATGATAGGGTATTAATAATTTTCTTATTAATTGTTGAATTGACTAGGGTTCAACTGTTTCATGTTTTTGTGCATAATTAGAGATTGCAAACTCTAGTTTATCTTAGATCTCTTGTGTTACTTCTGAAAGAATGTAAAAGTGAGAAGAAATAGCTGATGATAACTCGAATTTATTTGTTTAATAGTTGAATCTAAAAATAATTGGACTGAATAAAAGTTATGGATTGTATTATTGTGATAATACATTAGGATTTGAGAAAATTCAAGTGAAAATTGATGGTTAATTGTAAAATAGTTGTCAATATCTATAATCTAGCTTACCAATGATATTCAACTCATCTTAGCAATAATCAATTACCCAATTACTCCTTAACACTTGCGATAAACTCTTATTTCTACACTTTACATTGAATTGAATGAAGTAATTGTGTGTTATTCACATTCAATGTTCAAATTATTAAGTATCCCCCCCTCCCCCCATTTACTTTTAACACACCTTTTTATCAACGCATGAATCTCTAGTGATTAGTGATGTGAGACCAAAAATACATGTTTTTAGTTATTATTTGCTTCACATTTAGTATTTTTATTTTTCCCTTTTTAACATGGATTTTATGAATTGTGCTTTATTTGTAGGATTAAATTGGTGTGAAGATGAAGAAGTTTGAAGCTAAAATGAATTAAAGATGAAAGTTAATTATAGAAGAAAACCAAGCCGGTAGCTTAATGGATTAAATTGGATATAATAATATATAATACATATGAAGTGCAGTTGAAGAAAGAATGTGAATTGTCGAAGGACTGCATGCTACCACATGTCAGTCATTGAAGGCAGTCCACCAAAAACAATTGAGGTGCAACACAGTCACACTAAACCTAATTCTTATGGGTTTCAAGTTTCTCAATTTTTTTTGGACTTAATTATTTTATTTAGGATTTTCCAAATATATAGATTATCCATAAGAATAATTATTAGATAACATATGTTTGGTAGTGGAGAGACGTTAGACGTTTCATGTCAACCCGCGCTTACATCCTGGACATAATAGATACTCAGGAATCCTTACTGGTCCCCAAGCGAACCCTCATGCTAGCTTGCTACAAGCCGAAAACAAACTCAAACCTACACAAGCATCAAATTGAAAGAAATGTTGGATCAACGGTGTATTAAATCTCAAAACTCTCTGAATATTAAACATAAGTTTTAAAGAAAACCTCTGAAACTGAAAGACTTTCCAAAACTGTCTATCTATGAAGCCTCTACTATACAAAGAGGAGTATCGAGACAAGACCCATGACTTATCAAAAACTAATACTAATAACTCTCAAAACTAGAGTCCTCTGGAAGCAAGGAGGCCTCACTCAAAAGCTGGCGAGCATATGAAGTGATCGTAATGGCGTTTTGTTAAAGGATCCCAAGTGCATGTATCTACATCATTAAAAGATACAAGTCAAATAAAATCAGTACATCGAATGTGCAAGTATATAATATATCCAAAGTGAAATAACTAAATGAAAGGACTATAATAGATATAGCATAAACTCAATTGAATATAAAGAATGTAAGGAATGTAAGGAATGAAATCATTTAAACTTTACAAAATTACATACTCATCTCTCAAACTCAACATAATAAGTGATATAGTAAAAATACACCTTAACTCTATTTGGGAGATTCTCTAACCGACAACCATCACTATGAGCTACGTGATGATACAACGTCTCACCCATGCTTCTAGAAATATCATACACCGTGTTGAGGTATAGAATCTCAGAACTAAGTGGATTCACTACGAAATAAGGATTCATCTAAAAAGTATGATCCTTTACTCATGTTGGCAGACATGATTTATGAGAATTTTGAGTTGTCTGAATTCATCTACATATCGATGCTCAATACTACTTCCAAAATATATACTCATTCTAAAATATATAACATATAATCTTTGTCTGTTTTGAGGTAATTACTCAAAATATCTTCTTAAAAGAGGTAACTGCTCTAAAATATTTCTGAACTCATAACTAATTTAGAAATCAAAGTTTCACTTTCCTCAATGTAATAAAATGATACATTTGGGACTTCTTAATTCCCTTATACTCTTTCTCAAATCATTTTTCAAACTCTTTATCAAGATTCCTCTTGGCTTTCTCAGAACTCAGTTTAAAACAATTATGTTTGTTTAAAAGATTCTCAATAAGAACTCAATGAATACTCAGGGATAGGGTTCATGCTGAAAATATACTTGAACAATCAACTCAATAAATCTCAATGCATAATATACAACAATTCAATAATTAGGAACAGAAATTCAATAATCAGGAACTCAAAACTTAACATCAACTCATATCAAGAATACTCAAATCTAAGGATAGAACCCTAGATTACTCTTTTACTGATTTGAAAGTAGATGTAGGGAACCAAGACGAACTAGTCCGACACTATGATAGACTTATATGCATGATTATGAAGCTACTAGACAGAAAACTTTTATCGAGACTTGATTTTATCTTGAGCTTGAGGAAGAACATTCATTTTTTTTGGAGGAAACCTTTGATCCTGGAATATTGGTGTTGGCTCTCGATAAAGAAACTCTTTTATAAAGTTCTTAGAGCGGAGGAACATGGAAAAACCTTAGGTGGAAGGATTCTCTTAGTATCTTGAATTTTTGAGTTGAAGGTTTTAGGGTTCTTGTTGGAGAAGAGGAACCCTAGGTGAGTTTTAAGATAATTTCTAAATACCCAAATGTTTAGATTTTGAGGAAAAACTAGTTAGTTGAATTATTTACTGGGTTAAAACACTAAAAAATGACTTAGAATAGGGTTAAAAAACTTGGAAAAGGACCAAAATAACCCTAGAACGTGTGCAGGAAGTTGATGAATAAAATTGCAGCAAGCCTTCACAGAAGGGTCTATCATTCGTCAAAATTTCTACTGTTCGTAGGTCCAATCGTAGAACATCGACCTCCTAACAGGGTTTCACTAAAACGAGCATAATTTTTACTCTGAGCTTGAAATGAGACAATTTTGGTGGAGTTGGAAAGAGAACTCGTATACCTTTAATTTTATAAGTTATGTGCCACCTAATTCATCATGATCCGAGAGATATGGTCGTTTGAAGTTGATCTAAATAGAATCATATGCCAAAACTTCATTGGTAAGGAAGCTTTCAACTCAACTTTGTGCTAGGGGTTTCTTGTAACCTTAATTCATCTCCAAATTTATTCTCTCACTAAATAATTGACCTTAGCACCTAAGTATAAATTAAGAATCACCGACACAACCTTATACATTAATAAAGAATAGCTTGGGTCTTACATTAAAAAAATTTGGGGTGTAAATTTCAAGGTTCTTTTTGTTCTTTTTCTTTTCTTAGACATTAGTAGTTAAATCCCTTGTTCTGGGATTGTGGCTACGAATGATTGTTTAGTATTGAATTTGATGCATTAATATAGTATTTTATGTTGACCATATTTGAAATAAACTCATCATCCAAATTGAACTTGAGAGAGGAATATGATGATAGAACGTGAGACAAAAGGACCATGATCTTCTCTAGAAATTAAGGTTGATTTGTATCTAGGATAGAGATATATCTAGAGATCTTTCTTGGTTACTAAATAATAAGAAACCCTAATACTCTGCACTTGGTTCAATCTATCCCCGCTCAACGATGTAATTAGACTACCAATTGTGGTAGGCGATTAGAAGTCGGGAGACCATGATCATACATTCAACCTTATAAATTAGTGATTTGATAACAAATTGAAGTCCATAGAAGATATTATGCATGAATTCTAAGTAGGTTGCAACCCTAAAATTTTCCCAATCATTAGTATACATCTTTTATTCTTATGTTCTAGTAAGTGAAAATCTTTTGGTATGCTTCAATAAATTGTTAGAATTAGTGTAATTTAGTAAAATAGTTAATCACAAATCTTTTGGGTTCGATAATTCGACTCTTCTAGAGCCACTATATTACTTGCATGGCCGCGTACACTTACGTGTGCGTTTGGACGCAAATTAGAACACGTTATACAATGAATTATATTCCACCATTTCCTATGGGATCGACCTCAATTCCTAGTTGGGTTAAATATTGCAAGCAACCATCAACATAAACCTTTGATTCGGATCCTAAGATTATTTGGTGTGTTTTGAGTAGTTGGTTGAAAATTTGAAAAGTTAGAAGTTAAAGAGTTGTCTTTGGTCAACATCTGAGCAAAATACCTCATTTAAACGTTTGTTGATTTCATTAATATTAAAATATTTTTTTCCAAGCTAGTAGGATATTTGGTTTGTGTCTAGGAGGTTCTCAAGGATTTTTAAATGGATTTTTAAACTTTTTGATGTTTTGTCCTTGTTTAAGCATAAAAATGTGTCGACTTAAAGGTTCGTGTTTAGTTCTTGAGATCAAAAAGTTATTCCGAAATTTCCAAAATTTTAAACATGAATTATTCGAAAGATCTAAAAAATTTGGTATAATTTTGATAAGTCAAGACTATTTATCATGAAATATGAAATCATTCTTTAATGAGTAAAATTTATATTTGAGTGGAAAAATTAGCACTAAATGAGTAGATCTGAATCATTTTTTTGAATTTATATATAAAAAAGAATCAGTGCATTTAGAGGTCGTATGATTTGAACAGTGTATTTAAATTTCATAGTGCATTTATTTGGTAGTTTGACCATATTTGAAATTGTAGAGCTCAAATTAAGTGATGTTTGTATCATTCTTCTCGTTTTAACAAAAGAGTAAGTATCTAAAAATTATTTTGGTATTCTTCCATGACTTATTTAGTTGATTTTCATTTTTATATGTGAGTTTGTTGCAGAAAAAATAGAGATGTTCATCCTAGATCTAGAAATCATATTTTTATTTAATCTAGAGGTTGATTATTACTTGGTTTTCGGTGAATCGTCATATGTAAGGTCTTTATGTCATAGCAAACTGATTTTGATATCAAATTTATGATCTATCGATTATTTCATCGTTTTTTATCGAATATGAATATAAAAATTGAGAATTAAGTGTCTAAATTCAAGAAATCATATTTTGGAGTTTTAAAGGTCAATTATAAACTCCATTTTAAGATCCTTAAACTATGGATACCATGAATTTCTAATAAAATTCTAGTTTTGCCCTTGTGGGCTCGGAACTAATTTTTGTACTAGAAATAAAAGTATAATAATACGAGTATCTATAGTTTCGTATATTTATGTAGAATACATATTTGATTATATTGGGCTCATTTAGAGGCTATTCGAAAAGGAAATACTTTGATTTGATTGTTTGGATTTCGTTTGATGCAAGTTGAAGGTTTCTTTGACTCCTTTTTGAAGGATTTATGTATTACTTGACTGTAATCAAAAGTAATGGAAAAATTGGAGTTCCAAATAGGTGAGGTGACACATCTATGTAGGTATCAATGTTATTTTGACGGGTTAAAAATAACTAATCGAATGGTTACTTAGTTGTCCTGATTGATTTTTGTTGTGAGTATTGATTGACTTGAAGTAACTTCTAAATGTGTTAGAATGTAGAACTCTACCTTCTTAGTGGACTTGAATGTAATATGAATGGTTAATAATGAATGTTGTAATGTTAATTCTTGTAAATTGATGTGGAATGCATTAATTAGAGAAACATGATGGAGGGATGATTGAAAGTGACTATAGTGAATTAGTGTTATTGAATACATTGACTTTTACATATGCATTATTCACATTTCATTCATTTGGATCAGAGTGGAACACCTACAAAACTATTAATTTGTATAAATATCTATAGATCAGAGTAGCATGTTGATTAACATTTCAAGCACACCTCATCCAATTTTAGGTGCAAACGATCGTTAGTCAGTATAAAACTCAACTAAGAGTTGGGGTCAAACCCACAGAGAGCGGTACGAGTTCAAATTCAACTATGAAGTACAAATGTGGTATAATTAGTTATAGGAATAGAAATTATCGAAAAAGACATGTAAACAAGTATAATGGGGTTTGACAATGAAAGTTAGATAGGGGGTTTGAATTGTCACTTATCAGCTACAACACAATCAAACACGGAGGAATTAACAATATAAAGATGAATTCTCAGAATGTGATCAATTATAGGCTAATTATGCAATATGGGTAATTGGCATTTAACAACAATTTGCTGAAACACTGTGAGTAAGCTAGGCTATAAGTGGAATAGCTTTCTCTCGAACAACCATCACGATTCAAGTGATTTCTTCCGAACATCAACAGACTTAGCAAATAAGAACAACCCACACCTTAATTCATCTACTCTTTCGAGCTAGATAGAAAGAATCACGATTATAATTTTACTCTGTCGAGCTAAACCCATATGACCCCAATAACTACAATCATCAATTGAAAAATTTGATTCTCAAACCTCTTTTTCAAGCAAGCCGAGAATTCTAAGTTCGAATTGCATTTGCAACTACAATTCTTAGATTAAAGCACAACAATCAATTAAACCCACATTAACATAGAAAAATAATCATTAAACAACAATACCCATAAGAAAATTAAGAAAATAATCACATGATCACATCCCAAGAATTGGGGTTTTAGCCAAGCATCATAAAAATAGAGAAACAGTTACCAAATGCATTCGTCATGATCTGGGTAAAGGTTCCCAAGTCTTTACAATGGTCCAAAATAGTTAAGCTCAAAAACACACTTTCAAATCTTCAAGTTTGAGCCTCCAAAAGCTTCAAAGTCTACAATGGAACTCTAAAACTCAAAGAAAAATATATTGAATGAAAGTGTCATTACCTGATTGCATGGTTCAGTACAAAACTCAATTTATAGTTGCCAAAAATTTGGCCTGAAAACCCATTGGGCGAGATAAGTCAAGCTCACCGAGTGGTTTGGCGATCCGCCCTTTGCTCTCTTCCATCACCATTTTGCATTGGTTCTCAGCATCCTAAGTTCTATAACTTTAGGCGATCCATTGTGTTGTAGCGAAACCGATTGGCGATTTTCCAACTGTCCATTTTTGTTGCCTACTTAGTTTCTTCCCCAAGGGCTGGCACACTAGAACTTTAGGTGAACTAAAGATCCACTTGGCAAAGTGGTCTTGGCATCACCAGGATCGCTTTTCTCCATTTCTTCAGCTTTTTTTTGCTCCTTTTTGCCTGTTAGTGTCCTTACTTTGCTCCTTAGCTCACATACCTGAAAATCAAGGCTTTAACATCAGTTTATAGCATAAATTAGGCATTTGAGGACACTAAAACTATCAAAACAAAGCCCAAAATGAGTCCAAATCTCGGACTGATCAACACCCCAACTTAAACTTTAGCTTGTCCTTAAGTACAATTCAAGACCAGCAGTTCAATAAGGATGTCTCAAATAGTGTTGTATAAGACTCAACATGAATACACACAAAAGGTTCAAACTACACATACAATGCTCAATTGTGCACTCAAAGATTCAAAATGTGACTTACCATTATTAAGGATGCTTAAGTTCACAATACCTGCTTCAAATGGAAGTTTAAGCTCAACAAAGGTACTCAAATGCCCCTCACAACAAAGATGATTCCACATTCACACAAAATTCTTCAACAATTTAAAGTCCTGGAATCACATACAATTCTCGCAATCAAAAAGATAAACACATGCATGACTCCACCCATAGGCTTGCCCTTATTTTCCAACCAACATTCGTTTCAGCTCATCAAAGATCACAAAGGTCTTTTTAAGGCTTGTAACGGGCTGAGTGCAAAGGTATGGTCATTTAGACTTAGTGGTTTCTACCTTCATGAAGTATGGCCTGAAAATCACTCCTTCTCCTACTCTTTCACATTCAAACATGTTCAAATTCCACCCCCATTATTCTACTAGACATGCATCACCTGATACACCATTTTTCACTATGTTCACACACTTTATTTCACAATTCTTGCTCTTTTTCTGCCTTTTTTTTCTTTTCTTTCTTCTTTTCTTTTGCTTTCTCTTTATCTATTTTTTTATATGGAGGGGTTCCATCTTTTTCAATACAATCCATCCAAAGGGGAGTTATTCACACTACTTGACTTTCCTTCTTTTTCACCACACCCCCAACTTAGGCCTGGCTATTCAAACAAACTAAAACTTTATGAAGGTTATGGGTGCATGGATAAAGAGGTCAAATTTGTTCAAGTTTCTTCCAAAAAAGGGTTAGGCTCAAAAGGTAGCAAGCTAGGTTCACATCTCACAAGGTTGGCCACAAAGAGGTATATTGTCAAATTTGGCTCACTCTTCACAATTCTTGCCTAAGATCATTTCAATTGCTCACTTCACTCAATCAATCGAACTAACGGGGCAAGTTCTAGGTGTCATCAAGCACAATGTTCAAACCAACCTCACTACACAATGCATTGGTACAATTATCAAACAAGACTCCACACTTTCTAGCTAGTGTGCAATGTTCATCACAAGAGACACATTTGACAACCAGCTAGTCACAACGGGATGCTAAAAGTTCACATATTGCCTATGTAACTTCATTTGCCTCATCGTAGCCGTGCATTCATTTTGTTGTTCGATTAATAGCACTACTCAAATCATCGATATTGACCACAACCAGCACTCAAATTTGTACAAGAACAGCCACAATCACACACACAAGAGGTGGCAAAATTTTAAAATTTAGTTCAAAACCATTTTCAATTCAAAACAATGGGCCACAATCTAAGAACAACTGCAATATCACAATCAAGGTATATATATATATAAACCAACCAATATTAACAAAATAGTCACAAGAGGTAGGTATGGAAATACCTCACCTCACCCAACAAAAATAACCAGTTGTCCTTAAATGCAACCAAAACAAAAACAGTATAAAAAGTAACAGAGAGGGAGGGGAAAAGTCATCCTGTCAGGCTAAGCCTAGGTGAAGTTTGCATCTCAGTTACTCCATCTATCGGGGCAGCAGTGCCTAGGGTCACATCAACCTTGGCTTCACTGGAGCCCACCATCCAAGTATCTCTAAGGGAGGCCTGTCTAGTTGTCTCGAACATGGCCTCCTCTAAGTCAGTCAGACCCTTAAAAATAGTCTCCTCCTGAACATCAAGTTGTTTCTCATCAGTCTCAGTCTCAGCCTCGGACTCTACAGTAGTATATCATCTCTAACCTCATCTCCAGTGGTGGTCAGAGGTACATAAGAATGAGATGGAATATCGGTGCTCAGGCCATCTGGGATCTCCACAGTCCCAAAGATCAGGGACATATCAGTGGACTTCAACTAGTCTACATCTTTCCTCAACTCAATAATAACAGCCTTTAAGGTCGTTACCTCATTAGTAGCTCCCTGGCCTCTCTCACATACCTCTACTCTAGCCGTAAGGGCATTAATCGAACCCCTGAGAGGTGTAAAGGCAACAGTAACAACTCTCTCAATTATCTTAGGAATCGCAGCCTCTAGCTGGGAGGCTCACACATTAGCAGAATAGGCTAGGTGCCCCCATCTTAAGAAGAATGGCCTGGGTGATCGGAGGCCTAGAAGCAGGAGTACCAACAACAGATCTAGGGGGCGGGGAAGAAGCGAAAGAGCTAGGAGTCTTAGAAGAAAGAGGTACAGATGTACCTGAGGGACTACTGGCCTGATTAGGCATGAGTGCCTCCTAAGGGACCATATCAACATCAACTTCCGGGGATGTGTCCATCGAGGCTGCCCTCCTCCTGTCAGCCACATCCCACTGGTATTCGAACTTAATGCGTAGAATGTAAGTAGAGGATGTGGGAGTCACCTCCATATCCATCTTCTCATCTCGAGGAACATGGGCCCATCTACACGGCTCGGTGATCAACATTAAGAATGAGAGTGAAATTTATCTCTGCTTGGTCCTGACCATCTCTTGCTCAATCAATAGACCCAAATTTAGCGACAGGTAGGCAAGCTGTCTTCAGGTGCTTGAGGATGGACTCATTCTGGGATGGCATGATACAGCTACTAATAAACCCGAACCAGTATCTTGCTGTAACATTCAAGTCCTTCTTCTCTATAGGTGTGCAAACGTCCATCTATCTTAGGGTTTCACAAAATATAAGGGGTGTGATCCAACCCTTCAGATCTTCCAAGGTCTTCTTTTGAACTAAATCAATGTTCTAATGCACGAAATTGTAAGTGCATCCCAAAGCAACATTTATGTCAGCACTTTTGCACTTTACCTTCTTGCCCCTAACTACTACAAAATCAACCGGTTTGAAGCCTCTGGTCTTCCTCTTCTCTTTCAGCATCAAATCTTAGTAAGCTGAATAGAACTCCCGAACCCAATTAGGAATGTAGGGGACTCGGGGTTTAGTGAAGATATCAAACTTATGACCGTTTAGAGTGCTCCATATCTCCAGATACCTGTCCACCACACCATCTGTGGACAATATCTTCTTCTCAAGAATAGTCCTCAAACCCTTAGCCTTTAGTCAGTTGAGAGACCTGGGAAGAGGACCTTGTACTGGTGTTGTTGGGACCATAGTATGTGCTGGAGCTACAATTGAAGGAGTCTACGGCACCGTGATCCCAGACGAATCATTCATTTCCTTAGAGTGAAGCTCTGCTCTCCGGGCCTATAGCAGCTGGTCATTCTCAAGCTCAAATATGAAAGCATGAGAATCCTATGATTCCCCCTCACTGTCTGATGAGGTGAGGTAAATCTCATAGATTCCCTCATTGTCGGAGCTGGACTCTATTGTCTCAACTATGGGTGTCTTTCCCTTGCCTTTTCCTCTCTTGGTCGGGAGTTTGGCTGTCTTCTCTCTGGATACAACTGCATTCTCATCTATAATCACTCCCGTGCCCGCTTGTGGGGCAATATGTCTCTTCCGGACACTTTGGGTCTAGCCATATCTGTAAAACAATGAAGTAACACTTATAAAAATTTCCAAAAAAAGTGCAGGAAATCAGTTGCAGAATGACTCGCGAAATCATTTCGCGAAATGCTGAGTCACTTTGGCGAGCCAGATCGAGCTCACCGAAAGTAACAATGCAAAAAAATTCATAATTCAAAACAGTTTGGTGATGTCCAGGGTCATTCGGCGAATCGCCAACACAAATCAGTGAGCTAGAAGAGGTTCGTCGAAAGTTATAGTGTATTTTAGGGGTTAGGGGCACAGAAGGGCGATCAAGAAGGTCCTTCGATGAGTCGCCGAGTGAACTCGGTGAGCTCAGACATATCGCCAAAAGTACAAACTCCAATTCACTAATCTAAAGAAATTAAGGGCGATCTGTGGGGGATTTGGTGAACCGCCGAACCATTCGATGAGCCTGACTTGGCTCGCCAAATGACACTTCATGCTAGTTTTCTACCCCTCTTTTTCAAAATCAAATCCGCAGCCCCCGAAAATAAAATTAAACACATACATTGTCAAATTCAATCAATATCCATATTACCCATGCCCTCGGGGTACTCAGATGTCCCCCGATTTGGCCAAACTTGGCCATTTGACGTCTTTTGCCCTTAAGAATGATATCAAACACTCCATCATTGGGAAAACTATATCACTTTGCATAGTTTGGGGTTATTTAGATTTCAACCCACTGACCAACACAAATTAAGCACAACCTAACACTTTAAACTCGATTTTAACAAGCAAGAACATGGGAATCGGTCAAATACGCACGATAAGGCACTAATTTAACTCATTACGGGCAATTTGTCAATTAAATAACTATTCAATCATGCTAAAAAAAAAAAATCAGCAACAACTACCCCTTGAATTTGATATCAACCACACATTTAGAGTACGGGGTTTGGAAAACCAACCTTAATATAAAATTTTGAATTGTAAAGCTAGGCGACAAAGTTCCATAATCCCGAGTAATAATTTCACGCGATATGGGAGTAAAAACACGAAAATAAGAAATATCTACTTTAGGGTTCAAGAGTACAGGGTTAAAAATAGGAGAAGATGAAAGATTTTGAAATTTTAAACCGTTTGGCCTTTAAAACCTTTCAGTTCGCGCTCCCTTTAGCGGAGTAAGTCGTGCTCGCCAAACCACTCAGTGATGCGCCAACTAGTCATTTAGTTCACCGAGTTTTACAGAACTCCCAGCAAATAGAGGGTTCAAACGGTGGATAAAGTCGGGCTCGCAGACCTGTTCAATGAGTCGCTGATCGAGCCTTTAGCTTGCCGAATTTTACAGAACTCCCCATCAACCTGAGTGGTTCCAACGGCGGTCCAAGTCAGGCTTTACTAACCTACTTGGTGATTCGTCGACTAGACTTTTGCTCACCAAATTACCCTATTTCCAACACTTTTCACTTTTCAACCGGCACAATCAACACTCGTTATTCACAATCAAAACTAAAGCATCAAAAACTTGGATTGCCTCCCAAAAAGCAGATTAGTTAATGTCGTGGCATGACGAAAATACTAATTCATGGGTCATTCTTTGGGTTTGTTAAGGTATCACTTGGTAGGCCCCCTTTTGGCCTTGGGTTCAAATTAGAAGAAATTTGACCCATTTGGGTCTCCAACTTCTTGATTGACATGGAATGGGAGGTGATTGTTTGATTAAGTGTAGAGACATCCTCCTTCATCTCTTTCAGTACTTTGTCCGACCCTTCAACTTTGTTGAGAATACGTGAGAGCATGTTTTCCGTACAGACATTTTCAGACTCCTTGGGCTTTTGACACTCATGGGGAAGGACATACTATCCTTATCACCCTCTCTTTCCTTCCAAATGGCGTTGCAATCACGCCATTATCTATCACGATCTCTCCATCCCTCATCTCTATACCAATCTAGGTTTCTATCCGGTCTTAAGATAGTTTGCTCGATATTCACCTCCTTGATTAGCTAGAAAGTTCACTTTCTCATTGTAAAGCGATTTAAAATGAGCTTCTTCGTGATTCACTCCACCAATACCAACAACATTAACACTCTTTACACTACTATCCATCACATTTTTCGCCAAGATATCCAGTCGGGTCATCATTTTGGCCTGTTTTGGTCCCTCTCTTGATCCTCCTCGATATGCTCTTTTGTCATTCTAAAAGTGAGAGGGGACATTTGGTCCTCACGAGTATACCATGTTCTATTTATACTGGTCATTCCTTCAAGAAGTTGCGATGCTACTTCATAGGGTTGTGGCATTATACCACCGGGAACGAGTTGATCAGCAACTCTTTTGTTCACCGAGTCAAGGCTCCTATAAAAGTATTGCAGAAAAATATAGTTTGGCAATCCATGAGTCGGGCATTGAAGTACCAACTTCTAAAATCTCAACGATGTTTCGTGGATAGGCTCACCCTCCAAGCATTTAAAACCTTGGATGTTGTCTCTAAGCGTCATCATCTTAGATGGGGGAAAGAATCTCACAGAGAATGTTGTAGTATGTTAATCCTACTAGGTGATGGAATCCCTTGGTAACCAGCCAACCATTTTGTAGCTTTACCCATTAAAGAGAATGGGAATAACCTGAGACAGACTGATTCTTGTGATATGTTCTTGAATGAGAATGGATCACAAACGTCCACGAAGTTCCTAATATGCTCATGGGGGTCTTCATGGGCCAGCCCTCCATACAATCTTTCATTTGGAGGAGTTGCAACATTGTGCTCGTAACATGGAAGACTACATTACTCTCAACAAGAGGTAGACGAATTGCACCAACACTACCCAATTGAATTGGGTCGTTCACATCATTAAGATTCCCAATATCATCTTGGTGGCCCACTTGGCTACCGTTACTCCGATTAACACTCATCTCTTCCTCTGTTCGACACAAGCAACACAAAACACAAACCAAAGTAAGTGGATTCAACTACAACCAAAAAAATCATAATTCAACTTCAATAAAAGAATTTTAACCACTCCCCATCAGCGGCGCCATTTTGATTAACATTTCAAGAACACCTCATCCAATTCTAAGTGCAAATGATCGTTAGTCAATATAAAACCCAACTAAGAGTTGGGGTCGAACCTACAGAGAGCGGTACGTGTTCAAATTTAAGTATGAAGTACAAATGTGGTCTAATTAGTTATAGGAATAGAAATTATCGCAAAAGACATGTAAACAAGTCTAATAGGGTTTGAAACGAATGTCAGATGGGGGGTTTAGATTGTCAATTATCAGCTACAATACAATCAAACACGAAGGAATTGATAATATAAAGATAAATTCTCAAGATGTGATTGATTATAGGCTAATTATGCAATATGGGTAATTGGCATCTAACAATAATTTTCTGAAACACTGTGGGTAAGCTAGGCAATAAGTGCAATAGCTTTCTCTCGAACAACTATCACGATTTAAGTGATTTCTTTCGAACATCAACAGGCATAGCAAATAAGAACAACCCACACCCTAATTCATCTACTCTTTCTAGCTATATAGGTAGAATCGAGATCATGATTTACTCTTTCGAGCTAAACCCATATCACTCCAATAACTACAATCATCAATTGAAAACTTTGATTATGAAACCTCTTTTTCAAGCAAGCCCAAAATTCTAATTTCAAATTGCATTTGCAACTATAATTCTTAGATTAAAACACAACAATCAATTAAACCCACATTAAAACAGCAAAATAATCATTCAACAACAATACCCATAAGCAAATTAAGCAAATAATCACATGATCACACCCTAAGAGTTAGGATTTTAACAAAACATCATAAAAATAGAGAAACGGTTACCAAATGCATTCGCCATAATCTAGGTAAAGGTTCCCAAGTCTTTACAATGGTCCAAAATAGTAAAGTTCAAAAACCCACGAGCAAATCTTCAAGTTTGAGCCTCCAAAAGCTTCAAAGTCTATAATGGAACTATAAAACTCAAAGAAAAATCTATTGAATGATCGTGTCATTGCATGATTGCCTGGTTTAGTTTAAAACTCAATTTATAGTTGCCCAAAATTTGGCCTGAAAAGACATTGGGTGAGATAAGTCGGGCTCACCGAGTGGTTCGGCGATCTACCCTTTACTCTTTTCCATCGCCATTTTGCATTGGTTTTGATCATCCCAAGTCCTATAACTTTAGGCAATCCATTGTGCTGTCATGGAACTAATCGGCTATTCACCGACTGTCCATTTCTATCACCGACTTGGTTTCTTCCCTAAGGGTGGCACACTGGAACTTTAGGCGAACTGAAGATCCACTCGACGGCTCACCGAGTGGTCTTGGCGATCACCAGGATCACTTTTCTCTATTTCTTCAACTGGTTCTACTCCTTTTTGCTTGTTAGTGTCCTTACCTTAATCCTTAGCTCACATACCTGAAAATCAAGGCATTAACATCACTAAAACTATCAAAACAAAACCCTAAATGAGTCAAAATCTTGGACTCATCACACGTTTGATCAATTATATTAATAAATTGAAGTGTTATATATGGATTTTTGTGGCACGTCTGCCCAATTTTATTGATGGATTGGATTGGCACGCCTACCAGGTATTCGTCAGATGCAACCATTTCATCACACTGTTTGACTTGCATTGTTTTGGTGAAATATCTTACTAATTGTATTTGATTGTGGTTGAATTATTAGTTGAATTGTGTTGGTGACTTCGTATTATTCAAATTGTATTATTTCTATTGTTTTATGATTTTTTTTTAGTTGGGTGTTACAAGTGATAATGCGAGATTCGTAGCCTGAATCCATAAATTTTAGAATGTTTAGGTTGTCTGTCGCCACCGCTTTAGATTAGAGTCAACAGACAATGTTGCTAAGTACATGTTGTTTGGTACTCATGATTGTTATGTTTGTACCCTATGTGCATGTATTGAATAGTATTCTCGAATGCTAACATAATGCCTTAGTTTGAGGACCGTCATTTAGAGAATTCAAGGTAGTTGATGGTTAATACATAGCTATACATGATCTCCTCTATTTTACTCTATTTTTTACTTTATAATTTTCGTACCATATGTACTTGATATTGGCAATGATTTGTACTCATGACTTGTACATTTTGGGTAGTTGTATTATTATTATTTGTTTTGGTATCTTTTTCAGCGTTTTGATATGAGACATGAGATTGAGCCTTGATGTTTATACTTTTTTCGCTTATTTACCTTATTTTATATCATGTGTTATTGGGTTGGCTTACCTGTCACGGGGGTGGGATAGGTATCGTTATTTCTCCAAATATTTGGTCATGACACTCATGTTTGATTGACTTAAATGTTTTGCAAAATATTTTCCAAATGGACTTACTTTCCTCCAATTTAAGAAAAATGATTTCCCAACATAATGTAAAACCCCGGATTCAAGATAGAGGACATAACATGTTAGAACCTCAAGGTGCCACTTCGCAGTGACCAACCACGACTCGTGGTTGAGTCAACGCCCCGTAGGTGGCCCTGTAGATGGGCACCCTGAAAACTGCCTAAGGCAGTAACCACGCCAGAACCCACGCCCGGTGGATGGGTCCATGACTCAGGTTAGGGCTGTCACGGGTAGCCAACAGAGTCTCTGAACTCAGACCACGTTTGACCAGAACGGATTGTAGGTCCATCCACAACACATCAATGTGGTCTCGTGGGTCAGGCCTGGACGACTATTTAAAGGGTTCAATGGGACTTTCTAGTTTTTTAATTAGAATTAAGTGGTGTCGTTTTACCCTAGCCTAGACCACCTATATAAGTACTTTAGACCCCTAAATTAAGTCATTCAAGTTATTCTCTCAAACTCACCAAAAGAATTGGATTCCTCTCACAAATAATTTTCTCTTTAGAAAGCTGAAGAAGAAGAAAAAGAAGAGGGTTCAAGCTAGGTCAAGTCAAGTCTCCAACCTTCAAGCTTTTTGTTATACCCAGAAACTAGTAAGTTAAACTAGAGAGTTCTATAGACTTGTGTTAGAATTTTAGAGTTTGGTATGAGGGTTAAAATCGTAAAAAAATGATTCATGTACTTAGAATGAAGGTTTTAGGGGTTAGGGGTTAGGCATTAAGGTACGACCCCTCAAGGACCACCCAAGGGGTCCTTGACGAGGACCCCAAAACAACCCCAAAAGCTGTTAAAAAAAAGCATCCCATGAAGGCATCTACGATCAGTAAATGAACCCACACCCCGTGGGAAGGGGTCGTAGGTCAAGGCCAAGTTTTCCCTGTAATGTTGAGCTGCAGACCTTCACCTACGAAGGTACAACATGGTCAGTAGACCCACCGATGGTCTGTGGGTGGAGGTCTCGTAGGTGGGGGCAGATTTTTTGGTTTTTAGTTTTAGGTTCGGGTCTTAGGGGTTAATTGGTAATTAGTTAGGGGTTAAGTGAGGATGGTTCATTAGTTATTAAGCCACATATATAAGCCTAATAGACCCCTAAACTAAGTCAATTAAATCATTCTCTCAACTCACCAAAAAGAAACCTAAAATCATCTCTCTAGAAAGAAGAACAAGAACAAGAACAAGAAGGTGAAGTCTAGGGTTGAAGGGGCAGCCTTTTCTACTCAAATTCATGGAGAATATTCACCTAAGGTATGTTAGCTTATTCATCTATGGATTCTTCCACCCATAGAGCCCTCAAGGTTTCCCCAAATTGTGAAGACAAAAGCCCAATCTAGCTAGGGTTTCTTCATACATTGTGGGTAATGTTGAAATCTGATTCCAATCAAGTGGATAATACTTAATTATGATTGACTTAGCATTGAATTATGAGATTATGATGAATTTATGTGATTTCCATGGTTAACCCTAGTCTAATTGATTAATGTGATATTTTGTGGGTTTATGCCATGAAAGGTGAAAGTGAAGAATTAGAGTTTATCTTCTAAAATTGATAATGTCTATATTAATTGTTCAAGGTTAAAATCAAGTAGACATGAATTGATTTAGATTGTAGAGTACATTGGGGATATTGACTTGTAGAGCCTGAAGTTGAACCTTTTTGATGAATTATGACTATAATAACATGATAATAAAGAAGGTGATTAGAATGCTTTGAAATCTAGGAGTAATTAATGATTGTGAGAAGTAAAGCTTTGAGAGTAAGGCCTATAGTCATGAATGTTGAATCACTAGGGCTTTGAGAGTAAAGCTAATATGATGAATAGAAGTCTAATAGATAGAATTGTCGTGAAAGACCTATACTCACCTAACCTACCTTATAAATGCTTGAAAGTATAAAGTGATAGAATCACTTGAAAATGGATTGATTGTCAAGGACATCCTTCCATGAGACGTGAGTGTTAAGCAAGGATTAATAGTAAATATTGGGGTGTATGCTTGGCCTCAAGTAGATATTGACAATGAGATGGAGAGTCACACAAGATAGGGTCCGGACTCTAAGTTGAAAGAAGGACCACACCTAGTTGATGTGAGGACTATCCAAGTTAAAGGGGGAACTCTTACATAGTAGAGTGTGGGTTTTCCCAAAGTTAGGTCTCATGAGATAAGCCTTCACATAGTTGAGTTAAGGTTTCTAGTAGCAATCTCCATATCCAATGAACTAAGACATGCTTGAAGAAGCATCTCATAGTGTTCAAAAGCATAAATGAACTAAGACTTACTTAAAGAAGTACCTCATAGTGTTCAAGAGTATAAATGGATTTATACATGCTTAAGTAAGTATCTCATGGGATCCATGTTAATAATGAACTTAGATATGATAAAAGAAGTATGTCATAGGGTTCAACCTAATGATGAACTAAGATGTGCTTTAGGGAGTACTTCATGGTGTTATAAGGTTTAAAAAGATGAACTAGGTTCCAAACCAAGAAGTATTAGAATGAGGACCTAAAATTGGTACTTAGTGTGAATAGTATTATGGGATGCTATTCATGCATTGCACAAGTATGACTTAAGGTTATTCAAGAAAGTGTTCTCTTGAGTGATGTATCTTAAGATAGGATTGTGCTATAGTTGACTTCCTTGTTATAATTAACTAAAGTTGAGAGATTCCCTTGGTTATGAGAAGTAAGCTAATAATAAGACCAAAGGAGGGTAAGTATGACTATGTTGACTTCAAGGTTATGCTTAGGGTGAATGGTATTATGGGATACCTTTCATGCATTATACAAATGTGCTTTGAGGTTACTTAGGAGTATAGTTCCTTTATGGTAGAAAAGCATAAGACTTGACCATGTATATAGACTATGATTAAGATGACCAAAAAGGGATACTTAGCTTGGGTGGTATTATAGGATGCTATTCATACATTGCACAAGTATGATTTTAGGTTACTTGAGAGTAGTTCTATTATGGTATAAATGACTAAGATTTGAATCATGCTTATATGATGCTTATAATTGGAGACTTTGCGTATTATTATGATATCGTCTTTTATGCTTATAATTGATGTTTTATGAAGTATTTCATATGATTTTGGACTATGTCCTATATTGACTAACCCTTTTCTTATGCTCTTCGGATTATGCTAGCTAACATATTTAGTACATTTTGTACTAACGCATACTTTGCCTACATTCTAATCAAATATCGGGTTTGGAGATTTAAGTTCTATTCTTGGAGATGGGTTTCTAAGGAGCAAAGGAGTTGAAGATTTTGGTGAGTCCTCATAGCTTCGAGGACAAAACCCACTAGTTCCTTTATGTCTTTTATTTCATATTTTGAGACTACTGTATTGGCTATGTCCCAAGAGTTTTATTCAAAGTTGTGTTAGATGGTTTGAGACAAAGTTTAGGAAAGACTTCCACTTGTTTTTATATAAAAGACTTTGATCGCATGGATAAAGTTTTTAAATTTTCCATACTTTTATATTATCTTATGTTAATGATATGCTAAGGGCTTGTATGAGGCTTTTCGGAGTCTTATACGCCGTGTCACATCTAGGGGGTACTCCTGGATTGTGACAAACTTGGTATCAGAGCACAAGATTTTGGGATGTCTCAAACTACATCTAGTAGAGTCTTGTTCATAAATGTGAAGCGCATCACGTTTATGAATAGGTGGCTATTAGATGCTTAGGATATCTCACTTCTTCATTTTCTAAGTCGTGCCATAAAGTTTGGGTCTAGTAAGTCCTTCTTCTAATCTGTGCCCTATGGTTTTCATAGTATGGCTAATACAAAGGCAAATGCTAAGAGAGATGAGAAAGGCAATGTGGAGTAAGAGGTTCCTTTCCAAGTTCCACACCAAGCTCCTCCTCAAGCTCCTATTGATCCTCCGAATAGGTCAAATGTGGAGATTAGCTCGACTCTCCAAATGTTGGCTCAAGTTTTGAGTACTCACCCCCAAACTGTGACGGCTCAGATCAATAGGGAGATGGTAGCTCCAGTGAACCCAATAAGGGGGATGGCTGCTTCTAGAGTGAGAATGTTTTTGAGGATGAACCCTCAGGAGTTTTATGGCTCCAAAATGGAGGAAGATCCTCAAGGTTTTATAGATGAGGTGTATAAGGTTCTTGATATCATAGGATTGACTTCGGTAGAGAAAGTGGAGCTAGCCGCTTATCAATTGAGGGATGTAGCACAAATTTGGTATGAACAATGGAAAGACAATAGGCCATTAGAATAGGGCCCAATAGAGTGGGAAGGGTTCAAAGAGGCATTCCTTGATAGAGGCATTCCTTGATAGGTTCATTCCCCTAGAGTTAAGGAAACTAACGATGCAAGAGTTCATAAACCTTAGACAAGGGGGTATGTGAAAGAGTATTCCCTTAAGTTCACCCAACTATCCAAATATGCTCCAACCATAGTGGGGATTCGAGGGCCAAGATGAATAATTTTGTGATAGGGTGTTCGAATTAGTGGTCAATGAATGTCATTTGGCAATGCTTATCCTAAGTATGAATATTTCACGTCTCATGGTGCATGCTCAACAAATTGAGGAGAAAAAACTTAAGAGAATGATTAGGGAGGTGAAAATCACTAGAACCAATGATGGAAACTTTCCTAATACTAAGTCTGATGGGCAAGGTAGACCTAAGTCTAAACAAAAGTATTATGGTCAAGATTCTTCCAACACCCCTAGGTTTGACCAAGAGAAGGGTAGTGGATCTCCATTTACTAAGCCTATTTGCACCAAGTGTGGGAGGAACCACCATGGTAAATTCCTAGCCGGCATGGAGGGTTGCTATGGGTGTGGAAAGGATGGGCACAAAATGAGAGATTGCACAATTATTAAGGCTACGGGAAGGGAGGATAAGAAAGTTGCCTCTAGTGGTCCGGATGAGAGTGCTCAAAAGAAGAATAGGTTTTATGCTCTCCAATCTAGAGATGATCAAGAGTGATCTCCTCATGTTGCTACCGGTATGTGTTTTATGCTCTAGTAAATTTTCGGATTTCTTGTCTTTTGTGACTTGTTATGTTGGACTTTGAAGTTTTCCTTAGTATGAATGATGTTTAGAAGTGATTGTATAGGCTTACTCCCAAGCGGGAGAGTGTGCCTAGAAAGTAAGGCTATTGTGTGTTTATGTGTTGCCACGATTTCCTTATGTGCATGTTCATGAAAAAGCTTAGGTCTTGATAGAAATGACTTATATGCATTGTTTTACCTCATTTTGTAGTGCATTGAATAAAGTTGCATATAGACTTCATGGGATGAATATATGATCATGCCTTAGTTTGGAGTTGAAAGATTCCTCCTTGAATAAATGCTTTTGAGAGTAAATTTCATTTAGGCTCCATTAGTGTATATTGAGCATGATTGAGTTTGGAGATGATAGTTCCTCCTTGAAAATGAGTAAATATAGAATTTCATGCATTTTGGGTTGGTAGATGTAGTTCCTACTCCCTTATGTTGCATTGAATATGCTTAGTTTGGAATTAAGGTTTTTCTTCCTTGGTTGTGTGCATTTAGATGTATTGCATGCATGATGGGCTGCTAGTTTAGAGTTCTGACCTTGAGAAGTGTTTGGAATCGTCATTCGAGGACGAATGATCCCAAGAGGGAGATATTGCTATACTCGGAAACCAGTAAGTTAAACTAGAGAGTTCTAGAACCTTGTGTTATAATTTTAGAGTTTAGTATAAGGGTTAAAACCATAAAATAATGATTCCCTTACTTAGAATGAGGGTTTTAGGGGTTAGGCGTCAAGTTACGACCCCCCAAGGACCACCCAAAGGGTCCTTGAGGAGGACCCCAAAATAGCCCCAAAAGATGTAAAAAAAAAAATAGCCTCCCACAAAGGGCATCTATGGCCAGTAGATAAACTCACGCCTCATGGGAAGGGGTCGTGTGTCAAGGCCAAGTTTTCCCTGCAATGTTGAGCTTCATACCTTCACCTACGAAGGTGCCGCACGGTCAGTAGACCCACCCACAGTCCGTGGGTGGAGGTCTCGTAGGTGGGGGCAGATTTTTTGGTTTTTAGTTTTAAGTTGGGGTCCTGAGGGTTAATTGGTAATTAGTTAGGGGTTAATTGAGGTCAGTTCGTTAGTTATTAAACCACCTATATAAGCCTAATAGACCCCTAAACTAAGTCAATTAAATCATTCTTTCAACTCACCAAAAAGAAACCCAAAATCCTCTCTCTAGAAAGAAGAACAAGAACAAGAACAAGATGGTGAAGTCTAGGATTGAAGGGGCTACCTTTGCTACTCAAATTCGTGGAGAATCCTCACCTAAGGTGTATTAGCTTATTCATCTATGGGTTCTTCCACCCATATAGCCCCCTAGGTTTCGCCCAATTGTGAAGACAAAACCCCAATCTAGCTAGGGTTTCTTCATACATTGTGGGTAATGTTGAAGTATGATTCCAATCAAGTGAATAATACTTAATTATGATTGATGTAGCATTGAATTATGATATTATGATGAATTTATCTGATTTCCATGGTTAACCCTAATCTAATTGATGAATGTGATATTTTGTGGGTTTATGCCATGAAAGGTGAAAGTGAAGAATTAGAGTTTATCTTCTAGAATTGATAATGTTTATATTAATTGTTCAAGGATAAAAGCAAGTACACATGAATTGATTTAGATTGTAGAGTACATTGGGGATCTTGACTTGTAGAGCTTGAAGTTGAACCTTTTTGATGAATTATGACTAGAATCTCTTGATAATAAAGAATGTGATTAGAATGCTTTGAAATCTAGGTGTAATTGATGATTGTGAGAAGTAAAGCTTTGAGAGTAAGGCTTGTAGTCATGAATGTTGAATCACTAGGGCTTTGAGAGTAAAGTTAATGTGATGAATAGAAGTCTAATAGGTAGAATTGTGGTGAAAGACCTATACTCACCTAACCTACCTTATAAATACTTGAAAGTATAAAGTGATAGAATCACTTGAACATGGATTGATTGTCAAGGACATCCTTCCATGAGACATAAGTGTTAAGCAAGGCTTAATAGTAAATCTTAGGGTGTATGCTTGGCCTCAAGTGGACATTGACAATGAGATGGAGTGTCACACAAGATAGGGTCCAAGCTCCAAGTTGAAAGGAGGACCACACCTAGTTGATGTGAGGACTATCAAAGTTAAAGAGGGAACTCTTACATAGTAGAGTGTGGGTTTTCCCAAAGTTAGGTCTCATGAGATGGGAGCCTTCACATAGTTGAGTTAAGGTTTCTAGTAGCAATCTCTATAACCAATGAACTAAGACATGCTTGAAGAAGCATCTCATAGTGTTCAAAAGCATAAATGAACTAAGACTTACTTAAAAAAGTACCTCATAGTGTTCAAAAGTATAAATGGATTTAGACATGCTTAAGTATCTCATAGGATCCATGTTAATAATGAACCTAGACATACTAAAAGAAGTATCTCATTGGGTTCAACCTAATGAAGAACTGAGATGTGCTTAAGGTAGTACCTCATAGTGTTCTAAGGTCTAAAGAGAGGAAATAGGTTCCAAACCAAGAAGTATTAGAAAGAGGACCTAAAAGTGGTACTTAGTGTGAATAGTATTATGGGATACTATTCATGTATTGCACAATTATAACTTAAGGTTATCCAAGAGAGTGTTCTCTTGAGTGATGTATCTTAAGATAGGATTGTGTTATAGTTGCCTTCCTTGTTATAATTGACTAAAGGTGAGAGATTCCCATGGTTATGAGAATTAAGCTAATAATGAGACCAAAGGAGGGTAAGAATGACTATATTGACTTCAAGGTTATGCTTAGTATGAATGGTATTATAGGATGCCTTTCATGCATTGCACAAGTGTGCTTTGAGGTTACTTAGGAGTATAGTGCCCTTATGGTAGAAAATCCTAAGTCTTAACCATGTATATAGACTATGTTTAAGATTGCCAAAAAGGGATACTTAGCTTGGGTGGTATTATGGGATGCTATTCATGCATTGCATAAGTATGCTTTTAGGTTACGGTATAAATGATTAAGAGTTGAATAATGCTTATATGATGCTTATAATTGGAGACTTTGCTTATTATTATGATATCGTCTTTTATGCTTATAATTGATGTTTTATGAAGTATTTCATATGATTTTAGATTATGTCCTATATTGACTAACACTGGTCTTATGCTCTTATGATTATGCTAGCTAACATATTTAGTACATTTTGTACTAATGCATACTTTGCCTACATTCTAATCAAATGTAGGATTCTGAGATTTGAGTTCTATTCTTGGAGATAGGTTTCTAAGGAGCAAAGGAGTTGAAGATTTTGGTGAGTCCTCATAGCTTCGAGGACAAAACCCACTAGTTCCTTTATGTCTTTTATTTCATATTTTGAGACTATTGTATGGGCTATGTCCCAAGAGTTTTATTCAAAGTTGTATTAGATGGTTTGAGACAAACTTTAGAAAAGACTTCTGCTTGTTTTTATATAAAAGACTTCGATTGTATGGATAAAGTTTTTAAATTTTCCGTACTTTTCTAATATCTTATGTTCATGATATATGCTAAGGGCTTGTATGAGGCTTTTCGGAGTCTTGTACGCCGTGTCACATCTAGGGGGTACTCCTGGGTCGTGACACTTTTGTGGGCTTTGTAAGCAAGGTATGATGGATTATTCATCCATGGATTTCTTTCATCCATGAGCCCCATGATTTCCTTAATTTAAAAGAAGAATTCCCCAAGTCTAATTAGGGTTTCTTCTAATGTTATAAGTTATGATCCAATTGAATGGATTGTGGTTGTTTATGATGGTTTATGATTGAATTGATAGAATAACATGTTTATAGGATTAATTTACATGTACTCAAGCATAACCCTTGTTTCTAACCTAGAATTGATGAAATTGAGTTTTATGCTATGAAAGGGAAAATTAAGGATTTAGATGTAATCTTCTAGGATTGATGAGATACATTGTATATTACTTGAGATTGAAACATATAGACATGAATTTCGTAAGAGTAAAGCTTGTAGAAATGAATTGATTAGAGATCAAAGTATATATGATGAATTATGATGGTAAGGCTTGCGATTAGGATGGTCTTGAGACTAAGGCATGTATGATGAATGATGATTGTTAGGGATTTTAGAGTAAAGCTAATATAATGAGTTATGACTAGTAGGGCTTTGAGAGGAAAGCTTATGTGTGTATGAATGTTGATTTGTATATGGGATTGTTGTGGAAGGATTTACCCACATGACCTATATTATGTATGTATGAATGTATAATGTGAAAGGTTTTCTCATATAGAATGATTCTAGGTTGAATCGCTTGCTGACCTAAAATGAATCAAAGCATGTATGAACTATAATAGCTTGAAGTAGTGATATGAAATCCCTTCATGAATAGCTTGACTTGCCGTAAGACAAGACCATGCATGGTAGCTTGAGTTAGTAGATATCATGAATAGCCTTGGATTGAGCAATAGTATCCTTCTAGCATGAGAGGATGCTTGCATGGTAGATTGACTTGGTGAGGACACACCATTTCATGATAGCTTGGATTGAGCAATAGTACCCTTCCTTGATGTATCTTGGACTTGCATGAGAGTATGTTTTCCATGATAGCTTGGTCTAGCATAATGAGGTGTTTTTCCTTGGTAGCCTTGAATCGGTAAATCGTAACCATTCATGAGTAATTATGTGTCTTGGATTAGTAAAGAGGTACTCTTCCATGAATAGTATGAATATGAGGGATTAATCCGTAAATCAAGTAGCATAGTTATGATGAAGCAAGACTACTTCAAGAAAGTATTGTAAGTATGTTTCTATATGAGATTGAATGTATGATGATAGCTTACCTTGGATTGTTAATTGAGTTGCTTTCCTTGACTTGTATGACTAGAGGTGGATGACCCAAGTCTTAAGTAAGATTAAGTTGAGGTTACTTGAGAAGTGTTCCTCTTATGATATGATGATTTATGATCATTGAAAATGCTTATGACTTATGTTATTATCTCTTATGATTATGGTATATGTCTTATGTTGATCAATGCCTATGTTATGCTTATGTTGATGATTTATGCTAGCCATCATATTTGGTACATCTTTGTACTAACGCATACTCTTGCCTACGTTCTTATCAAATGTAGGGTCCGACGGTATCGACTTCCATCCTCGTGGCTAGTATCTTAGTAGAGCAAGCAAGTGAAGATTTGGAGAGTCCTCATAGCATTCGAGGATTTGACCACCTTTCATTTATGTCTTTTATTTTATGTTTATAACTATTGTATGAATTGTGTCCCTAAGACTTTCAAGTATTAGATTGTTTGAGACAAGTGTTAAAGACTTCCGCTTCGTTTTATGAAACTTTGATGTTATTTGAAAATGATTTAATTTCCGCACCATTTTCTATCTTCTTATGTTATGATATGTTAAAGGGCTTGTATGAGACTTCTCGAAGTCTTGTACGCCTTATTACATCTAGGGGATACCCCTGGATCGTGACACATAAAGTAAACAATTAATTTCTCAAAACTCTTTTTCAACCTCGCCAATCGACCTCAATCAGGAACCCCATGTCAACTCTAACCCAAGACCTAAATCATAACCCCAACCTAGGACCAAACTCTCGAGACCCAATTCCGATCCCAACTTGAGACCAGACTCCGAACCTTGACCTAAGTCCTAGTACCAACCTCAATGAGCATCACACATCGACTCCTGAACCCAATCTAGGAACTGAGACCTAACTCCTAACAATGATCTGACCTTGACCACAACCCTAGCCATGACTCAATCCTGATCCCAACGCCATCTTGGGGTCAAGGTAGAGTCTTAGCTTGGGGTCGAGTCATCTTCGATCACAATTCAAGGTCAAGATTAGGTCCTAAGTCAGCGTCAGGACCCAACCCTGACTTGGGACCTTAATCTTAACCCTAGACTAAGACCTAACTCTCAACCTTGGTCCTGACCTAAGACCTAACTCCTAAAACCAACCCTAACTTGGGAACAAAATCTAAACCCCCACCCCAACCCCAACTCAAAGTCAAATTTGGGAATTGGGTTGGGATCAAATCTCCGATCTCAATTCAAGATTAGGATCGAGTCTAGGTCCTTAATGAACGTCGGGTCCAGGTCATGGTGGGTTGTCAAGTCTCTAGTTAAGGTTAGGGTCAGAGGTTAGGTCACTAGTCGAGGTCAGGGTTGGAACAGAGGTCTAGGACTGTGTTAAAGGATAGGATTCCGGGTTTCCTGTCATAGTATTTGCCTAGATTATACCTAAATACTCTTCGGATAATATTTTTTCCTTACTAACCAAACATCAAAAAATAAGTAAGAAAATATTTTTCGTGAAAAATATTTTTTTTCCTTCATGCAAACCACACCCTAAACCCAAAGTCTTTTTTTTTACAAGTCTGTCAATAACATAGGCACCACAATTCATCACATTGTAACTATTCTTGCTACGAAGTTACAAAAAATGCGTCAATGTCATGAAGGTGATGTTTCCTCCGATTTTGCACGTTTTGCTGTAGGGGAACTTAAGTCTCTACCATCTGAGTCATGATTCTCATAAGCTTTCCTTTCAGGTGATTTTCGTTCCTTATTCTCAGTGAGATCATCTGTAGAGCTTGAAGCAACATTTGAACTAAGTTCAATGCTGACATGATCCTGCTCCGGTGCATCTGATTTGTCATCAGGAGGGGCATGCTTTATTTCAGTGGATGGTGAAGCAGGTTCATCTGATTTTGATGATGATACATTTAGTTCTTTTCCCATGTTTTTCGTTTTCTCAAACATCATTTGAAGGTATTTCCCTTGTTCTTCAATCCGCAACTGTAACTTTCTTTGGATCTGAGAAAAGACGTATGGTATTAGAATGATGCATTGTGCCACCAAATGTAAAATGTGTGTATCTTAGTACAACCATGAATAGTAAAGATACACCAGTAACAGTATTTCTGAGCAATCCTCAAGAAACAGCAAAGGGAGAATGTAATCTTTAAACATTAAAAAACTAAATAGGAATAATATTACTTAACATATTGACAGATGTATCAAACACCATTTAATGGTATTTTTCCCTCAGGGAGATTTACCATATAACATTTACTATCCAGCATACAAATATCACTTTCCACTTCTAAAGCAGGATATTAGCTAAGGAGGAATTCAATCTGGTGTAACATAATAACTCAAATGTCAAATTTACCAAAGTGTGGCCAAAATACTGAGAAAACAAGGATATTCTGCATGGTTGCTGAAAAAGTTTATCTAAGACAATCTGACAATGGCAGTAAAAGTTGAAGGGATCCAAAATTTTGGAAGAGTGAAACCTGACGATTGTTCACTACACAGATAAGACACCATATTAGAGCTTTTAATCAATACTCCAATGTTCAGTACATAAATACATTATTCACAATATATTATACCTTTATTATTCAATATTGAGGAGAAAGTGGTAATGTTAATACATGAACCATTAATCCAATATGTAGGGAAATCAAATGGAAAAATACTCCTATGAGGCCAAGGGATTTAATTCTACGACAATGTTTCATAAGAAAAAGGCAATCTAACCCATAACCCAAATGGAGCAACAACATACTCACTTTAATCCCACAAGTGGAGTTTGGAGAGGGCGATGCATACGTAACCTTACCCCTACTTTTGTGAAGGTAGAGAAGTTATTTCCAATAAACCCTCGGCTTAGGTAAAACATAAGAATAATTATGTAAAGCAAATACAGTAGTGGAGGAGTCATGCCGAAAACAATGAAGAAGAGAATAGTAGTATCACCAGATTATACAAAAACCAAAGCAAAGAAACAAGTAATACTAAAACTAAGAATAGGATAGTAGGAGAGTAATTTGATGAATAAGATATTAGGAGAGTAATAACAACAAACTCTGATAAGTAAACTAGACAACGCTCAACTACCTACTAACCTACTACCCTAATCTTCCTCGTACATATCTTCCTATCAAAGGTCATTTCCTTAGTAAATTACAGGTGTGTCATGTCCTATCAAATCACCTCTCCTCAATACTGAATCAACCTATACCTCTCCTCATATCTACTATAGATAACCTCTCAGGCCTCCTCACTAGAGCATCAATTCATCTCATCTTCACATGCTGAAACCATCTCAGTCTTGCCTCCCTCATCTTGTCCACTATAGAGGCCACTCCCACCTTGTACCGAATATCTTTGTTCCTAAATCTGTCTCATAGTATGCCCACACATACATCACAATATCCTCATTTCCGCTACTTTCATTTTCTAGACATGCGAGTTCTGCCACATATAATATAGCTGGTCTAGCAACCACTGTATAAAACACTTGTATTTTCAATTGAAAAGGAAATCAGGTGCAAGAAAAACAAGATTAGATGCACAAATACTGCTGCTGTCTTTAATCATTCACATACCTCAAGTTGTTCATGAAGCTGTTTCTGCACTTCCATCTGCATTTTCAGTGCTTCTGTTATCCCTGTAGTCCTGTAATCAGATTCCAAACCAATATTTGATAATTAGGTACAACTTTAACTGGAAAAAGGAAGTACTCTCTCCAAGGAAGTGAAATTAGCAAGCTGAATAAAATTTGAAATCAACTACTCTCAAAGTTTCCCTATTTAACAGAAATTAGTTCTTATATTTGTTTCCAATGACGGGCATGCACAAATTCCCATATAAACTGCCGAAGTTGTAAAAATTAAGCCTTCATCTGTATTTAATTTGAACTATTTCCTTCCTACAATTTGTAAACATTATATTTACTCCTAAGCATCCTGACTAGTCAATAGTCATATTCAAACAACAAAAAATGGACAGAGGTATGAACGTGTGTGCAGCTAAAATGACATGTTTTAACAAAGATATTCAGTTAGTCACTACGAATGACAGAAGAATTTTTTTGTGTAAACATTATTATTCTTGCAGCAAAATAAGCAGTTATTTAAGATCACTGATGAATTAGTAACATGTTTCGATAGCGACTGAGTAAAGACTTACGTTTTTAAGTCCAGAGATGGCATCTCTGTGATGATAGTTGGCTTCTTTTCTGAAGTTCCTGTAATAAGCAGAGGACAGTCCATTCATCAATTTCAATTTTTGATGCCTTAGAAACTATGAAAAAGATCTACTCAGCATCAGGAAATTAAGCATAGTCAGTTGTCTCGTGAATAAAGAAAGGTAGGCAGGAAATACTAGTACAATAGATGTAATTACTATAAAATATCATTTAGAGTGAAGTGAGACGATAATGTTGGGTTTTGAGCTCTTTATTTCCTTCCTGAGTGGATGAAAGAAGTACCCTTTATAACCCCACTTATGGCAGAGACCCTTTAAATATTTTCTGCTACTACCATAGTCGTGTATTGTTAAATGCTTGTTTTCGCCAACAGATAGCTGAAGCATAATACTTCATTCTCAATGCGCAATGAAAGATGTTTTTGTGGCATTTGAGACAATCAGTAAAGTATGGTGCAACGGTGCCTGATTTATGGAAAAGCCTATCAAGTAATCAAAGAGGCAACTTCTACCTTCAGAGGGTTCTGGTTTGTATCTGGCAGTCCTATATTTCTGAAATCGAAACAAATGGATAAGGTGAGTATCACCAGATACTGCAGCAGGAAAAATACTCAGTAAGAGGTTTAATCATACCTGCAAGTGGCTTTTAACATGATAGATGGTTAAGCTTTCCACATTCATGAGCTTTAAGACACCCTTTGGAGTAGCTTCTGTAAAATAAAATTGTGAGTAAGATAGTTATGTCATTCAAATCCTTAAATCCTCCTAACTGTTGAAAAAGATAATTCAAAATGAAAAGGCTACACACTTTCGCTTCCACCAAGCTTATTTACAGCTTCTACAAAGACTTCATGAAGCTCTGGTGTCCACCGCATTCGAGGCTTAGATGTGGCAGATGATGGGCTACCAATGGGGCAGCTTTGCCCAGATGAAGAAGGAGGAGGAGGTTGCAGCTGGTTAGAAGTGATCTCAGAATCTCCCAGTTGCTGATATAAACATTAGAAACTTATGTAAACTAAGAACATGAAGAAACAGTAAATTAATATCATAAAATCAGAAATGATTACTAAAAGAACACATTTTTCTGCTCAGTATGAGGTCATGTGGACAATGCCCTTGGAAAGAACACACTAGATGAGCTCAAAGAATGTGAAACACACAATTTCTTGCTCGAGTCTAAAGCATATTCAGTGTAACAATACCTCAGAATTCTAATATACAAATAAGTTTAAATTCAACAGAAAAATGATGTTGGGTGGTATCATCCATGAATAAAATTTCATAGAAGTGCCTTGTTAAAGGTGGTGCCAAAACAGCTTGTACAGAATTCAACATAATAAAGAAAACAAGGAAATCAAATGGAGCAAGAGCACATACAACAGGATTAAGAACGTAGGAAACGAAATATGTTAAGATGAAATCCTCACTTAGAACTAAATATAAATGTATTCTACATTTTTAATAAGGAAATATGGATGTATTCTACTTCTTGAAGCTTGGTGTAAACTGGATGACAGTTTGGAGTTAAATAAGCTGTTAGATTTATAAGATGTCCGTATTGAATTTTCTTTACGGTAAACAATGCAACTACAACACTATTGAATGCAATTTTAACTTAGGAAACACTTATTTACGGAAACACTTATTTACTTGACCATAAATATGTTTTGATGTGCATTAAAATCTTTAACTGACAACCTTTTAGAGATGCAATCAAACATAATGATAGATATAATATCATTTGTGCCTTGGAAATAGTACTTTCTTCTTCCAGCTTCACGTCTGTTTACTCTCCCGTTAGTTTTCCTTCCTTTCTCTTTCTTTTCCTAGCTTCATAAAATAGAGCAAAGCATATAAGGAACAAACCTTAGGTTCTGGATCAGGAAAATTGACATCTACTAGGATATCACTCCAGCTTGAACCAAGACCGAGAGTGTCATCATCATTAATTAGCTGATCAGCCCATTCCTGCCAATCAGACCTCTTAGCATGGTCATCAGATGCCATAATGCCGGCGAGGCTTTCCACTTGGCCATTTTGAACAGGAACATTTGTAGGAAAAGCAAGAAACTCATGAAATGAATCTTTACCCCAGGAATTCTGTTTGTTCCCTGATGGATAATCATCCAATGAGGTAGAATCTACATTTGAGTGTGAAGCTTGGCTGGCTGCCATAGAAGCCCCACTTGAGATAAATGGATAATAACGCGTCCGAGTTTCTTGAGAAGAGGTAGGTGAAAAGTGAAAATCTTTGTGGAGTCCAGAAGTAGATGACAGTAGATGCCCTACCGATCCACTCTTAGACGTCGATGAAATTGCCCGTGGAGAAATGAGGTTTGTAGTTAGCTCCTTCTCCGAGATAACATGAAGAGCATCTGGCAATTTGGGAAATTTCTCCTCCAACTTAGGCAAACTTGGTAAAGACATAGGCATAGCTCCAGAGACACCCATGCTACTATGTTGTGCTTCACTAGATCTTGGTATATATAATGCAGGCCGCATGTTTATTTTTTTCCATAAATTGAACTACCAAAACCCACTTTATATTAATACCACAGTTCCAAAAATTCCTTTCTGCTGCCCAATCATAAATTATTATTTTTTTGAAAATGATGGTCTCAACCTTCTAAACTCTGTGCATCTGTGGTATGAAATAACAAAAGCTCACATTAAAAAAAAAGGGGAGTGGGCTGCATATGTGTTAGATAAAAATTTGAGAACCAACAACTTTAAATTTACTCTGCCATCCATACACATTTGATACAGTTAGAATAATAATGATATGTCTGATAAATCTATCAAAACAATCAGCTGTGATATTTCAAATATTTTGTTTGTAAGCATTATGCATTATGTTGAGTAGTATAATTCATGTAGTTTCTAATCTTTCATGCAGCAGTTCACTTTAACTTTGACTGCAGAAAGAAAATAGTGCCAATAAATTTAGATGAATAATAAAATTTACCACTTAGAGAATTTAAATGCTCATCATCAATAGAAGACACAGGTAAAAAGCATTCAGGTGTTTTAAACAAACCTAAGCATTTGATTCCACTTAACATACAAAATTTGGCATTAATGCCTTGTCCTTGAAAACAAGAATTCTTATGTTGTCATGGAAAGCATAAGGATATTAGATGGTTTCACATTAGAAAAGATGCCTTAGTAATGGTAAGATAACAACGCATGAATTCTTGATGACAAATACTCATAAAGCATCATGAAGATACACATCAAATCAAGATACAAGAGACAAGGTCTACAAAAGCATCACATTGATGCGGAATATAAATAAGCTTGAAGCACTCTGGGGAAAAAGTCAATCATCTTTTTACAGAAAAAATTGAGGAAGACTAGAGGGGTTGCTCAGATGGTAGCCGCCCTCCACCTCCAACCCTGAGGTTGTGGGTTCGAGTCACTAAGGGAGCAAAAAACGGTGGGAGCTCCTAGGGAGAGGTAAAAAAAAAAAAAAGAAAAGAAGAGAAATTAGCAGTAGGCAACATTGCAACCCTAAAATCCTTTGGGGAAAATAGGATCTACTAGAGCATTTTTACAGAGATATAAGCATGCAAATCAAAGAAATTAAATTTCTCACAGATAATGATAGATTTGCGCACAATCCTCAACCTGTCATCATATGCATCCAACAAAATCAAATTTATACTAAAATGCAAGATATACCAGAACATGGTTACTTTTAGTCCCTCTGACGCGCATGCTTTCTTCATTGATTCACTTACTGAATATAATTTGAAAAACTTCCCATAGGCTCTAAATTTAAGTCCCTCTGATGCTCATGCTTTCTCCATAGTTCATGTACTGAATATAATTTAAAAACCTCCCACATTACTTACTAATTCAGCACCCTATAATCTTAAAAATCAGCAATAACACAAATTCTTCTGATACCAGTTCGAAGATACAGAAATGCAAACTTGTCTGACATCAATCTTACTTGTGAGGAGTAGTTTTAAGCACACAAATGACATGATACTGTAACATATGACGTTCAACCTACCGTAATATAGGTAAGCGCAACATATGATGGTTCTAAGGCCTCTGATCTTCCAAAACACCCACAGACAATCGACAAATATTATCTAAGAATATTTTTTTGATATATTAATAGTATTTATAAATGTTGCACCAAGTTGGCGTTGACATTTACAAGTATGCTTTAAGCCTCCAAAAAAAAAAATAGTTAATCATCATTGCAAGTTGGTGATTCATGGATAGGTCATAAATGCAAGTTTAACAGACGAAAAATACTTAGAGACCATTTGGATTGGCTTAAAAAAGTAGCTTTTAATTCAAAAAATGAAAAAGTCAAACTTAAATGACTTTTAAGGCAAAAAATAAAAAGTAGGGGGAGACCTACCTTTGGTTTTTAACTTTTTTAAAGTCATTTTAAACTAATTTTAAGTTATTGTTAACCTTGCCAAACACTTCCAAAAGCTAAAATGACTTAAAAGTAAATTTGACCAACTTTTAAGCCAAACCAAACAGGCTCTTAGTTTGCCAATGAACTCTCAACCCCCTCACATGATCTTCTAGTTCATTATCTTCACATGCTAAATAGCACCAGAGGCTGCCATTTTCCAGACACTCTTCCTGCTACCTTCCTGCCTTTGTTTCTGCCAACTATTCAGCGTCTTTCCGCTGTTCTGGGATGGAACCGAGCATACCGATGTACAAAGCTCCAAAGTGAAGCTACAATGTATCAATGTATCAAAGATTTTCTGCAACATCTAAAGATTATATATCTTCTTATGCATAAGTTGTCTGCTGTCTAAATAGCATTCCACATAGAAATTTCCACCTTCCTTGGTGCTGTAAATTCACCTTCAATGAACAAAGGAAAAAGGTCCAAATATACCCCTAACGTTTGCAATTTGTCTTACATTTTTCCCTCATTTACCTTTCGATCTATGAAAGCTCCCACTGTTATCTTTCATCTCAAATGTATCTCATCCACCAGGAAAAATTGGTCAAATTTAATTTATATAATGGAAGCCACATAAGGGTATGTTTGGACCTTTTCAATTGTGCAAGGGTATGCTTCAAATTATTGCAGAGGGCATTTCTAAACCAATTTGATAGTTTAGGAGTAAACTTGGATCTTTTGTTTGTCTACGTGGCTCAACTGTGACAAATATCAGAGTCAAGCTGAACAGCTGTTAGAGGAAAGGGCAAATATTAAGACAAATTGAACACTTTTTGGGTAAATTCGAACCTTTTCCCATGAACAAATGACTGTAAAATGACCTACCATCAAGCATTTAGTTGATAAGACACATGCCATACCATCCTGATTACAGACCTAAGTATGTAACAACATCTTTGTTGCTACGAAGATTATAGAGACTATTGCTGCATTTACTTAGAATATTGTCATGCTCAAGAAGATTATTTGGTTCTGTGTTAACCTAATCTGCTACCTTCAAATTCTTGAAAAAGATAAAACATACATAATTCCATCTTTACATCTAAGCAGCTATTGAGATCTTTGATCAAACACAGAAACATAACATTTTATCAAGAGGTGCTCTTGAGTTCTAGGACAAGCTAGGTAGATAAAATTAAGAAGCATTCAACGGGGCAAGATTCATCAGATTTTCTGCAATTTCACCGCAAACTACCAAGTCACTCAGAACTCAAGATATATGTGAAAAAGTAAGCAGCACCTCACAGAATTAAAGCTTCATCAAAGGTGGAAACCCCTTAAAGAATGCTTCAAAGCTCCATTCTGGAGTTCATAGTATTCCAGTAAATATTTTTACTATGGAGAATCTCATGTAGCCTACACTTTTTCTGTTGTATCATCTACATAGGAAAGTTTAGGCTCATTATGTTTCCCAGAGGTGAACATTCTCTCTGCCTTTTTATATGGTAGTCCTCATAAGCTAAGTTGATCGGATTCTCCAAAAATATTGCCACACCTGTGTCGGATCCTTCAAAAATACACTATTTTTGAAGGATCCGACATGCAACCGTCGACATTTTTGAAGCGTCCGCGCAATATAGCTCATAAGTAACTCTCTATAGAGTAATACAGATTTGTACCCAATACAAAAACATCCAGATGAAATTAAAACTTTTATAGATTCCATTATTTGCCACCCATTTTAGAAACATACTGGAATGATAATACTGCCAATAGTTTCTTCATGAATTTTTCATCAATCATTAGCACCCAACAATATTAGGATTATTTTCATTTTTCTGATAAATAACTTTCACATGATTAGGAATTAGAATGATTAAAAAGGAAAGAATATCATATTATGGGCAACTTTCTCTAATGAATCCATTATCTTGAAGAATAACTCAACACATCAGGTCTTTTTCAGGAACAACCTCATTCCCTTTTTCTTTTTGTTTGACTAGTACATATAATCTTTCCTATTTTGGAAGGTTAATCTTCCCACAGTGAAGATCAAACTTTACTTCCAACAGTAGTACTTCCCACAGTGAACAAACAAATAAATGATCCAACTTATATCCAGCAGTACCTCATACATAGTCAGCCAAGTCATAGCAATGACCTCAACTCTACCTTTCAATTTGATTTCACTAGTTGCATCATCAGCACCACAAAAACAAGAAGAAATAAAAAAGACCACTTTCTCTTCTAACAATAATAATGCAGTAGGCCCCAGTCACCAATTAAAACTTCAACCACATACTTTCCTAGAGTTGCCAAGAATGAAGAGAGCAATTAAACCAAATCTTCAAAAATAAAAATAAAAACGAAAAAGGAGCAACATTTCCAAACAACCCAGAGTTCAAATAAGTCAAACGCTTGCACAAGTTCAAGAAAAAGACCACTTTCTCTTCAAACAATAATGCAGTAGGCCCCAGTCACCAATTAGAACTTCAACCACATACTTTCCTAGAGTTGCCAAGAATGAAGAGAGCAATTAAATCAAATCTTCACAAAACCATCAAAATAAATAACAAAAGAGGAGCAACCTTTCCAAACAACCAAGTTCAAATAACTCAAACAAAGCACAAGTTCAAATAAAAAATAAAGACTTTGCCAAGAAAAAGAGAAAAGCTAAATAGAATCCAAATGGAATTTTTATGAAAAAAAAAAGAAAATTGACCTTAAGAATCTGAGTAGCGAACTCCGTCAGCTGACGAATCCAAAACTGGCAGATGAAGAGAGGAGAGAGAGTTAAAGAAAGAAAGGATCTCTAATATGGGTGGCTATTAGAGACGCTCCAAATTAGTTTGTTTTTCATGACCTCTTTATCCAATAAAAAGTATTTGAGTGAGTGATTTGGACAAATCATTATTGGGCAAAATTGCTGCTGCTTTTTGTCTTTGTGCCTCTTTACTCCAATGTTGAGGCGTCAAATAATTTGGGTGTGGCAAGTTGATGTTTGTTTGATTGTTCCTTGGATGGATGAACGGCTTAAAACTCACCTTCTTGTTTGGTCATTTGTTTTTTCAGTTGCGTCACTTGTGGACCCCATATTAGAGCGGTAAGAACGGTTTTTCATTTTATTTATCATGTTTGATTATTTTCTTTAAGAAAATATTTATTACAAGAGTAATTTAACTAAATTATTTGTATTTACGATTTGATCTCAATTAATATCGTAGACAGTAAAATTCGCGTTGAGAAAATAATAATCTAAACTGAAAATATTGTAACAATTGTAGTATTTTATGAATTCTCTGATTCTTCTTTTCAAACATAAATTCAAAGGTCTTTGATTTTGAAATTGATCTTTTTGAATTTAGTTGATTTGTGTTTGGTTTGTATCTGAATTCAAGGGTCTTTGTCTACTCTTGATCTTGATTTATATTTGAATTCAAGGGTTTTTGCCTACTCTTGATCTTGACTTGTATTTGAATTCAAGGTCTTTGAACTTGATCTTGAATTTTGATGAATTTGATCTTGACTTGTGCTTGAAGCTTGAACTTGTAGCTTGTTGAGAAATGTGGCATTTAATCCATGAGCACCCTCTAGCGTTGAAATTATAGTGTATTTTCTAAATTATGAGGACACTTATTTAAAATTGTAGAATAGAAGAGTTGTGATGAGACATGCTTCTTTCGCCAATTAGATTTAAGTGATATGACAATATTTGATTGGTCGAAACATGTCACTTGTATACATGTGACACATTTTTATTGGCATATGATTTGTCTAGCCATGTCAAGTCATTTTGACATGTGACGTGATCCTATTGACTTTTTCGTTTAACTTAACACGTCACATCATTTGACACGTGATACCAAATTAAGCCCTAAAATAAGATGACCCAATATAAAATAAGATGACAAAGTGAGCTCATTATTTATAATTCAATTTGATAGGCTCGCCAAATGAAATTGGACTTTGATTATATTTGTACTTGTTAGACTTAAGTAATTGATCCAAGCATATTAACTAATTTTATTTATTTAGACTACTATTACTTAAATTTGATATAATCTGAATTTCTTACTAATATAAATTTAATAGCATTTAATCGTCCACAAATATATATTTTTTTGCATTAATCTATCTCCACATTTATTAAAGCAAGGATAAAAGAGGAAAGAAAATATTATTATATCTCAATTTTCTAAAATGATTAATATTTGAATTTTTTTTAGTTTCAATAATTACTAAAATGGGCCAGAGGAGTACTACTTTATCTATTTTATATGACACAATATTTTATTACTCCTTCTGTTTTAATTTGTTTATCAAGTTTTAACGTGACATGAAACTTAAGAAAATGAATTTTTTTTTGAATCTTATAGAAATATACCAATGTGTGTTTTAATTTTTTTATCTTAAACATTGATAAGTGGGTAATCTACCTACTTATATGGTCCATAAACTTTCATTATTGCACATAGGGGTGTACAAGTCAAACCGTAAAGTCAAATCGAACCGACGAACCAAATCAAACCGAAAAAAAACGATTTGTGGTTTGGTTTGGTTGGTTTGGCGGTTGAAAAAAAAACCGAACACTCTTGGTTTGGTTGATATTAAAAGAAAAAAGTCAAACCGAACTCAAATCAAACCGACATAATATTGTTTTATTTATAGATAAAAAATATTGTTTTATAATCATCTTTGTTGATATATTTTTAGTTACTTTATAGTTTTCAATGTTTATATATTTTATTTCAAATTTGGGCTTGTAAAATTTTGTAATATATATATATATATATATATATATATATATAATTTATTTTATTTATAGATAAAAAATATTATTTATAATCTACTTTGTTAATATATTTTTAACTAGTAAAATTACCCGCGCTTCACGCAGGAATTTAATATCACGAAATTTATAATATAATACTTAAAACCTATCAGAAATTAAAACTAAAACACTATATTATCTTACATACAAGATTACGTAGTAACAAACATTAATTATGTAAGGAAAAATGAAAATTATTACATCTTAGCATTTATCCTTAATAACATAAGTATAAATTATAAATTAATAATTGTAAAAATACATATCAAAATCTGTAACATAAACAATTGTGTCAGTGAGTCACTCAACATGAGCAAAGTATACAAATATTTAATTGAGAAGAAGAAGAAGAAAAGGAGGAGAAGGAGGTTTAGAATTTTTGTTGTGTTAAAATGAGAGAAATCCCTCTATTTATAGACAACAAAGAGTAATGTGAACAAATGTTTATTGTGCCTTATCAGAAAGGTTACAACTATTTGGAAAAGTTGCAACCCTTCGGAAATGTCACAACCTTTCATAAAAGTCATAACTTTTCATAAAAATCACAACTATTCATTAAAGTTGCAACTTTTCATAAAAGTCACAACTATTCATTAAAGTCGTAACTTTTCATAAAAGTCGCAACTTTTCATGAAAGGGAGGACTAATTTTGTAAATAAATAAATTAAAAGATAATTTTGATTTGTGGTAGCGCCACGTAGACGGGCCTAAAATTCTCTTATATATATATATATATATATATATATATATATATATATATATATATATATATATATATATATATATGATTAGTTTATAGTTTTCAATGTTTGTATATTTTATTTCAAATTTGTGTTTGTAAAATTTGTAAATATTTTATTTTGTATTAAGATCCAAAGTTATAATTATATTGTTATAGTTTTTCAAATTCAAAGTTAATAATTTACTTTGTAAATATTTTGTTTTGTATTTAGTTTGCCTCTAACCTTTAATCTTATTAATTTAACATAATGAACGTTGATATTTCAAAAAAAATATTTTGTACTCATGTGAATTCTACCATCTTTTTGAAATTTTCTATTCTTTTAACATTTTTTAAATTTAGTTTATCAGACAGGTAAATAAAAATATATTTGATCTCTTTTTCAAATACCGTATAGTTGTAAAAAACCGAAAAAACTGACTAAACCGAAACCCAAAAAACCGACTTTATGTGATTTAATTTGGTTTTTATATTTAATAAACCGACATAATTAGTTCAGATTTTTTTTAATGAAAAACCAAACCAAACCGACTTATGTACACCCCCTAATTTGCACCTTCTCCACTGAGAAGAAATGACACTATGGCGTTTTAGCCACAAAAGACATGGTTTTGTAATTTACAAATGTTTTGGAGTGAAACAAGTCATAAAAGTGTAAAACGGAGTTGAAAGTAAGCAAATAGTTCACTGTCGGAAATTGATGCTTATGCGGAGGAGTGATGTGGTGGCATGGCCACATGCAATGCCGCAACACCAGTTCATAGACCGCAACTCAAGGCAGAATGGTTGTTGAAAATTTCATCTGTGCGATGAAGCGGTGTGACCACAACTCCACTTCAAGGTTGCATGTCCCCTATCACTCATTGCAAGTTGGATGTGATGAATCATCATGCTAAGTGATGCGGCACGACAGCACTGCGCGAATTGTATTTTATTCAGAATTTTATTTGATATTTTTAAAAACTATAAATACCCTTTTTTAGGATTATATTGGGGTTCTAGAATTTTGAGTTCTTGCATAGGTTATTAGCGAGTTTAAGCGTTGAAAACTACTACTTACACTTATGAATATGTTCGTTTATTGTGAGTAATCTGAGTTAATATATTAAAATGTCACTGAATTATAAAAAATTATCTAAAAAAGTCATTAAACTTTATTTTGTATCAATAAAATCACCAACTTAAGATTTTTATCTTCAAAAATCACTCAACTAAATTTATCATTAAAATAAATTTAACATGAAAAATTGATTTTCTTTTTTCTTATGCCATTTAATCATGGACCCACAAAAAATATATTGTGACATATAAATCTTTGAAATAACCACAAAAAATTACAAAAATAATATCTATACTTTGCTGTGATTTTTCATCTTCTACTTATGAACCTCAACAACCTCTCCAGCAGTTTCAATACTTACAACTTTACCAACACCTTGAGCAGCCAGACATTAGTTCTAATAGCTATTACTGGTTCTTCATTTGGTTCCTTGCGAAGAAAAAGATAAGCAGAGAACGTTTTGAGATTGTATTACTTTTAAAGTAAAATTATTACCTGGGTTATGGTTGACTGATATGCCAAATTTATTTTTTGGTGATTATCGTTTCACGTATCCGGGTGATAATCACAGTCATTTGAAGCTTCATTAGTTGGAAATATAATTTATTTCTTCATATCAAATTTATTTTAATGGTAAATATAGTTAAGTGATTTTTGAAGATAAAAATCTTAAGTTGAGTGATTTTATTGATACAAAATATAGTTCAATGACTCTTCTAGATAATTTCTTATAATTTAATGACCTTTTAAGATATTAACTCGAGTAATCTACCTAACCCTTTTTATTCTTGATGTGTTCTTGATTTTTAATACCATGCTTTCTTTTATTTATCATTCAGTGGCTGCACTTTTTATAGGTAACTAAACTCATAGGTAGAGTTGTGGAGCTCGTAGTTAGATATTCTAGACGGTAATTCTCACAGTATAGTTAGTTCTTTCATTTTGTATGAATTTCAATGAAGGCCTGCATTAGAACCTGTGTTGTATTCTATCCTTTACTTGATTGGAAAATAAGTTCATATGAGAAAAATAATTAAGCACAAGGATTCAGAATATGTGTTCTATCTATGGAGTTGAGACCTGAGTTAGAAATTATTAATACAACACTCAAGTGTCGTGAGGAGTTAGCTAGGGCAATATCTTCTAGAATGATCGGAAGCAAAGGAGGCTCTACAGCTTTTTAAAAAAAGCAATTGCCTTAGGCCCCAAAATTTGAGAGGCCTCATTTTTTAAAAAAATAATAGGTTCTAAATATTTTTTTAAAAAAATATCGAGTATTACTTGTATAAAATAAAAACTTTTCATAAAAGAGCAAAGAAGTAATAGAAGTTTGACAAATTATGAATACCATGTCTCAAGAAAGATTAAATAATTGGCTATAATAAACTTCATAAAAAATATATATTCGAATTTAAGGCCTCTATTCGAATTTGGCTTTAGACCACCAATTTATTAGAGCCGCCCCTGATCGGAAGGACTAGGTATATTTAATAGAAGTTAATTATTTTACTCGAAGATTACTTAACAAAAGTTCATGAAAGGAACTAGATTATTGTTACAACCCAGAACGTGAGTCCACAACCGTAGTTTCACATTCTTATTGATCACAAACAATTAAGTTTCTAATTCAAGCATAATACAACTCAAATATTTTAATATTTATTTTTTGCAAAGACTTAAGAAATACAAACCATTCGTTGTGGTTACACGTATGAGTGGTATTCTTTGTGCGATTCGACTCCAACGTTTTTGAGTTTTATATTTGAACAATAATTGCTTTATACTTCATTGTAAGATGTAATTTGGACGTATCAAATTTTGGAGATCACAATAATATGAACTTCATTTCAGGAGTTTTCCCCAGGTAGACTATTTCTAGATGCGATGGGGTGATGCAGTCACATCTTCACCGCATCAGACACATAGACCCCGTGTAAAAAATAGTGATCATGCGATCTGCCAGTTGTGGTCGCAACATCATGTTGCGGCACCATTGCTTCAATTGTTGGGTTGCATATCAGGTATTGATCAGTTTAATTTTCTTTAGTTTTCAGTAACCCATCACAAAATTGCTTGCTCATTGTTGTGCATATGTCTCCACGAAAGACAATCGCCACTAAATACACAATTGCTTCGTTGTCTACCTTGGACTCGAAGTTCAACTCCTATATCAAGTTTGTCTGAGACTTTGTTAGAACAGTTGTAGAGGAGTCACACTGTAATCTTAGGGACTCTCTTACGGGTTTGTAGAAGTCATGCGGCGAAGCTATAAATAGGTGAGAGCTATGACATTCTAGGGATTTGCATAGATGATGGGGGTGGTTTGTTGTGATTGTTAGGTTGTCTATTGATATGTGTGTTGTGATTTGGCTTGTTTTGGGCATGTACTGATGGTTGGGACAAACATGGTTTGTATATATTTATTTTGGGTTGGTTAATTCATCTGTTAGATATCTTTTGGATTTTCTTTATACCACGATTTCCCCTATAAGTAGTGTATTTTGAGTCGAACCAGGTGCCTTTTCCTAATTATGATTAGCTAGGGGCAACATTCGTATAGATTTTTTAGGATAATTAGGCTAATAGCATGTGACTAATATGATGCTAACAAAAATGAATCAAAGAGAGAGTGTGGTACCCATACAGGAAATGTCGAAATTGACTCGGTCAAAAGGATCATAATGACTTACCCAGCTTGTGTCAAAAAATGGACACAATTCGATGTTGAGAACAACCCAAATGAAGACATGCACAAATTCTTCAAATTAAAGAGACAAGGCCGCCCTTTACGGACAACAATTACCTCAATATTCCAACTTCCATACTTCCTCGATCTGTCCCACACGTAGCCACACCAATTCCAGTCAAAATGCAACTTGAATCATCGAAAGTGGAGCTTCCTAGCTCGAGATATCGAAGTTTGATAATGAGAGTCGAAGTTGATTTTCGATAATTAAATACGATAAATCTTGTCGCTAAAAGGCATTTATGGTCGCTCAAAGCCTAAATTCTTGTCAATAAAAGCATGCACCAGATATCAGCACTTTAACTGGTTTGCTCAACTTGGAATTCTCCGATAGGGTGCCTGGGATTCGTCTGGAATCCCGTGCGCATAAATGAAATATATTATCCAGTATCAAACTTGGCATTTTGGACTCAACGGGACCATCAAAACTTCCATCCATGATCATCTCGATAAAAAGTGAGTTCCACACCCAAGTTCCATTTAAAGCTAAAATCCACAAAAAGTCTCAAAATGAGACCAAAGCCTCGGGAACCGCATGAAAAGTCTGTCAAGAACAAACTTGACATTCTGAAGCTCACCACGCTGACAGAATTCTCATCCGAGCATGTTTACCAAGAATGTTTAATGAAGTCAAACTTTGCTTGAGCTTCCAAGTTAAAACTCATAATAACACAAACTCACACCGAAAGTCTCGAGGCTCAAACCAACCATGCCCCTTGACTAAAATTGCCCTTCCAATGCTAATGGAACCGTTAGAATGACATTCCGACACGTCTTCTTAATTTTTTGACTAAAGTCAACCGTTCAAGTTTAAAGGCTCCAAAACACAGAAATTTACACAAAACTCAAACGAATGACCTGACGACTGAGTTGTCAGTTCCAACATAGTTCCAACAAGTCATAAATGACTTGGGGTCGCTACAGTAAAGCTCTAAACACTCAAAAGATTAGAAAATAAAGAAAATGACCTGGAAGGTCATTACAAAATATTAGGAATGCCTTTCATGTGCATTTATATATTTTTTTTGTTTATTATCCATGTTCGTTTAGAATACTCTCATTGAATATTGATTAATTCAATTTCAAGTTTAGTAGGGTAATTCATGATGGCAACGCTCCCAAAAAGATTTCATATTCGAAATTCGAATACGAGATCTGTAATTAAGTAAAGATCCCTACTTTTCAACATAATCCATTTTAATTGCATTTACAGGTTAAATATTCATTTTTAGATATGACTTGAATAAGAGAAGTGAAAAGAACAAGAAGTATCCACCACTAAAATTTACATAAAAAATGAATATATGATAATTTAATTTACGTATAATTCTCACATTGCATAGTTAATTACCTGATTATAATAAGTTTACCTGATTTAATTATTACTTCATTTCATTTCATGTTGTCATGATTTAATAATAATTAAAAAGTTTTTAAGTTTGTAATCGATTATAAGCTACATAGATTTAACTAAGGATAATCTAATACAATTCAAACTTAGTTATTTCTAAATAGAAAACAAACTAAAATAAACTATATCATATAAATTTGGTCTACAAACAATCAATATAACATGAGGATCAATAAACAAGACCCAACCCGAACTATATCAATAATATCCACCCTAGGTCGAACCCTTGATCCTCCTACCCAGATTAGGGCTTTTTCCACCATAATTCCCAGATCAAACCCTCCCCCCCTCGATTAACTAAGTTCTACGGATCAAAAAATGGATTCGGAGAGTAAAAACCTTACCCTTAGCCTCAAGAATGGTGGAAAATTGTCAAAAACACACTTGAGATCGTCTCCTAGCTCTCAAGAATGAAACCTACCGAAAATAACGATTGTGACGCTTATTTCCAACTTAATTCGCGACTGGCCCGCTATGGCAGCCCCCATCCCACCACAACAGCCCTGCCCTGGCAAAAATAACCCCGCCATAACGGATTGCACAGAATCAGTGAGTCGATTTAAGAGTTTCAAACACCCATTTCACAACACGCCTTCGTCCCATGACACTTAGAAAATACCTGTTCACGCTAAGATCATTTTCGGGAGTTCTACTCGCCCGTATTCGATTCCGTAAAGTCGTACGGATTCCTTAACGTATTAGCTATATACTCATGCAATAAATTTCCTTATTAAATCACCCAATCATTACCATATTTTCCTAGACTCACATGACTTCGATTTCGTCCAATTCTGGACTAGGCTAGAAAATCCCAAGTTACTAGGAAAAGTTTTTCGGCCTAAAATTTTTCTCCGTTGGCTTTTTTATAACTACGGAAATAGGTCGTTACATCTATAAATTGAAGATCCCTATTATCATAGCATAACGCAATAATATTCACAATATAGACATTTAAGAGTTTTGTTTATGGGGAGATTTATTCTCTCAACAGTTTTAATATTTTTTCTTTTACATTAGTTTTTATATAATAATATTATGATTTTATTATAAATATTTTTCATCTGATTTATCAACATCTTGATTTGCAATTATAAGCTTTCGCATGATGCCCTAATCACTTTCGAACCCAACATGTGGTATCAGAGCCAATGGTTCAATGACCCAGGTACATCGTGGTTGAAGACATGTTCAAGGTGGTTTCAAATCAATTTGCAACCAATTTGATGATAAAGAATATTTTGGTCCAGTTACATGTGGAGAAGAGATTAAAATCATATTTTCAACATTCCTGTTGCTGCAATTTTGAAAATAAAAATAAAATATTTTAAAATAATTTTTAACTCATATATTTTAAACTGTATTTTTAACCATGGCAAGCAGCAGTGATGAAGATTATGTGAAGAACGAAGATTATCATGCATATGAAGAAGGTGGATCAAGTTTTGTCAAGAAAATCCAGCCAAAATGAGAGATTTGTTAGGGTTTTGCCCTAATTTTCTATCCTTATTTGAAGTTTATTTTTTTCCTGAAAGAAAAGTCAAAGTATTACCATATATGCTTGAACTTTTTCTCCATAGTTGGTTTATTCTTTCCTAAGAGGAAAAATTTGGAGATATATAAATTGAAGATCCCTATTTTCATATCATAACACAATAGTATTCACAATGTAGACAGTTAAGAGTTTTGTTTATGGATAGATTTATTCTCTTAATAGTTTTAATATTTTTTTTTCTTTTAGATTAGTTTTCATATAATAATATTATGATTTTAGTATTTTGTCATCAAATTTATCAACGTCTTGATTTGCAATTGTAAGCTTCTGCATGATACCCTAATAACTTTTGAACCCAACAATTTCTTCTACGAGAACACGACCTACCCGACATGTTCGTGAAGAAGAAACCCGAAGCAGACCAAAAATGCTCTTTGTGAACGTGACCCACTGGGCGTGAACGTGAATGCCAATCCAAAGGACTCTTTGAGAACACATTCAAGACCCCACTAATGCAACTAGACAACCAGACCTTTCATGAATGTGGTCAACGCTCCACGAACACAAAGGATAAAACTAGAGAGTAGCAACAACATAATCATCAAAACTAAAAATTCTCCTAATGGACCCTCGAGATTCATTCGGAATCTTTTGCACACAAACCAAATATGTACTCTGACTAAGTTCAACGTTACAAACTTATTATAATTATCAGAACATGGATCCGAGGCCTCCTTGACCCGACATCCTTTAAGGCCACCACTCACTAACTTTTCACTAATAAGACCAAAAATGCCCTTGAAACCCCCCGGGAACTAAATCAATCTCCTGCCTAGGTCTAAAATCACCTTCTGAATCCAAGAGAATTAATGAAAATCGAATTGGAGGGTTTGAACTCTAAATATTGACCAAATTCAAACTTTAGCCTATAAATCTACTAAAAACTCAATTCACAGGCTCAAATCCACGTAAAAGCGTTGGAATTGAAAGAGACAACACTCCTAGACCAAATTCTACAATTCGGGGCTGATGGAACCGACAAAATTCTATTCTGAGGCTCGTAACTTCAAATGTTGACTAAACTCACCTATTTCAACCCAAAAGCCGTCAAAACTCCAAATCTTCTAAAATCTCAACTTCTGCATACAAAAATTTAAATCAATTTTTAACATGTGTTTTAGTCATGTATTAATGAGCACAAACATACATGAATAAAACTAAAAGGGTGCTAAATGAATTAGTTATACTTGTTATTTGACGATTCGATGATTAAGGGTTATTCTTTATTATACATAAAACTTTTGTTTCAAAATGTGAAATTATTTGGAGTAGTTTTTGTCGTTGAAGAAAATATAATTATTATTCTCTCGAAAAATATATTCAAACGTACAAGCTTGAAACTTTAGACATTTTTTAACATGTGTCTCATTCTTGCATGACTGAGCGTAGTCATAAATGAAAAAAATATGAAAAGAACTTAAATGAGTTTGTTATATTTGTCGTTATTTGATAAATTGATGTTTGAAATTTGTTCTTTATGATACATGGAACTTATGTCTTATAGTTGAACTTATTTGGAGTAGATTTGAATTTATTTTTTGACAAAAAATAACAAACATACATCATGTCTCATTTGTGTATGACTGAGCATAGTCATAAATGAATTTTTTTATAAAGTGTTAAATAAGTTTGTTAGATTTATGAAATTTTTTATAAAGTGTTAAATAAATTTTTTATAAAGTGTTAAATAAGTTTGTTAAATTTATTGTTATTTAATAAATTGATGTTGGAGATTTATTCTTAATGTACATGAAATTTAGATTTCAAATTTGGACATATTTGAAGTAGATTTGAGTGTTGAAATTTTATAGATATAAGTAGGGTAGTGCTAAATGGCCAGAAAATTTGGTTAGAATTTGGCCAAAAATTTAAAAAATCTATAATATCTTTTTTATTTTAAAATAAACTAATCTTTTTTCCATTTTTTAGTTAAAAGGTATTAAAATTAAAAAGGTAAAAATGTTCAAAAAGGTAAAATACCATAGGTAAAATACCATTTTGGCCAAATTTTCTGGCGAAAAAGATTTTTCCATATAATTATTATTTTCTTGGAAAAAAATATTCAGACACACACACTTGAAAATTTTGCTAATTTTGATATATGTCTCATTCGTATATGACCGAATGTAGTCATAAATGAAAAAATAAATACAATAGTGCTAAATAAGTTTGTTAAATTTATTCTTATTTGATAAATGGATGGTTAAGATTTATTCTTTATGATAAATCGAACTTATGTTTCTAATTTGGGATTATTTGGGTAGATTTAAGTGTTGAAATTTTATAAATAAACTTATTATTTTTTGCCAAAAAAATAACAAACGCACATCTTGTGACTTTAGTCAATTTTGACATATGTCCCATCCGTGTATGACTGAGTGTAGTTATTCTTATGTTTTGTGATTTACTTCTCCTCGAATGGAAAATCACTTTTGAAATGTTTAAGCACTTCTACTAATTAAGTAAATATATTCAAAAGAGTTGACACTTAGGGGTCGTTTGGTAGGGAGTATTAGGAGAAATAGTCTAAGTATTATGTGTAGTATTATTTAGCACTTTGTTTGGTAGGAATTTTGGGTCTATGTATAACTAATCCATGAATTAGTTATACATCCTACATGGTATTATAGGGTGTATAACTAATACCTTCCATTTGGTGGTATTAGTGATACATGAGATCTAATACCATGGGACTAATCTAGGTAAAGACAAAAATACCCCCTCAAATCCTTTTAATCATTTTGTTTATTTTCTTGATTTTATGTTTTATATTTATACTAATAGATTTATTTAAATAAATTAGCTTACAATTTTTATTATTTAGACATAGTTTTTTGTTGCTAAAATATGAGTTATTTAATCTATTTATTATTAATATAAAATATTATAATCCGACTAATTTGCTAATGTTGATGTATGAATTTAAGAACAATTCATAAGTCAAATATTGCCTCTTAACAAAAATACATGGAAACATTACACAAGTAATCTAAAACAAGAGCATATATATATATATATATATATATATATATATATATATATATGTATGTATGTATATGTATGTATATGTATGTATACATATATACAAAAATACATGGAAACATTACACAAGTAATCTAAAACAAGAGCATATATATATATATATATATATATATATATATATGTATGTATGTATGCATATGTATGTATTGCCTAAAGATAGATTATTATCATCATTTGCACAACTTGGACTTGGTGACCAAGTAGCATCCACATAAATCATGAATTAACTGTCAATTAAAATAAGTATGTAAGATGGAAATCCACTCAGGAAAGAGACCAAAAATACAAGTTAAGCAATGCATTAAAATTGAGTTTCCACTTACTTTCAAATGAATTTTTCTTTCAGATAACAATTTTATATATTAGTTAAGAAACTATTACACTCAAAAAAATAAAAATAAAAATTGTTTAAATTAGACCAAACAATTTAATTTTATATGATGATGATCGTTTCCCCCATAAGAATCTAATCAATTTTCAAAATAATTTTTTTTTAAAAACATCTCGAGTATAAACATATTTTAATTTATTTTGCTATTTTATTTTTTTATTTTTTATTTTTATTTTATTTTATGATAAAGAGTGGTTTTTTTTAAAAAAATTTATTGATACAAAACAAAATTCAATAAATTTCCTCTATAAATTATTATAGTTGTGTGACTTTTTGAGATGTTAACTCCAATTTATTAAGATGACAATTTTTTACCCTCAAATAATTTAAGTGAGAAAATAGTGAACAGGATGATAAAATTTTTATTCTCCTAGCTAGTTAAAATGCTATAAAAAAATAATATTGTCTGTCAGTTATCAATTTGACCCAATTACATGAAATAGAAGATTCCATAATAACTCAAGGATATAATTGGAAAGAATTTTTTTTGTGGAGTTATAAACCACACAGAAAACTAGGTGAGAAGCAATAGACCAAACACTTGATAAATATAATCCCTGCATTACCAATCCATGCATTACTAATTCCTGCACTACTAATCTCTGCACTACTAATCTCTGCATTATTAATCTTTCTACCAAATGACCCCTTAGTGTTTTAAAGATATTAAGAAACTTAAATTTAAAAAGATTCTAACATGTAAATCTTCATAAATTTCTAAAGAACGGATAAGAGGTTCCTATTTCACTTCAAGAAGCTATTAGCACTTGAAATGTCCACTAACATGAGATTATCCGGTGATTTAACCATAATGTTTGACTATCTTGAAAAAAGTATTTAAAGTGAAAGAGAGACATTTTAATTCATTTGAGGAAAGAAACAACATGAAACAAATTATTTAATCGGAAATGAATAAAGATCTAATCAAAAGAGTTTACTTAAGTGATGAGAATAACAAGATTTTGATAAGCAAAATAACGAAGTAACATAAAAAAAAAAAGGGAGTTTATCTATTGGAGATTTCATATAGATTAAGTAAGAGTCTAAATGTTTAAATTGTTGGGTTTAAGATCTCTTTTCCTTTTTTATGTGGATAAATAAAAGTCTTATTTGGACCATTCCACTTTAGCCCAATAATATGTGGCATATATAAGGCTTATTTAGGTCTTATTTTCAGACACACAAAAGAGAAAAATCAAGATAGAGCCCTTTTAGAGATTGAGAGAAAGAGAGAAAAATCTCATTTTTGCTTTTGGAAATTTTCTGTTTAGGCAGTCTGCTTTAAACAGAGTCTGCTCAGGCAGTCTGCTTCATTAACCATTGGATCGTGTTCAAATTTAAACAGCGAGTTCTCACTATCTGGTTCTTGCAATTCAACAGTGGAGATCGAATTTGGTTGTCTGTAGCTTCTGATTTTGGGGCGTGAACAATAGCTCATTTTTCGGTGAATTCTCTCCTTTAATTCTCTAGTTTTGGTGCAATTGTTTCTCGTTGTTTGACACTTGTTTTGTGGCCAATTTTGGAGAACAATATTATAAATCTTGGTGTTTATAGTGGAGTTTTTTGTCCAGTGGTTTTTTACCCTTCACATCGAAGGGTTTTCCACATAAATTTTTGTGTCTTGTGTGATTGGTTTATTCTTGTCTTGTTGTTTTTGTTTAGTTGATATACTTGCTGTCCTTTCTTCCTATTGCTTGATTTAGTTTGTCTTCTCTTGGTTTAAATTGAAAGGGAAAGTTTAGACTTGTGTATCATTCCGATATTATCCTATCGGACATTCTTTGTTAGTGCCTTGCCTTTCCCAACATAAATCACAAGTAAATTTTAAGAAATCACAAACAAAATTACTAGATTCAATTAAAGGAAGTAAGCTTCGACAGTTTAGCCTGAAACACTTTTCATCCCTAGGGTATCAATCAATTACTTTAGTGAGTTACTTTTGATAAAGGGAAAACAACACAAATTCTGCTAGTTTAGGGGCTAATTACCTATTTTTATATGAGTTTTGGTTATTACAATTCACCATATTTTGACTCCCAGATAAATGTATATGGTACGTATAGATACATGCTAATAAGATACATCTAATTATTTGTATCTAATTATGGAATGTCACACCCCGAAGCTACCCCCACGACGGGGACACGGGACCAAGGATCACGAGTGACCCTAAGCTAACCCTGCTAGCATTTCCTAAGCATACTAAATAAACTTACGTATGGAAATATTATGCCAAAGATAAATCATAAGATAAATTAAAATGAAGGGGAACACCCATAAACTATTTGAATATATAAAAACTGAGATTTTAACAAAACTGAAAGGTCAAACTCAAATGCTAAAGGTGAATCTAATTATGTCTGAAAATAAGCCTCTAGCTGAGTAGAAATGCTGGGATATGCCCCAGCTAAATCTAGAAAAAACTGAAACTAAAGACTAAAAATATAAAAGAAACGTGTGTGTCGTCCTCGAAGAATGAGGACTCACCACTGATATTGCTGAGCTGAAGATCGGGAACTGATCTATGCGTGATCTGAAAGCTGAGGACCTGAACCTACATCACGAGAAGCTGTAGCGCACAGTATGTGTCAGCACTTGAAAGGTACTGAGCATGCAGAATAGAGTAAAGCTAAACAATAAACATAACTGAACAAAGCATATAACTGAGCAATGAGATAAGATAAACGTGATGCTATACTGAAAATACTGAATATGAACTAATTGAATGCAATGACCAAGTTTATAACATGTTGAGACTGAAATCTGACTGTAACTGATAATATGGTCAATGCAATAGAGTCTGACTGTAAAGGAGATACTAATAACCGACATAAAAGCACATGAGCTAAATGTAGAGTCCGATGTATACGCCCCATCGAGAGGACCCAATATACCCTGTTAGAGGTATAGAGGCATGACTATGTGATCACTAAATTGATGCCCACAAAGGGGACTTACAACCTACGGGGCACGTAGTTCTGGGACTTAAGGATGACTGACCCTAGTCTACTTAGTATTATGCTACTTCCAATTGATTATGTAATTAACAATTTATGACTGAATTTTTGTAATACTGGATAGCTCAAAGTACTGACATGCTAACTGAAAATGCAACATTAATGTACTAACAATGAAACATTCAAATCTGAGGCATGTATAACTGAGATAACTGGCCTAACATGTGTAATTCATGAACTAAAAGAACTACATAGCTAGGGTTCTGAGTTTATGAAAGAATCTATGCAAAACAATACTAATATCATGATAATCTGATTACAAACATTAAAGTAACTAATTCATAATAATCAGTTGCAATTCTAGAAATCCTAGGTCTAGATAATATGAAGGAAATCAAGAATCTAACTGAATTCTAAGGACCTAGTGGATGAAAGGAATCCACCAGTGAAATCCCATATACCTGGTGACAAAATTCACGGAGAAATCTTTCGATTTTGGGGCTGGAACTAATGAGAACTCGCTGCGTTCTTGAACTAGGGCCGCTCAACTTTCTCCTCTATTTTGCTCTAAGTTTGATGAATTTTTGATGAATAATTGATTAGGTTAGGGTCTAATTAGTTTAATAGGCTAAAACTGACCAAAACTACGTAGTTTAAGGTTTAAATGACATAGTTTAGGGGTCCAACGCATAAGGAAAAAGACCAAATGACCCTGACTTAAAAGCTGTTGAAGCCACCGACAAGACAGATCGATGGTCCGTGGACTAACCCACGGTTTGTCATGTCAGTCCATCGATCAACTTTAGAGACCAGGTTCTGAGGCCTCGATCCATGGACCTGGACCACGGTCCGTGGCCTGACCTACGGTCCGTGGTTCATGCCTTAGAATATTTTTCTGGGACTTTTCTAGGAGGGGATGCAGGTGTGAACCATAGACGACCAAGACAGACTATGGGTCACCCTACGGTCGTGGGTGGCAACCGTGGGTTGCACCTGCAACTTCTGGAAATCTGTTGGTTAGTTTGTTTTCAGATATAGGGTGTTACACTTGGGAAAATTCGTCCTCAAATAAAGACTAAACTAGCTGTATATGGAGGGAAAGAGCTACAAATCCTACCATTAAATACTGGAAACTGATTTCTGACTGAACTAAGTTCCATGAACATGTAAATACGCTGAAAATGCAAGACTGACTGGAGGAACAAGGTACTAAGACTAAAGCTGCGCATGAATGATGAAAACTAAATAGGAACTATTACCTCATGTTAGAGTGGAGTCGAAAGGAAAGATGTGAGGATACTTGGCCTTCATGGCTGCTTCTGCTTCCCAAGTAGCTCCCTCTACAGACTGACTCCTCCATAAAACCTTTAATGAAGTGACTTCTTTGTTTCTCAACCTTCGAACCTGACGATCAAGAATCCCAACTGACACATACTCATAAGTGAGACTATCCTTCACAACCACACTTTCTAAATGTACTATAGATGTTGGATCACCCACACACTTCTTCAACAAGGAAATGTGAAAATCGGATGCACTACTGCTAGTTCTGCTGGCAACTCTAACTCATAAGCCACTTTACCAATCATTTTCAAGATCTTATAAGGGCCTACATATCTAGGACTGAGCTTCCCTTTCTTGCCAAATCCCATCACCCCCTTCATAGGTGGCACTTTTACGAAAACCCAATCATCAATTTGGAATTCCAAGTCCCTTCTCCTTACATATGCATAGGACTTCTGGTGACTCTGGGTTGTCTTAAGTCTATCTCTAATGAGATGAACTTTTTTCCATAGCATCATAAACTGAATCTGGCCCTATCAAGGCTGCTTCACCTACTTCAAACCAACCAACTGGAGATCTATATCTACGCCCATACAATGCCTCATAAGGGGCCATCTGAATACTAGAATGGTAGTTATTATTGTAGGCGAACTCTATAAGAGGAAGGTAATCATCCCAACTACCCTTAAAGTCGATCACACAAGCTCTCAACATGTCTTGTAAGGTCTGAATGGCAAGCTCTTCCTAACCATCCGTCTATGGATGAAATGTTGTGCTATGATTAACCTGAATACCAAGACCTTTCTGAAATGACTTATATAAATAAGAGGTAAATTGAGGACCTCTATCTGAGATGATATACAAAGGAACCCCATGCGACCTGACTATTTCATTAATGTAAATCTTGGCGTAGTCCTCCACCGAATATGTAGTCTTAACAGCCAAAAAATGCACAGACTTAGTAATTGTATCAACGATCACCCAAATGGAGTCATGTTGTCTGCGACTACGAGGTAAACCTATAATAAAGTTCATGTTGATCACTTCCCACTTCCAAGTAGGAATGTTGATCTCTTGAGTCATACATTCTGGTTTTTGATGTTCTACCTTCACTTGCTGGCAATTAGGGCACTTTTCCACAAAATCCGTTATATCCCTTTTTATACCATTCCACCAAAAGACTTCCCATAGATCATAGTACATCTTAGTGGCACCTCGATGATTAGAATACCTGGAGTTATTGGCTTTTGCAAGAATCTGCTATCTCAATTCACCCACCTTAGGAACAAATAATCGACCCTGATAGCGAAGCACACCATCTCCCCCTTAGGAGAAAATCTCAACTCTTTGCTAATGAACTGCACCCTTTAGTTAAAACAATATCGGATCACTGACTTGCTTTTCCTTAACCTCCTCTACCAATGAAGATTCTGACCCATTTTGAACTGTTATACCACCATTTGATATGCTCATAATATGAACTCCGAAGCGAGCATGCCTGTGAACATCTTTTGCTAGTTCCTTTCTTTCTTCTTCAACATGAGCTACACTACCCATAGATAGTCTACTAAGAGCATTAACTAATACATTGTCCTTACCAGGATGGTAAAACACATTCATATCATAATCTTTGAGGAACTCAAGCCATATCCTCTGGCGAAGATTCAACTCTTTCTGGGTGAACACATACTCATGGCTCTTATGGTTTGTGAACACATCTACATGAATACCATAATGTCTCCAAATCTTAATTGCAAACACCATTGCTTCAAGCTCGAGGTCATGAGTTGGATAGTTTTTCTCATGCACCTTAAGTTGTCTAGAAGCATAAGATATGACCTTACCTTGCTGCATTAACACACAACCTAGGCCGACTATAGACGCATCACAATAGATAACATAACTGTCTGCTCCTCTAGTAGAGTCAAAACAAGAGTTGTAGTCAACCTAGTTTTCAGTTTTGCGAAGCTTTTATCACAATCATCTGACCACTAAAACCTGACCTTTTTCTGAGAAAACTTAGTCAATGGAGAATCTATGGATGAAAATCCTTCCACGAACCTTCTGAAATAACCGGCTAAACCCAAGAAACTTCTGATATTTGTAGGAGAGGTAGGCATGGTCTAATTTTTCACTGCTTCTATCTTTTGAGAATCCACTCGGATCCCTTTGCTAGACACAATATGCCCAATGAAAGTAACAAATTGCAACCAAAACTTACATTTGCTAAACTTAGTGAATAACTATCGATCTTTGAGAGTTTCCAGGATAACCCTTAAATAAGTCACATGTTCTTCCTCATTTCTAGAGTAAATGAGGATATCATCAATAAAGAAAATAACGAACAAGTCTAAATACTGCTTGAACACTCAGTACATCAAATCCATTAAAGTTGTAGGAGCATTAATTAGTCTAAATGGCATAACTACAAATTCATAATGACCATACCGAGTTCTGAAGGTTGTTTTCAGAATGTCACTATATATGAATCTAAGCTGATGATAACCGAGTCTGAGGTCTATCTTCAAATAATGACTAGCACCCTGAAGTTGGCCGACAAGTCGTCAATCCTGGGGATAGGATACTTATTCTTGATTGTGACCTTATTCAATTGACGATAGTCAATGCACATCCTGAGAGAACCATCTTTATTTTTCACGAATAACACTGGTGCATCCCATGGGGAAATACTGGATCTGATGAAGCCCTTATCTAGAAGGTGTTTCAACTGCTCTTTTAATTCCTTAAGCTTAGCTGGGGCCATTTTGTAAGGAGGAATAAAAATAGGCTAGGTATCTGGAAGGATATCAATTTCATAGTCGATTTCCCTTTCAGGAGGAACTCCAGGAAGATATTCTGGAAACACTTCTGGGAACTTATTAACTACAGGAATTGACTCAAAGTTGGGATTTCGGAGTTTTAATCCTTAACCCGAACTAGATGATAGAGATAACCCTTAGAGATCATATTTCTGGCCTTAAGAAATAAATCAACCCATAGGCACTAAGCTACTACCATTCCATTCAAAGATTAGTCGTCTGGAAACTGAAAATGAATTATTCTAGTTCTATAATCGACTGAGGCATAACAGGAATGTAACCAATCCATGCCTAGAATGACATTAAAGTCTACTATTTCTAACTCTACAAGATTTGCTAACGTGACTTTCTATGAGACTGTGACAGGGCAAATTCTGTATACCTATCTAGCTATAACTGTCACCAACTGGAGTAGAGACTGAGAAGGGTTCTGAGAGAGTTTTCAGACTAACATTAAAGTTGACTGCTATATAAGGAGTTACAAAGGAGAGAGTAGCCCCTGGATCTAGCAAAGAATAAACATTTAAGTTAAAAACTCGTAACGCACCAGTGATTACATTAGGAGAAACTTCCTGATCTTAGCGAGACTGAAGAGCATACAACCTATTTTGGCACTGTCCACCACCTGTACCAAATGAGTTACCCTGCTGAGTCAGGTGACATGCTGGTGCTGTTGAAGTTATAGATTGAGCCCTACAATTATTTCCCTTTGACACTGTTTAGGAGAAGGACAATCTCTCAACCTGTGACCAGACTGACCACACCCAAAGCATCATTCATTTCCTACAAGTCACTCGCCCGAATGGTTCTAACCACGCTTTGGATTAGTTAGGTAGGTTTTGGTGCCTGAAATACTCCCATAAGACTTAAAGCCTGATGCCCTACCTTTCTGATCCTGTTGAAACTTGGAGGATCGAACACTAGCTGATAAAGGTGTGCTGGAGCTGAAGACTTCTGTTGAAACTACGAGCAATTTCCACCAGCCGATTTCTATTGAGAACACTCATAGTTGCTTGTTCTATCCTTCTTATTATCCTTAGCCTGTTCCTTAAGCTTATCTCCCTCAACCTGCTGAGAATGAGTCATGAGCCTAGAGTTGTTCATACTTTCCAGCAACATAACATTACGACACTCTATTTTCATTAAGTCGGATACCCCATACAGAGACTTGTTCATTTGAGCCCTGGAATTGGCAACCATGTGACAAGCATACTTGGAGAGTTGGGTGAACTTGAGCCCGTACTCTTGGACTTTCATGTTACCCTACCTCAAATTCATGAATTCCTAAGCTCTTGCCTTTCTCAACTCTCTTGGCAAAAATTTGTCCAGAAAAGTCTCACTAAAACACTCCCAAGTGATAGGAACTATAGTTGTACCTCTATTTTCTTTCCATTGAGTAAACTAGATGTGAGCTACATCCTTAAGCTGGTAGGATTCCAACTCTACCCTATCATTATTAGTTACTTTCATCACCCCAAAGATCTTCTTGACCTCATCAATGAAGTTCTAGGAATCCTCACCAATCTGTGACCCTAGAAACTCTGGAGGATTTATTTTAACAAAATCATGAACTCTAGCTGCCACTGATCCACCACTAGCATTTGTAGGATCTGGAACCTACTGGTTGTTCTGGTTGGCTACACTCTAGGCCAAAAGTTGACATTCCAAAACTCTTTATTCAAAACTTCATGATCTGGGACTGGAGAAGCTGCGTTAGCATTGCGTGCAATAACATTCCTTTGGTAAGCTCTACGAGGAGGCATGATCTAAAACACATAATGATGAGTTCGAAGGTAGATCATACCCACGCACGACAAGAATAATAAGAAAGTGAAGTTTTTCTAAACCACTTCGTAGCCTCCCTCTCAATTGATGTGGTGCACTTCACACCCATGAAAAGGACTCTACATAGTATGGCTTTTCACACATCCTAGAACTCTTAAATCTAATGCTCTGATACCAAATTTGTTATGCCCCAAAGATACCCCAAGATGCGGACACGGGAAATAGGATCACGAGTGACCCTAAGCTAACCCTACTGGCATGTCCTAAGCATACTAAATAAACAGAAGTATGGAAATACTGTGCGGAAGCTAAATAATAAGATAAAATGAAATGATGGGAAATACCCATAAACTATCTGAATATATAAAAACTGAGAGTTTAACAACAACTAAAAGGCCAAACTCAAATGCTAAAGCAAAATCTAACTATGTCTGTAAATAAGCCTCTAACTGAGTGGAAGTGCTGGGACATGCCCCAACTAAATCTAGCAAAAACTGAAACTAAAGACTAAAAATAGAAAAGAAACATGTATGTTGTCCTTGGACAATGAGGACTCACCACTGATACTTCTGAGCTGAGGATCGGGAACCAATCTATGCGTGATCTGAAAGCTAAGGACCTAAACCTACATCACGAGAAGATGTAGCGCAGAGTATGTGTCAGTACTTGAAAGGTACTAAGCATGCATGATAAAGTGAAGTTGAATAATAAACATAACTGAACAAAGCATATAACTGAGCAATGAGATAAGATAAGCATGATGCTATACTGAAAATACTGAACATGAACTAACTGAATGCAATGACCAAGTTTATAACATGCTGAGACTGAAATCTGACTGTAACTGATATCATGGTTTATGTAATGGAGTTTGACTGTAATGGAGCTACTAATAACCGACATAAAACCACATGAACTAAATGTGGAGTCTGATGTATACACCTCATCGAGAGGACCCAATATACCCTGTCAGAGGTATAGAGGCATGATTGGCGTGATCACTAAATTGATGCCCACAGAGAGGGCTTACAACCTACGGGGCACGTAGTTTTGGGACTTGAGGGTGACTGACCCTAGTTCATTCAATATTAAGCTACTCCTAATTGATTATGTTATTAACAATTTATCACTGAATTTCTGTAATACTGGATAGCTCAAAATACTAACATGCTAACTGAAAATGCAACATTAATGTACTAGTAATAAAAATCCAAATTTGAGGCATGTATAACTGAGATAACTAACCTAGCATGTGTAATTCATGAACTAAAAGAACTACATAGCTAGGGTTCTGAATTTATGAAAGAATGTACGCAAAATAATGCTAATATCATAATAATCTAATTAGGAACATTAAAGTAACTAATTCATAATATTCTACTAAAATTCTAGAAACCCTAGGTCTAGATAATATGAAGGGAATCAAGAATCTGACTGAATTCTAGGGACCTAGTGGATGAAAGGAATCCACCGGTGAAATCCCACATACCTGGTGATGAACATCATGGAGAAATATTTTGATTTTGGGGTTGTAACTGATGAGAACTCGCAGCGTTCTTGAACTAAGGTTGATCAACTTTCTCCTCTATTTTGTTCTAAGTTTGATGAATAATTGATTAGGTTAGGTTCTAATTAGTTTACTAGGCTAAAACTGACTAAAATTATGTAGTTTATGGGTCTAATGCATAAGGAAAAGACCAAACGACCCCTGAGTTAAAAGTTGTTGAAGCCATCAACGAGACTGATCGATGGTCCGTGGATTGACCCAGGTCCGTCTTGTTAGTCCATTGATCGACTTCAGAGACCAAGTTCTAATGTCTCGATCTATGTACCTGGACCACGGTCCATGGGTCCTGCCTTAGAATTTTTTTTGGGCCTTTTCTGGGAGGGGCTGAAGGCGATGAACCATGTACCACCAGGATGGTCCGTGGGTCAACCTACGGTCCGTGGGTGGCAACCGTGGACTACACCTGCAACTTTTGAAAATTTGTTGGTTGGTTTATTTTTGGATACGGGTGTTACATGGAATGTAACTTAAACACATTAATTTGGGAGCAAATCATGTGTTCTTCCCCAAAGTTCTAAATTTCCTCAATAATTTAAAATAGATACATGTAAATTTATAAGATACATTAACTTTTAATTAGATCCCTAGCAAAAACTCCAAAAAACTAGCAGGGAGGCATACTGACGGCTTAGATACATGTGTATATTTATGAGATACATACTGTGACGAATATCTCTCATCCTTTAACTTTCATCTATCTCTCCTCTCTAGCCAAAGACCATTGTCTCCTAGTTGTAACGACACAATTCATGGTTACAAAAAGGCATCTCATGCAGAGTCTGAGTTTTTTTTGGTTGGTAGGCTACTATAAACAATTTACTAAGGGTTTCTCTTCTATAGAAGCACCGTTGACTAAATTGACTATATTGGATGCTCCTTTTGAGTGGTCAGACGATGATGATGCAAGCTTTTTGAAGCTCAAGGAGTTGCTCACTTTAGCTTTTATTCGAACCTTTCAGTTGATGGTGAGGGATTTACCGTTTATTGTGACGCATCTGGCATTGTTTTCGGTGTGTTTTGATGAAGGAGGAGTCATTTTAAATTCTTATGCATTGAGATAGCTTAAGGTGCAGGAGCACAACTCCCCTATTCATGACTTAGAGTTGGAGGCGGTAGTTTTTGCGCTTAGGAGAGGCATTACATGTATAGAGTTTATTATGACATCTTCATAGAAGATCGTCAATATATTTTACCAAAAAGGACCTCGATTTGAGGCAGCATAGGTGGATCGAGCTTCTGAAGGACTATGATCTCTCTATTCTATACCATCCAAGAAAGACAAATGTTGTAGTGTATGCCTTCACCTAGAAGGTGGCAAGTATGAGAAGTATAGCTTTCATTTAAGTTTTAGAGCAATATTTGGAATTGGACATCTAATCCTTAGATAATAGGTTGGTTCTATTTGATATCTTTGATCCCAAGCAGGTTTTAGGATATGTTGAGGCTCACTCCATTTTATTTGAGCAAATTCGTGGTTGATAGTTTAAATATGAGAGTTTGGTAGCTATTCATGATCAGGTATTGAGAAGTGATATTGTTAAGGCAACCTTAACTTTAAGGGTGTTTTGAGATTTGGTTATTGTATTTTTGTTCCTAGAGTTAGGGCTTGATTTAGTTGGCACTTCAGGAGGCTACACAACTCCAGGTATTCTTTTAAGTCAGGAACAAATAGGATGTATAGAGATTTGAGCTAGTAAACTGGTAGTGCAGAATAAGAAAAAATATAACAGAGAATATGGCTCATTGCCTAGGTTATTAACATGTGAAAACCGAACACTTGAGGCCTGGTTGTAAGTTTTAGAGGTTACCCATTCATGAGTGGATGTAGGAGCAAATCACTATGGATTTTGATACGAGTTTACCATAAACTTCATGAGCTATTGACAGCATTTGGATCATCATGGATTGATTTAACAAATCTAATCATCTCTTACTCATTTAGTCTTCTTTAACTGTTGAGAGGTTAGCTTGTAGACATGTTCAAAAGGTGGTTCGTCTTCATAGAGTGCCAGTGTCTATTATCTCTGATAGAGGTCTCAATTCTCTTCTTGTTTCTAGAGGACCTTTTAGGAGAATTTTGGTGCTCAAGTGGATCTTGGCACAAAATTTAACCCACAATCCAATGGGCAGCTGGAAAGGTTTATTCAGGTTTTGTAGGATATGCTTTGAGCCTATGTTTTCGACTTTGGTGGTTAGTGGGATCAATTTTTAGCTTTGGTGGAGTTTTCTGATAATAGTAATCCTTTGATGATTCAGATCGCTCCATTCAAGGCCTTTTATGTAGGCATTGTTGATCTCTGGTTGGTTGATTAGAGGTTTTGGAGCCTAAGTCGCATGGTATAGACTTGCTTCATGAGGCGTTGGATACAGTCTCTGTGTGGTTTATGACAAGCTATGAGAATCTTAGAGGGGGTAAAATATTCATGTTGACCATAAGCGTCGCCCTTTGAGCTTTGGTGTTGGTGATCATGTTTACCTTTGAGTATCTCCCTTGAAGGGTATTATGCGTTTATGAGGTGGGGGAAGCTTAGCCCTAGGTTCATTGGGCCTTTTGAGATCCGTTGGGAAGTTGAAGATGTTTCTTATGAATTGGATTTTCCCTAGACCTTTTAGCTACTTAATCGATCTTTCATGTGTTGATTCTCCGCCAATACATTCCAAAAAAGTCCTATGTGCTTTGGTTGGACTCAGCCTAGTTGGTTGAATGTTTGACCTTTATAGAAGAGCCATTTTCTATTCTGGCTAGAGATGTTAAACGGTATACTCAAGAGATATTTACGTGGTTAAGGTCCAACGGAGACACCATCAAGTTGAAGAGGCTCACTAGGAGACCAAGCATGACTACGAGCTTAGTATTCCTACCTATTTGAGCCTTTAGGTACTTCTTGACTTTTTTCTTTCAAGGAAGAAGTCTTATTAGTAGTGTATGATGTAATGACCCCTAGGTCTTTATCTGTTTTTCAGTGTTCTCAATGTTTGGAGGTTTTTTGTAGCTTCCCTGAGTCATTTATGACTATCTAGGACTGAGGGGATGGCCACCATACTATTTGTTTGGTTTTTATGGAAGTTCCAATTTTTTGGGAGCTTTTGGAGTTGAGATGTTTGACTTGGGTCAAAACTCTAGGTAAATGACCCTAAAATGTAAACTTGATGGTTTTATTAGCTCTCATTGCTTTTGGTGTAGATGGACCTTTGGTTCAGGTCTCGAGCTTCCAGACACATTTAGAGCTACCTTTTAGCTTTGCTAAAATGGAACTTGGGGTGTGGGACCCACTTTTTATTAAAACAACCTTTGTTGAAAGTTTCAGTATACCCATTGAGCCCAAAATTTCAAGTTTGGTAGGGTAGCATAGTTTGTTTTCATGCACTGATTTCGAAAGAAACTAGAGAACCCCATTAGAACATTTCTCAACCCAAGTTTTAGGAATGGCAACCTTTTGCTGGTGCAACATGGTTTGCTCTTTGCATTCACGAGCTTGGAGCCACATTCGTAAAGGTCAATAAAATTGGTCTTTGTGAGCGTAAGCTTGTCATCGCGTTCATGATGGTCAATTTTATTGACCATTGTGATTGCGACCCTGGGTCTCGCGATCACGAAGAGTAATGCCCACCCCTATAAATTATTGGTTCAACAAAATTCTAGATTATTTTTCTCAAGTTTTCACTCCATTAAAGCTAGTTTGAGCTTAGTTTTGAGGGGAAAACACATAGAATTGGGTGGGAAATTTTTGGGGACGTGGTAAGAGTTAAGTATATTGTGTTACATCTTGTAAGTTTTTGTTGATTTCCTCTTCGATTTTTAATTGGGTGTTTTTGAGAAAGTATGGTGTCGAGTTGTTTTGTGCTTTGTTCGATCTCATAATGTGCCAAACTTTTATGCAGAGGTTTCTTAAGCTATATAGGACCTATTATAAGAATCAATTAGGTGATTCCACGCATGGGTCCCATGAGCCCATTATTGACCCGACATTGGTATTGAAGTTCTTTATTGCATTGTGGTATTGATTCACTCATGTTGATGTGTAGATCACTAATTTGATAGCGTTGAATCATTCGGAGGCTGCTAAGAAAGGAAATGCCACATTTTAGTGGATTCATAGCATGCGTGATCAATACTACGACTTACTAATCTTAGACTTGGCTCGTTGGTTGTTTTAGAATGATATTATGCTAGTATTTGGGTTAGTTACTAGTATGATCATTTTTGATATCCTTATAATATTTGTTTAGCCTTATTTTGATTATTCTAAAAAATATGCTACTTGCTCTTATCTATATTCATGTTCTCATTTTCATGGTTTATGTATGGATTGTGATTGCCTTGTTATTTCTTAGTTATTGCCTTAGCCTAGGGTTGGTTAGTGTATGCCTTAGGCTTTAGACTTAGTGGCTCATATGACGTAGGCTTGTCTTGGATCAAACTAGGGTTAGAGCGACCTTTGGAAACTTTTTAGTATCGGGTTTGGGAAAAATTGTAGTGTATTAGGTGCTTAGTCTTCGTATGATTGGGTCATCTCGATGTAAGATTTTGGAAAGGATCGGGTCTTGGTGCAGCCATCCCGATAAAAAATTCTAGGAGAAGTTAGGTTTCTCTGTGGCTGACCCGATGTAAGATTCTAGGTGATGCTAGATCTTGTTTAGATATCCCGACGTAAGATTTCAAGAGATGCTATGTTTTGTATGTCTATCCCGACATAAAATTCCAAGGGAGGATAAATTTCATTATAGCTATCGTGATGTAAGATTCCAGGATGAGCTATACCTTCTTTGTGAGTATACCATGTCAGATTTTAGGACAATCCATGTTTGAGTTCCAATTGGTGCTTCATGGTTTTTCCTGGTGTTGTTCATTGTTAGTGTTAGTTCTTGTGTGTACTCAACGAGTTTATGGGGTCCTATTGAGTTTACTTCCTTATATCTTGCCTCTTCTATGCACCTTTTGGGATTATTAGGGTCCAGTTAGATTTTGGTTAGCTTGAATTACCTTGGTGTTCTTTTTAGATTCTCTCTATGTGATTTGTGATTTACTTTACAGTAATGTGCCCTTATACAACCTTACTTACTTATTTACTTACTCGCATTTCATTACACTTTTGCAATTTTGAGTTTGGTCGGCTTATGATGCCTACTGGATACTTGCTGTTATGATACTCATACTGCACTTTGTATCTCTTTTACCTAATGTAGATCCAAGTCCTAGTCGACCGTATGACTCGTGCTGGTGCAACTGATATTTGGAGATTAAGGGTTTGTTTTGTATGAAGGAAAATGTTTTCCTAGAAAATAATTTTTTGGAAAACAAGTTGATTTCTAACTTATTTTCTCGTGTTTGGTGCATGAGGAGAAAATATTTTCCAAAAAAATAGTTTTTAGTCTTTGGTTGGTGAATGCAAAAATATTTTTCAAAAAATATCTTTTAATTTTTTGCTAGAGAGTAGAAAATGTCTTTTAAGAAAATAGTTTCTGACTCAAAAATCAATCCCCATAATTAATTCAGGACCTAAACCCGATGATCGATTCGAAATCCAACCCTGAGATCTGACCAAGTACTTGATCCTGACTTCTGACTCAAGACACAACATTTGAACTTGGACCCAACCCTGTCACTCAAACCTAGACATGACCTCGACAACCGATTATAAATCTGATCTCGACATTCAATCCAGGACACCCCAACACCGACATCCCAAAAATCTTTTTCAAAACAAACTTTTAAATTTTTTTTTTGGGGTGGGGGATGGGGGAGTTAGGAATTGCTGATGGGGGGGGGGGGAGTGGGGGTGGTAGCGAGGTCGGATTAAGGGTGGGGTAAAAAGTAAACATTTTAAAATTTAGAATATTCTTCAAAAAAAATTAAAATTTTAGAATTTAAAATATTTTTCAAAAAAAAGTTTTTTCTTAAAAAATAATTTTGGAAGGAGGATCGGTGAAGGGGCGGGGTCAAAAAAATTAAAATTTTAGAATTTAAAATATTTTTCAAAAAAAAGTTTTTTCTTAAAAAGTAATTTTGGAAGGTTGATCGAGGGGGGGGGGGGGGGGTAAAGGTGAAGTAAAAAAATGAAAATCTTAAAATTTGAAATATTTTTAGACAACAAAAAATAAAATTTTAAAATTTGAAGTATTTTTCAAAAACAAAATTTTAAAATTTTAACTTTTCGGTTTGGTTGGGGGATGGGGTCTGAGGGCTGCTTTGGAAATAATTTTACTTAATTTTTGAAGGGAAGACATTTTTCCTTAAATTTGAGGAAAATAAGTTGAAATGGAAAATATGTTTCAATACATTTAAGTCAACCAAACAAGAGAAAATTGGAAAACATTTTCATACCAACACACGCGTCTAGAGTTGACTCATCATATATTTTGAGTGGTCTTTTGTTTTTCGAGAAAATATGTATATCTGTATATGTCTAGTCTTGTATTTGATCTTTTAAATACCTTGTATCTTATCCTTGTTGGTACTTCCGCTCCCTAGTCACATTACTTCTGTTTTCAGACTAAGAGTTGGCTTACCTACTAGTGGGATTTAGTAGGTTCCATCATTACCCAAAGTTTTTCAATCGTGATATGTATTGATTAATAATATTGGTGCTTAGAATAGTTTGTGATATACAATAGAACAATTGTTGATGTAAGTCATCCTTATGGTGGAATATATGATGTACACCAACTATATACCACAATGTACATCATTTTCTATACATATAAATTGATAATTTCATAAAGATTGGTATACAAAGTGCTACTTTTTATATAAGATATTGGTATATTCATGAATAACATTGGTGCAAAGAATAGTTTGTGATGTATAATTGAACAATTATTGATGTAACTCACCTTATGATAGAACAAAGGATGAAGACTTTTTTCTATACATATTAAGTAAACTAGTTTATATACCATATTATATATCCATTTCATATAATACATAGTGAAAATAAATCTTCTTTCTTACACATTAAATATACATGTTAGTATTAAGTAAAACTTTCATTGCTAACATATACAAAATTTATACGCCAATTATACAAACATCTCAATATTTTACATGCAACTTAGTGGAGAATTGGCAAGATTGAAATGAAAAAATCCCACTTCAATTAATCCATAATTTCCTAAAATCTATTCGATTGTAACTCTAAAATTTCAACTCGAGATTCAAATATGAAGTTAATAGTGTTTTCTCAGTTAAAAAATTATTGCACATTATAATAGCGATATTGAATAGCTCTTCCAATCTTCTTCATCTTCGACGTTGGATTAACAATGGTGGAAAGAATTGTGAGGGGAGATGCCAAATAAATGGTGAAAATAGTTCTAAAGAGAGAGGCCAAATAAAATATTTGAAAGAATTGAGAAGAGAGATGACTGAAGAGAGAGAAACAATTAGAGACAGATTCTATTTTTTTTATCTTTGAAAAAATATATGAATGATTGAGTGGAACAAATACCAAAAATTAGTCCATTAATCATACCCCCAAAAATCAGCCCAAATTTCTATATTTTTAGGACAAAATAGTGATTACCTAAATTGTTATGTTTTGTAACTTAAAACTGTGTTTTGTAAATAAAAGAAATATATTTATTGTATTGTATTTTAATGTCTTAAATACATTAAGTATGTGATTTTTCCTTTTTAGTATTTGAGAATTTGGATTGCTTGTCAAAAATATTTGTCAAATAATGACAAAATATACTGCCAAACAATATTCGTCAAGTTTTTTCTCAAATATTTTTGACAACATCTATGGCCAAACAGGTCCATAGATTATACTATAGTTTCTCCAAAAATAACTTGTTACTCTATATATTCCCTATGTCCTAATTTCTTTGGTGTGATTTTCTCCATAGTTCGTTCCAAAAAAAAGAAGAATGGATTTTAAAATTAACTTTTTAATAACAAACTTTTACAGTCATATAAATAATAGATTTGAAAAGTAATTTTTCAATAACAAACTTTAACAGTCATATACATACTATTATATTTTTAGATTATAAATTTTAGAAGTATTAATACCATAAAAATATTACTGGCTAGGCGGCTCCATAATTGGGTACTTGTGGTAAGAGGTTTTAGATAGTCACTGATGGTCATGCTGCTCACTATGCATTCATATGCATTGCTTATCACCAGTATACTTGTTTGTTGATTGCACCCTCCAATTTATGGGGGCCGGTTGAGTTATATTTGTTGTTTGTACCTTTCGGGATTATGGGGTCCATATAGGATATTGTTTGACTATATTTTGTTCTCTGTTATTGTTTTCTTGTTAGCTAATAGACTTTTACTTTAGAACTGATTGTGGGTCCTCCTTACCCTGGGTAGTTGACTTGGTATTTTAGTTGCTTGCGAATAGGTTATTAGCTTGCATTCCAGGTATGTTCTTGACTCGACTTCTTTTCCCTTGTATCATGTTTTTGTTCCTTATTGTTTTCTACCTTATTATCTCATGTTTTGTTACATGTGCTATGCATTCCTTATTACTTCTTGTTTATGATTGTGTTATTTTTTTAACACAGTCGGTCGGTTGCCTATTGAGTTCCATTTTTGGTACTTATACTACAATTCTCTCCCTACAGATCATAGTTTAAATTATCATCGTTGATTTGGAGTCGTGCGGAGCATCTTGGAGTTCGGAGATTAGGGTAAGCTCTTGCCATTTGGAGTTTTCGGTTTCCGTCTATTTTTGGCAAGGCTTAGTGATTATCTTGTATTCAAAGATAGTTTGTACTTACTTTGTATTATAAAAGTCTTGTACTCTTATTTTGATTAGATGCTCGATTACTTACTGATGCTAGGTCTTGGTATGGTTCTTTGTGTTGCATTTCTATTGACTACCTTTTCTTTGCTTTATTAGAAGCTTTATTCTTCTTGTTGTTGACTTCCACTTGGTAGTTCGTTGCTTATGTATACGGGCTAAGGGTTGGACTTACCTATTGGTAGGGTGTAGTAGGTGTCATCATGACTTGAGTAATCGGGTTGTGACATATAATAACTGCCAACTTCCAACATACTTTATGTTCTCTAGCCGGCCAACTAGTCAAAAGTTTATCCTATATCCTCTTCCTTAACAATATATTTCTCTTCCTTTCTCAAATTTATAAAATTTTCTTAGTTGATGATTTGAAATTTTAACATAAATCATTTGTCATATGAAATGATATATTAAATTTAGAATATAGTTGATCAATTATAAGTAAATAATAAAGCACATATCAAAGTAAATATCTTATATTCATTAGTTCGATGTGAATACACTTAAAATATTTTCAATGATTAGTTTGAATGTTATTATGTATTTTTCCTAAAATAACTGCTAGTCAAACTTCGATATTACTATGATCCTATCCCAACTAATCCAAACCACCAAACACTGCTTGAAGAAAAACGCTAATTAATTCTTGAGATTAGCAATATGATACACTATAATTAATAACTACCTATTAACTTGGTCACTCTTATCCCTTCTATCCCTACCCCCACTATATACATCTCTCTCCCTACAAGTCTTTATCAAGTAAATGCAAGACCCCATTCTTCCATTTCTAATATCTCATATACTCGATTGATCTTATTCAATGAAAACAATGAAGAAAACGAGTCCAATCAAGTGCCGATGAAATCATGAAAAGGACGAGCTATTGTAGAAGCTAGTAGAGGAACATGGATCATCGACTTTTCCTCTTGAAGAAGATGATACTATTATCAAAGGCCATGCCTAATTTTGAAACTGATGGGCTATCATTGCCCATTTGTTACTAGGTCGAATCGATGATGCGATTAAAAATCATTGGACTTCAATCCTTAAACGGAAGTTCCCTTCGATGTCTGAAAATTTGACATTCAAAAATCCTCAACCGCCTTTGAAGAAATCGTTCAGTAACCCGGGGGTTGAAAATTCAGGTTGTCCATATAGATCCAATCTAAGAAATTTAGGTTTTTCTAGGTTCCCTCAATTGGGTCTGAATCCACACATAGCCCCATCGGGTCGAATTTTACCTCTTTCAGTATTTTCATCGGTAATGATCGATCCATTAATATATCTAAGTCCATAAGGATTCGATTTAAGCAATTTGGGTTTATCTAGGTGCCCTCAGTTGAATCTTTAATTGCCTATTACCCTAATAGAAATTTTCCCTTTTTCATTAGTTTTAGCAGTAATGCCTGAACCATCAATATCTCTGAGTCCATGTGGATCTAATATGAGAAATTCATGTTTATTTAGGTTATCTCTATTAATTCTTTATCTACCTAGTTCCCCATTAGGTGAAATTTTGACTCTTTCATCAGTTTCACCAGTATTGCCGATCCATTAACATGTTTGAGTCTCTTTTTATCCGGACTCAGATCTACCAAGAATTTGAATCTAGTGAATTGAATCGAGCAAATAGGTCAACGGGCACCTATATCGGCATTTGAACCCACTCCATCAAATTTTTTGCTCTAAATTTCAGTAACTTAGAGTGGCAATTTGGGTCTTATAAGTATGGTGAAATGGTTGTTGAGCCCATAATTTTTGATAGTTTTGCAAGATATGATACGAAAAGAAGTTAAAAATTATATGTTAGAGTTTGAGAATGAAAGGGATTCAATAAACAAAGAAGCAATTAGAGAAGCTATTGTTAACAAAATTTGTTTTAGCAAAGATTGAGTAAATGTTGAATAAGGAGAAGGAAAAATGGAGATATCATAGTTATTATTTTCTTTAAAATTTAGTTGATGTTTTCATAGTATCTCATTAGACTTTTTTAGGAACGGGGAAGAAAAAGAAAGAGAAAAAAATATTCATAGAAGTGTATGGAAGCCCCAATCACCCTCACCCCTCCCACCCCACCCCACCCAAAAAAATAGAATTGAATATGAATTTCTAATTATTATTTTTGATGAAATTGATCATTTTTATACTATTGGAGGTGTTGTTATTAATATAGTTTTTTTTGTGGTCCTTTTTATATTTAAATTTATCCATTACAATAATCATTTAAGGTTTTTGATTAACTAATTGTTATTTGAGGTGATATCAAAAAGAAAATTAATAGGTGGTTTGTTTTTTTCAAGTGATAGCCATTTTAAAAATGATGATGTTTTTTATTGAGAAATAATTTAATTTTAAATTTTTTATCATTATCTTACCATTAAAATGATCTACAGTCACACACTAGTGTTAATACCTAATTAAGTTTAATTAACTATATAAGACAAATAAAAATATATTTGATGACCTATTTTAATAAGTAATTAAAAATACAATGCATATTAATTATAACCTAAAAGTAAGTAAAATAAGTAGCTAACAAAAACTAACGATGAAAAGGCTTATCCTTCAAGGTGAAAAGGTGTCTTCTTTTAATATATAATATAATATAAATAAATATAGTATTGAATATTTTGTAGGATTTGGGCTAAGACTTTCGATATTATTACTTATCCAGCTTCTTTGATAAAATCAATTAATCGAAGGAATAGTTCATAAAGTTGCTTAAAAATATAGTATGAAAATACATAATATGTACTAAATTGGATGTTAAGAGAAAGAAGAATAGATAACTTAAAAATGTGAGAGAACTCCTCTACTTATATCCAACAAAGGGTAGTATGAATAATTGCTTATTATGCCTTATCATAAAAGCCACAACCTTTCGGAAAAGTCACATCTCTTTGAAAAAGTCACAATCCTTCGGAAAAGTCACAACTCTTTGTAAAAGTAACAACCCTTTGGAAAAGTGATAACTCTTCAGAAAAGTCACAATCATTCAATGTGAAAAGTTGTCTTCTTTTAATATATTTTATCTTATTACAATATAAATAGATATAGAATATGTACTAAATTGAATGTTTTAAGAAGAAGAAGAAGAATTGAAAACTTATAAAATTCATAGTTTAAAAATTTAGAGAACTCCTCTTTTTATAACCATCAAAGGTAGTAAGAACATGCTCTTATTATGCCTATTAGAAAAGATTGATTATTGTGGTATGTGAAACTTTCTTGGCATGCATATGATAATATTCCATTCAGTAAGATTTTTAAACCTTCAAGATATCATATGTATTAAAAATTTTACTTTTTTATAATTTATATGATTACTTCATTGATTATAAGCGCAAAAAATTGATTTAAATATGCTATATTGTTGTACCATTTAACATCATATAAATTATTAAATTTGGGGTATGCCAGTAAGGTACTAATATGAGTGTGTTTTACTTTTATCTTCCTCAAGTAATAAGCATTTGTTAAATAGATAGGCCTCATACATGGAGTGTAACACCTCAGTAACTGAAAGAGCTAAAAATAGAAAGAACTAAATTGGAAATAAGCTAAATCTGAAAATTTTTAAGTTATGCTTAAGTTATGAGTTTGGGTCAACTTCAAACGACCATAACTTTCAACATATGATGAGTTAGGTGGCCCATAAGATATCAAATGAAAGGTCTTGGAATTCTCTTTCCAACTCCTCCAAATTTGTTAATTTTCAAGCTCGTATGAGGGAGATATGGCTGTTTGAAGTCAAGTTGTTCAATTAAGAAAAGTCACCCGAAATTATGAGGGTATTTTTGTCTTTTCCTTACCCTTTTGTATTTAAGAATTTTAGTAAATAATTAGGGGTCTAAATTGATTTAGTTTAGTTTTACGCTTAGGGTTTTACAAAAGAGTTCAAGAAAAGAAAAGAGAAGAAAAGAGGAGAAGATTCAACTGTTCGTCGAGTTCTTGAGGTTTTCTTGCGAATCGAAGGTCGTTTTGCCAAGGATTTGATCCTAAGAGGTACATGAGTTCTCATAGTGTTGGGTTTGTTCACCCACATTCCAATCATGCTAATTTCAGTACAATTTCGTTCTTGAAATTGAAGAAATTGAGTTTTTGATAACTGTTCTTGAAGTTCATTCGTAAATCTTGATTTATGGGGTTGTTGATGAGTTCATGAGATAAGTATTAGTGTTTTGAGTGTATTATTTCTTTCTAATGTTGGGTATTTGAATCTAAGTGATTGGGGAAGAAACCGTTCGATTTTAGTTGGATTAAGGTTAGAAATCGAGTAGCAAAATTCAATGGAATTGTCTGAGGGAATGGTGCGCGGCGCACCACAGATGCGCCAGCAGTGCACCAGAAATGGGTCTTTGTAGTTAGGGGCTGGCGCCCCACGCCAGTGTCGCCTGCCCCCACCCTTTTTCCATCGTTTAGCCCGTCTAAGTCCTTTTAAACTATACCTTTACTCCCTATCAATTCTAACTACTCTAAACTACTTCTATACATCTAAAAATCATTCAAATATGAATCATAACATTTAATTCATAATTCAAATTTAAGGTAGAGCTAAGAGTCAAGTCTTGAGAGTTCATTCAAAGTAATTTTAATAAGTTTTTTTTACAATCTTTTAAACTTGTTTAAATGACTTGAGCACTGAGTTTGAGGAAGAGTAGAGTTGCATTCATTTTATTTATAATGATACACAGGAACTAAGTATTCCCAATAGTAAATGTTTTCACATTTAAGCAAGAGAGGAAACATTGATTTCCCAAAAGAGTTCATGAGCAATTTTCAGTATTATCTCTTTTTAGAGAAAGATTTTTGAGTAATAATCTCAAACCATAGAAAGAGGAAATGTTTTCTTTAAAACATAATGAGCTAAGTATATTTTGAGAGCAGTATTGAGCATTGATATGGGGGAGGGTTCATACAAGTCACAGCCCCCATAAACCATGTAGCCAACGTGGGTAGAAAGGGCCATACTTTTTAGATGATTCCTTAATGCTTTTAGCATAGACTAGTGGATCCACTTAGTAGTAGGTTCTATACCCCGGCAAAGTATAGGACGGCTCTGGCAGTGTGTATTAGACGTTGTATCATCACATAACTAATAATGATGGTTGTCGGTTAGAGAAACTCCAATAGAGATATTATGTATTCTTATATACACAGAGTTTATTTGGTATTTTCATATATAGACAAAGTTTATTTGTACCCTTGCATACAAGCTAAGTACATTGCATTTTTAAATACACTGAGTTGTTATCAACTGTTTTAAAAGCTTTTCTTTATACCGCATGCTTTACTACTGCTTTATATTGAAATGAGTTTAGTATCCCTAAGTTGAGTTGAGATGAGGTAAGTGTTTCTTTCAGTTCCAATTCAAGCTTATGTCATGTTTAGATTTCCCCTCACATGCTTGTACATTCCATGTATTTATACCATTTGGCCTGCATCTATGATGCAGATACAAGAAACCAGGATTAATATCCAGCACCTCGTTGATCCAGTTGTGCTTTAGAGTTGTTGGTGAGCCTCCTTGCTTCCGGAGGATCCTTTGTTTACTTTTAGTCATTTCATTTTGTTAATAGGATATTGTGGGTCTTGTACCGATGTCCATCTCAGTTAGTAGAGGCTTCACAGATAGATATACGTTAGTTCATGAGTCTTATTCATTTTAATTGTTATGTTCTAGACTTGAGTTGCCCTTGAGGCCATTTTGAATGTTTATTTCTAAATATTCTGAGTTTGCTTTTGAGACATTTAGTAAAGTTGTGCTTTTGAGTTCATACTAATTATGAGTAAGTATTCCGCTAAGAGTTAAGCCAGGCCAAGGATCGCTTGAGGCCATCAATGGTTTTCGAGTGTCAGTCACGTCCAGGGTGTAGGCTTGGGGCATGACATGGAGATAGTCTTTGCCATAAAATATGTTTACTTTAATTTATCTACCTTTATCATTTCAACTAGTTTGATATAGTAAAATTAAAAAGGTCTAATTTTAAGCATTAGTAACTAATATAGTACTGCTTTATGTTTCGCACTAAAATTGATTGATGTTCATTTATTTTTGTATTCTGAATTGTTGATTGTACAGTCAAGAGGTTTTTAGTGGTGTCACAACTAGTTTAACCAGAATAACTTAAAATTTTATGTAGGCTTTGATGAAATTGAAGAAATAGTGTGTATAAATGGATAAAATGTTGTTATGATGTTGGTATGATTTTGTAGAAAAATCACAAGACAATGAAATTGTTGATGGTGAGAAGAGGGATGAATTTATTCAAGAAGAGAAAAAGAAAATCATGGGAGAAAAAGAAGGGAATTGTATGGTCAAAAGTTCTTTAAAGTATTATAATATTGTAGTATAAAAGATTAAACTTCAACAAACTCGGGAGAAGAAGGGTCAGTTTGCTGTAGAGCTTTTTTAGTTGATGTTATTTTGGTTAGAAGAATATGTATTATAAAGGAAAAAAACAAATTTTTTGTTGAAAGTTATTACTATGGATTGCAAGCTTGGTAATTTCTCTGTTGCTTGAAGTTATGTTGTGTCATTTCAAGACTATTACACATCAACTTCAGCCCAAATGTCTCCTAGATCAGAGTCCAAAATAAATCTGTCACCCCTTCCTGGGATACATCATTTCTTCATCGACAACGTCATTGCTTCACATATAAGGATGAGTTTTTCTATTGTTGGGAAAATCTTTTGAGATTTATTGACTTTGCATGCCCATATTTTTTTGGTTTTTAAATTATCCCTATCGAAGTTTTATTCCAAAGCATTGGTCCTTTTCTGGTTAGGATGATTTGTTTTCATAAGTGGATATCTCATACTTTACTCCCTTTAATGTATGTTTTTTATTTCCATTTTGTTGTCTCCTGAATATTGTATTGATTATTTTTTGTTCAACATATATATGATCTCACTTGGACAAGGCTGTCCTTTTCATATTCTTTCCTTTTTTCCTTCTCATTCGGACCTTATAAATATTTTTAGGGTGATTTATGACTATTTTTGGCAAGATTAATTTGAAGAATATGAAACAAAACCTACTCTAAATAAAATTAATAAGTTAAGCTACAAAATTCCTATCTATTAACATGGATTTGTTGTCTGTCCAGTACAATGTCATTGCTGAGCATTTGAGTTATCTAGCAATCCAACATTTTGATCTACTTGTGCTTTCCTAATGCAACAAGTGTACACACATATTTCTGAAGAAGTTGTAAAGTTGTACTGATGAAGTATCTATAAGGGCCTTGAGTGCAGAATTATAATGAAGAATGAATTTCTAAAAAGATTCAAAAATATTATTTTGTTGTTGTTTCAAATTTATTTTCCTCCTTCTGTAAATTCTGTTTGAGTAACAAAGTATCATTAATGAAAATTGTTGAACATTTGACCCTGGACAAGTAGATTATGTCTTTAATTTTTTAATTTACGTTTTTATGGTGTAAATTTTTAACGATTTTAACTTATTTTTAACTTAAATTGATTTTTGAAACATTTTATATAATTTATTTTTCCAAAAGGAATATATTTTTCTTTTTCTAAATTTTGTTTGAGTAGCAAAATAACAATAATGAAAAGTGGTGAATATTTGGCCTTAGACAAGTGGATTGTCTCTAAATTTTTTATTTATGTTGTTGGGGTGCAAATTTTTAACGGTATTAACTTATTTTTAGCTTATATTGAATTTCAAAAACTTATACATAAATATTTTTCCAAAAGAAGTATATTCTAACCATAAAATTATCAGATTCTATATTTTTAATGTACAAAAAAATAGAAAAAGTGATGCTTCATCGCTTCATAAAACACCACTCAATATTAACAAGAAAATTATATCACCAAATAAATAATGTGATAAATTATGTAAACGATAAAGATGATTAAATATCAATATATTTTCAATCATTCATTTTATATTAACAATTCTTAGATATGTGATAATGTCAAATCATTTAATTTTTGTTGAAATGTTCTTAAAATATACTAAATCTCTCTCCCTCTCTCTCTCTCTCTCTCTCTCTCTCTCTCCCTTATAATAGTCGAATATTGAAAGGATTTTCAAATCTTGATAAGATTATTTATGCCCGCGTAAAGCACAGGTAAATTACCTAGTTTTAACAAATAGTAAAAAAGACTAAAAATATTAATTCTTCTTCTTGCCGGTTAATTAAGATATATCTAATTTATAGATCATCTGATGAACTACAAGGTGCAAACGGGACATTCTCAAAGTGTTGTTAACGAATTCAATAATAGAAAAATGAATGAGACTATTTTTATTGGGATGTTCAACTGGATTCTGAAGAACATATAACTAAATTTTTTTATGGAGATGTGGTCGATCCAGAATTAACTACACTTTTTTGGTGATGTGTATATTTTGATACCATTTATCAAACATATAAGTATTGTATGATTTATGATCATTTATTGAAATAAATTATTATTGACAAAATATAATTTTTGATTGTGGTTTTTTATTTAAATCTTCATATGGTTATTCTTGACATTTTTAAAGTCAATGGAAAGTATTACCCCACATATTATAACTAACGAAACTCAAGCAATGGCAATTGCCATTAGAGAAATGATGTCGAGTATTAGACATAAATTGTGTTAGTGACACATAAATCATAATGCCCCATCTCATTTGAGTTCATTCAAAAATGAGTAAGGCTCTTTAATCTTTCTAACAAATGTATGTCTGAATATAATTCTATATGAAGAAACATGAAAGATAATGCTTACAATATACAATATTGAAGAACAAGGTTGTTGGTTGAATAATTTTTATAATAGTAAACACATGTGGTCAACAACTTTTAATAATCATTTGTTTAATGATAGATAAAAAGTGACATCTCAAAGTACTAATCATGTCCTAAATGGATTTAGAAATTGCAGCACTGTAAAGCCCCAAAAGTTTTGAAGTCCATATTAGACCTTGAAAAGTTCAGAGAAAGTAGTTTGCAGAATTTTCTATATTTTATGGAAACCATCTACAGACCATAAAATGACCCACAAATTGTAGATGGAAGCTGTAGACCAAGTTTATGTCACGCCTCGAGCCTACATCCTGAGCGGGACTAGCACTCGAGAACCATTGTTGGCCCCAAGTGAACGCTTGGCCTGACTTAATACTCAGTAGAAGACTTAAACACAAGAAAATAGTTTGAAATAATGAACTGATGAAGTAAACTTAGAATGTCTTAAAAGAAACATTCAACTAGCCAAGATGACAACTCAAGTCTCAAAACATAAGCCAACAACAAAATAGTGACAAATGAACTAACTAGTTGTCTATCTATGAAGCTTCTAAAACTTGGAGGGATGTCAGGACAAGGCCCCCGATCATCCTAACAATTGAAAAACTACTAAAGAAATGTAAATAGGGATCCTCCGAAAAGAAAGGAGGATCACCACAAGACTCTGAATGCTCAACTGGATCAACAAAGTGTTGGATGCTGATCATAGTTACCTATATCTGCATCATAACAATGATGCAGGCCAAATGGCGTTAGTACATTGAAAGTACGAGCATGCGAGGGGAATACTAAAACAAGACATAAGCTTGAAAAGGGAACTAAGAGAACAAACCTGGTCTCAGCTCAACTCAACTGAACTGAACTCATTTCAATATAAAGTAGTAATATAAATGCAATATAAACAAAAGCTTTTAAAACACAGATGAAAACTCTGTGTATTTTGAAATACAATAGTAAGTCTTTGTGTATGAAAAGATAAAATATAAACTTTGGATGTATATAAAATACAAGTAAGTCTGTGTATATAATAATACAATATACTTTTGTGGGAATTTCTCTAACCGACAACCATCACTTACGAGCTATCTGATGATACAACATTTTGCCTCACGCTGCCAGAGCCGTCCTATACCTTTCCAAGGGAATAGAACCTAACTACTAAGTGGATCCACTAGTCTATGCTGAAAAGTACTAAGGAATCATCTAAAAAGTATGACTTTTTTCTACCCATGATGGCTACATGGTTTATGGGGGCTGGGAGTTGTCTAAACTCTCCCCCTTATCGGTGCTCAATACTACTTCCAAAATATAATACTAGCTCTTATGTTTAAGAACATAACTTCTTTCTGTAGTTTGATATAATTGATCCAAACTTAGCTCAAAGGCTATCTTGGAAATCAAAGTTCTCTCTTTTGCTTAATTGTGAAAGCATTTACTCTTTACTGAAAACTAGCTCAAAGGTTCCTTTGGAAATCTCAGTTTCCTTTCTTGTTTAAATGTGAAAACATTTTACTCTCTGGAAATACATAGTCCCGATATACTCTTTTAAAGAGATGAACTTCAATCTTTACTCTTTACTCAACTCAAAACTCAGGTCTTAAAACAAAGTTAAAACATTTGTAAAAGACTTTTGGAAGACTCTATGAATTCTCTTGACTTGGCTCTTAACTTTCTTTGAATTTGAATTTATGGATTCAAGGATTGTGATTTGTGATAGGAAATATTTGATTATGTTTAGGAGTGTTTTTAGATAGTTAAACATGAGAAACGATCAAGAAATCACTGTCTCAAAGCAAGTCCGTGACGCGGAGATGCATTTAAATATTTGGTCTCGAAATAAATTTTGAGGTAGAACGGTTCATGACCGCTCTGCGACGCAGGGAAGAATTCCCTAATCTTAAGGAACAGGTCCGTGACCTGGTACCCAGATTCACCCGACTTTTTCCTTTTTCATTTTCTAACTCCAATTCGCCTAAACTCGGTTCTTTTTCTCAAATTCTCTTTAGATTCAGATACCCAGTATATGTACACAAGAATCTAACTCAAAACAACTCTAACAATCAACCTTAAACTCTCAAGAACTCTTCAATCTCATCCCAAATTCAAGAACGAAAGAAATTCAAGAACACAACTCAAGAACATCAAAGTCTCAATCTTTTAGGACAAAAATCATACTGAAATAAAAATGTTTGGCGCGTGGGTGAGCGAACCCAATACTTGACGAAATCCGTAATCAATTCTTCAAGAACTTGGCGATTCCTTGCTTCTCCTTCTCTTTTCTCTTCTTCTTTTCTCTTCTCTCAAAACCCTAACTTATTTTCAATAGCGTAAACTGAATCCAATCAGTTGAGACTCCAACTTAATTACCAAAACGAATTTAATTAATTGGATGGTAAAAAGACCATAATAGCCTTCTAAAATCCAGTTTTGACTTTCTTTATCTAGATAGACCAACTTCAAATGCGCATATCTCCCTCATATGAACTTGAAACTGAGCAAAGTCAGCGGCGTTGGAAAGTTAATTCAAAGATACTTCTACACTGTCTTGTAGAATACTTAACTTATCTTGAGCTAGGAGTTATAATTGTTTAAATTTGACCCAAAATTCATACTTAGCTTAACCTTGTCAAACTTTCCAAATTTGATTATTTCCAAAAATGGTTTCTTTCTAATTCTAAGTTTTTCTAGTAGCGGGGTGTTACAATATCTCCCCATTAGGAACATTTATCTTCGAATGTGATTACTCTTAGTAGGCTAAGGCGTAATACCTAACACCTAGCTCAAAAACCCAACTAGATATATGATGCCTGCGAGAGTAAACCTGTGATGAAATCCATATTGATCATCTCCTATTTCCATTTCAGAAGTTCTATATTCTGAGCCATACCACTAGGCCTTTGGTGCTCTACTTTAACTTGATGTCAATTTGGGAATTTAGCAATGAACTCAGTAATACCTTTTTTCATACCATCCCACCAATATATCTCTCTCACATCTTTGTGGAACCCAGATGGACAGAATATATGGAGCTATGAGCTTCCTCCATGATCCTCTCTTGGAGTTCATCCACCCTTGGTACACACAACCTACCTTTGAGCCTCAATAAACCATCTCCCCCGTGTTTAAAAGCCATTACTTTTTGCTGATGAACATATGCCTTCAATTCAAGCAAAATAGGGTCTTGGTCTTGCTTCTCTTTCACTTCTGATACTAATGATGATTCAACCCCATTCATCACCACTACTCCTCCTTCGGTGGAATCCATTATTTGAACTCCTAATCGTGTAAGTCTATGCATATATATCTCTTGCTAGCTTTTTTTTATCTTTCTCAAAAATTGGTGGTACTACCCATAGACAACCTGCTCAAGGCATCAACAACATCATTAGCCTTACCTGGGTGATAAAAAAATACTCATATCATAATCTTTGAGTAACTCTAACCACCTTCTCTGTCGTAAATTAAACTCTTTCTGACTAAACACATACTGAAGCCTCTTGTGATCAGTGAATACATCTACATGAACACCATACAAATAATGAAGCCATATTTTCAAAGAAAATACTACGACAGCTAACTCTAAGTCATGGGTTGGATAATTCTTCTTGTGAACTTTCAACTATCCAGAGGCATAAGCTATAACTTTGTCATTTTGCATTAACACACAACCCAAACCAACTCTAGATGCATCACAATAAACAATAAAGCCTTGCGTACCTTTTGGTAAGGTCAATACTGGGGTAGTAGTCAACCTCTTTTTCAATTTCTAAAAGCTTTTCTTATAGGCTTCAGACCATTGAAACTTAATTGTCTTCTGAGTCAACTTGGTCAAAGGGGATGAAATAGATAAGAACCCCTCGACGAACCTTCTATAATATCCAACCAACCCTAAGAAACCTTAATATCAGTTGGAGATGTGGGTCTAGGCGAACTCTGCACTTCTTCTATCTTCTGGGTATCAACTCTAATTCCATCATCGGAAACAATGTGGCCTAAGAATGCCACAAATTCAAGCCAAAACTCAAAGTTAGAGAACTTGTCATACAACTCTCTATCCTTTAGAGTTTGGAGAACTATTTTGAGATGACTAGCATGATCTTTCTCATTCCTCGAATAGATTAGTATATTATCAATGAATACGATAATAAACATATCTAAATAAGGCTTGAATACTCTATCCATAAGGTCCATGAAAGATGAAGGTGCAGTAGTTAAACCGAACGACATGACCAAAAACTCATAATGACCATAATGGGTCCTGAAAGCTGTCTTTAGAATATCACATTCCCTTACTCTTAACTGATGGTAGCTTGGTTGGAAGTCTATCTTAGAGAAACAAGTGGCACCCTGAAGTTGATCAAAGAGATCATCAATTCTCAAAAGAGGATACTTATTCTTGATAGTAACCTTGTTCAACTGACGGTAATCTATACACATTCTAAGAGAATCATCCTTCTTCCTCACAAATAAGACTGGAGTGCCCTAAGGTGAGACACTTGGTCGAATGAAACCTTTCTCTAGGAGATCTTTCAACTGCTCTTTCAACTCTTTCAACTTTGCTAGTGCCATCCTATATGGCAGAATAGATATAGGACGAGTATCAGGAAGAATATCTATATTGAAGTCTATTTCTCTTTTAGGAGGGACTCTGAGAAGATCATTTGGAAAGACTTCGGGAAACTCTTTTACTACTAGAACTGACTGAATATGAGGTATCTCAACACTAGAGTCATTAACTCGGACTAAGTGATAGACACACCGCTTAGAACTAACTTTCTTGCCTTAAGGTACGAAATAAAATGACCCTTAAGCTCTGTTGAACTATCTTCCACTCTATAACTGGCTCATTAGGAAACTGGAACTTAATAACTCAAGTTATACAATCAACTGAGGCATAACAGGCATGAAGCCAGTCCATACCAAGAATGACATCATAATCTACCATACCTAACTCAACTAAATTAGCCATGGTTCTCTTTTGATTGACGAAAATGGTCCGAACATGATAGACTCTCTCTGCTAGAATAAACTTACCAACAGGTGTAGAAACACTGAAGGGATCAATAAGTTTCTCAGGAAGAACATCAAAATTCATCACAACATAAAGAGTTACAAAGGATAAACTCGCTCCTGGATTTAGCAAAGCATAAACATCAAAGTTAAAGACTTGGATCATACCAGTGACAACATCTGGCCAATACTTTTGCTCTTGGCGACTATTAATAGCATAAAGATGGTTTGATCCTCCGCCTACCCCTGAAGTAGATCCTCTAGATGCAGCTCTGTCTAGTGGAGCAACTAAAGAAGACTGGGCTTTATTGCCCCCATTACCATTTGCCTACTTGTTCTTTAGAAACTCTCTCATAAAATGACCGTTCTAGCCACACTTGAAGTGACTAATGGACCCATCACAACACATACCTGAGTGGCTCCAACCACATGTAGCACATGCAGGACACTTATTACCCCATTGTGCCATACTACCTTGAGAATAGGCAGGTTTAGCTTTAAAATTCTGACTATTGTACTCATCTTTGTTCCTTGGTGCATGTGCACTAGTAGATGATAGAGCAAGTCCTTTATGCTTCTATTGGAAGGAAGACTGGTTCACAATACTCTTCTGCTGCTCGAAATCATTCCCTGATGTCTTAGCCCTCTTATTCTTAAACTCTTCTCTATCCCTCAGCTTGTCCTCCTCAACTTGTTGCATATAGATCATTAGCCTTGCTATGTCCATATCCCCCCATCAGAATAGCTTCCTTACCTTCCTTGCTTGACAGGCGAGACAACCCAACAATGAATAAACTCATCCTTCTGCTCATGTCAGCAACCATCTCCGAAGCATATCAGAAAAGTTGTTTGACTTTCAGACTGTACTCATGAACACTCAAATAATCCTACTTAAGAGTGAGGAACTCTCATACCTTTTTCTTTTCTCAGTTTTCAGGGAAACAAACACCCCAAGAAGGCCTCCTCAAACACAACCCAACTTACTAGTGGTGCACCCTCAGCTCGGTTGTTCTTTCATTGATCAACCAGATCCTAACGACACCCTTCATTTGGTATGTAGCTAGCTCCACCCTCTCAGCATCAACAATATGCGTGATCACAAAAACCTTCTGAAGCTCCTCAACAAAGTTTTTTGGATCCTCAGTAACACTTGAACCCGTGAATCTTGGAGGATTCATCCTTAAAAGCTAACGGACTCTAGAAGTATCAGCCATTTCCTGATAATTCTCTTTCTGTTGCCCATCTTGATTGGTCACAACTTGGCTCAACATCCGGATAGCCTCACGTAACTCAGCATTGGTGACCTCTCCTTGGGGTTGCACTTCTGGTGCATTAGGTACCTTTCCTTTTTGTCGAACGACCTCTGACAACTCTTTGTGGGTGTATGATCCAAAATACACGCGCAAGCATGAGTTTGAAAGAGACTTTAATAGGGATACACTCTATTGCATGAAATAAGTATGACAGAAGTGACATAGTTCCTAAGTGTTGAAGCCTCCTAATTATAGATGTGGTGCGCTTCACATCGATAACTAGGACTCTACATACACGACTTCATAGACTTCCTATGACTCTTGAACTTTGTGCTCAGATATCAAGTTTGTCACGTCCCGAGCCTACACCCAAGGCAGGACTGATACTCGAGAACCATTGCTGGCCCCAAGTGAACCCTTGGCCTAGCTTACTACTCAGTGGAAGACTTAAACACAAGAAAATATTATCAAATAATGAACTCATGAACTAAACTTAGAATGTCTTAAAAGAACCATTTAACTAGCCAAGATGGCAACTCAAGTCTCAAAACATAAGCCGAGAACAAAATAGTGACAAATGAACTAACTAACTGTCTATCTACAAAGCCTCTAAAACTGGGAGGTATGTCGGGACACGACCCCCGATCATCCTAACAACTGAAAATACTAAAGCAATGTAAATAGGCATCCTTCAGAAAGCAATGAGGCCCACCACAAGTCTATGAATGCTCAACTGGATCAACGAAGTGCTGGATGTTGATCCTGGTTACCTGTATCTGCATCATAACAACGATGCAGGCCAAATGGCGTTAGTACATTGAATGTACGAGCATGAGAGAGGAATACTAAAACAAGACATAAGCTTAAAAAAGGAACTGAGAGAACAAACCTGGTCTCAGCTCAACTTAAATGAACTGAACTCATTACAATATAAAGCAATAATATAAATAAAATATAAGGAAAAACTTTTAAAACATAGACGACAACTCTGTGTATTTATACATACAATGGTAACTCTTTGTGTACGTAAAGATACAATTTAACTCTGGATGTATATAAAAATACAAGTAACTCTGTGTATATGATAATACAAAATACTTTTGTGGGAGTTTCTCTAACTAACAACCATCACTTAAGAGCTATCTGATGATACAACGTTTTGCCTCACGCTGTTAGGGCCGTCCTATACCTTGCCGAGGGTATAGAACCTGACTACTAAGTGGATCCACTAGTCTATGCTAAAAAGCACTAAGGAATCATCTAAAAAGTATGACCCTTTCTACCCATGATGGCTACATGGTTTATGGGGGCTGGGAATTGTCTGAACTCTCCCACATATTTGTGCTCAATACTACTCCCAAAATATAATACTAGCTCTTATGTTTAAAAACACAACTTCTTTTTGTGGTTTGAGATAATTGCTCCAAACTTAGCTCAAAGGCTATCTTGAAAATCAAAGTTCCCTCTCTTGCTTAATTGTGAAAGCATTTACTCTTTACTGAAAACTAGTTCAAAGGCTCTTTGGAAATCTTAGTTTCCTTTCTTGTTTAAATGTGAAAATATTTTACTCTCTGGGAATACATAGTCCCGATATACTCTTTTGAATAAATGAACTTCAATCTTTACTCTTTACTCAACTCAAAACTCAGGTCTTTAAACAAAGTTAAAACATTTGTAAAAGACTTTTGGAAGACTCTATGAACTTCTCTTAACTTGTCTCTTTACTTTCCTTGAATTTGAATTTATGGATTCAATGATTGTCACTTGTGATAGGAAAGATCTCATGATGTTTAGGAGTGTTTTTAGATAGTTAAACATGAGAAATGATTAAGAAATTACTGTCTGGAAGAAAGTCCGCGATGCAGCGATGCATTTAAATATTTGGTCGCGAAATAAATTTTAAGGCAGAATGGTCCGTGACTTCTTGCGACAAGGAGAAGAATTCCTCAATACTGAGGAACAAGTCTGTGACGCGGACCTGTACCCAGATTCACCCGACTTTTTCCTTCTTCATTTTCTAACCCCATTCGCCTAAACTCGATTCTTTTTCTCAAATTCTCTTTAGATTTAGATACTAGGTATATCTACACATAATATAACTCAAAAAAACTCGAACAATCGACCTTAAACTCTGAAGAACTCCTCAATCTCATCCCAAATTCTAGAACAAAAGCAATTCAATAACACAACTCAAGAACATCAAAGTCTCAATCTTTTAGGAAGAAAATCATACTGAAATACACATGTTTGGCATGTGGGTGTATGAACCCAATGCTATGTGAACTCACATACCTCATAGGATCAAATCCTTGACAAAATCCGCAATTAATTCTTTAAGAACTTGCTGATTCCTTTCTTCTCCTTCTCTTTTCTCCTCTTCTTTTATCTTCTCTCAAAACCCTAACTTATTTTCAATAGAGTAAACTGAATCCAATCAGTTGAGACCCCAACTTAATTATAAAAACAAATTTAATTAATTGGGTGGTGAAAAGACCATAATACCCTTCTAAAATTCGTAATTGAGAAAACTCTGCAGAGTTGGAAAGATAATTCAAAGATCTTTCCTACAGTATCTTATAGCACACCTAACTCTTTCTGAGATAGGAGTTATGGTCATTTTAAGTTGATCCAAAACTCATACTTAGCTTAACTTTGTCAAACTTTCCAAATTTCATTATTTCCAAAAACGCTTTCTTTCTAATTCTAAGTCTTTCTAGTAGTGGGGTGTTACAGTTTAGAAAATTTAAGTATTTAGTATGAGAATTACGAGTATTGTTTATGTGTCTTAAAAGCTTTTACAAATCGTAGACGGGCGTCGTAGATCAAAGTTTAGAAATAGGAAATCTTCCTTGAGTTTTAAGGGCTGGTATACTGGTCGTATAATATTTTATAGATCGTGGTTTGTTTGTAGATCAAAGACATGAAACTAGCTTGATTATTAAGGATGTATTTTATGGCTCGTATATTAATTATGGGACATAGTGTAATGACCTGACCCAGTCGTTATGAGTAGGCCAATAGTGAAGATTTTGGACCAAAAACCTTTCTGGGTAGTGGCTAAATTTTTTTTTGGCTAGGCCATCCTTAGATGAAATTTGGGCTTGGTGAGGTTTGTCTAGGGCCATCCGGGAATGGGTGGGGTGTAATGTTATTGTTTATGTTCAGATATACATATATCCAAGGCATTAACGAGTACAAAGGGCCTTCTAAATCAAATTTGGTAGTTAGAACTCCCGGAATTAATCTTGGTGTAGAAGGTATGTGTTGGGACGTCAAGGGAAAAGGTTGTGTTGTAAAAATAATCTTTACCTGACTTTAGAGTCTCTGATGTTTCATCGATCCCACTATAGCTAGGGGCATCCCGCTATAGTGAACCTCAGACCGCTATAGCTTGGAAAAATGGGTTTTAGTACAAAAACAATCCCAAACCCTATTTTCTGCACTTTGTGTTCTTAGACTTAAAGGAGCAATTTTGGGTTGTTTGCACTCGATTTTCCATGGAAATCATTGGTAAATGTAAGATTATTACTCCTCAAATTTGTACATTGATTCTTAATCCTTAAAAACTAGATTATTGAGGATTTTGACATGATTCCATTTCAAAAAAATCTGTACGTTGGGAAATTGATAATATATTGGCATTGAGTTAGGATTGGGTTGTGTTGCAAGAGTTATTAGGTCATTGTATGATTTAATGTTGTGTTGTATTTGTTAGTTTAGACATAGAATATCACGACCCTACTTCCCGAGTCATTATTGCACCAACTATAACTCACTAGTAGGTAAGACGACCTATACCTAGAATGACAGGTAATGAGTACAAGGGTAGAACTAACAAGAAAGTAACACCAACAATAAGAAAAGATAGAAACTGAAGCAAACCAAAAATATATACAATGGAAACCCTTCTAGATCCTGCAAATCACGAGTATAGAGTTGTCTAATATGAATATATACAAGTACCAAAAGTGGACCACAAGAAGCCGTCTCAACAGTTAAAAAACTAGCTAACATATAAAAAGAAAGAGACAGGTTGATCCAGTATGCCAAGTCCTGACCCTCGTCTCCAATATCCATAACCTGCAAAAGATGACACGAATGATCACCAGTGGTAAATGGTACTAGGACATGCATCACAAAAAGATGTGTAGCATAAAAACCAAACAACGATACTCAGTAGGCATCATAGGCCGCCTGAGCAACAAATGTAAAAACAATCACAAAAGATATAATCTACACACAAGCAAATGTCTAAGCGGATATGAAAGAAAGCACAAGAGCATACCGAAAGTAAATCTAAGTACATCTAAACTAAACCTTACTAGAATCCATAAGCCCAAAGGTACACTCATGCTCAAGTTTAAATTAAACCCGTACGAAGCCCTATAAGCCCGACAGGTACATAAAATAGCTAAGTCTACAAGAAAGAGGTGCCTCAGAACCCAATCCAACAAGTGTATGATGGGTCTCAAACCCCAAGTGATGGCCTCTAACAAAAGGTGTCGGCCTCAAACCATAAAGCATCAACATCAGACTAGGAATACCACCTCGAACTATGAACATCAACCTCGAACTAGAGATAATAACCTCAAACCATGAATATCATCCTCAAACCAAAAATAGTCATAGTGTTCGGTCAACTCCCAGCCTAGCTAGAAAAAGTGACAAAAAGGATAGTTGACTCCAAAAAGGATTCCAATACCAAGACTAAATGATCGTGGAATGACATCCACCCCTAAACATCCACAGGATGCAAGTGTAGAACAACCTAATCTCAAGTCTCCACGAATACACAACCCTCTAGTAACACATAAGAGCCGTAGATATAGAAAGAGAAAGCAAAAGATCAACAAAAGTTGTGGAAATGCCTAAAATAAGGCTCTTACTATCATATTCAAGTATGTTATTCTAGGCTACAAGTATCTAGTCCATCCTTAATGATGTCGGTTACAATAACAAGACTACAAGGCTCTCGAGTCTAAGGAAACACTAGTCTATCCTAAACTAAGGCCAAACATTCTTCAAGTAACAATGCAGGTAATCACACAGCCTGAAGCAACACATATAACCCCAACTAACATGGTAATATCCTCGAAATAGTCTCGATAAATCCTAATACATGGTTGGTAAGAAGAAAAGGAATACACGCCCCAATTCACACTAATCATCATTAATTCACACATTCATACTTAATCTAATTAGAGAGGAAGTCGTATCATACCTATAGACCGACTGTACACACTCTAATTCACAAGGTCAGAGCTTTTCCTTTCTGAACGGCCTCTAAACTCTACCACACTATCAAGATTAGGATTACAATGTTAGTACGGTTTTTTAGACACTAAAATCACATAACACTAAAATAGACCAATTTTAGAGTAAAAAGGAATTGTGGAAACACACCAAAATTTTTGGAACTGACTCCGTCAAGAGGTCCTAAATTATTCATCAAACTTGTGTTCCAAAATTGAACATAATTCGTGGCACGGAGGCATCTACAACAACAACATGCAAAGAGAAGCCACAATTAAACTAAAACAAGCTTTTGGGGAACAAGCTACAACACCAAACTTACCTCGAATGGAGGTTCACCAACGCAATACAATCACTCCACCACATAGCCTCAAAAATTACAAATGCGTGGGACTACAAAACACCAAATTCTGACTTAAAACAAGGGATAAATTGCCAAAATAAAAATGAAAAACTAAGGCTAGTCGCGATTGGTCTTAATAACAAGGCTAGACGACTGGCCCTCGTGAATCCGGAGAAAGTGTGCAAATGCGCCTAGCTTGTCAATTGCCATTTGTGAACACGGCAGCCTAGCGCAAACGCGCAAGTCAGGAAAACTGCCTCCCGCGAATGTAACTCCCATGCGTGAATGCGGCTGCAAGGGCACTAGCCCTCTGCAAATGCGGTCCTAGGCACGCAAAAGTGGGAAAGGCTCTGAGCTTCACTGCTATCAAATGATGTTTTAACGCACTAAAACTCCAACAAAATACTCAAGATTTGTTCAGAATCCCATGCGAGCAAACAAAATATGCTACCATTTCAAATTCTACATTGCAGACTCAATGAAACTATCAAAACTTCCATTCGAGATCGTTTCAATAAAATGTGGGTCTCACACCTAAGTTTTAGTTTTAGCCAAATTCAACAAAGTGATTCAAAATTATCCTAGAGATCTCGGGATCCTAATGAAGGGTTGCTCTAAACCAAACTCAACATTCAGAGTTAACCGCACTGACAGAATTCTCATCCAAACACATTTACTCAGAAAGTTGACTAAAGTCAAGCTTAGACCTTAGCTTGAAAGTTAAAAGTCCTAATAACACAGACTCACACTAAAAGTCTCGGGATTCATGTCGACTATGTTAATAGCCAAAAATGACCCTTCCGAAGTTGATGGAATCGTCAAAATTTCATCATGAGGTCATCTTCTTAAACCTCTCATAAAAATGACCATTCAAGGCTCAGAAGCTCAAAAACACTTAAACTCGCATAAAATAAATGAACGACTAGGTGACCGAACTCTCAGTCTAAGCAAGTCATACATGACTTTAGGTCGCTACAAGAAATCTCTAAACGATGAAAAAAAGGCATAAATATATAAATTACTTGGAGGTTATTCCAATATCCACTATAACAAAGGACTTTCGTCCGCAAAGTAAGAGTAGGGAATTACCTGAAGGCTTGAACAAGCCAAAAAACAACTCCCACATGTCATGTTCTATCTCTTAGGTAGCCTCCTCAACTAGACAATGCCTCCAATGGACCTTAACCATAGGACTTACTCTTGAATGTAACTGCTACACATCTCTGGCTAGCACAACAACTACCTCCTCCATGAAGGGCAAGCGGTCATCCAACTTTACTGCATCATACTGAAGCACATCAGACTCATTAGGAACATACCGATGCAACATCAAAACATGAAAGACTACGTGGATAACTAAGAACATCAGAGGTATAGCTAACTTATAAGAAATCTCTCCAATTGTCTGAAGGATCTCAAAAGGACTGTCGCCCCCTGTTTTTCTCAAAACGGGTTTTGGGGTGCACGACCTAACAACTCTTTTGGGTGATTGAAGAGTCGCCACCTAATGAATTAAGGCGCATTAAGGCACCTATCTAACCTAACTAATCTAACTAAGGGTCAATGAACCAGAGATCGGGTAAGGGTTCAAATTACCTCAAGAAGAAGGTGTTAGGCTTCCCTCGAGGTCCACAAATATAGATCCCGATCGTATCTCATACAATTTATGTGGGGGTTACAAGTAGCAATTAAGGCGACTTCATTATTTGGTTATTTAAAACATGCTTTCTAAGTGATTACTAACATTAAATAATCAAGATCACTTTATTTATTTATTTAATTAATTAAGCATGCAAAACTAGGTGATAACATAATATTAAACAATTAAGATCACTTAAGTTATTTGTTATTTAATTGAGAATGCAAGACTGCATTCTCAATTAAATAACAAATAACTTAAGTGATCTTAATTGTTTAATATTATTTGGGGTAGTTTATTAAAAATAAAACTTGATTGTGCAATTTCTGTCTTCTCGCTTATCTTCTATAAATGTCTCATGTTTATAGAAGATAAGCGAGAAGACAGAAACTGCACAATCAAGTTTTATTTTTAATAAACTACCCCAAATAATTATAATTATTATAAATATAAAAGGGAGAAGGGAAGGGAGACTCTAAAATATGACAACTTTATGGATCAGCGCTCGGCTTCTATACAGGGATAGACAAACAAATGTTTGTCATTTACGGCTCGAGGCAATGACATCATCTTCGTAGGGCCTAAACAACCCTTACCCCACCTTCCGTATGCATTTCATCTCTAAAAGATGCCTAGCGTCCGCGCTTAAGGTCCAAGAGACATTGGACTACTATTAGGATGGATTGAGACCAAAATAAAATATATGCTTCTAAATAGGTCCCCTAGACACCAAGTCAAACAAATAGGACGAGCATTTAGCACGTAAATATCATATTTGTCTCTAGATTTTAATTATTAACATGCTAGCAAACACACATAAAGTGAAAGGTCTTATGCTTAGTGTGTGGCATACAAACATTCAAGCAAGTAACATAATAATATTAATAAAAGGGCAGAAAGATACGACAAAGTGTATAATTTATTATTCTTATTTCAGTTGATTTTAGGTGGCCAAACACTTATTCAATACATAAACTAAAATATTTCAGGCAGGGTTTAATTAGGTCAGCTAATTTAAAGTAGAAAATTTTAAAACACAAGCAGAATATAATTATTAATTAATTTTAGGTGATTAGAAAATAGATCATAAAATGTAGGAAATATTTTTTTTCTTTACAAAGCATGTAGCAAATCAGAATGATTTATTAGCATATTTTCAGTAGCAAAACAGAGCAGAAATTAATTGATTGGAGCCAGATTCAATCAAGGAAGCAGATTTTAATTTTAAAACAGAAGTTCACTCTTTTTATTTATTAATATGCTGATTGACATCTCAACTTTATTAATTATGTCCTATAGGCATGATTTCTAAGTGTGAACATGCTGAAAATATTATCAAACCTATAGGCATGGTATCTATTTCATTTAAACAAATTATTAAACCCTATAGGCATGATATTTATCTAATACGTAACAAAGTTTAAGCCTATATGCATGATTTCTAAGCCCAAAACACATTGAAAGTTATTTAGATCCTATAGGCATGCTTTCTACCTTTATTTCACTCAATACTAATTGATGATTTAAACAAAGCTTTGTTTTATTAATGTTTTCATACATAAAATGGGTAATCAAAACAAGCAAAGCAGGGAGACATGTAAAAGTTTTATTTATTTAGTTAGATCTAAAGCGATGTTACAAACTATCAAATAATCACAATCCTTTAAGCACGCTTGCCAACACAATTAAGTTACGATAAATAAATTAACAAATAGCATGTAAACCCCTCCCTCGTAGAATATCCCCAAAATTATATCATATATATAGGAGAGTTAGAATTTACTAATTATTACAAGACAACAAATATAAATTAGATAATATACAAAACATAAATTAAACAAATTCAGCTTGTCTAATGTTTTCCTTCCATGGCAACTCTTCAATAGCTTGAACTTTTTGCTCAATCTTGCTAAAGGACAACAACACAACAAATACATAATACAAAGAACACATAACACTACTATTTAGCATATTGGTGTACACAATAATTCCACGGAGGGCACACGAAGTTTGAACACACAATGAAAACATATATCATGTCACGTAAAGAGAGGGGAAAAGGAAAACTGACCCGGATGCTTTCCTTGAATCCTCATAGGGAATTATGCAATTAAATAATTCAAATGCAAAACAAAAGTTAATTAATGGAGAACACTAACTAGTGAGCAGATTATATTATCAGCAATGAAGACAAAACTTAATCTGATATTCGACTTGAACACAACAAAACCAAGTAAAGAAGCGCTTCTTAGAATATTCACTGGACTTATTTTCTTTTTAGTATAGAGTATTTTGTTCTACATAGTCAAAACATGAGTGTTTCCTATTGTTAAAGTGTAGAGATCATGAGTGGAAAAATGAGTAAGAGAGCGTGTAAGTCAGTCCGTAAGTCGTAGAGAATGAGAGAAGGGGTCTAATTTATAGTAAAAGGGGAGGGCATATAAAAGGGAAGAGTATAATTAAGGAGCATGGATTTCTTTTATTTATTTCCTTAACATGTGAGAGCACAAATCAGTAAAACTTAACCGACACAGTAAGAGTCTAATTCAAATTCTAACTATGGCAAATAATCAATTAAAAAACTGCCACTACTACAATCAAGCGGGATGAGGTAATTATCTAAGGTAAAGAAATAATTTACAGCCCAATTTTAGCCATGATCAAGCAAGATTTGACAGAATATATCTGTAAATATATATCAACACAATCAATCTGATTTACCAATTTTAAACCTACAAGATTGCTATCAAATCAGTAATTTCTACTAATTAAGGGCAATTATCATTTAAGGAGAGAGCGAAATCAATTGTTTATACACGCATGACATATTAATTTATGATCAATCAAGACTTAAACAAGTTGATTTCAACAGAAAAATTTACATACTAGTTCTACCACAAAGTTAGCACATTAGTTCCAACACAAAAATTAATGAAATCGGAATAACACTAAAGCATGCTAAAGAATTGCAATATCTTAATTATACAAGAATTCTGGGCAAGGAAGAAAACTAATGAACAAACAACCCACTTATATAAAGATACAAGGCTTAAAATAAATATTCATATATGGGATGGATCTTTCCTATCAAAATGCTTTATTTTCGTTGTCATAACATTGCTTGTTTTTCGGAGTTTGCTGACCAGAGGTGGCATGGTCACTGCTTGGTTGCCGTCGGCTGCTGTTGTTGCTGTCACGGAGCTCGCTGGCCAGAGCTGGAGGAAGCGATGAAGTTTGATTGGTTGTTGGTTGTTCTCACCATGTGCTGTTGGTCAGAGTTGACTCTTATACAGGTTGTTGTTACTGCTCTCGCCGGTACTTGCTATTGCTGGCTGCTGGATTTTTGCCGGCTACTTGTTGCTGGTGGTCCTGCGAAGAGAGGAGAGAAAAGAGAAGAGGAAGGGAAGGAAGGAGAGGCGGAGGGAGAGAAGGCGTTGGAGCTGCTACCCTCGCCGTACGCTACTACTAGTCCGTCGGTCTTCGCAGGCTAGAGGAGAATAGAGAGGGAGAGGCGGCGGTTAGAGAGAGAGGAGAGGAAGAGAATGGAAAATTAGAACAGGGTTTTGGTTCTTTCTAAGTTAACTTAGGTAAGTTGGAGGACTTGATCTCAGCCGTTGAGATCAAGTGATATGGCTAAAATTAAATGGAATTGAAACTCTGAAAATTGGAATGAATTGGCTAAAATTAGAATCAACAATGGCTATAATTGAAATGCGAATTTGAATTGGATTGGCTAGAATTGAAATAAATTAGAATATAATAGGCTAAGATTTAAATGATTTAAGGGAAGAATAATGAAATGCTATCCGATTAATAAAATACTACATATTAAAATATTTTCACATAATTAAACACATCTAATATAGGAAAATATTAAAGTAAAGTAATTATTTCAAGTTTAACTATCGATAAATATAATTTAATAAAATAATTTGATAATAATTATAATAATTTTTAAAATCATGTATACTAAAATATATAATATTTAGACAAAATTGATTAAAATTTTAGACTAGAAATATGTTTTAAAAATACGTATTTAATCAAATAGCACTCCCGTAAGGGTGAAATATCGATTAAAATTGGGTGTCAATAGCTGCCCCTTGGTTGTTTGAGAATGAAGGATGAATTGTCGGGGAACCAACGTTGACTTAGTTGTCGATTTTGTCTGACCGATGAAAAATGTCAGCATAATCAATTGAAACGATATGGAGTTGAAAATGGCTACGACCGACACTTTGGTATTAAGTCGCCAACATATCTCTGGTTATACGAGAATCAGGTCGTGTGTTGTTCTGGATTTAGGAGCAAACGAAGCTCTTAAAATTGAAAAGCGGTACAATATTCGAATGAGGACAATTGCAGCTTGAATGAATAAGATTGGAGTAGCGAGAATAGCATGATAGAGAGATTTACGGCTTGAGAACGAAGGATTCGATGAAAAGGAGGTAATATGAGTAGCCAAGGATTAAATGATAAACGGTGATACGAGTAGCAAATAGTTTGATAGGGCCTTTGTTGCAATAGATGTAAGCACGATAATCGTAGCCGAGAGAGAGATTGATCTCGCCTGCAAAATGTTAGTCTCTGCAAATTTGTAGCTTGTAATATGACTAAATAGAAAGATTAGAGCAGATATATCAAATAAACAGTAAATTTAAACATGATGCAATTTCCTATATCGACCATGAATTTACTTTAAGAGTATGAAAATGATGTCTTAGGCTATGATGTCTAGGGCCATGATATTATATCCTCAGGTCATGCAAATGCTGTCTGCGGGCCATGAAAAATGATGCATTTAGACTATGACACCTTTGGATCATGATAAACATAAATTAAATCCTTAGGCCATGATATGATGTCCGTAAGCCATGAAAGATGCCTTTAGACCACGACGCCTTCGGAACATAAGTAATGAGTAAAGAGAGCATATTTATTTTGATGTAATTCGAGCATCTTGTGGCTTGATTTAGTAGTGACTCTGTACAGATGTATTTGCACACACGCAATTCTCAGGCATAATGCGATCTCGAGCTCATGCAATCTTCGGGCATAATGCAATATCAGGCACATGCAATATCGGGCACATGCAATCTTCGGGCACAAATGCAATCTCGAGCACAATGCAATCTCGGGCACATGCAATAATGCAATCCTCGGGCACATGCAATCTTCGGGCACATGCAATATTCGAGCACATGCAATAATGCAATTCTCAGGCACATGCAATATTGGACACAATGTAATCTTCAGGCATAATGAAAATCCTTGGGCACAATGCAAATGTTCAAGCACAATGCAATCTCGGGCTCAATGCAATTCGGACACAAGAAATCTTTGAGAACAATGCAATATCGGGCTCATGCAATCTTCGGGCATAATGCAATCTTGGGAATATGCAATAATGCAATCCTTAGGCACATGAAAACTTCAGGTATGAATGCAATTCGGGTACATGCAATCTTCGGGCACAAATGCAATTCGGGCACACGCAATAATGCAATTTTCAGGCACATGCATTATCTAACATAATGCAATATTTAGGCGCAATGCAAATCCTTGGGCACAATGTAAATCTTCGGGCACAATGCAATCTGGGGCTCAATGCAGTCTTCGGACACAAATGCAATTTGGGCATATGCAATCTTCGAACAATAGTTCTCGGGCTCATGCAATAGTTGATTGAGGGCATAGAACTTCGCCTTATTGGAAGGATTGAGTGTTATTTGTTGACAAATTTCGAGTTTGGAATATTGTAGCTTGACTCTTTATCCTATTGTAAGGAGTGGGTATAGTTGAATAACGATTGTTCAAGATTGATTTGAAGTAGCTTAATCCTTCCGTCTTATTGAAAGGATGGGGTGTCATTGATTAGCGATTTTTCGGGCTCAATATAGTGGTATGCTGATCCTTCAAGAGATGTTGAAGCTGCTTCTTGTATATGTACCTGTATTTTCTGTATTCAAAGAAAAATAGTTAAAAAGGGAGGTTGATTTGTATCCCTGATTTGACGCAGTATGTTCCTTTGATGTCTGCTCGGATGTCGTTTGAAGTGTTGTCAAAAAATTTTGAGGTCCCCTCAAAATTTTCTATCCCAGAGTAAAACTTATGCTATTCTAATTTTTGTTGTAGATTGTAGCTTGATTGCTATGAATTTTTGAGATCCTCTAAAAAATTCTGCCCCAGTCTCATGATTCATAAAACTGAATAGGGTTGTTGAGGTATTCTCTTAAAAGAAAATATAATCTTTTGATGGAATTTTTGAGAGGGTTCCCCAGTATTGTAGCTTGAAGGAAAATGCTCTTTTAATGGAATTTTTAAGACCCCCTCAAAATTTTGCACCAGTTATAGAAATAAAAGGGGAAAATGAAATTTTTTATTAGGATAAGACCGAACTCCATAGGAGCTCCTACGTATCCCCTCTTAAACGGGAATCAGGTCTGATGTAGTTCCAAATTCCAAAGCATAAGACATTAAACAAAGCATTCTTAAGCAATACTGAAATGATATATTTTGACCAACTTTATTTCCCATATGCTAACATAGGTATTTCCTTGTATGAATATAGAAAACTTGAACTTAAATGGCGCAAACCTTATTTAGAAACTAGTTCAAGTAAACTTCTGCACGTTCACTGTTGGGATTCCGTTGGCATGAAGTCCTCTAAACATATGATCTTGGTATCAATCAATTATTGAATCTTGTCTTTCAGATCACGACATTCTTCTATGGTATGTCCTTTCATCCCTAAGTGATAAGAGTAAACCTTAGAGGGTTCAATCCACCTTGCACGTGTATTCATCCTTATTTCACTGATAGGAGCGATGTAACCAGCAAGCCTTAACTCCTCATATAATTGATCTACATGCTTAGTCTAAGGAGCGTAAATTTTTATGCACCTCTTCTCAACATTGAATAGATTTTTGCGAATATATTTTTGAGTGAGTATTTTGACATTGTGAACAGGATAAGTAGGCATTTGATATGAAGGAATTTGATATGGTATGAGTGGCGCACAATACCAAGGGACTTGGTGTAGAGGTGTTTGATATTGAGGAGCTTTTAAGGGGGGGATTCGACACACGCGGAGTAAGATATGGAGGTCTGAAAGCACAAGCATGACGTTGAGGAGGATATGGGTAATTTGGAAAGTGAGTGTTCCTCGGAGGCATTTGAATGGAGCTTGGTTAATTTTGAGGATGAGAAATAGAATAAGTTGGTGGGGATTATTTTGGAAGGTGGATTGGCTTGTGACAGGTTGCTTATCCATGTCTATCTTCGAAGTGGGATTGGCAGAGACTAACAGCTTGGCCCACTCACGCATACCATATATCTCTTTTTCTAAATCCTTTATTTTTTGCTCTAAACTTAGGGTTGACTTGTTTGGAGGATGCTCCTTCTCGATAGTTTTACCCATAATCTTAGTACTAGTCAACTTCTTATTTCCTTTGCAATTCTCACTTGGGAGAGAAGGAGGAGCGCCCTTGGATCGTGTGTGGTAAACCATGGTCTACAGATCAACCATAGTGGAAGGGTAATAAAAATAAAAGCAAAAGAAAGCCCAAGTTAGAACATTGCATAAATTGGGATAGCAAACACATTGTTGTAAGATAAACACCCTAAATGCAAGTGACCTCATTGAGCTATAGGTAGGCTTAAGACGACACATAAGTGATGCACAGTAATTAATTCAGCCTATTTTGCCAATTTGGAGTTAAGTTAGAGTAAAATTCTAAACTCCATTTTGGCATAATTGGGCTTGATTTAAGTATCATGATCATATTAACACATAATTATGCAATTTGTCTGAAGGGTCTTGGAGCTCTTTAGACCATAGGGTGACTACTAATTGTGTGGATTGACACCACGGGTTAAACCACCTAAGGTTTATGCAGCATGCATGACCTAATTGAGATTTTTAAGAGTTGGTTCGACACGGACTTGAAATGGTTCTATGCGTGAAGGCTTGTGGTTTCCCAGTAGTAGTATTATCTGTTCCGTCCACGCATATGCCGACTCTCTATAATGGGTATTTGAAGAGAATTGGAGTATTTGTGAGAGGTGCAAAGACACAACATCACGATAATTTACTTATTTTTATAAAGGAAGAGGGTCCCAATTGGGGGAAGTATGAGCTAAATTCCAGTTTATCAAAGCAGTAAACATTTATCAGGTAGATGAAAAGCAGTAACATATATACAGTTTATGAAAAGCAGTAAATAAATAAATAAGTAAATGCATAAATAAAGGAAATACTCATACACACACATAGGAGAGTCAACCAAATAAGAAAATAACAATTTATAAATGACAATATCAAAATAAACAAGGAAATACACAAAATAAATAAATCTCACATAAAGCATGAAACACGTAATAGTTAGAACCTAATATCCCCAGTGGAGTTGCCATTTTGTCGCGCCCCGTTTTTCTCAAAAAGGGTTTTGGGGTGCACGACCTAACAAATCTTTTGGGTTTTTGGGTGATTGAAGAGTTATCACCTTACGAATTAATGCGCGTTGGGCACCTATCTAACCTAACTAGTCTAACTAAGGGTCAACGAACCAGAGATTGGCTAAGGGTTCAAATTACCTCGACAGGAAGGTGTTAGGCATCCCTCGAGGTCCACAAATGTGGGTTCCGATCGTATCTCATGCAATATATGTGGGGGTTACAAGTAGCAATTAAGATCACTTCATTATTTGGTTATTTAAAACATGCTTGCTAAGTGATTACTAACATTAAACAATCAAGATCACTTTATTTAATTAATTAATTAATTAATTAAGCATGCAAAACTAGGTGACAATATAATATTAAATAATTAAGATCACTTAAGTTATTTGTTTTTTAATTAAGCATGCAAGACTAAGTGATAACATAATAATTTATATATATATATATATTAAACATGAAACAATTATAGAAAATAAGCGAGAAGACAAAAATTGCATAATCAAATAGGATAATCAAATTTTATTTTTATTAAACTACCCCAAATAATTATAATTATTATAAACATATAAAGGGGAGAAGGGAAGGGAGACTCTAAAAAATGACAACTTTACGGATCAACGCTCGGCTTCTATATAGAGACAGACAAAACAAGTGTTTGTCATTTACGGCTCGAGCCAATGTCACCATCTCCGTAGGGCATAAACTACCCTCAACCCACCTTCCGCATGTATTTCATCTAAAAGTTGCCTAGCATCCCCGCTTCAGGTCCTAGAGACATTGGACTACTATAGGATGGATTTAGACCAAAATAAACTATATGCTTCTAAATAGGCCCCCTAGACACCAAGTCAAAAAAATAGGACGGGCATTTAGCACGTAAATATCATATTTGCCTCTAGATTTTACTTATTAACATGCTAGCAAACACACATAAATTGAAAGGTCTCATGCTTAGTGTGTGGCATACAAACATTCAAGCAAGCAACATAATAATATTAATATAAGGCAAAAAGATACGACCAAGTGCAGAATTTATTATTATTATTTCAGTTGATTTTAGGTGGCCATACACTTATTCAATACAGAAACTAAAATATTTGAGGTAGGGTTTAATTATGTCAGCTAATTTAAAGTAGCAGATTTTAAAAGACACACATAAATAATTATTAATTAATTTTAGGTGATTAGAAAATAGATCACAAAATACAGGAAATAATTTTTTTTTTACCAAGTATGTAGCAAATCAGAATGATTTATTAGCATATTTTCAGTAGAAAAATAGAGCAGAAATTAATTGATTTGAGCTAAATTCAATCCAGGAAGCAGATTTTAATTTTAAAACAGAAGTTCACTCTTTTTATTTATTAATATGCTGATTGACATCTCAACTTATTAATTATGTCATATAGGCATGATATCTAAGTGTAAACATGTTTAAAATATTATCAAACCTATAGGCATGGTATCTATTTCATTTAAACAAATTATTAAACCCTATAGGCATGATATTTATCTAATATGTAACAAAGTTTAAGCCTATATGCATGATTTCTAAGCCCAAAACACATTGAGAGTTATTTAGATCCTATAGGCATGCTTTCTACCTTTATTTCACTCAATACTAATTGATGATTTAAACAAAGCTTTGTTTTATTAATGTTTTCATACATAAAATGGGTAATTAAAACAAGCAAAGCAGGGAGACATGTAAAAGTTTTATTTATTTAGTTAGATCTAAAGCGATGTTACAAACTATCAAATAATCACAATCCTATAAGCACGCTTGCCAACACAATTAAGTTATGACAAATAAATAAACAAGTAGCACGTAAACCCCTTCCCCCTAGACGATCCTCAAAATTATATCATATATATAGGACAGTTAGAGTTTACAAATTATTAAAAGACAACTAATAGAAATTAGATAATATACAAAACATAAATTAAACAAATTCAGCTTGTCTAGTCATTTCCTTCCATGACAACTCTTCAATATCTTAAACTTTGTGTTCAATCCTACTAAAGGATAGCAACACAACAAATACATAATACTAAGAACACATATCATTACTATTTAGCATATTGGCGTACACAACAATTCCAAGGAGGGCACACGACGTTTGAACACACAGTGAACATATATCATGTCACGTAAAGAGAGGGGGAAAGGAAAACTAACCTGGATGCTTTCCTTGAATCTTCATAGAGCATTACGCAAATAAATAATTCAAATGCAAAACAAAAGTTAATTAACGGAGAACACTAACCAGTTGAGCATATTATATTATCAGCAATGAAGACAAAACTTAATCCGATACTAGACCCGAACACAGGAAAAACCAAGTACAGAAGCACTTCTTAGAATATTTACTGGACTTACTTTCTTTTTAGTAGATAGTATTTTGTTTTAAGTATTCAAAACATGAGTGTTTCCAATATTTAAATTGTAGCGATTGTGAGTGAAAAAGTGAGTAAGAGAGTGTGCAAGTCTGTCCGTAAGTCGTAGAAAATGAGAGAAGGGGTCTAATTTATAGTAAAAGGGGAGGGCATATAAAAGGGAAGTGTATAATTAAGGATCATGAATTTCTTTTATTTTATTTCCTTAACAGGTGAGAGCACAAATCAGTAAAACTTAACCGACATAGTAAGAGTCTAATTCAAATTCAAACTATGACAAATAATCAATTAAAAAATAGCCACTCTACAATCAAGCGGGATGAGGTAATTATCTAAGGTAAAGAAATAATTTACAGCCCAATTTTAGCCATGATGAAGCAAGATTTGACAGAATATATCTATATGTATATATCAGCACAATCAATCTGATTTACCAATTTTAAACCTACAAGATTGCTATTAAATAAACAATTTCTACTAATTAAGGGCAATTATCAATTAAGGAGAGAGCTAAATCAATTGTTAATATACGCATGACATATTAATTTATGATCAATCAAGACTTAAACAAATTGATTTAAACAAAGAAATTCACATACAGAAATTACAATATCTTAATTATACAAGAATTCTGGGCAAGGAAAAACACTAATGAACAAACAACCCACCGTATAAAGATTTAAGGCTTAAAATAAATATTCATACCTAGGATAGATCTGTCAAAATGCTTCGTTTTCGTTATCACAACATTGCTTGTTTGCCGGAGTTTGCTGACCAGAGGTGGCCTGGTCACTGCTTGGTCGCCGCTGGCTGCTGCTGTTGCTATCACAGAGTTGGAGGAAGCAATGAAGTTTGCCTGGTTGTTGGCTGTTCTTGCCATGCACTGCTGGTCGGAGCTGGCTGTCACGCTGGTTGTTGTTGCTGCTCTCGCCGGTGCTCACTGTGCTGGCTGCTGGATTTTTGCCAGCTGCTTGCTGCTGCTGGTCCTGCCAAGAGTGGAGAGAAAAGAGAAGAGGAAGGGAGAAAGGAAGGAGAGGCGGAGGGAGAGAAGGCGTCGGAGCTGCTGCCCTCACCATATGCTGCTGCTGGTCTGCCGGTCTTCGCCGAGTGGAGGAGAATAGAGAAGAAGAGAATGGAAAATTAGAATAGGGTTTTGGTTCTTTCTAAGTTAAATTAGGTAAGTTGGAGGACTTGATCTCAGCCGTTGGGATCAAGTGAGATGGAGGGCCACGATTATTTCAAAATTGGATGGACGGATGAGATTAAATGGAATTGGAACTCTGAAAATTGGAATGAATTGGCTAAAATTGGAATCAACAATGGCTATAATTGAAATGCGAATTTGAATTGGATTGGCTAGAATTGAAATAAATTAGAATAAAATAGGCTAAGATTTAAATGATTTAAGGGAAGAATAATGAAATGCTATCTAATTAATAAAATACTACATATTAAAATATTTTCACATAATTAAACACATCTAATATTTTAAAATATTGAAGTAAAGTAATTATTTTGAGTTTAACTATCAATAAATATAATTTAATAATAATTACAATAATTTTTAAAATCATTCATATTAAAATATATAATATTAAGACAAAATTGATTAAACTTTTAGACATGAATATGTTTTAAAAATACGTATTTAATCGAATAGCACTCCTGAAAGGGTTAAAGGTCGGTCAAAATTGGGTGTCAACAAGGACCAATATACCTAGGGCTAAGCTTGACCCCCTCCCTAATCTCATCACGCCCTTCATGGGTGACACACAGAGAAAAACTTTATCACTAACTGAAAGCATCAAAGGCAACCGCCTACGATCAACATAACTCTTATGCCTACTCTTAGCCATCTGAAGTCTGTCTTGAATCACCCTCACTTGATCAAAAGCCTCCTAAATCAAGTTTGAAGCACACAGTCTATGCTCTATAGACATAAACCAACCAATCGAAGGGCAATAACACCTATAATATAATGCCTCAAATGGGGCCATATGGATGCTAGAATAGTAGTTGTTGTTATATGCAAACTTTACCGAAGGAAAGAAGTGGTCCCACTGACCTCTAAATTCTAAAACACAATTCCGCAACATGTCCTCTAAAACTTGTATAGTATGCTATGACTGGCCATTAGTCTCAACGCAAGTGCCCAAATCTTCCTGAAAAGTCTTCCAAAATCTAGAAATGAACTGAGCACCCCGATTTGATATAATAAAGAACGACACACTATAAAGATGAACCACCTCACATATGTAGATACGAGCCAACCTCTTGGTGCTAAATGAAGACTAAATAGGGAAGAGGTGTGCTGACTTGGTCAATCGATCAATGGTGACACAAATTATGTCAGTGTCTCTAGAAATTCAAGGCAGACCTCCCACAAAGTATATAGTGATGCGATCCCACTTCCACTCCAGAATGGGTAACCTCTAGAACTCACCACCAGGTCTCAAATACTTAGCCTTCACCTGCTGACAACTCAAGCAATGAGAAACATAGTCTACAATATATATCCTTATGTCGGCCCACCAATAATGCTTCCTTAAGTCACGATACATTTGAATCAAACCCCCAACTCTCGTAATACATATATGACCTGAGAACCTCAACACCGACCTAAATATTAGCCTTACATTGGAGACAGCTGCCTCAAACCGTGAACATCGGCTCAAACTGGAAATAGTCATAGTATCAAATCAACTCCAGTCTAGCTAGCAAGAGTGGCAAAAGGGGTTGTTATCTCCAAAGAGGACTCCATTACCAAGACAAAATCATCATGGAACGACATCCACCCCCAAATATCCACAGGAGTCTCCAAGTCTTGAATAAACCAATCTCAAGTTGCCACGAAGACACAACCCTCTGGTTATGTATCAGAGCCCCAAAGATAGGAAAATAAAGAAGAAGATCTACCAAAGTTGCGCAAATGCCTAAACTAAGGCTCATACCATCGGATTCAAGTATATTATTCCAGTCTACTAGGATCTAGTCTATTTGAAACAACATCTAGGACAATACAAAGACTATAAGGCTCACGAGTCTAAGGCAAAACTAGTATATCTTAGACTATGTCTAAACATGGTTCAGGTAACAACTAACAATGCAAGTAAATCACACATCATGCAACAACACATATAACCGCACCAGACATGATACTACCCTCGAAACAGTATTAATAAATCCTAAAGTATGGTTTCTAAGAAAAAAAAAGAAGGAATAACGAGGTACCTCCATTCACACTAATTATCATGAAATCACACATTCACGCTAAGTCTAATTACAAAGGAAGTCATAGCCTACTTGTAGGCCGACCACGTGTGCTCCAAATCACAAGGCATGAACTTTTCCTTTTCGAACGGCCTCTGAACGTTGTCATGCTATCAAGAATAAAGTGAACTCAAATGAGATGGGGCATTATGAATTATGTGACACTAACACAATTGATGTCTGATGCTCGACATCATTTCTCTAATGCCAATTGCTATTGCTCAAGCTTCATTAGTTATATATGTGGGCTAATACTTTCCATTGACTTTAAAAATGTCAATAATAACCATATGAAGATTCAAATAAAAAAGCACAATCAAAAATGATATTTTGTCAATGATGATTTATTCTAATAAATGATGCATAAATCATACAATACTTATATGTCTGATATATGATATCAAAATACACAATCACCAAAAAAGTTTAGTTAATTCTAGATTGACCATATCTCCAGAAGAAAATAGTTATATGCCTTTTAGAATCCAATTGAATATACCAATAAAATAAGTCTCACTCATTTGTCTATTATTGAATTCATTAACAACTCTTTGAAAATACCATACTTGCACCTTTGCGTTCATCAAATGATCTATAAATTAGATATAACTTGAGAATTAAGTAACATGCAAGAAGAAGAATTAATATTAATTGTGAGACCTCGTGGTTCTTTCACATAATATGCGTATAATTTCATGAGTGTATGAGGCTTATATGACTTGGTGTATCATTTCAGGAAAATAAGGTTGAAAAAGGGAGGTAAAGATCAAATAATTAGACTAACGTTATGGGTCAAGGATGCCCTTAAATTAGTTCGAGTTGAAGAATGTCTCTTCTAACACTCCGCCCCGTATGGAGGATTCAAGTTATCTAGTACCTTTGGGGTAAGACAAAGAGTGTCTTATATGCTAAGAAGAATTTTTTATAAGGTGATATAGTCGCCCAATGATCATAAGTTAAGTTTTGAAGTCAAGCAAGTTGAGAACTAAAAAGTCAGCAAAGTTGGAGTAAGTTTTTTGATAAACTTTTTGAAATTTGGGTTAAATGTCTCGAAGCTTTTCTCCCAATCTATAAAGCTTTAGAAGAACCCCAATATTCCAATTCGAAGGTAAACGAGTCTACTTTTTAATTCACTAAACCATTTTATCCATAAAACTTGAGAATTGAGAGATATTTAGATTTTAGTGAGACTGCATAATTAGGCACGCGAAGGTGGGCCCCAGCCCCTATGTCGGTTTAACTTTATAAGATTTGATTTCCCTTCGTTTTATCTCATTTTTTCGATCAAATAAGAAGAAAACTGTCCTAAATCCTCTCTAAAGATTACCTCTATCATCCAAGCAAAAATATACAAGATTTCAACATGGTTTCACCCTCAGAACATTCATAGATATTGTGTTACTTCTTTCCTCATCGTTGGTTGGGATTTGAAGGATTCTTCATAGGGAAGGAGTCTCGTTTTATGTAGTATTGCTGCTGTTTGGAGGTAATAATTCTCACCCTTAATTTTATTGAGTGATTCAAAGTTATAGCTACTCTATATAAGCAAGAACACAAATGGATGGCTGGAAAAATCGTATTTGGATAGTTATGTGATGTTGGGCTATTTTGAAGTATTTTCTGATGCTGTTGTTGCTGGAATTTTTGGAAATGCTTTGTATGTGTGTGGTTCTTGTCGATATGAGTCTGAAAGAGAAGAAGAATTATATATGGATATTTAATTGTAAATAAATTAGTTTAATGTTGGTTCTACTATTGCATTGCAATTTTCAAATTGTTTCTTTTTGGTTCAACGTCTTGTGTTTAAGAAGACTATTTTTTATTGACAAGACATGCTAAAATACTATAAGCTACATCAAGTTGAAGTTAAGGTTCTTCTCTTTTAACCTCTTATTGCTTATGAAGAGAAAGACATGATTCCAAATGTAATTGTTGGATAATCTCACAGGATGGTGATTGGAAAGGGTGAGTTCGAGTTATTATGGTTATATGGAACAATTTTAGGACTCTATTACATATATTTTTTTTCTTGATTTAATGGTTTGAATACTCGTGGTTAGGATTTTGTTGTGATTATTTTGGGGTTGGAGAAGAGCGGTGTGGCGATACGCCAAATTTTTATTGTTGTGCAGGCAATCTCTATTTGGTTGTTGTTGACTATTGCATACGACTCCACTTGTTAATTGCTGATGCAAAAGTATATGTTATGTCATTAATTTGGGGTTGTAATTTTGAGAAGAAAATGTAATGAAGCATACACAAAAAAGGTTTCGGTGAGCATGAATTTTGGAAAACTAAATCGTCAAAGGTTGTTTTACTATTCTGTTGTTAGAAAGACCTTTTGTGAAAGGCATTGGGATTACACCTGACGTATATTTTTGACTCCATTATGTTGATAATCCACTCGTTCTGTTATATAGGGTACTCGTCGTCTATGTGTCATTTTGTCGATTCCCTTTACTGTAGGTCCGTGTGTATAAATTCTTATTCTTATTTTGGTGTGGTAACTTAAAAATATTAGGGAGGAACATTAAGAGTTTGAAATCAGTTCTCCTTCCTCGCTAATTTCTTCTGTTTTGAAAAACATAAAAATAATATGTCGATTTTCGAAACTCTTAAATGTAACTCGTATGTTTAAACTACTAAAGGACATGCTTTTTTTTTTTTTTAAAAAATACTTTCTTTTACAAATTACTAAGGAAACATACTTAAAAACTAAGTGAAGAACTTTAAGATCTTTATGAACATCCTTAGGTTTAAGTTACCTTTCTTAATTTGATTCAAGTGTTCTAGTTTAATCTACAAGCATATGGTTATATGAGAAATTTACATGTGATACGAAAGTAATTATGAGATTATGAGGACAAGAGTGCCAACGTTCCAAGATTGGAAACATGATTAAGGTAACATAAATGCATTATGAATCCATGACATGGAATGTTATGAATTCTACTCCCGAGCTATAATCAGAAGGTATGAGGCCTATTGCCTATATTTATACGTCTGAGACACAGTTGGCCACAAGTTGGCGAATATGATGTCGGTTCGCTATCGGAAGGCACCACCATTGCTAGCACTTGGTTGGGTATGACATGGATTTGCATCTAATATATGTATTCATGACATACAATTATGTGAGCATACCATGCATATTTAATTTATATAACGTAGGATGTCAGTCATGGAGGCTATCAGAGTTTCTGTTTAGGTGGTGTCTTTATTACCCTTTTTATAGTAGTTATTTATGATTCTATTTTCCACCTTACATACTAGTACATTTTTTATCTGTACTGACATCCCATTGCCTGGGGATGTTGCATTTTTGTTTCTTGTGTGCAGGTCTAGGTAGGGATTCTAATTGATCCCTCCTCTAAGATTCAAGGTTCAGCTGTGACTTAGTAAGCTTTACCTCTTCCTGGAGCTTTCATAGGATGGTTACTTTTGTTGTACATTTTGGGTATAGTCGGGACCTTGTCTCGACCAGTGCTTATAACACTCGTAGAGGCTATTGTAGACACAATATTCTGGGTTTCTTTCTGGAGCTTCCAGTTTCCTGCCACATAGGCTTGGAATGTATAGATATGTACGTATGTGTGTATGTTCTCAATTGTGGCCTCAGCAGCCAGCTAGTACTTCATTATTTTTGGCTTGTCTACCTTTGGCTATATGAGTTGTTGTTATTCAGGTTATGACCTTAATGGTCCAGGATTAATATTTTAGATGTTAGGCTGCCCGACCTTCTAGGCCCACAGTTGAGTTAGTTGGTATGTTTTAGTGGCTAACTCTATTGCATAAGGTATCGTGTGCCAGTCACGCCTCCCCTAGTTCAGGGTGTGACATTAATAGTCTGTTTGACTTTCATAGTTGATTTTTGTTAGCTACTAACTTTACTTACTTTTAGGTTATAAATAATATTTATTGTATTTTTAATTATTTATTAAAATAAGTCATCAAATATATTTTTATTTGTCTTATGTAGTTAATGAAACTTAATTAGGTATTAACGCTAGTGTGTGACAGTAGATCATTTTAATGGTAAAATAATGATAAAAGGTTTAAAATTTAATTAGTTCTCAATAATATATCATTAATTTTGAAATGGTTATCTATCGACAAAACCAAAAAACAGATCACTTATTAGTTTTCTTTTTGATACCACCTCAAATTGCAATTAGTTAATCAAAAACCTTAAATGATCATTTTAATGGTTTAATTTAAATATAAAAAGGACCAAAGAAAAAACCATATTAATAACAACACCTCCAATAGTATAAAAATGATCGATTTCATCAAAAATAATAATTAAAAATTCATATTCAATTCTTGTTTTGGGTAGGGTGGGGTGGATGGGGGTGAGGATGATTGGGGCTTTCATACACTTCTATGAATATTTTTTTCTCTTCCTTTTTCTCCTACATTCCTAAAAAAGTCCAATGCGATATTTGATAAACATCAACTAGAGTTTAAAGAAAATAATAGCTATGATATCTCCATTTTTCCATCTTCTTATTCAACCTTTACGCAAATTTTATAAACAGTAGTATCCATTATTGCTTCTATGTTGATTGAAGACCTTTTATTCTCAAACTCTACGATATAATTTTTAAATTCTTTTCGTATTATATCTTGCAAAACTATCAAAAATTCTGGGCTCAGCAACTGTTTCTCCATACTTATAAGACCAATATGCCCACTATGAGTTATTGAAAGTTAGGGGATAAAATTAGATAGAGTGGGTTGATATACCGATATAGATGCCAGTTGACCTATTTTATCAATTCAATTTCCCGAATTTGAATTCTTGTAGATCCAAATTCGGGTAAAAAGAGACTAAGATATGTTGATGCATCAGGCAATACTGGTGAAACTGATGAAAAAGTCAAAATTTCACCTAGTGGGGCACTAGGCGGATAAAGACTCAACAAAGGTAACCCAGATAAACCCAAACTGCTCATATTATATCCACATGGACTCAAAGATATTGATGGTTCGGCCATTACTCTTGAAACTGATGAAAAAGGAAAAATTTCACCTAGTGGGGGAATAGGCGGATAAAGACTCAACTGAGGGAACCTAGATAAACCCGCATCTCTTAAATCGGATCCTTTTGGACTTAGAGATATTAATGGATCGGGCATTACTTGTGAAAATGCAGAAAGAGGTAAAATTCGACTAGGTAGGGCTTACGTGCGGATACAGACCCAACTCAGGGAACCTAGAAAAACCCAAATTGCTCAGATTAGATATATATGGACTACCTAAATTTATACCCACCCTGTTACTAAACAATTTCTTCAATGACGGTTGAGGATTTTTGAATGTGAAATCTTCTGACATCAAACGTCGCTTTCGTTTAAGGGTTGAATTCCAATAATTTTTTATCGCATTATCGGTTCGACCTGGTAACAAATGGGCTATTATAGCTCATTGGTTACCAAATTTGGCATGAGCTTTGATAATAGTATCATCTTCATCAAGTGTAAAAGGTCGACGATCCACTTGAGGATTAAGATGATTACACCATCAGAACCTACACGATTTTTCAGATCAACCCTGAATCAATTGGCCAATCGGAGACCAGTTCTTTGCTCCATGTTCCTCTACTAGTTTCTACAATAGCTTGTCCTCTTCAGGATTCCATCGGCGCTTGATCATACTTTTTTTCTTCATTGTTTCCATTGCATAAAAATGCTTGAGTATCTGAGATATGAGAATTGGGTCTTGGTTTTACTTGATAAAGACTTGTAGGGAGAGAGGGATATATAGAGTGGGGTGGGAATAGAAGGGATATGAGTGACCAAGTTAATAGATAGTTATTTATTATAGTGTATCATATTGCTAAATCTCAAGAATTAATTCATTTTTTCCTTGAAGCAGTGTTTGATGGTTTGGATTAGAGGGGACATGATCATAGTAATATCGAAGTTTGACTAGAATTTATTTTAGGAAAAAAACATAATAACATTCAATTTTAACTAAAATTATAGTTTGACTAATAATTGTTTTTAGGAAAAATATTTTAAGTGTAGTCACATCAAAATAATGAATATAAGATATTTACTTTGATATGTGCTTTTATAATTTACTTATAATTGATCAACTATATTCTAAACTTAATAATTCATTTCATATGACAAATGATTTATGTGAAAATTTCACATCATCAATTGTTTGAGAAGATTGTATAAATTTGAGAAAGGAAGTGAAATATATGGTCACGCCCCGTTGCTACCCCCTATATGAAACACGGAACCTAGGATCACAAATGACCTCAAGTTAACCCTGAGTTTGCCATATAATAAGCATACTAATGAACATCTAAATAAAGATGCACTATGCGGAAGCTAAAGCACTGGATATCTGAAAATGGGGAAATGCCCAACTAGTATGAATATATATATATATATATATATATATATATAATAGGAGTTTAGTGATAGCTGAAACAACAATTCAACAACTCAATCTGAATCTACTACTATGTTTGAAAAACCTCATACTGAGTTTAGTTGTTGGGACATACCCCCAGTAACAAAACTGAAAATTGATAGTAAAGACTAAAATGTAAAGCATGTCTATTGTCCTCGAAGTATGAGGAATCACCATCGATGCTGCTGAAATCGGACTGAGAATCGAACTAAGCATGGTCTGGATATTGAGTGCCTGAACCTACATCATAAAACGGTGTAGCACAAAGTATGCATCAATACTTGGAATGTACTGAGCATGCGAGATATAGATACTGAGCTAAACAATGATATAACTAAGCAATATAATAATGAATATGGAAATAAACTATTCCGAAGTGTAACTGAAATCTAAGCTAAGTGAAATGACCAAGTACTAATCATGTAACTAATATGTTGAACTGAATGCTGATAACATGGTCAATGCAATAATAGTATGATTATGGGAGCTACTATTAACCAACATAAACCATGTGAGCTAAACGTGGATTTCGATATATACGCCTAATCGAGAGGACCCAATATACCTTGCCAGGGGTACAAAGGTATGATTGTGGCGTGATCACTAAAACTAATGCCTAATAGAGGGGACTTCTTAACCTACATTGGAGTGTAGTTTTGGGACTGTAAGGGTAAGCTGAAACCTAGTCTAACTCAGTGCTAAGTCTACCTCCAATTGAATGAAAAGCTAAAATGCATTGAAATACTGAGTAGCTCAAATGCTGACATGCTTTTTGGGAATGCACATAATTATGCTGAAAGTTCTGGCATTCAATTTCTAAAGCAAGATTTTCTGATTGATCTACTTAGCAAGTATAATTCATGAGTTGAGAGTTGATACAAGCTAGGGTTCTGAATTCTATACATGTAAATTACACTAAATCACTAAGAATCATGTTATTTAGATCATGGGAACTATAACAACTATAATCACAATAAATCTTAAAAATCTGGAAACCCTGGGTCTAAAAAGTTTATGAGAAATTGAAGAACTGACTCAATTCTAGGGACCTAATGGGTTAAAGGAACCCACTAATGAAATCCATATACCTGGTGATGAAATCTACGAAGAAATCCTTTGGATTTCGGTGTTGAACTTAGAAGAACGGTCCTGCTTGTTGGGAGAAGCGGTCGACTTTTCCTCTTCTTTTTGCTCTAAATAGGGTTAATTTTAGAGAATGAGGGTTATGGGTATTGTATGAATTGATTATCAAGGGCTACCTAAATCATTTTGTGCTGAAAGATATGATCATTTGAAGTTGACCCAAACCTCAAAGTATGTCAAGCCTCTTTCACGAGCTACTTCACAGCTCGTGTGAAGCTCTACGGACCATCTAGTGGTCTTTCACAGTAGCCATGATTGTTTTGTGTCTCCTTCATAGACCACTTCACGTCTCGTTTTGAGCTCCATGAATCTTCTAGTGGTCTATGGTCTTTCACATTATGCTGGGTGCACGACCACGAGTAGGGTGACGAGTTATGGTCGTCTTCACAACCCGTGGACCCCCTCTGTGGTTTGACCTTCTCTACTGTTCAATCTTAGTTTTGATTTTTGATGTGTTAGAATATCTCCCCCTTGGGATCATTTTTCCTCAAATGAAGTCTAAATAAGTTGAGTTTGCGTAAAAGCTGAAATCCCTACCAACTAAATACTAGAAACTGATATCTAACTGAACTGAGTTCCATGAACATGCAAATATACTGGAATGCAATGATAACTAAGGGAACATGATACTAATAGTAAATTACACAAGAGTAAGATGAGAGACTGGAGAGGAACTATTACCTCAAGCTGAAACAGAATTGGATGGAAAGAGGTGAGGATACTTGGCAATTCTGCTTCCCAAGTAGCTCCCTCTACGGACTCACTCCTCCACAAAACCTTTATTGAAGTGACTTCCTTATTTCTCAACCTATAAGCCTGACGGTCAGCAATTTTAATTGGAACCTCTTCGTAGGTAAGGCTATCCTTTACAGCCGCACTCTCTAAAGGTACTATCGATGTCACCTACACACTTTTCCAACAAGGAAATATGAAAGACTGGATGAACCGTTGCTAGTTCTGCTGGCAACTATAGCTCATAAGCCACCTTACCAACCCTTTTCAGGATTCATTAAGGACCTACATACCTGGGGTTGAGCTTCCCTTTCTTGCCAAATCTCATCACCCCTTTCATAGGTGACACTTTTAGGAAAACCCAATCATTGTTTTCAAACTATAAGTCCCTTCTGCTCATATTTGCAAAGACCTTCTAATGACTCTGAGCTATTTTTATTCTATCTCTGATGATTCAAACTTTCTCCACAGCCTCATGAACCGAATCTCGCCCAATTAAGGCTACTTCACCTACTTTGAACCAACCAACTGGAGACCCGCATCTACGCCCATATAGTGCCTCATAAGGGGTTATCTAATACTGGAATAGAAGTTGTTACTATAGGCGAACTCTATGAGAGGTAGGTGATCATCCTAACTACCCTTTAAATCGATCATGTAAGCTCTCAACATGTCCTCTAAGGTTTGAATAGTACACTCTACCTGACCATCCATCTATGGATGAATTGTTGTACTGAGATTTACCTGAGTACCAAGACCTTTCTAAAATGACTTCCAAAAATAGGAGGTAAACTGAGGACCTCTATCTAAGATGATAGAAAAGGGAACCCCATGCAACCTTACTATCTCATTGATATAGAATTTGGCCTAATCCTCCATTGAATTTGTAGTCGAGAAGTGAGCGGACATAGTGACTATGTCTACTATCACCCAAATGAAGTCATGTTGTTTGTGAGTACGAGGTACACCAGTGATGAAGTCCATGTTTATCACTTCCCACTTCCATGTAGTAGTGTTAATCTCCTAAGTCACACCTCCCGGTTTCTGATGTTCTACCTTAACCTGTTAATAGTTAGGACACTTTGTCACAAAATCTACGATGTCTTTCTTTATGTCATTCCACCAATATACTTCCCATAGATCACGCTACATCTTAGTGGAACCCGAGTGAATAGAATACCTGGAATTATGGGCTTCTGTAAGGATCTGCAGCATCAACTCACCTATATTTGAAACACAAAAGCGACCTTGGTAACGAAGTACACCCTCTCCCCTTTGGGCGAAAACCTCAATTTTTTGCTAATGAACTGCACCTTTCAACTGAAGTAATATAAGATTGAAATCCTATTTTTCCTTAACCTCCACTACTAATGAAGATTCTGATCCATTCTGAACTATCACACCACCATCTGAGATGTCTGTAAGGCAAACTCCTAAGCGAGCAAACCGGTGAACATTTTTGGCTAACTCTTTCTTTTATTCCTCAACATGTGCTACACTACCCATGTATAGTCTCCTGAGTGCGTCAGCTACTACATTGGCCTTACCCGGATGGTAGAGCATATTCATGTCATAGTCTTTGAGGAATTCAAGCCATCTCCTCTGAAGAAGATTCAACTCTTTTTGGGTGAACATATACAGGAGACTTTTATGATTTGTGAACACATCAACAAGAAAACCATACAAGTAATGTCTCTAGATATTTAGGGAAAACACTACAACTGAAGTCTCAAGTCATGAGTCAAGTATTTGTTCTCATGGACCTTAAACTGCCTAGAAACATAAGCTATGACCTTACCTTGATGAATCAATACACAACCTAGGCCGAGCCTTGATGCATCACAGTAAACCACATAACCATCTAAACTATCTGCAGAGTCTAGACTGGAGTTGTAGTTAACCCGGGCTTCAGTTCTAAGAAGCTTTTCTCACACTCATCTGACCATTGAAACTTGACCTTTTTCTGAGTTAACAAGGTCAATGGGGAAGCTATGGATGAAAATCTTTCAACAAACCTCCTATAATAATCGACCAAACCCAAAAATCTTTTGAATATCAGCCGAAGAGGTAGGTCTGGGCCAGTGTTTTACTGCCTCAATTCTCTGAGAATCTACTCGAATCCCTTCATTGAATACCACATGACCAAGGAAAGGTGCCAAGCGTTACCAAAATTCACATTTGCTGAACTTAGAGATTAGTTGGTGATCTTTGAGAGTTTCCAGAACAACTCTTAGATGAGTCGCTTGCTCTTCCTCACTCTGAGAATTAATGAGGATATTATCAATAAAAATGATGATGAACAAGTCCAAATACCGTTTAAACACCCTGTTCATTAAGTCCATGAAAGTTGCAGGAGCATTTGTTAGTCATAAAGACCTAACTATGAATTCATAGTGACCATACCGAGTTTTGAAGGATGTCTTCGGGATGTCACTATCTCAGACTCTAAGATGATGATACTGTGATCTGAGGTCTATCAAATAAAAGCAAGTTGGTCTAACAAATCATCAATACTGGGGATGGATACTTATTCTTGATTGTGACTTTGTTCAATTGACGATAGTTAATGAACATTCTGAGAGAATCATCTTTCTTTTTCAAGAACAACACTGGAGCACCTCATGGAGAAATACTGGGTCTGATGAAGCCATTATCTAGAAGGTCTTTTAACTATTCTTTCAAATCCTTTAAATAGGCTGGGGCCATTTGTAAGGAGGAATCAAAATAGGCTGGGCATCTGGAAGGAAATCTATTTCAAAGTAGATTTCCCTTTCGTGGGAAACTCCGAGAAGATCTTCTAGGAAAACTTCTAGAAACTTATTTACTACTGGACTGACTCAAGAGTTGGGGTTTCAGATTTTGAATCCTTAACCTGGACAAGATGATAGATATACCCTTTGGAAATCATTTTCCTAGCCTTAAGGTAAGATAAACCAACTCGTAGGCACTAAGCTACTACCCTTCCATTTTAAGACTGGCTCATTTGGAAATTGAAACAGAATGATCCTAGTTCTAAAATCGACGAAGGCATAACAGAAATGTAACCAATCCATTCCTAGAATGATATCAAAGTCTACCTTTTCTAATTCTACAAAGTATGTTGAGGGGACCCTATGGGAAACTCTGATAGGACAATTTATGTGTACCCGTTTAGCTATAACTGGGTCACCAACTAGAGTAGAGACTGATAAAGGTTCTGAAAGAGTCTCTGGACTAATACCAAAGTTTATTGTTATGTAGAGAGTTACAAAAGATAATGTAGCCCCTGGATCTAACATGCATAAACATATAAATCAAAGACTTGTAATGTACCAGTGACTTCATCAGGAGAATCTTCCTGGTCTTGGCGAGTCTGGAAAGTATACAACTTGTTCTGGCGCTGACCACAACTTGTACCAGACAAGGCACCTTGCTGAGTGGGGCGATTTGTTGGCGCTGCTGAAGTAGTAGACTGAGCCCTATTAGTGTTACCTTTCTTTCCTTGCCACGAAGAAGGCCAATACTTCAACCTATGACTAGACTAACCACACCCAAAGAACCACTATCTGTTTGCAAGGCATTCGGTCGGATGATTCTTACCATACTTTGGACAAGTCGGAAAATTTCGACTACGAGAAACACTCCCATATGACTTATAGACTGAAGCTCTCCTTTTCTGATCTTGTCTAAACTTGGGTTCAGAGCACTAGCTGATGAAGGTTCTGGGGGTGTAGAACTCTGCTGAAACTGTGAGCGATTCCCACCACCCGACCTTTGCTGCAAGTATTCATAATTTCCTGTCGTATCCTTTTTGTTATCCTTAGCTATTTCTCTGAGCTTATCTCTCTTAATCTACTGAGCATGAGTCATTTATCTGGAGATATACATATCCCCTAAAATCATAGTATTCCTACACTCAGACTTCACCATATCAGATACATCAAATAAGAAATTATTCATTTGTTCCCTCGGATCGACAACTATGTGAGAAGCATACCTAGAGATCTGGGTGAACTTCAACCCGTACTCTTGGACCGACATTGAAACCTACTTTAAGTTCATGAATTCATGTGCTTTAGCCTCTCTCAACTCTCTCAGGAAGAACCTGTCCAGAATGGCTCCAGTAAAACAATACAATATCACAGGAGCTGCATTTTCACCCCTATTTTTTTCCACTACGTGAACTAGATGTGAGCCACTTTCTTGAGGTGATAGGATTCTAGCTCAACACTTTCAGTACAATTCACTTTCACTACTCTGAGAATATTATTGACCTCATAAATGAAGTTCTTTAGGTCCTCACCAACCTTTGACCCTAGAAATTCTGGTGGATTCATATGAACAAACAAACCCTAGTTACAGCTGATCCACTAGTGGTTAATGCAAGAACTGCGGCCTACTAGTTATTTTGGTTGGCTACAATCTGACCCAATAACTAGATTGTATTTCGGAACTCCACAGTTGTAACCTCGTGATTTGGGACAAGAGGAACTGCATTAGAATTGGGGGCATTAGCATTCTGTGTGTTAGCTCTATAAGGAGGCATGATCTTAAATGCATAACGACGGATTAGAAAAGAGAAGCAAATCACACTTCACGTATGATAAGAATATCAAAAAATGTGAAATTTTCCTAAAACACTTTGTAGCCTCCATCTCATAGGTGTGGCATGTTTCACACTCATGAAAGAGACTCTACTAAGTATGGCTTTCAGATACCCTAGGACTCTTCAACCTAATGCTCTAATACCAGGTTTGTCACGCCCTGAGGCTACCCCCTAGATGTAACACGGGACCTAGGATCAGGATTAACCCCAAGTTAACCCTGAGTCTGGCATATAACAAGCATACTGATGAACAACTAAATAAACATGCACTATGTGAAAGCTAAATGAGTGGATATCTGAAAATGGGTATATGCTGAACTAGTCTGAATATATATAAAATAGTCGAAATTTAGTGATAACTGAAACAACCACTCAACAACTCCAGCTGAATCTATTACTATGTTTGAAAAGCCTCTAACTGAGTTGAGTTGCTGGGACACGCCCCCAACTAACTCTAACAAAACTAAAAATTGATAGAAAAGACTAAAATGTAAAACATATATATTATCCTCAAAGTATGAGGACTCACCATTTAAGCTGCAGAAACCAAACTGAGAATCGAACTAGGCGTGGTCTGGATGCTGAGTGCCTGAACCTACATCATTAAAATGATGCAGTGGAAAGTATACATCAGTACTTAGAATCTACTGAGCATGCAAGATATAGTTACTAAGGTGAACAATGATATAACTGATCAATATTATAATGAATATGGAAATAAATTGTATGAAAGTGTAATTGAAATTAGAGCTAAACGAAATGAACAACTACAATTCATGTAACTTATATGTTGAATTGAATGTTAATTACATGGTCAATGCAATAAGAATATGATTGTGGGAGCTACTATTAACCGACATAAATCACGTGATCTAAACATTGAGTCCGATTGATATGCCCCATCTAGAGGACCCAATATACCTTGCTAGGGGTATAAAGACATGATGTGGTGTGATCACTAAAACTAATGCCCAACAGAAGGGACTTTTGAACCTATGTTGGCACATAGTTCTAGGACTGTGAGGGTATGCTGAACCCTACTCCAAGTTGGTGCTAAGTCAACTCCCAATTGAATGAAAAGCTAAAATGCACCGAAATATTGAGTAGCTCAAAATGCTGACATGCTTTTTGGGAAGGCACATAATTATACTGAAAGTTATGTTATTCAATTTCTAAAGCATGATTTTCCGACTGATCTACCTAGCAAGTATAATTCATGAGCTGATAGTTGATACAAGCTAGGGTTCTGAATTCTATACATTCAAATTACACTAAATCACCAAGAATCATGTTATTTAGATCATGGGAACTATAACAGCTAAAATCACAATAAATCTTCAAGATCTAGAAACCTTAGGTCTGAACACTTTATGAGAATTGGTTAAATTCTAGGGACCTAATGGGTGAAAAGAATCCACTAGTGAAATCCCATATACGTGGTGACAAAATCTATGGAAAAATCCTTTGGATTTTGGGGCTGAACTTCGAAGAACACTCATGCTTGTTCTTAGGAGAAACGGTCGAATTTTCCTCTTCTTTTCACTCTAAGTTGGGTGATTTTTGGAGAATGAGGGTTCAGGGTATTGTCTGACTAGATTATTAGGCTTTGACAGAGTAAAATGACGTAGTTAAGGCATGAAACAACGTAGTTTATGTGCTCAACGCATAGGCAAAAAGACCAATGCGACCCTAACTTTAAATGCTACCGAAGTGGCTACAAGACAGGATTCATAAGCCGTCATGATGACCAAGGCCCGTCTAACAGCTTGTGAAGATGCACTGCCCGATAGGGCTTCACTAAAATGGGAATAACTTCTTACTCTGAGCTTGTAATTAGGAAAACTTGGTGGCGTTAGAAAGAGGACTCAGAGATCTTTAATTTGATAGGTCGTGGGCCAGCTAGTCCATTTTGTGCTGAAAGATATGGTCATTTAATGTTGACCCTGAACTCTTAGTCTGACAAGTCCCCTTCAAGGACGACTTCACAGTCCGTGTGGAGCTTCACAGATCGTTTAGACGTCGATGGTGCTTAACAACACTTTGAGAATGCCCTACTTGCGCCATAGAGTTCATCAAATGATCTATAAATTATATAGATCTTGAGAATTAAGTAACATGCAAAAAGAAGAATTAATATTTATAGTGTTTTCAACTTTCATCGTTGGTTTTTGTTAGCTACTAACTTTACTTACTTTTAGGTTATAACTAATATTTATTGTATTTTTAATTATTTATTAAATTAAGTCGTCAAATATATTTTTATTTGTCTTATATAGTTAATTAAACTTCATTAGGTATTAACACTAGTGTGTGACAGTAGATCATTTTAATGGTAAAGTAATGATAAAAGATTTAAAAGTAAATTATTTCTCATTAATACATCATCAATTTTGAAATGGTTATCAATCGAGAAAACCAAAAAACAAACCACCAAACCACCTATTAATTTTTCTTTTTGATACCACCTCAAATAGCAATTAGTTAATCAAAAACCTTAAATGATCATTTTAATGGTTGAATTTAAATATAAAAAAGACCAAAGAAAAAACAATATTAATAACAACACCTCCAATAGTATAAAAATGAATAATTTCATCAAAAATAATAATTAAAAATTCATATTCTATTCGTTTTTTCGGTAGGGTGGGGTGGGTGGGGGTGGGGGTGATTGGGGCTTTCATACACTTCTACGAATATTTTTCATCTTTCTTTTTCTCCTAGATTCCTAAAAAATTCTAATGAGATACTTTTTAAACATCAACTAAAGTTTAAAGAATATAATAACTACGATATCTCCATTTTTCCTCCTCCTTATTCAACCCTTACTCAATATTTGCTAACGCAAATTTTGTTAACAATGGCATCCATTATTGCTTATATGTTGATTAAAGACCTTTCATTCTCAAACTCTATATAATTTTTAACTTCTTTTCATATCATATCATGCAAAACTATCACAAATTCTGGGCTCACCCACTGTTTCTCCATAATAGTGAGACAAAAATTCCCACTGTGAGTTATTGAAAGTTGGGGCATAAAATTGGATGGAGTGGGTTCAGATACCGATATAGGTGCCAGTTGACCTATTTGCTCAATTTGATTCCCCAAATTTGAATTCGTGGTAGATCTGAATCCGTGTAAAGAGAGACTAAGATATGTTGATGGATCAGGCAATATTGGTGAAACTGATGAAAAATTCAAAATTTCACCTAGTGGGGCACTAGGCAGATAAAGACTCAACAAAGGTAACCCAAATAAACCCAAATTGCTCATATTATATCAACATGGACTCAAAGATATTTATTGTTCAGTCATAACTGCTGAAACTAATGAAAAAGGCAAAATTTCACCTTGTGGGAAAATAGACGGATAAACACTCAACGGAGGAAACCCAGATAAACCCAAATTTCGTAAATCAAATCCTTGTGGACTTAGAGATATTAATGGATTGGACATTAGTGGTGAAAATGCTGAAAGAGGTAAAATTCGACTAGGTGAGGCAACGTGCGGATACAGACACAACTCAGGGAACCTAGAAAAACCTAAATTGCTCAGATCTATATGGACTACCTAAATTTATACCTGCTCTATTACTAAACAATTTCTTCAATGGAGGTTGAGGATTCTTGAATGTCAAATCTTCTGACATCAAAGGGCGCTTTTTAAGGATTGAATTCCAATGTTTCTTTATCGCGGTATCGGTTCGAAATGGTAACAAATGGGCTATCATAGTCTATTGGCTACCAAATTTGGCATGAGCTTTGATAATAGTATCATCTTCATCAAGAGTAAAAGGTCGATGATCCACTTGAGGATTAAGCTGATTACACCGTCCGAACCTACATGATTTTTCAGATCGATTCGAAATCAATTGGCTAATCAGATACCACTTCTTCTGCAATAGATCATCCTTTTCAGGATTCTATCGGCACTTGATAATACTTGATTTCATCAATGTTTGCATTGAATAAAACTAATCGAGTAAATGAGATATGAGCATTAGGAGAATGGGATCTTTCTTTTACTTGATAAAGACTTGTAGGGAGAGAGAGATATATATAGTGGGGGTGGGAATAGAAGGGATATGAGTGACAAAGTTAATAGAGTGTTATTAACTATAGTGTATCATATAGCTGAATTTCAGGAATTAATTCATTTTTTTCCTTTAAGCAGTGTTTAATGATTTGGATTAGAGGGGATATGATCATAGTAATATCGAAGTTTGACTAGAAGTTATTTTAGGAAAAAAAAAACATAATAACAATCAAACTTACCATTTTAACTACAATTATAGTTTGACCGATAATTGTTTTTAGGAAAAATATTTGAAGTGTGTTCACACCAAACTAATGAATATAAGATATTTACTTTGATATGTGCTTTTATTATTTAGTTATAATTGATTAACAATATTCTAAACTTAGTATATCATTTCATATGACAAATGATTTATGTGAAAATTTCACATCATCAATTGTTTAAGAAGATTGCATATAATTGAGAAAGGAAGTGAAATATATTGTCATGCCCCGAAGCTATCCCCTAGATGTAACACAGAACCTAGGATCATGAATGACCCCAAGTTAATCCTAAGTCTGGAATATAACAAGCATATTGATGAACAACTAAAAAAACATGTACTATGAGGAAGCTAAAATAGTGGATATTTGAAAATGGGGAAATGCCAAACTAGTCTAAATATATATAAAATAATAGGAGTTTAGTGATAACTAAAACAACCACTCAACAACTCAAGCTGAATTTACTACTATGTTTGAAAAGCCTCTAACTGAGTTTAGTTGTTGGGATATGCCCCCAGCTAACTTTAACAAAACTAAAATTGATAGTAAAGATTAAAATGTAAAGAATGTCTATTGTACTCAAAGTATGAGGACTTACCACTGAAGCTGTTGAAATCATACTGAGAACCGAACTAAGCGTGGTTTGGATGCTGTGTGTCTGAACCTACATCATAAAATGATGTAGCGCGAAGGATGCATCAGTACTTGGAATATACTGAGTATGCAGGATATAGATACCAAGTTGAACAATGATATAACTGAGCAATATACTAATGAATATGGAAATAGACTGTACAAAAGTGTAACTGAAATCTGAGCTAAATGAATTGACTAAGTACTAATCATGTAACTAATATATTGAACCAAATGCCGATGACATGGTCAGTGCAATTAGAGTATGACTGTGGGAGCTACTATTAATGGACATAAACCACGTGAGCTAAACGTAGAGTCCGATATGTACACTTTATTGAGAGGACCCAATATACCTTGCCAGGGGTATAAATGTATGATTGTGGTGTGATCACTAAATCTAATGCCTAATAAAGGGGACTTCTAACTTATGTTGGCACGTAGTTCTTGGACTAAGAGGGTACGATGGCCCCTAGTCCAACTCAGTGCTAAGTTGACTCCCAATTAAATGAAAAGCTAAAATGCACCGAAATATTGAGTAGCTCAATATATTGACATGCTTTCTAGGAATGCACATAGTTATAATGAAAGTTGGCGTTCAATTTCTAAAGCATGATTTTCTGATTGATCTGCCTAGCAAGTATAATTCATGAGTTAATAGTTGACACAAGCTACAGTTCTGAATTATATACATGTAAATTAGACTTAATCACCTAGAATCATGGTATTTAGATCATGGGAACTATAACAACTAAATTCACAATAAATCTTCAAAATCTGAAACCCTAGGTCTGAACAGTTTATGAGAAATTGAAGAACTGACTCAAATTTAGGGACCTAATGGGTGAAAGGAACCCACTAGTGAAATCCCACATACCTGGTGACAAAATCTACGAAGAAATCCTTTAGATTTCGGGGCTAAACTTCGAAGAACACTCCTACTTGTTCTAGGGAGAAGCGGACAATTTTGCCCCTTCTTTTTGCTCTAAGTTGGGTGATTTTTAGAGAATGAGGGTTTTGGGTATTGCTGACTAGATTATTAGGCTTATACAGACTAAAATGACGTAGTTTAGTCATCAAACAATGTAGCTTAAGTGGTCAACGGATTGGGAAAAAGATCAGTGTGATTCTGTCTTAAATGCTACAAAAGTGGCTTTAACACAGGCCTCATGGGCCGTCATGATGACCAAGGCCTATCTAACAGTTCGTGCAGATGCCCTTCCCAATAGGGCTTCACTAAAATGGGCATAACTTCTTGCTTTGAGCTTGTAATTAGGAAAACTTAGTGGCGTTGAAAAGAGGACTAAGAGATCTTTAATTTGATAGGTCATGGACCACCTATTTCATTTTATGTTGAAAGATATGGTCGCTTAAAGTTGACCCTAAACTCTTAGTCTGACAAGTCTCTTTCACAGATGACTACACGGTCTGTGTGCAGCTTCACATACCGATTAGACATCTGTGGTGCTTAACCAGTGACTTTGGGGGTGAAACATCTCTTCAAAGCTGACGAAGTGACTTCAACACAGGCTTCATAGGTTGTCTAGAGCACCACGGGTTGTCAAGTATGTCACGAAGATTCTCTGCCCGATAGGGCTTCACTAAAACGAGCATAACTTTTAACTTTGGGCTCGAAATTAGGAAAACTTTGTGGCATTGAAAAGAGGACTCAAAGAACTTTAACTTGATTAGGTATTGGGCCACCTAAATCATGTTATGCTGAAAGATATGATGGTTTGAAGTTGACCCAAACCTCAAAGTATGTCAAGCCTCTTTCATGAGCCACTTCACGGCTTTTGTGAAGCTCCACAGACCATCTAGTGGTCCGCAGTCCTTCACAGTAGCCATGGTGGTTTTGTGTCTCCTTCACAGACCACTTGACAGCTCACGTGGAGCTCTACAGACCGTCTAGTGGTCTGTGGTCTTTCACATTATGCTGGGTGCACAACCACGAGCAGGGTGACAGGTCCTGGTCGTTTTCACGGCACGTAGACCCCCTCTGTGGTTTGACATTATCTATATTTCAATCTTAGTTCTGATTTTTGAGGTGTTACATATATTGTTAAGGAAGAGGATATAGGATAAACTTTTGACTAGTTGTCCTGGTTGGAGAACATAAAGTATGTGAAAAGTTAGAAGTAAATATATGTCACGGCCTGATTTCCCTTGTGTTGATGACACCTACTACACGCTACAAGTAGTAAGCCTAACCTTAGTCCAGACCCATAAGCAATGGACTACCAAGTGGAAGTCAACAACAAGAAACATAAAGCTTATAACAAAGTTAAGAAAGGGTTATCAATAGAAATGCAACACAAAGAACCATCCCAAGACCTAGCATTAGTAAGTAATCGAGTATCTAATCAAAATAATAATATAGGGCTTTTACAAATACAAAGTAAGTATAAATTGTCTCTGGATACAAGAAAAAAAACTAAGCCTAGCCATAAATAGACGAAAATTGGTAAACTCTGAATGCTAGGATCTCACCCTAGTCTCCAATCTCCACGCTGCTCCACATGAATCCTAATCAACACGATTTCTCAAATTATGATATGTAGGGAGAGAAGTGTAGTATAAGTACAAAAAATAGTACTCAGTAGGAATCAAGAGACTGAGCTTAAAAGATAACACAAGCATAAACAACAAGTAATTAGGAATGCATAGCACATGTAACTAAACAGGAGATAATACATTAGACAACAAGAAGGAGAAGAAATAGGATACAAGGGAAAAGAAGTTGAGTAAAGAATGTACTTGGAAGGATGGAATGAAAGCCATAAACCTATTCGCAAGTAACTAAGGTACCAAGTCAACTACATAGGGTAAGGAGGACCCACGACCACAGTTCTAAAGTCAAAGTCTATCAGCTAACAAGAAAATAATAACAGAGGACATAATATAATAAAATAATATCCTATCTGACCCCCATAAGTTCGAAAGGTATAAGTAAGAAACATAACCCAACAGGCCCCCAAAAACTATAGGGTGCAAACTACAAACAAGTATATCGGTGATAAGCAATGCATATGAATGCTGGGTGAGCAGCATGGCCATCACTGATTATCTGAAGCCTCTAACAACAAGTACTCAATAATGGGGCTACCCAGCCTGCCAATAAACTCCCAGTGACTATCTAAAATCTCTAACCACAAACATCTCGCTACCACAACACCCATGAAGAAACTCTATGAAATTGATGGGGAAATCTATACTAAAATGATGAGCTTTCTATATAGAGCAACTTCCATTAAACTTTCGAATTGAAAGAATCAATATCTATGAAGAATTTAATGACTTTTGTTCTGATTTTACATGAATTTTTGTTGATTTTTGTAAGTTAAAATGAAGCTAAAACAACTTTTATAAAGCTAAACCGACGTAGGGTCTAGGGACCCACCTTCATATGCCTACTTGCGCAATTTTACGAAAATGTGAATATCTCTCTATTCTGAAGTCATATAGATGAACGGTTTAGTGCGTTGAAAACTAGACTAGTATACATCTGATTTGGTATGTTGGGGAGGGGGAACTAGTTATTTAATAGTAAGGAGAAAAACCACAACACAGTTAACCCAATATTGAAGAGGATTTCTTAACGGAAAGTTACAATAACTTTTTCCAACTTTCATTTTGCATCTTGCTTGACTTTAAAAGATAACATACAACCATTTTTCAATAAAATTAACTCTTAAATCATACATCCTTAATCATTAGGATCTTATTGTTATCCTTAAATTATGAGTTAATTCTAACGTTCCAACGGGTGGGGTGTCACATCCTTCCCTCTAAGGACATTCATCCTCAAATGATGATAATATTTATGGCATCATAGGAAACAATACAAGAACTCATATAGCACATAAGTAACATAATCATATAATTAAATGTTGGTCTACTTATCTAAAGGAATGAGTAGGTGGGAATATTTGGATTTTATGTCCTTCTCATCTTTCCCTATCAGCTCCTCAACATTATAGCTCTACCATAACACTTTCACATAAGCTATATATTTATTTCGCAATATTCTTATTTGGTGATCTAATATGGAAAAGGGACTTCTTCATAAGATAGGTCCTTTGAAATCTAATAATTTTTACGGCTATGAGTTGTCAACAACTGCACTCTATTTACTTAACATATTCCATGACTTGCTACACTATGTTTGGTCGAAATGATCCTAATTCTCCAACCTCAAAACCTACCAAGAGAGAATCTACATTATCTTACATATAAAGCCTCATATTATGCCATATTGATGCTTGAATGATAGATATTATAATAAGCAAACTCGATAAGTGGTAAGTGATCATCCCAATTTCCTTTGAAATCTAGCACACACTCCTGTAACATATCCTCAAACATTTGGAACGTATGTTCATCTTGATCATTAGTCTGAGGATTAAATGTTATACTAAGGTTTACCTTGTCCATAGACCCTTCTAGAAATATTTCCAGATATGTGTTATAAATTGTGGCCCTTCGTCTGAAACAATCAATACAATGACACTTGGAATATAAAAATATCTCAAGGATAGCCTTGCAAAATCTAGAACTAGAAATGTGGTCCTGACTGGCAAGAAATTGGCTGATTTTCTCAACCAGTCAATAATCACCCAAATAGATTCAAAATTTTGTCGCAAGCGAGGAAAACTTGTAAAAAAAATGTCTATATTTATCACTTCCCATTTCCACAATGGAATTTGTATCTCTTGAGTCAGCCCACTTGATTTCTAGTACTTAACCTTTACATGATGACAGTAAGGACACTATGCCACGAAGTTAGCAATATTTTTCTTCATCCTAGGCCACTAGTAAGTCTCTTTAATATCATGATACATCTTTGTAAATCTTGGGTGAATATAATAATGGGAATAGTATTCTTCTACATCTAGAACACACAATCGATCTCTATATCTAAGGATTCTGTCATTTGCAATATTGAAAGCTAGTGACTCCTACTGCTGAGCCTTTGCCCCTAAGCTTCTCAAAGAAAGGATCCTAATGTTGTCACACATTCAAATCCATAACAATATATGATACAGTTGTGCCCAGACCCCATCATTAGAATATAGTAACGTAACCCCTAAATTAACTAGCTAATAAAGATTTCGAGCCGTCTCCTACTTTCCCACTCCCAGCTATGATAAGTTTCTTATTGACTTACGACTTAAGGCATCCGCTACTACATTTTCCTTCCTTGCATGGTACAGGATGTCTATGGCATAATATTTTAACAACTCGAACCATCACTGTTGTCATAGATTCAAATCCATTTTATTGAAAATAAATCAGAGGTTTTTATGATCTATATAGACATTAACATGCACGTCGTATAAGTAATGCCTCGAGATCTTCAAGACATGAATAACTATGGCCAAATTTAAATTATGGGGTTGGGTAGTTTTTCTCATGCTCTTTGAGCTGTTTAGAAGCGTATGTAATTAAATTACTAGGTTGCACTAGAACAGAACCCAACTTGATGCCTAAAGTGTCACAATACACCGTGTAGCAACATAGACCCTCTGGAAGGTCAATATTGTGGATAAAGTCAATCTATCCTTTAGCTCTTGAAAGCTTTAGTCACATGTTGCGGTTCATTGAAACATGGCTGCTATTAGAGTTAGCTTAGTCAATGGTGTTGAAAGTGACGATAATCCTTATACAAACCTCTTATATTAGCCTATAACTACAAATAGTCATAAACATATGTTGGATTCGTCGGTCTAGGCCAAGTCTTCATGTCCTCAATCTTCTACAAGTCAACCTATATAAAAGCATATGATACCATATGGACAAAGAAATCCATCAAATTCAACAAAAACTCACATTAGCATACAACTTCTACCATGAAGTATCTTCAGAATTGCTGAGAGATGGTCTCTATGCTCTAAATCTGATCATGAATATATGAGCATATCATCAATAAACACAAAAACAAACAAGTCTGAAAATTGCCTAAATATAATATTCATAATGTCCATAAAAACTACTAGGACATTTGTCAATCTGAAGATGTCACAAGAAACTTGAAATGACCATATCAGGTCCTAAATGCTCTCTTAGGAATATCACTCTCTCAAACCCGCACCTGATGGTACCCTGAACATAAATAAATCTTTCAAAAACATTAGGCACTTTGTAGTTTGTCAAATAAGTCATGAATCCTTGGTTATGGATATTTATTCTTTATAGTAACCTTATTGAGATATCGTTAGTCTATACACGCATGCAACGACCCATCTTTCTTTCATACAAATAATACATGTGCACCTCACGGTGACACATTCGGCCTGATGAAGCCTTTATCTAACATGTCTTTTAGTTGCTCCTTCAATTCCTTTAATTCTGCTAGTGTTATTCTATACAAAGGAATTGATATATGATAGATATATAGTATTGTAGTGATAGCATATTCAATTTCTTAGTCTAAGGTAATACTAGGAAGCTCGTATAGAAACTCATTAGCCACTGAAATAAACTGAAGAGTCGGTAATTCCATATCAGTATCTTAAAATCAGACAGTATGGTAAATGCAACATTTGGTCATCATGTCATTGTTTTGATAAAGGAAATGAACTTGACTTTCAATGTTGTCGTATTAACCTTCTAGTCTCAAAAAACTAATAGACTTTGCTCGATAGTAAACATTGGAATAACAAGATGTCAACTAATCCATACCTATAATAATATTAAAGTCAAGCATCTATAGTTTTGTCTAGTATGTAGAGGTCTGACGACAACAATTTGTACAGTACAATCTTAAAACCTCTAGGCAATAATAGAGCTATCAATTAGGGAAGACACAACAAAATGTCGTTGCAATGCTCTGGTACAATACATAAGTTCCAAGTGAGTAATGGAATAACATACAATAATGTGTAGCACGAATCTATAATAACATAAACACCAACTACTCAATATGCATGTCACAACATCTGGTGATGACTATGAATACTAATGACCTATACATATGTGCATTTTTTTCCACTACCGAAACTAGATGCCCCCATTTGGCGTCGACCAATACTTGATAAAATAATGGAACCACACTCTATAGTATATTATGAAGATGATGATCTTGTTACTAATTTGACTGTGCTTTTAACCTTGGTTGTCCCTAAACGGATAATATCTTTGCACATGACCATCTTTGAAACGAAAATAGCATGTTCTAGAGCCCTGATGGCATCTCCCAGCATGTGCTTATTGCATGTATCATAATATGGCACAAATGATCAAAATGGAGCCCTTTGAGGTTGTGAGCCTGGTGCTCATGAGCTCTCACTTGAACTTGATCACCCTAGTGATTAACCTGCTACCCTAGGACTTCTGTTATGGGGGTGTAAGTGGTCCCCCTAAAATTAGAGTTTTGGAGCAACCCTAGGCCTCTATCTAAAAGTCGTGGGTCTAGCTCTCTTTTGCTTCCCTCTCTCGACTCTCTCATATGTATAATGCTGATATCAAAGCACCTTTATGCTATGTATAATGACATGAATTCACGTGATGTCTATATTGTCATTATTTATGGTGTGACTACTGATAACGCTCAACTACACTTCTTCTGATTCAAAGTGTAGGAGATCGCTAACAGGTATAAACCTAACGAGGAGTTCGGGTCTATCCCACAGGGAGTGATACAGTGAAGAATTCAATTATGAAGTAATGAAGTGTTATAATCTTTTGTATGAGTAAAAAACTACCTAACTTACACTAAATCTATAAATTTTAGTAATCAATATCAAATGGGGGGGATTTAGTAACCAATTGTTAACAAGGAACAATTAACACGGGAATTAAACGATTAGAAAGAGGACCTTAGGAATGTGATCAATTGAATGCTAATTTCACTTAATGGATAATTACTAATTGCTTTAAGTTGTTGAATATCAATGGGTAGGCTAGGTATTGAATACAATTAATTAGACCCACGTTCTCAAGTTGGGTTGTAAAGATGCAATCAAACCCACTTTATCAAGATGGATTGTAAAGATGCAATCAATACAACTATTAATCATTCATTCCACTCTAAGCATCTTTCTCAAGCAAGCATAGAGATCTAAGCTACCGAATTTCCAACTTCAGTTCATCAATAATAACATGAATAAACAATAAAACTCACTTCAAGACAACATTAAATTCAACAATTAACAATACCCATAAGATAATTAAATCATTCAACTACATGATCACACCCCTAAGGTATGGGTTTTTAGCCAAACGTAGTGAAAAGCAAGAAATTGTTACCAAAAAGATTATCCATCTGAATTTTTCAACAATCTCCAATGGTCACCACCAAAACTAAGACTAGAATCCAAATCCTTACCCAACATGTTCAATAAATTAAAAGTATATAAAAACTCTCAAAACTGGAGAATACACTCTCTTTCGGAACTCCTTTTTCTCTTTTAACAAATTGAATTTATATGTTTCCAAAAATTCAATACGGAGTCCACTCAGCGAAGTTAGTCGGGATCCCCAATCGACTCAACGATCTGCTGAGTTGCACTTCTCCTTGCCTGTTGGCTTGACACTTGCATCTAATTGTTTTGAAAGATTAGGCGAGTTGGGTCGTGATCTCTGACCCATTTGGCGTGTCGCTGAATCATCTTTTGCTCGCCAAGTTGGTTTGGTACATGGGCTATTTCGCTGGAATATTTGGCGGATTGGAGGCTTACTTGGCGAGTCATCAAGTGGCTTTTACGAGCTCCAGCTTCACTTTTCTTCAGCTTTTCCAACTTTTTCGCTCATTTTCGCATTGTAATGTCCTTTCCTTGTTCTTAAACCTTTATTGATGCATGTAAACACATTAACATCAGTTATGAGCACAAAATAGGCATTGAGAACACTAACGTATTGAATAATGAGTTGAAATTCCCAGCTCATCAAGTACAAGACCAATGACAATAATAAACCAATTAACTCAACCCTTATGACAGCTCTATAGCACAATTTGAGAAAGAAAAAGGGTAACTTTCCAGAAAATGTATGTAGCTTCCTACTTATAAAATGTGGTACACAACAAGCTTATCAAAAAAGTCTACGAGACATGGATTGTAGACTCCCTAGGATACGATGTTAATCTGATACAAAGTTTTTCATGCCCCAAACTCAAAGGACATAACTAGACCTAATGCCAAAACTTAGGCATGACTTGGTTGTGTTGAACCACTAGCTAATGATGCATGACAGCCATACTCAGTTAAGAAAACAAAAGAAGTATGTATCGGCTTAAAGCAAATCCCTCGGCTGATAAGGCCTCTGTCAACAGCTATATAAAGAAAATAGATTCTCCCAAAATTTAATATAAAGCAATAATAAAGGCCTCCATAGTATCTAGGAAAGCATAAATGAAGCTATGTGGGCCATCAAAGCTATAATGATCTCTATACAAAATCTAAAAATAACTATACATCAAGACATTACACCGAACAACCATAAAACTTCAGCCAACCAACAAATAAGGCCAAGAACATGGCTATACTACCCAAAACACTAGTCTGCTAGCTGTTAAGAGTAGTAAAGCTTGGTTGGGATAGGGCCCTGACATACCCAAAACTATATACAACAAAAGCCAACAAACCTCCTAACTCTAACAGCTCTGGAAGAAAGGGGCTAACCAACCTGAGAGAAGTCAACTGTGATGTTGAGAAGGCCTATCGAGTCATCTGTCAGAACCTTTCGGCATAAATGCAGCAACCCAGGCAATGGGGTATCAGTACGAAATAAGGTACTAAGTAAGAAAGGAAATAGACTAAATAAGAAGGTATCATAAAATACTGAATGTAATATGGTAAGGAAATCAAGAATAATATAAGTGTACTATCCTTCTCCTGAATTTGAACATACAAAAATAATCAAACAACAATCTAAACAAGCCCCCGTGAGCTGGAAAGGTACAAACAACAAACAACACCGCCTACCTAGGACACTCCGTAAGCCCAGAAGGTGCCAATTAAATTTATATACCCCTATCAGTGACGCCTTGCCACCTAGGAAGTCACATAGCCCACTTCATCAACAATATAGACCCTTAGGAAGCATACTGACCCCTTAGGTATCAATATATCCTCGTAGGTAGCACATAGCCCTCTTAGGATACAATATAAATTTGTAAGCAGTTCATCTCCCTCTTAGGCATCAATAAAGTCTTGTAGGAAGCATATAGCCCTCTTAGGCAACAACATAGCCACGTAGGAAGTTCAATGACCTCTTAGGAATCACTATAGTCCCTGAGGCAACACATAACCCTCATAGGCAACAACATAGCCCTATAGGAAATGATCAACATACCTGCAACTAACTATAATATCCTTCATAGGCAACAACATAGCCCCATAGGCAAAGATCAACATACCTGCAACTAACTATAATATCCCAAGGGAAATAATAAACAACCCAATAGGCTAAAGGTGAGTTTTAGCTATAAGCAATTTATACAAATAATCTCTAAGTCATGCCCAACATAGAACCACTATTAATAGAATAAGAGTCCCGAAAATGAGAGATATAACAACTAGAGAAACCAACCACCAAGAATTATAAATACGAGTTCATCAATGATAACAATCATATTGTATAACTTCTAATCTTTAAGGAAAATTTTAATATAAACGAATAGCCTTAACATACTGTCATGCCCCGAGGCTACCCTTTTGATGTAACACGGGACCTAGGATCACAAGTGACCCCAAGCTAACCCTGTGTCTAGCATATCATAAGCATACTATAACATAATTGAGTAAAATATATACCATGTGGAAGCTAAAATGGTAGATGACTTAAAGTGGGGAATACCCACCTAATCTGAATATATCAAAACTTACTAAGAATTCAATACGACTGAAAGATCAACTTAACAAGTCAAGTTGATTCTATTACTATGTCTGAAAAGCCTCTAATTTTTTAGAGTTGCTAAGACATGCCCCCACCTAACTCTAACAAAACTGAATATGAAACGCATGTCTGCTGTCCTCGAAGTATGAGGACTCACCACTGAAACTACTGAATATAGATCGAGAATCGATCTATGCGTGATCTGGATGTTGAATACCTGAACCTACATCATGAAAGTATGTAACACAGAGTATGCATCAATGCTTGGAATTTACTGAGCATGCAGGATAAATATATAAGTTGAACAAAGCATAACTGAGCAATGATATAATTTGAACATGATGCAAATACAGAAATATACTAAAAAGAACTGAACTGAATGCAATGATCATGTACTGATTATTAACATAACATGCTGAGACTGAATACTGAAGTATAATTGGAAACTTGGTCAAATGCACTATAGTCTGACTGTGGGAGCTACTACTAACCGACATTAAATCACGTGAGCTAACTATGGAATCTGATGTATACGCCCCAACGAGAGGACCCAATATACCTTGCAAGGGGTATAAAGGCATGACAGGCGTGATCACTAAATTTGATGCCCACAGAGAGACTTATAAACCTACGGGGGAACGTAGTTCTGGGACTGTGATGGTATGCTGAACCCTAGTCCAACTCAGTGCTAAGCCTACTCCCAACTGGAAATGTGTATGACACAACATAACTGAAATACTAAATTAGCTCAATATTCTGACATGCTAGCTGAAAATGCAACATTTATGTACAGAAAATGAAACATTCGAAATTAGAGGCATGCTTATCTGTTTAACTGACCTACCAAGTGTAATTCATGAACTAAGAGAATCAACACAACTAGGGTTCTAAATTTCATGCAAATAACTAAGCAACGATCTCAAGAAAGCATGATAATCTGATTAGGAACACTATAACAGCTAAATCACAACCAATATCTAAGGTTTCAGAAACCCTAGGTCTAAACAAGATATAGAGAATCAAGAATCTAACTGAATTCTAGGGACCTAGTGGATGAAAGGAATCTACTAGTGAAATCCCACATACCTGGTGATGAAATCTACAGAGAAATCCTTTGATTTTGGGGCTGAAACTTGAAGCAAACCTTCTTATTGTTCTTGGAAAATTGTCGCTTCTTTCTTTTTCTTTATGCTCTGAGTTTGAGTGATTTTTGGTGAATAAAGGTTCTAGGTATGTCTGACTAAGTTATTAGGCTTAAACTGACTAAAACAATGTAGTTTAGGCATTAAACGGCATAGTTTAAGGGGTCCAACGCATAGGAAAAAGACCTTAATGACCCTAACTTAAAATCTGACGAAGGTCATCCACGGAGGGACCTACGGACCGTCGGTTGACCTACCAATCATCGATAGGGGTCATCGATCAAGCTTTGCCTGATAGGGCTTCACTCAAACAAGCTTACATTTTTGCTTCGAGATGGGATTTTATAAAACTCGATGGTATTGGAAAGAGGATTCAATTATCTTTCATTTGATAGGTTATGGGCCACCTAATTCATTTTGTGCTAAAAGATATGACCGTTTGAAGTTGACCCAACAACCAATTCCCTCCAATGGGCTGCTGACCCTCACCTACGGTATGTAGGTCCAACCACAGACCATCCTGGTCAATCGTTGGTGGGATCAGAGACCATAAATATTTGGTACCCAACGACGGACCCTACCTACGAACCGTGTGTCAGACCACGGATGGTCGATGGCTTTCGTAGTTCTTGCACTAGGTTTGGAAAACTGCATTTTTTTTTTATTTTCTCAAATCCAAGGTGTTGCACATACCTTTCAATTGAAGCCTCAAGATGTATGTGTGAAACTTGACCAACCTATCATAACACAACAATTGCTAGAATCAACAAGGTGCTAAAACGAGCCATAGACAATTAATAAGGTGTTAATGTCACACTCGTGGCCGGACAACTCCAAAGAATAAAATGAGTCCAATAAAAATAATAAATGGAAGCTACATCCAACAAAAAATATGCTAACCATATCTCAAAGGAGTGGAGAGCTCCTGGGGAACTATTTCTAGGTGTACTTCACGTCATTTGATCCATCAACCTTCTTACATGACTCTGATAAGAATCAAACCGACCCCCAGTACCTCCTACTCCTTAACACCATCAATATACACCAATAATAACCCAACTCATTATGACAAAGGGTCTTTCCAGAGAAACAATAACCAAAACACCATTTTATGGCTCAAAAATCTATAAAACGCTACTAGAACATAAGATTATGAAGGAGGGTCAAAGGGGAATGATTTCATTGACAAAATCTTTGATACACCAAGCTAAACAATCTACCTCTTTAAACTAACAACAGCCAAAGCCAAAGTCAACGACAAACTACAACAAGTCAAGACATCTACAACTTTTCATAACTATAAGCTTAGAATCTCGACTCAACAAAAAAATAAGTGTAAGAGATCCTTACCCTGCCAATATATATCCATAGATCCTGCCAAATACTCAATAATTATCTTCTATATCGCTGCCACAACGCCCATGAAGATACTCCATGAAATCAATAGGAAAAACTATACCAAAATGATGAGCTTGCTATATAGAGCAACTTCCGTTAAATTTTCGATTTGAAAGAATCAATATCCATGGAGAATTTAGGGACTTTAATTCTGATTTTATATGAATTTTTGTTGATTTTTCTGTGTTAAATAGCTTTTTATAAAGCTAAACCGACATAGGTGCTATGGGCCCACCTTGACATACCTGCTTTCACAGTCTTACAAAAATGTGAATACCTCTCTATTCTGAAGTCGTATGGATGAACAGTTTAGTGCATTGGAAACTAGACTCATTGACCTTCATTTTTTTTATGTTGGGGTACTACTAGTTCTTTATCTATTAGGAGAAAAACCACAACACATTTAACCCAACATTTGAGAGAATTTCTTAAAGATAAGCTACAATAACTTTTTCTGACTTTCAGTTTGGATCTTGCTTGACATAGAAGGATAACATACAACCATTGTTTAATAAAAATACCTTATAAATCATCCGTCTTAACACATTAATATCTTAGTATTATCCTTAAATTATGATTTAATTCCAACGTTCAACAGGTGGGGTGTCATAACTTCAAACATGATAGCCTTAGGTTGGTTACATATATGACAAGATTTATTAATATTTACTTCTATTGTGTTTGGAGACTTCCCCTCATGACCAGAGCCTACACCCTGGACGTGGCCGACACTCGAGAACCATTACTGGTTCCCAAGCAAACCCTCATCTTGGCTGACTACAAGCGGAAGACTAACTTCAAGCATACAAAGCTTAAAACTGAAAATGCTTAACTTTGAATATAAATAGAATATTCAACTAGCTAAAATAGGCAACTCAAGTCTTTAAAACATTTAACAAAATAAATGAAACAAACTTCTCAAACTCTATTGTCTATCTATGAAGCCTCTAAATAAAAAAAGATGGATAACGGGACAAGACCCACGACATCCTAACAAAACTAATAGTAAATGAAATCCTCTGGAAGCAAGGAGGCTCACCATAGCTAACGCAAACTGCAAGTGGTATGAATATGAAAAACTCAACTCAAAGACTTCATGGGTAACATGTAATAGTTCCATTATTAGGAATATAATCTTAAAGGGTTAGGAACTCAATACTCAAAACTTAGAACTTGAAGATAATACTTCTTTCAAAGATGCTCAATTTATAAAGTTCATGAAGAATTTATAGGCATAAACGACTCGACTCAAGGTCTACATAACAATATGGAACTCATGTATATTACTCTTCTCATTCTCATACTTTCTCAAAACTTAGTTCAAATCGAAAGTTGATCTCAAAGGATTCACATTTGAACTCAAAGACTTTCTTGAATTTTACTCTTAACTCTCTCTTGAATGTGAATTATGAATTCAAGAGTTATGGTTCATGGTATGAAGGGTATCGTGATAATAAATTACACTCATCAACACATTCTCCTCATTCTCATACTCACTTGCTCGAGTCTTGAAACAAGTTATTAGAAATTGTAGAAGACTCCTCAAAAGGACTCAAAGGGACTTTCTCAAAATGTTCGGAAGGACTCTCAAGGCTTAACTCTTAACTCTACTTTGAATTTGAATTATGAATTAAAGTTTATGATTCATGTTATGAGTGATTTCTAGGTGTTTAGAAGTAGTTTAGGGTGTTTAGAATTAATAGGGGTTGAAGAAACCTTTTTAAAGGACTCGGAGAGCCAAAACGAGGGAGAAGAGGTGGAGGCAGGTGACCCTGGGGCACTAAGTGGTGCAGGGCACCAGCCCTCTACCTACAGAGGTGTGGTTGGGGTGCACTGGCTGGAGTAGGGCGCTAGGCCCCAACCCAGAAAACCCTGACGACTATCTTTGCTCATTTTCTCACCCTAACTCGCCTAAAATTGAACGGTTTCTTTCCTTATCACTTAGATTCGAATACCCAACCTAAGTACATACTAATATACTCAAAACAACCCTCAAATCCCAGGGATTTATCTCAAGAATCCATCAAAACCCCAACAAAACAAGATTTCGAATGAAACTTCAAGAAGACTTACCAAGAACTCATCAAGAACTCAACATACTCAAACTCATGGATAAAATATGTAAAAAAAACTCATGATTGGCGTGTCGATGAATGAACACAACACTATGACAACTTACATACCTCTTAGGATAAAATCCTTGGCGAAAACCCCTCGAAGATCGCAAGAATCTTGATCATCTTGAACCTTCCTTCTCTTCTCCTCTTTTCTCTTCTTTTCTCTTCTTGAACTCTCTTCTAAAACCCTAAGTGTACTGGGGATGAATGAAACTGATTCTAATCTATTTGGACCACTAAATTATTACTAAAAATGAATTAAATCTGATTGGGTAAAAAAAAGACCAAAATACCCCTCATATTTTTGGGTAACTTTCCTTAACTGGACAACTGACTTCAAAAGGGAATATCTCACTCATACGAGCTTGAAAAGTAGCAAGCTTGGTGTCATTGGAAACATAATTCAAAGACATTTCATTTGATATCTTATGGGCCACCTAATTCATCATGTATTGAAAGTTCTGGTTGTTTGAAGTTGACCCAAAACTTAAAGGAACTTAGGAATGACTTGAATGATTTTATCTTTAGTTCTTTTTGGAACTCAAGGTTCTATATCTAGTGACCTTAACACTTAAGAAATTTTAAATTCCTCAGTAAAACCCTACTCACAACAAAGGAGGGTTCGACTTAGCTCAAAAATTTTCTGGGGTGTTACACTTCCATGTTTACACAACCATATGAAGTATTTAATTTTTTCTAGACAATATAGTTTCCATATCCAGTTATAGTAAGAACTTATATGGTCTGAGTTTTTCCCTTTATCCCTTATGTACAACAAGAAATTAGTATAATCTTTCCAAACTTGTCGTGTGAGCCTGGTGTTATCGATATGTAAAAACTCCCAAGTAAGTTTTTGATAGTTTCTTGGATCCTCTATTATACAATATGTTTTTACTACCAATTCTCTCTTCATTTTAGTATTAGGAAGCCATTTGTCTTTTCCTAAGGGATATTTTTGATCCACCCCCTAAGGTTTATTCTAGTCCTTGAGAGAATTACCATACATAAGATGAATATGTATGAGGACATGGTTCCCCTTATCTTATTCCTCTCGATAGTTTGAAATACTCCGTCCTATCACCATTTATAGGTATTGCTAAACTACTTATGGAGATGTAGGACATAATTGGCCAAATCCATCGGTGGCCTCCTAAAGTCGGCACCAAGTTTCACATAGACACGTCAACTGGATGATGTTCATTTTAGACACTTTAAGTAGGGTCCTATTATGTCATCTTGAAACTTTTTGTTGAGTTGGCATATTATGTGTGCTACACTTACTTTGAGCGCGTGAAAGGCGTAATTTTTATGATTTTTAATTTTTTTAAATTTCTTCTTCTTCCTTCTCTCTCCTTCCCACATTTCCTGCCACCACCTAACTTTCTCCTCACTTTGTCATTTCTTGATGTGGAGAATTGAAGTAATAATATATATCAGCAAAATTAATTTAAGAAAGGACCCAAATATGTCTAGAGCATATATCTTCTTCATGATATCAAATTTCTCCACCTAATTTTTTCCATAGTTTCATTGTCGAAAAGTTCACCGAATCCTTCAAATGTTCGTTGGTCTATTTTAACATCTTTATATTTAAGTTATTTTTTTTTTAGATTCAATTTTTTAAATACTAATATTCTACTTCTCAAAGCTTTTAACTTTTTCTATTTTGATGAACCCATTTCAAGTAAATTCATAAATAGATCTGATTTTATCATGGATAAATTATTTTGGGTACTTTGAAACTTTCAAAACGAGCAGTTCCAGTGGTGAAGGTGATTGAAGGAAAAAAAAAAGGATGAATTTGAAGGATTGAAGAGATGGAAATAGTGTGATAGTTGGATTATGGGTATTTGCTTATGACGCAAATTGGTTATAATAGGTAGATTTGAAGAAAGAGATGGTAGTAATGCTAATCTTCAAATTTGAAGAAGAAGGCATCAAGGTAATAGTGGTGAGAGGAGGTGGAGATGTGGAAATGGTGGAGGAGAAAAAGAAAGGTGTTATATAATAATTTTTTTCCTTTTTCTTCTTTATTAAAAGTTAATTTTTAAAGTAATTAATTAATTAAATAATTTTAAAATAGGTTTTTATTCATACTATATTTTTTTAATGATTATTTTTTATATATAAGCCACATGTCATAATTTAATTCGCTACTTTGACACGTCATTGGCGAGTGTAATACACACATCTTATATATTTGTTTATCAAAAAAGTGTCAATATGACACAACGGTCCCCCTACTTAAGGTGTTTAAAATGAATAAGGCCTACTTGAGGTGTCCAAGTGAGAATTGATTTCAACTTTAGGTGACTACCGATGGGTTAGGCATTAAGTTTATTATGTTTTGGGGAAATCCAAAATATATGAGTGTTTTCGAAAAAAGGATCACTCTATTTTGTTAAAAGCCTTTTCCAGATCAACTCTAAGGATCATGTTGACATTTTCCCTTACATTTTAAAGAATTTAGTTATGATGATTTCTTGTACCACAATTGCATTATCTATAACTTGTCTACTTTATAGATAGATTGATAGGCATAGAATAATTATGTTGTTCATTATAGGCTTTAATATATTTGAAAAGATTTTGATGATCATTTTGTAGATGGGGTTGTATATTCTTATTGTCCTATTATCCTTAAGTGTATTGGCCACCTTATTTTTGTTGGGTGATTTACTTATTTGATTTGATATTTCCTGAATGTCTCATTAGATGTCTAGAACAATTTGATAAAGTATTTATGAGTTTATTCTTTTTGGCTTGGGTAGATCATATATTCAATTGCCTTTCTCATTTTGTAGGGAAGTTATTCTATTTCTTCTCCTACTATTCAGAGTTGTTGTGTTAATAAATTTAGTGTTAGAATTACCCTCATTTAACAAGTTAATTCTAGATTTCAATACGAAAGATAAATTTATGAGTAAAAATTATTAAATTGAAGGAAAATATATTAGACCCATAGTCAGTGGCGGACCCAGGATTTTTGTTCAGGGGGTTCAAAAAATAAAAGTATAAACATGTAAATAAGCATACAAAACAAAATTTCAAGAAAGTAGTAGTATATAGTTTTAGTGGCAGACACTTGAATTTTTTTGAGTTTAAAACCACACTTTTAGCATGTTTTATAAAGTAAAACAACTAAAAAAATGTGAAAAATGGAAATAAAAAAATGGAAAATAAAATACTGAAACTAAGAAAGAAGAAAATAAAACGCTAACATATTAGTGGCAGACACTTGAACTTTTTTGGGTTTAAAACCACACTTTTAGCATGTTTTATAAAGTAAAACAACTAAAAAAAATGTGAAAAATGGAAATAAAAAAAATGGAAATAAAAACTGAAACTAAGAAAGAAGAAAATAAAACACTAACATAGGGATTTGAACCCTCAACGTGAAGGTTAATTCCAAGGGGACCTGCCACTGGACTATCAATTTCTCTTTATCTTTAAGGGGGTTCAAAGTAGATATATCCACATAAATATAGAAAACTTACCTTATATATACAGTGTAATTTTTTGCCGAGGGACGAACCCCCTCGAAACAACGTGGGTCCACCCCTACCCATAATATATAAAATACATAGTATGTTTCATATGTGTAGCAAGTTGCAGTTACTAGGATGTAGTCAGGTCTTACATCCTAGCCTTGTCGAAAATTTTCTATCGAGTAGAGGGATCTCATCACTATTCGACTAGACCATTACTTGATACCTACTTTGAGTCGAGTAGTCATGATTTGAATAAAAAATATTCACTATGGGCCCGAAAAAGTGCTCCTTCAAATTCATCAATATAACATAAATTGTGACAGTTCTTAACATTGCATCATAAGTTTTTGTGGTCTATAACGTCTTACTCTCCTAGCTCTAGCTTAACAATGGTGAATCAGCAAATTCGTTAAGAGTGTCAAATTTAATATATATACATGAAAAATATATTTTGACCAATATAATTTTTTTTAATTTTTCGATATACATGGTAAAATTTTTCTAAAAAGTGTATTCAACTAGTCATCCTTCATTATTTATGGCTACACCACTGCATAGCTCTAGCTTAAAAAGAGTTTTTACCAACAAGCGGAAAGAATCTGAAAAGGGAAGAATCAAGTTTCTTAGGGGATTCAAATATTGTTCGAGGTAGGTGATGGTTGTGATTTCATGTAGGTGTGATATATGTTAGTAATTACTTTGTTTTAATGCATGTATGTATGTGAATGCTACATTATTGATCACACTAATCATAAATGAGTATGAATTAAAAATCGTATGCCATGAATCAACTCTTGATTGCATGATTATGAGAATGTACATTGTGATTGTGGCCTGTTGAATGGATCGGGTGTTACATTCCAACACACTAACTTGGATCGGGTGCCACATTCTGTCGCATATATGGGATCAGGTGTCACGTCTGGCACACTAACTTGGATCGGTTACCACGTACCGGTACACTAACAGTTTGGGTATGGGTTCCATGAGAGGACCATTGACTTGACATGACTGTATATATTGAGAATTGTGAAATTGTACGTTGTTCGTAAGTGATAATTGATATTGCATATGTTCGGTATATTCATGTTTTGTAATGTTGTGGTTACTTGTATGTGTACTAATACTGCACTTGCTCTTTCTTTGTTGAGTACATGGAATCTTCAGACGGCTACTGACAAACCTCGTTTAAAAGACTAGTGATTGACTTGAATTCAAGGGTGAGTCAGTTCTTCCAGACTACCATGAGTTCTCTTTTTGTTTATGTCCATATCTTCAGACTTAAACTAGTATTTAGGTTTTCTTATGTTTAATTCGGTTGTACCCATTTCCTTTATACTTATGATCCTTGTAAGAGTTTTGGTACATGGACTTTGAGGTTCTAGGCATTATTTCCGCATTTGGTTGTTAGACTTTTGTTGGAGTTTATGGAAACTCCCTATTTTCCTTTTCTTGGACATTTAAACCTGCTTTTGTATCTTTAAATGCCTAAGTTTTGTTGGTTGAGTTGTTTAGTTTGGGATGTAGTAATGGTTTTCCCACTGGAGGGTTAGTGTGGGTGCCAATCACGACGGTCTGGGTCGTGACAATAGATCTTCAAACTTTTTCTCTAAGGAAAGAATAAACCAAATATAAAAGAAAATTATATATTCCTTTCAAAAAAAGTTCAAGAATTTATGGTAATACTTTGACTTTTCTTTAAGGAAAAAAAAATAAATTTCAAATAAAGAAAGAAAATCAAGGCAAAACCCTAATAAAAAGGACGTGGCAAAATATCTTATTTCCCAAAAACGTGATTTCTTCCCTTTCCTCCATGGTTGACTTTGAGAGCTCACTTTAGGTGATTTCAAAGAGAGTTTTCAAGACAAGTCTTTTGGGTAAGTAATTTTTAACACCAATACTTCATTACCCATTCTTTATCTATTGATTTTAACTTAAAATTTATGATTTCAAATCAAAATTTGGGGGGGGGGGGGGGGGGTACCATGAACATTAGTCTTAGCACTTTCCGTGTTTAGGAATGATTTCTATCTCATTTTTTATATAATTTTACGTGTGAGTTCAAAAATTCTTGGATAACATATTTTTCAATAAAAATTCCAAAATTTCCTTAGCCTTTGCGTTTCACTTTTTGGGATTGTTTTGGACCCAATTTTAAGAATTAGAAATATGGGTGTTATTATTCACCTTTTCTCATTCTTAAATGATAATTGAATAGAATGTGTGGATTCTAAGGATCGGTGCAAGGGAAGGGCTGAGACTTGACCCATTCTTCTACTCTTTAAAGACAAGTGGACCTCTTTGACTTATTTACAAAGTTTTTGAGACTCTATGTGTTTTTGTGATGGAGAGTAATGGGAAATAGTAGGAGGGTGTGTGTGTGGATAATGTGACAAGTACCCACCCGAAAACTAGAGTCAAGCATGTGGGTTAATTGCACTTGTTTGAGTCAATACTGTATATTATGTCCATGGGTGGCTTTGATGACTATTATGATTTCCTTATTCGTGATATGACCATGAGTGGTGTTCCTGATTATTGAGTGAAATTTTCATCCTCTCATTATGCATACGATCTGACTTACTTGTAATTGTGATGAAACTCTGATATGAAATGACACTATGAGAAATTGAAGAAGTCTAAAATGGAAAGACAAGTGGATATGACTTCAAGACTTTGAGGGATGTTCTCCGCGTAGGGGTAGGTGTATGGACTTATATGTGCCCTATGGGTCTCGGCTATCCTCTGAGCAACGAGTGCGTATAGGTAGGGCAAACATGCATCATTCTTTATGACATTTGCATTGCAAGTGCACCTCATTATCATTGATAGTTGTCTGTGAGTGATTTATTGTTAACAATGATTGATTTCTCTTGTAAGTGCTACCCGAGTTACCCTTTCCTCGTTAGTGTCATTGTTGAAAATCAGATGGTGTTGCTTATTCGTTGAGTTACTTCTATTGCATTACATCATTTATTATTATTGTATCTGCTAGGATGGATTGAATTCTGATTTCTATGTAGGTTGTAGTATTTTGGAGATTGGGATGATCTGATAGGGTTGGGTGTTCATCATCACTTTTTTTAGGGTCAACTAGGGATACTTGTTGAGTGCCCATTGTTGTTTATGTACTCACTCCCTCGCTTTTCGACACTTGTGTAGGTTATGACCTCAGTTGATCCTGATCACCTTCCTGTATCCGCTACTAAAAAACCGCCAAAAAACATGGTCAAAAGTGACGGACTACATCCATTTTTTGGTCAAAATCGATGAAAAAGAGACGCAATCAAGTTCACCGCTTTTTAGCAGCATAAACAACTAGTTTCTTCTAACCACTTGTAAATAAATTCAAATTAATTCATCCTAGTAAAAATAAATACATAATAAACATCCTACAAAAATGTAATATCCCGCCTTAGAAGTAGGTAGAAATAGAAAGAACCAATTTGGAAAGAGCCAATATGAGAATTTGTTAAGTAGTGAGTTTTGGGTCAATTTCAAATGACCTTAACTTTTAGTAAAAGATTATTTAGGTGGCCTATAAGATATAAAATGAAAGGACTTGGAATCCTCTTTCCAATGCCACCGATATTGCTAACTTTCGAGTTCGGATGAGGAAGATATGGCCATTTGATGTTAGCATGTCTAGTTAAGGAAAGTTACCAAAAATATGAGGGATATTTTAGTCTTTTCCTTACCCCATTAGATTAAAATCACTTTTGGTATTATTTTGGGGTCAAATCTGATTTGGATCAGTTTTACAAATCCCATATATGCTTAGCATTTTGAGAAGAGTTAAAGAAGAGGAGAAAGGGAGAAAAATCAAGGTGTTCATCAAGTTTTCTTGTGAATCAAAGGTTGTTTCTCCACGAGTTTAACCCCTAAGAGGTATGTAAGTTCTCATAGTGTTGGGTTCGTTCACCCAATCGCCAATCATGTTATTTTCGACGCAATTTCATTTTTAAAGTTGAAGAATTTAAGTTCTTGATGAGTTTTCTTGAAGTTTCATTTGTAATCTCGATTGTTGAGGTTTTGATGAATTCTTGAGATAAGCTTTAGTAGTTAACGGGTTGTTTTGAGTAGATTATCATATAATAGTTTTGGGTATTCGAATCTAAGTGGGTTGGGAAGAAACCATTCGATTATAGGCGAATTAGGGTTAGAAAACGAGAAAGAAAATTCGTCAAGAAGTTCTAGGCAGGGGCTGGCGCGCTACGCCAGTAGTGTGCCACAAAAGTTTTTCTGTAGTTTTGGTCTTGGGGCTCTGCGCCACTCAGTATGCCTCAAAACCCCTTTAGTAGTTTAGGGGTTGTCGCCCCGCACCACTCAGTGCACCACTGTCGCCAGGTCCCTTACTCTTTCGTCCTTCTTTTCGTATGAGTTCCCTCGAATTGTACCCATGCTTTCTAATTGATCTCTACACTATAAATTACATATAAATACCAAAGATCATCCATAACATGATATCATGACCTTGAATTCATAATTCAAATTCAAGGTAGAGTTAAGAGTCAAGTCTTGAGAGTTCCTTTGAGTCTTTTGAGAAGTCTTTTACAACACTTTTTAAACTTGTTTTAAGACTTGAGAATTTGAGTTTGAGGAAGAGTAGAGTTGAGTTCATTTTATTTAAAATTATCTATGGGAACTAAGTATTCCCAAGAGTAAATATTTTCACATTTAAGATGAGAGGAAACACCGATTTCCAAAAGTGTTTTTGAGCAGTTTTGAGTGCAATCTCTTCAAAGAGAACTATTTTGAGTAATAATCTCAAAATAAGAGAAAGAGTTATGTTTTTAAACATTAGAGTCAAGTTATATTTTGAGAATAGTATTGAACACTGATATAGGGACGAGTACATATAACTCAGAGTCCTCATAAACTATGTAGCCGACGTGGGTAGAAAGGGTCATACTTTTTAGATGATTCCTTATTGGTTTTTAGCATGGACTAGTGGATCCACTTAGTTAGTAGGTCCTATACCCCAGCAAAGTATAGGACAATTCTAGAAGCGTGGGCTCAATGTTGTATCATCACATAGCTCATAGTGATTGTTATCGGTTAGAGAATCTCCCACAAAGTTATTTTGTATTTTTGCATACAAACTGAGTTATATTGTATTTTCTAATACATCGAGTTATTGTTTACTATTTTAAAAGTTTTTCTTTATAATGCATCATTACTACTGCTTTATATTGAAATGAGTTGAGTAAGTTTCAGTATCTTTGAGGTTGAGTTGAGTTGAGAGGTGGTAAGTAGTTTCTTTCAGTTCCAGTTCAAGCTTATGTCATGTTTATATTTCCCCTCGCATAATTGTGCATTCCATGTACTGACGACATTTGTCATGTATCTTTTATGATGCATATATAGGTAACCAGGATCATCAACCAGTGCTTCGTTGATCTAGTTAAGTTCCACAGTTATTTGGTGAGCCTCCTTGCTTCTAAAAGATCCCTTATTTATCTTGTTTATTTCAATTTTGTTAGGATGATCGGGAGTCTTGTACCGACATCCCTCATAGTATTAAAGGCTTCATAGATAGATAGACACTAGTTCACCAGTTTTTTCATTTTCAGTTGTTTATGTTGAGACTTGAGTTGCCTCTTTTGGCTAGTTGAATGTTTCTTTAAACATTTTTGAGTTTATCATTTTGACATATTTGAGTTAGAGTTTATCTTTTTAGTTATTCAATGTTGAGTAAGTCTTCCGTTGATAGTTGAGTCCGGCCAAGGGTTCTCTTGGGGCCAACAATGGTTCTGGAGTGCCGGCCACGTCCAAGGTGTAGGCTCGGGGCGTGAAAACAAATTATAAAACAACAAACTTAAATTAATTTTCAAAAATATCTAAATCACAATTTAAAGACTTATAAAGTCTTTCAAAATTTGTTTCAAAATTTAAAAAAGCTCATAAACTATCGAGATAGAAGCTAATTAGGGAGTGCAATCTATATAATCATCCTCCTCCTCACTCTCGTCGTCGGTGCCCTCGGCAGGGGACGATGTAGTTATAGGTCAACCAGCGAGGTTCAACAATTGTTCTCTGATTTGCTGAACAGTCGCACTCATGTTTTTTTATTCAGCTACTCTTTTTTGCTCAGACTCTACAAATGCTGTCGTAAGTTTTGCTATTTGAGCATGCATAGCAGCAATATGAATACCGTCAAGTGCTTCGGCTTGATGTGATGATTCAATACCGTCTTAGCCTGACTGGAGTCATCATACATCATTTTGGGGGCCTCGACCATTGACTCTACCCTTGTGCCCCACTACCACTTTGTTTGTCCAAATTTGAGTGGACAGTTTAGGTGTCATTTGGATAGAACTATCTAGATTCTCATTCACATACTGATGATATTTTCCTTGCATATTAAAAATAAAAATTAGCATCAATATATATATATATATATATATATATATATATACACACACACACACACACACACACATATATATATATATATACACATATATATATTCACTATTCATATTCATATTCATTATTCATATTAATTAAATGACTTACAAAAGATCGTTTGGCCCTTTCCTCCACCTACACATCCGGAACCAACTCATTTTCTTTCTTCTTTACATAAGTCCCCTTGAAAACCTCTGGTTCAAGGGGAGTGCGCCCCATTTTTTTTCCTTTATATAAAAAATGAAATTATAACAATATTAATCAACTAATTATTTATCTAAAAGTTTGAATTAGAACTTATCATCTCTCTTGTAATTGTTCCAACTCTCTTTGCACCTCTGGTATGCAACGAGCCACCCTTAAGACTGCCTCTAGCCTTATAGGCTTGTTTGGACATCGCCTTGAACTTATCTATATTCCAATACTGGCATAATTCATCAAAAAGATGAGGCAACATCCAACTCAGACACTAATCAGTATCCCACACTTTCTTCAGCCAACTAGATAGTCTCGTGGATGCCCTCCTCTCAGATGTGGTCGCAATGACCATTTTGTACCTTAGTTCCCAAGTACTCATAGTCTGAAAAAAAATGAATAGCGTTAGATAATTAAGAAAAAAGTAAAGTATAATAAAATTATTAAACTTAACTAAAAAACTATTTACCTTAAATTCTTTAAACATCGTCTGACGTATAATGTTTGGGATTTTGCTCTAACATTTATATGCCTATGTAAAAAGTCTTCTCACACACTTTCTTAAAGCCTGGACAACATCCTTTGCAGTATTCCACCTACAAAACACATAATAAACAAGTTAGTTCATGAATAGTATAATAAAGTATAAAAATTAAGTATAATAAAGTAACAAATAGATAACAAAACAAACTTACAATGATATCTCCGGCTCAATCATGACTCTGCCAACTTGACAGTCTATCCCGGTACTAGACAGACGTCTCATCTTATGTAGCACTAAGTATATGTTTAGGTGATACACTAGGATCCACATAATGTTGAGTCAATGGAGGTGTGCCGGCCACAACATTTGACTGCCCACTACTAGAATCTCTAATCCTCATGGCAGATAGCTGAGGAGATATACTTGTGGAAGATGGAGAGGGAGATGGAGTACCAGCCGATAACCTACCTGTCGATAAGGGTCATGCTCAACAAATAGACTCTAAAGGTAGGTCCTTGTAGTATCGTGAATGCAATGACTGTGTAAAGGAAGCACCGGTTGGTCGACGATAATTAGGATAATATGTTCGAGGATCCGACATAGTAAACAGAACAGTAAATAAATGGGTATCATGAGTAATGCGCTCTGGTGCAAAAGAGTGAAATCCTGGAATATCCTCAAGATCCATGGATCTCCAAGACTTCTTCTTTCAGCCTTATTAAGCTAGCTAACTCCAAGATGCTCGTGAGATCTATCACCCTCACCCCCTGATGACATCTTTATGCAAATTTGCATGGATCATATATAAGTTTATATACCTAAATAATCAATTCATAAATATTACATTCCAAGATTTACAAAGTTCAAGATTAATTAATTCATAAATACTAATTAAGTTTAAGTTATTATATATTAAGTTCAAAGTTCTAATTAAGTTCAAATATATTAAGGTCAATAAAATTTTAAGTACTTCAAGGTTCAAATTAAGTACAAAGTTCTAATTAAGTTCAAATTAAGTTCAAGTATTCTAATTAAGTTCAATTGTTAAGTTCTAATTAATTAAGGTCAACAAGAATTACTTATATTCAAGTTCTAAGTTCAAGTTCAAGTTCAAGTTTATATTGAATTTCTAAAATTAGTTATATATAAACTTCAAATCAAAGAATTGGTTATATTCAAGCTCTAAGTTCAAGTACAAGTTCTAAATTCAAGTTCATATCTAATTTCTAAAATTAGTTATATATAAACTTCAAATCCAAGAATTAGTTATATTCAAGTTCTAAGTTCAAGTTCAAGTTCTTTATTCAAGTTCATAGCTAATTTCCAAAATTAGTTGTATATAAACTAAAAATCCAAGAATTAGTTATATTCAAGTTCTAAGTGCAAGTTCAAGTTCTAAATTCAAGTACATATCTAATTTCTAAAATTAGTTATATATAAACTTCAAATCAAAGAATTAGTTATATTCAAGTTCAAGTTCTAAATTCAAGTTCATATCTAATTTCTAATATTAGTTATTTGTAAACTTCAAATCCAAGAATTAGTTATATTCAATTTATAAGTTCAAGTTCTAAATTCAAGTTCATATCAAATTTCTAAAACTAGTTATATATAAACTTCAAATCCATGAATTAGTTATATTCAAGTTATAAGTTCAAGTTCAAGTTCTAAATTCAAGTTCATATCTAATTTCTAAAATTAGTTATATATAAACTTCAAATCCAAGAAACATTTATATTCAAGTTCAAGTTCTAAATTCAAGCTCATAAATTCTAAATTCAAGTTCATATCTAATGATTTTCTAACTCCAACTTTCCAACTTACTAGATTGAAGAATTTCTAACTTGTAAAATTCAAATAATCTAATTAATTTGAACTTTATATACTATTCATCAATTCACAACTCAATAATATTAACAAAATTCACTTAATTATACTCAAAACACCTCAATTACTAATTCAAAAAAATCTCATCGATCAATATATATTCATGAAATTCAAACATCCATCCTATACTCAAAACACTTCAATTACTAACTTCTAACTTCAAATTAACACTTGAGTGACTAACAATCAATCAAATTAAAAATAATCTCAATTCACAATCAAATTACATATTCTCAAATTCAAACTAGTCTTAAAATCAAAACACCCTAACTCAGTGACTAACTAACAATCAATCATTCAAACTAACGATCAATAAAACACAAATTCAATAAACCAATTTAAAATATCAAATATAATTCAAATTGAAAAAATTTAAAACTAAAATTGATGAAACCCTAACCCTAAATTAAAGGATAAAGAGACAATGAAGAGAGGAGATGGCGTTGACGGTGATAGCAAGCGGCGAGGACGGCATTGTCAGCGTCAATACAGTCGATCTGGTCTCCCGACGGCGGCACAATGGATCTTAGAGAGAAGGAAGAAAGAATGAGGGAATGGGAAAATGGGGAAATTTCGCATCTGGTCTCCCACATATTTTTAAGAAAACTGACGGACAACATCTCTTTGTCCGTCACTTTTTTAGAAATAATTGACCTACATTTTGACCAAAAAGTGACGGACTAAGAGACGTTGTCTGTCGCTTGTTTTAAATGTTTGACCATATATTTTGACCCAAAAGCGCCAAACTTAGAGATGTCGTCCGTCTTTTTTTAAAAATAATAATTAATAAATTCAAATTAATTAAAAACGATAAACGGCGTGGTTATTTTTTAATGGGAAAAAAGAAAAAATATACCTCCGAACTATCACAAATGGTACACACATACCCTCAGTTATACTTTAAGATTGTATATACCCTTACCGTCAATCTTTTGGGTTGTGTATACCCTTAAAACTAACAGAAGGACACATGGCTTCATCTCAACAATTTACCCGATTTTATTTATGTTTTTACCCAAAATTACAAAACCCACCCATTTTTCATAATTTACCCACCCATGACCCAAATTAAAACACCATGACATTTAAAATAAAAATAAAAAACAAAGAGCCATCCTCCATTAAAACATAACCCAAAACTTTTTAATTCAAACAAAAGACAAAATTGTTCCTCAACACATCTTCATTTGCAACTCTGTTTCAAATCTCATTAAAATGAAGACACAATAGCATGTTCTTTCATTGAAAAACAAGAGACCCATTTTAATTTGTTGTTCAAATCTATTTGTTGTTGAATGGGATTGGAAATACTACCACCAATGATTGACAAAATTTCAAGTTTAAAAGTGGATCTTTAATAGAAACAAAAATTTCAAATTTAAATAGATTTATTGTTGTTGAAAGAGGTTGGAAATACTACCGACATTGATGGACAAAGCTTCAAGAAAAGTGGGTTTGCAATCAAATAAGAAAATTTGAACTTAAATTGATTAGTTGTTGTTGAAGCGGGTTAAAACTACTATCAGATAAAGCTTAAAGCTTTAATTGGGTTTAAAATTGAATCAAAAAATTTGAGCTCAAATTGATTTTTTGTGGATAAAAGGGTTCGAAAATATTCTTGAAATAGATTTTGATGAATTGAACCAAGTGCACCATATTTTTGTGGTTGTTGTTGGAAAGCTTTTGATTTTAATTTTGCACAGGATTGAAAATATTCTTACAATCTATTTGTGTCGTTGAAAGAGTTTGATTCATTGTTGTTGTCTGAAAACTTTAAGGAGGATGCATTGGGTTTGTTCTACATGAAGATTTTTTTTATCTCTCCTTTTTTTTTTTTTTTTTTTTTGATAAGCAAGGAATCAATGATATTTCCTTACAAAAAAAATGAATGGTTATTTGGTTGTGGGACGGATGGATCTTTTAATTTAGGTAAATAAATAAATAAAATCGAGTAAATGGTTGAGATGAAGCCACGTGTCCGTTCGTTAGTTTTAATGGTATACACAACCCAAAAGGGTAACGGTAAGGGTATATACAAAACGGAGGATATTAACATAACATTTGTGATAGTTCAAGGTAGATTTGTCATTTTTCGCTTTTTTAATTTATAAATAATTATTTTTAATAAAAAGCGGCAAACATCATCTCTATCTATATTAAATAATTAATTATTAATTTTATATATATATATATATATATATGGCACAAAAATCTGCAAAAAAATGTGTCGGACTAAGAGATATCATCTGTCACTCTTTGTAAAATAATTTAAAAAATAATTATTTTTATTAAAAAGCAATGGGCAATGTGGTAAATGGCGTCATTTTTTGGGCCTACACCGTCCGTGGTTTTTAGATGTCCATCATTTTTTAACAGTTTTTTAGTAGTGATCACTATCTGAGGATTGCACTTAGGAGCACATGAGGTAGTTTCTAGTTGTTCTAGCAGACGTTACATATCCCTTTTCATTATATCTTTATTCTATTTTAGAACTAGAGACATTTAGCCTTGTACTTTCATCGAATTCGTCTTATTATCTAGTGGCTTATACACATGACACCAAATTTTGGGGAAGGGTATATTTATATTTACGCTTTATTGTCCCTTCTCCCTAAAAAACCAAATGAAAACATAAGTACTTCTATGGATTAAGAAATGAGAGAAAATAAAATGAAAAGTAACCATATATATATTCACCAAAAAAATGAATGTAACCACACATGTACTTAGTACCTATCAGAAACTTGTGGCAGAAAAAACTTGAAACATCAACCTTACAAACATTGGTCTCTCTACCTTCCCAATTTAAACTAATAACAAAATAAGGTAAATTCCACTTTGCTTTGAGGTAATATTAGACTGCTAAATTATTATGCATTCTCATTCTCCTTCTTCATTCATATCGTGTCGACGAGGAGATTGTTGAATTCTAGACAAATGTTCATTCAACCTCCTTTCAAGATCTTAGAGATCATTGTGATTTCTGCCCAAGACCTTTCTCCCGTGTCGAAAATGTTACGCACCTTTGCAGTTGCGTATATACATAATGACCATAGATTAACAACTAGGGTGGATCATCAAGGTAAAACAAACCCTACATGGAATTATAAGATGGTTTTTCGTGTGGATGACAAGTTTCTTATTTCAGAATCTTCTTCTGTAATGTTTGAGATCTACAACGTTGCATGGTTACGCGATCTCCCTATTGGCACAACACACCTTATGATAAATAGTTTTTTCCCTCCTCTTTCATCCAATAATCCAACCATGAGATCAACTATGCTTCATATTCGTCGTCCAAGTGGTCATTTACAAGGGCTCCTTCATGTTAGTGTTCAATTAATTGACACTAGCCCTCCAGAAATCCTCTGTTCTAGAAGTGAATTGAGCACCTCAATATGTACAACCGAAGTTTCATCATCAAAAGATGAAACAAGAAATTGTTATGATGAAAAGAATGACAATACCTTGATTATTTCTAAAGGTCATGACATGCTATATGAAGAAGAAATTACCAAGAATACTCATGATCAGGATATCAAAAAAAATAAAAATAGGGGAATGTTACTACATTTACGTAGTAAACATTTAATGTCTAATAGCAATTCAAATTTATTATCTCCAAATCAAAAGATGAAAACGACACCAACAATGTCATTTTGCTCAGGGGTTCAACCAATACCATCAATTGTAGCAGAGGATATGAAGAAAGGATTGTATCAAACAGGGGAAGGAATAGATTATGGAAGATGTATATTTGAAAATTGGACTATACAAGGTGAAAAAGATGAAGAAATCCAATCGATGAGATCAAAAAGCTTGACATGGGGCTCAGATGATCAAGTTCACGTGCAAGAACACGTTGAGATTAAAAATAAATCACGAAGAAGAAGACATGATTCGGATGGAGGAGGATTATTTTCGTGTTTCGGCAACGCATATGGTTTTGAATTCAAACTTATTTGTGGATCAAAAAGCCCCAACAAGAAGAAAGACAAAAAACTTGAACGCCATAAGAGCCTTCCTTATAATAATAATAATAATAATAATAATAACCATTATGATGATAACGTACACAGGTTTTACATATAATTATTCTTTTTTAATTTTTGTTGAGAGTAATTCTGATTCTTCTGCCAATGTCAAAATGGTTTAGAGTATTCATAACGATCACAATTTCGTAAATTGTACCAACATATAATAGAAGGAATGAGAAAAAAGAGTGAAAGTCTCTCTAGAAATAATACCCATACGTATATATTAGTTTGTTTATAGGTTACAATTTCTAATATAGAATTCAATGATGAATTATTTTACCATAAATAGTGATATCTTTGAATATCTACTAGCATACAAAGCTCTTTATACTTTGATCTCCTTTTTCCCTTCCCTTAATTTAACTCATCAAAAGAATGATTTTCTTAACATGAAAGTTAAATTACGTTAATATCTTTGTTATTAACTAATTGAAAAACCTCATTTAATTAATTAAATAAATATATAATATGATCCTTGAAACATTATAACACAAAAAGTTGCTTTCGAAAATAGAGTCCATTTGAGTGTCTACATTTTGCAAGTGTCACGATCCGAAAATTCGAGTCGTAATGGCACCTACCAAAACCCATTGGTAGGTAAGCTACCCCTATCTTGGGACAACAAGTAATGAGCATATTGGGAAGAAACCTTAAAATAGTGGAAAGATAAACAACATAATAGAAGAATAACAGTGGAAATGAGAAATGACATAAATATAAATATTAGGACAAGATTTGATACCACGACCTGGTGGACGAAGGTACAAAGCTGCTAAAACGAGTACAAGTTCCAAAATAACCAATACAAAAGACTAGCCAAAAACTATAAACAGAAGAAGACGAGTCAAATTAGGATGCTATCAGCTTACCGCAGTCTCCGAAAGTCCCCGTTGAAGTGCAAAATCATCACTGTCGATGGGCACTACATAAAGAAAACAAATCAGAGTGTAGCATGAGTATAAAAAAAATAGGTACCCAGTAGGCATCATAGGCCAATTGAACTTGAAAAGGAAATACACAAAGAATACTAGTAAGTGTTCATTAGCTAACGAAATAATTGAATGAAAAATGATCAGCTTGTTCGTAAACACATGGGGTAATGAAGCCATTTATACAAAATTTTCCAAATAGCTAACAAACTATGTAACTGCTCAATCACTAAGTATTTAATAATATATTCATGTTTTACAAAATTATATTACTTGAAATAACAATCATGTAGGTTTATGATGAATACTCAAGTGTCCAACATTTGAAATTAGTGAAAGAAGTAGCACTTTTACATGAATCTCAAATACTGACAATGAATAAGTATTGTGTCAATGGTTTTAAGTTTCAAACTGAAGAAGTTTCTAGGAACAAGAAAACAAATAATAGCGTTGTCCACATACAAGGTGATGTTGATGGTACTGGCCAAACTATTGAATATTATTGCGTCATTCATGAGATTATTGAAGTGAGGTATTCAAGTTGGCCTAAGAAGAAGATTATATTGTTTCGGTGTGAGTGGTTTGACCCATAACATAGAGGCCCAAAGGTGTACCATCAACATAATTAATTGAAGTTAAGCACACCAGAAATACATAAGTTATGATCCTTTTATTATTGCACAAAATGCTTAACAAGTGTATTACACTCCATATCCATTGTGTAGAGACAAAGCTAATCAGTGGGTTGTTATAAAAACTAAGCATGTGGAAAGAATTGAAACTGACAATATCTTAGATGTGGCGTATCAAAATGATGTTGCAATTGTTCATTAACAAGTTGATATTGAATTGGAAACCACACTACAACATCATCAACACATATTAGAAGAACTATTTGATACTTAATGTTGAGGAAGAAATATCTGAGAATGAGGAAAATGAATCATTTGATGACGAAGAATGGGACGATAATGAAAATGAAACAATTGAGAAGGAAGAATGGGTAATGATGGAATTGAAACAAGAGAGGAGGAATAGTAGTAGAATGAAAGCTAGTATATGTAAGTTAATTTATTTTTCTAATTTTATTTAATTTATGATTTTTATATATTATACATGTAAATTTGCATACAAATGTCATCAGGCAGTGACGCTGATACACATCACGAGCATCTTGCAGTTAGCCAGACTAATAAGGCTAAAAAGAAGAAGTCTAGGAGACCCATAGATCCTGAGCATATTCTAGGATCTATTTCTTCTGTGCCAGAGCGCATCAGTCATGATACTCATTTATTTGTTGTTTCGTTTGGTACGGCGGATCCTCGAGCATATTATCCTAATTATCGTCGATCAATCAGTGCTTCTTCTACGTCACAGGCGTTGCCTTCACGGCGCTACGAGGACCTACCTTTACAAGTTATTCGTCGACCACGACCCTTATCGGCAGGTAGGATATCGGATAGTACTCCATCTCCCACAAGTACATCTCCTCAGTTATCTGCCATGAGGATTGGAGATTCTAGTAGCGAGCAGCCAGATGCTATAGCTGGTATGCCTCTATTGACTCAGCGTTTTGTGCATCCTAGTGTATCAACTTCATCTACAACTGCACCTAGTGCTACACCAGATGTTGAGATGCATGCTTTAGCTCCTGGCAAGAAGGAGAGACTTGATAGAGTCATGATTGAGCCGGATGGATCATCGTAAGTTTGTTTTGTTATCTATTTGTTAGTTTATTTTATTTATTTCTTATACTTCAATATATTATTCATGAAATAACATATTTATTATGTGTTTTGTAGGTGGCATCCTGCGAAGGATGTTGTTTGGGCTTTAAAAGACTGTGTTAGAAGACTTTATACACAAGCTTATCACTCTTGGAGCAAGATTCCGAACAATATACGCCAGGCGATGCTTAATGAATTAAGGTATATATTTTTTAGTTAAGTTTAATAATTTTAGTATACTTTACTTTTTTTTTTACTATGGATCTAATTAACGCTATTCAATTTTTTTTCAGACTCAGTGTACTTGGGAGTCGAGGTACAATGCGAACACATTTGAGAGGAGGGCATCCGTGAGATTGTCTAGCTGGCTAAAGAACATTCAGGATACTGATCAATGTCCGGGTTGGATGTTGCCTCATGTTTTTGATGATTTACATGTGTATTTGAATACAGATAACTTTAAGGCAATGTCCGAACAAGCAAAAAAGGCTAGAGGCAGTCTTAAGGGTGGCTCGTTGAACATCAAAGGTGCAAAGACCGTTGGAACAATTACAAGAGAAATGGTAAGTTCTAATTCAAACTTTAAAATAAATAATTAGTTGATTCATATATATCGTTATAAGTTTCAGTTTTTATTTAAAAGAAAAAGAATAGGGGTGCACTCCCATTGAACCGGAGGTTTTCAAGAAGACACATGTGAAGAAGAAAGAAAATGAATCAGATCCGGATGTGTGGGTCGAGGAAAGAGCCAAAAAAATTTTTGTAAGTTATTTAATATGAATAATAAATAATTTTCGTAAGTTATTTAATATGAGTTTCATCACTACGTCGCTGAGAATATAGATAGTTCGATCTAAATGACACCTGAACTGTCCACCCAAATTTGGACTTAGAAAATGGTAGGGGGGACACACAAGGGTAGATCTATGGTCTAGGCTCTTGAAATGATGTAAAAAGACTCCAGTTAGGCTTAGAAGGTATTGGATCGTCACATCAAGTTGAGGCACTTGACGTTGTTCAGATTGCTGCTATGTCGGCTCAAATAGCATATCTTACATGGGCATTCGCAGAGTCGGAGCAGAGAAAAGTAGTTGAACAACAAAATATGAGTGTGACCGTTCAGGAAATCAAAGAACAAGTGTTGAACTTCGCTCTCCGACCTACTACATATTCTCTTTCTGAGGACACCGACGACAACAGCAACGAGGATGATGATTTTGTAGATTGCACTCCCTAGTTTAGGTATTTTTTATAAACTTTTTGAAACTAATTTTGAATAACTTTATAAGTTTTTGTATCGTGATTTAGATATTTTTGAAGATTGATTTAAGTTTGATGTTTTATATATTGTGTGGTGTTTAGATTATATTGTTTTATTGGGCAGATGAATATGAATTGAATTGAATTGATATGTATTTGCAGGTTGGCATTTTGCTGTCAAAAAAATGCAATAGAAAAAGCGATGGATAGGGTGGTTTTGTTCGTCGCTTTTTTGGATTATTTTTTTCAAATAAACCAAGAAAAGTGATGGACAAAGTCCTTTAGTCCGTCGCTTTTGTGGGTATTTTAAAAAATTAATATCCAGAAAAGTAACGGATAGTGTCCTTTAGTTGGTACTTTTTTGGATTTTTAAAATATTAATTTCTAGAAAAGTGACAGACTGTGTTGCTTATTGGAAATAAAAAATAAATGAAAATATAAAAGAAGCGACGGAGTCCGTAGGTTTTGTTAAAAAAAATTCTTGAAAAAAATAATCAAAAAGCGGCACAGTCCGTTGCTTTTTGAAAAGCGTCTAGCAAAAAAGCGACGAACATGATTGCGTCGCTTTTCCGTCGATTTTGACCAAAAAGCGATGCAGTCCGTCGCTTTTGGCCGTCATTTTTTGGCAGTATTTTAGTAGTACGAATATAAACAAGATCTAGCCTCTTGGCACTAAAAGAAGGCTAAAAAGGTAGAAAGTGAGCTGACTTGGTCAATCAATTCCTGATGACCCAAATACTATCCACAACTATAGAAGTGTGAGGCAACCACAAGACAAAATCCATGATGATGTGCTCCCATTTTTGCTCCAAAATGGGCAATCTCTAGAACTCACCACATAGCCTCAAATACTCAATCTTCACTTGATGGCAACACAAGCAATGGGACACATAGTCCGCAATGTGTCTTCTTATACCACTCCACCAGTAATGCTTCATCAAGTCTTGATACATATTCACTATGCCTAAGTCGAGTTCAAAACCTTGCACCGGCTAAGTCTTTCACATTAGTTCATGCAAGGGTCAACTTCAAACAATCATATATTTATGAGTACAAAGATTAAGGTGACTTCTGGACTATGAAATTAAAGGTTTGTGAGTCTTCTTTCCAACATCACTAAATTATCATCAATATGAATTTGGAGTAAAATATTATGACTGTTTACTAGAGACACTCCAAATATACCACAACTAACTTTTTCAAGTCAACTTTATGGTCTATGAAACAAAGTGCGACCCCTAATTCAAGATGATAATATCAACTTTTGAAACTGAATTTTTGGCTGAATTCTCACGAACCAACTACGGGACATAATTTGGGCCCATAGAATGAAGTCTTAAAACTTGTTTTCATGCCTAATTTTCATGGATTCAAAATATCGCTCATAAATCAGGCCACATGTCTTGATTAGGGATCGTATAATGAACTTCAAAGGCTCAAATTTCAAGGAAGGAATCCACGAGTCATAGATCCAACCATGGGTCATGGTTAGGCCTCGTGAAAAGTTCCGACAACTTTTATTGGAGTTATTTCAGTATTTTCCCATTCTTCCTATGCCTAAACCTCTATATTTTAGTACCTATTTGGGTATTATATCATAGTATTACCTCAGAATACTCTCATATCTTTCTCTCCAAGCTTAGAGCAAGAGTCAAGAAGAACAAACCTAAGGTTTCAAATTTCTCTATCAAGCTTTCTTCAAGAACTCTTGTTCTCTACGATATGTAAGTCTATCACTGAGAGATTAAGTTCTTCCTTACACCCTACATCTATGGTTTCAACTAGTGAGATCAAAACTAGGGTATTTACTCCAAAGTTCAATATATTCAAAATTATCTCTATATTCCAATTATTGATTCTTGATTTCATTATAAAAATTTCATTACTTTATATTATTAATGATCTTTGCTTGTTGTTCCTGCTTAATATACCACATGAATCATTTTTAGCTCAGAGTTATCTGAAAACTTTAACATACTATATCTTATGAATTGTTTTCATGAGTAAAGTGAATTTCATGTCTTAAAGCCTTATTTTCAGAAAGAGTTTCAAGAAAGCATGAATTGCTTCATGTGCATCATTTTCAAAATGAAAAGCATAGTCAACTTTAAAGAAAGCATATCTGAGTCTCAAGAAGGTAAAATCGGTTTTTCATAAAAGCATAGTCTTTTAAAGGAAGTTTAGTATAATTATAAAGAAACTTTTTTTAGTATTAACTCGAGATATAGATTATGACTTTTTCCCTAAGTGAGACTTTTCCATAAATGGACATCACATAGTTGTTGAGCATTATTGCATTATTTTTGGAGTAGTATTGAGCAATGAGTAAGTTAAGGCATAGATAATCCAAATCCAATAATTGTGTTGCTAGCGTAGGATAGGATTGTGTGTTTGATTCGGGTAACTCCTCAAAAAGCCTATGTTAAGGGATCAGAGATCAAATCCATTAGTTAAGTTCTTCCTTTACCCTAACAAGGTGTAGGATGACTCTTGCAGCGTGGGCAAGATATTGTATCATCTTGAAATCACGTGATAGTTATCAGTTAAAAAAACTCCCCAAAAAAAGACAATTACATTATTTTCAGTATTTTCTACTAATGCACACATATTTAGTTGTAAATCTCGGTTGATAAAATAAACATGCATGCTTTACTTTTCAGTTGACTATTTATAGTCTACCTTCAGACTTACTCTTTCAGTTTAGTTTAATAGTTTTTTCATTAAGCTATTTTGCATACCTTACATTCCATGTACTGGCTTCATTTGGCATTGCATCTTTAAATGGTGGAGATTCAGGTATTTAGGATCGGCAACAAACATTTCACTAGAATCTGTTTCCATCAATATTTGATGAGACCTCCTTGCTTTTGGAGGGTTCCGGTTTAACTAATCTATTCAATACTTTGCTAGTAGAGTATGGTTCTTGTCCTGTCACCTATTCTTAGGTTATTAAAGGCTTAATAGACAAGCTAGATGAGTCAGTCAAGTCATGGTTTTTAGATGTTTCCAAATTTAGTCGTTATTATTATTATTTTGACTTTATAGAGTTTTAGATAAAATAGTTGAGATGATCTAGGTTTATTTAAATAATTATGATGTTCATCTTTTATATAGCTTCTGCATAAGTTATCCAGTCTTCTAGTTAAGCTGTAAGTCAGGCTAAGGGTTCGCTTAGGACAAGAAATGGTTTTGGGTGCCGGCCAGGATATAAGCTTGGTGAGTGATAAATTTGGTATCAGATAAATAAAGTTTAAGTGTCATAAGATGTCTATGAAGCCATGTCTAGTAGAGTCCTTCTTATGGGTGTGATGTACGCCACAACTATAATAGGGAGGCTTTATGATATTAGGAAATACCACCATTCATTCATATTCTAGTTTGTACGATAGAGTTTAACTCTAAAAAATTTCTTCTAACTCGTGTGTTCCCATATTTTAAATTATGCCTCCAAAGCGTACCATCATTTAAAAGAATTCCACAAGTACTGAAGTTCCCTCTATAATTGATGCAACTAATTTGTCTCCTTGATTTTGGAGGTCTCCAATAAGTAATTTGTCTCAAGGCATGATAGAAATTCATTGGACTTTGAAGTTATGTGGGGGGATTGCATGAATAGAAAAGGGTTTGGTTGTATGCTTCATGTTTTGGGTATGGGCCTCACCTTTGAAAATGTTCTAGGTAAAGTCACTAGGTCTGCATTTGTGATGGAGCTTCATGTTCATGAAGAGTTACTAGTACTGTCACAACCCGAGTCTACACCCTAGACATGGTTAACACTTGAAGACCATTGTTGGTTCCCAAGAGAACCCTCATCATGGCTGACTACAAGCGGAAGGCTAACTCAAGCATACAAAAGCTTAAAAACTCAATAAAATTTATTTTACTCAATTACAAATATGTAACTCAAATGAATAACTCTGAATAAAAATGATATATTCAACTCGCCATAAAATAGGCAACTTAAGTCTTTAAATAAAATGAAACAGACTTTTCAAATTTTATTGTTTATCTATGAAACCTCTAAATGACAAATATGGAAGTAAGGACAAGACTCGCGACATCCTAACAACTTATATACCGAAAAGTATAAGTGGAACACTCTGGAAGTAAGGAGGCTCACAATAGCTAACTCAAATTGCATGTGATATCAACGAAGAGTCTGTTGATGATCCTGAATACCTGTATCTACATCATGAAACGATGTAGGCCAAATGGCTCAGAACATGGAATGTATGAGCATGTAAGGGGAATTCTAAAGCATAAACAAAAGCTTGAACTGGTGGAAAAGAAACATACTTACCTCTTCTCAACTCAAAGAAACATAGTTCAATTAAACTCAGAGAAAATAGGGTTCAACTCAATGAAAAGATATTCAACTCAGTGAAATAAGGCTCGACTCAATAATAAGATACTCGACTCGAAGTACTCAACTTTGGATACTCAACTCTATATAAAGCAACAATACAGATGCAATATATGAAAAGCTTTTAAGATAGTAGAAAACAACTCAATGTATTGAAAAATGCAATAGTAACTTAGTTTGTATGTAAGGATACAAGATAAAATCTGCATGTATATGAAAATACAAAGTAAACTATGTGTATATAAGAATACAAAATATCTTTGTGGGAGTTTCTCTAACCAACAACCATCACTATGAGTTATGTGATGATAAAACATCTTGCCACACGTTGTCAGGGTCGTCCTATACTTTGTCAGGGTTTAAAACCTAATCACTAAGTGGATCCACTAGTCTATCCTAAAATCATTAAGGAGTCATCTAAAAAGTATGAGCATTTTCTACCTATACTAGCTACATGGTTCATGGAGTCTTTGAATTATTAGAACTCAAACTCGTCCCTATATCGATGCTCAATACTACTACCAAAATGTAACTAGCTCATATGTTTAATAAAAACATAACTCTTTCTATGGTTTGAGATTATTACTCGAAAGCTAGCTCAAAATCTCTTTTGGAAATCGGTGTTTCCTCTCTTGTTTAAAATGTGAAAACATTTACTCTTTGGGAATACTTAGTTCCCATATATCATTTTAAAGATAACGAACTCAACTCTGCTCTTTCTCAAAAACATTTCAAAATCATATTATAATATGATCATTGATGACTCAAGAAGTCATACAACATACACATTGATAGTATATTTAGATACCATATTAGACATACATTGATGGAATACTAAATTGCAATACTAATCATGTTTTAGAAAACTTTCTTCGCAAAACTCATCTTTGCTTTCTCAAAACTCAGTTTAAGAACTCAAGTGTTGGGTTTACAAAGCTTTTTAAAATTTATAACTCAAATCATAGGGTTCATGTGAAATTATGAACATGAACGACTCAACTGAGGGATCATAATAACAGTAAAGAACCTCAGTACTCAGAACTCAAGACTAAATGATACAGCTCATCTCTAGAATAATCGAATCTTAGGGTTTATGCAGATTTATGAGCATGAACAACTCACCTCAAGGACTTCATGGGTAATATGTAATAGTCCCATGATTAGGAATATAATTTGTAAAGGGATTAGGGACTAAATGTTCAAAGACTTAGAACTCGAAGATGCTACTCTTCTCGAAGATACTCAATGTATAGAGTTCATGCAGAATTTATGAGCATGAACGACTCGAATCAAGGGTCTACATAACAATGTGGAATTCATGTAAACGACTGTACTCATTCTCATACTTACTTCCTCAAAACTTAGCCCAAATCGATAGCTAATCTCAAAGGATTCACAATTGAACTCAAAAGATTTCTTGAACTCTACTCTTAACTCTCTCTTGAATGTGAATTATTAATTCAAGAGTTGCGGTTCATGATATGAAGGATATAGTGATGATAAAGTAGACTCATGAATACATTCTCCTCATTCTCATACTCACTTGCTCTAGTCTTGGAACAAGTTATTTGAAATTGTGGAAGACTCATCAAAAGACTCAAAGGGAGTTTCTCAAAATGTTCGAAAGAACTCTCAAGATTGAACTCTTAACTCTACCTACAAAGGTGTGGTTGGAGCGCACTGGCTAGTGTAGGGAGCCAGGCCCCAACCCAGAAAACCCCGACGACTTTCTTTGCTCGTTTTCTCACCCTAACTTGCCTAGAATCAAATGATTTTTTCCCCAATCACATAGATTCGATTACTCAACATAAGTACACTCTAATATACTCAATATATCCCTAAAAACACTCACTTTTATCTCAAGAATTCATCAAAACCCCAACAAAACAAGATTTAGAATGAAACTTCAAGAATACTAATCAAGAACTTAAATCTTTCAATCTTTATGGACAAATTCGAATATGAAAATCATTTTTTGCATGTGGGTTAACGAACCGAACACTATGGAAACTTAAATACTTAAACCTCTTAGGGATCAAACCCATGGCAAAAATCCACAACAAAACTCAAGAACCTCGATGAACTCCTTGATCCTTTCCTCTTTTCTCTTCTTGAACTCTCAACTAAAACCCTAGGTTTATATTAGGATTATAAAACTGAACCTAATCAGATTAGACCCCTAAAACATTACTAAAAATGTATAAAATCTGATTGGGTAAGGAAAAGACCAAAATAACCCTTACTATTTTAGGTTAACTGTTCTTATTTGGACAGCCCAACTTCAACAGGCATATCTCCCTCATGTGAGCTCGAAATTTAGCAAACTTGATGGCGTTGAAAAGATAATTCAAAGACCTTTCATTTGATATCTTATGGGCCATGTAACTCACCCTGTACTGAAAGTTATGGTCGTTTGAAGTTGACCAAAAACTTAAAGGAACTTAGGAATGACTTGAATGAACTCTCTTTAGTTCTTCTTGGAACTCAAGGTGATACATCTAGTGACCTTAACACTCAAGAAATTTTAAAATAGTTGGTAAAATCCTACTTAAAATGAAGGATGGTTCAAGTCTTAGCTCAAAAAAATTCTGGGGTGTTACAATATCTCCCCCTTGAAATAATTCGTCCTCGAATGATGACTGGACTAGGTATGGGATGGGGTTACTATTATCATCTCTGCCATACCAACTAGAACTTGCCCTCATTACAATACAGAACCAACTAAGGGCTCTCATTTATCTATTTCTCATAGCTAAACCTCATCTTCTTCTTCCTCCTCATTAATAACCTTAGACGTAATTATCACACCATCATTATCACGATAGGATCATTAACCTTCCCTTTCTAACATCACTCCATTACTTAAAGGACCTCTGAAAATATATCTCCCATACTCTTTCGAACTCATAACTATCTTATTCTCGAACACTTGACTTGGTTTCCTCATCTTATCATCTCCCCCTTAGGTCTAAAGTTGACACTTGAAAGTTATGGACCTATTCCATTATCTCTAATTGGTCTACATCCTATTTTACTCTAACATTCAGGAGAAGTTTATCTCATGACTATTGAACTCTTAATAAGCAGGTACTAAGACCACTTTCTAAGGTTTTTATCTTAACCTTTTATGATTACATACCCTCTCGGTACACCTCTTAATGCTCTTGTTACTCTTGTGACTTAGCCACACTTCATTGCCTTTATCTAAAGGTTAGGGTTTGTCGCTTGTACCACTCTTATTTACTGCAGCTAATCACCTCAATTCCTCACCTACTCTATGTCAAGTCTTCTAGATTCAATCTCAAGACTAACGTTATCACACTTATGTTTCCATTCTTTCAATCATGACACTTATCTCAAATTCGAGCTTAATGTTCATTATTAAAACTGAATATCAATATGATTGCTCACCTACTATACTATACCTCATTACTTAATCAGTTTTATAACCTTCTGAACATCATGACCCTCTTAAACATATGATAAGTCTAGCTTAGATCTATCACTTCATGAATACTCTGTTCTCTTATTCAACACATGAATTTTGTCTTCTCTAAAACGATGGCATATTGACATCAACTCCATTCTACTTAAAAGTATACTCTATCTCATGCAGACTAGTAATTATTCCTAATTTGACTCATAAAGGAACTCATCACTTATAACTGACTGGGTGCATGATTGCAATAACATAATCTGCCCCATCACTATCTCCTTTCCTTATATTACTAATCTTCTATATATTATTCTCTTAACTTAAGAGGCACTATTTACTGCTACTGCTCATAATCTCATAACTCATGTTACCTTTTTCAATGACAATCTTACCCAAGCTCTAAATATACTTCCTAAGAATCTCAACTGAAACAAGGTTTAAGGAAAAGAGTACAACTTGCTTTTAGCTCAATTGCATGATTCATATGAAGGCATTACTCTAAAACTCAACACTTAACTCATTCATGGGCTTCGCTCAAGCCCCTCTAGAGTCTCATGACTTCCTTAAGACTCTACTAAGAATAACTCGTTGATAAAGAACTGACTTTTCTGTTCAACCACCTCTAGTATGATGGGTAGTCGAATGATTCTGAGAAACGCACGAGCATGAATAAATCTCTATGACATAGCTCTATTACATGATTAACAGTATGAAAGAAGGGAAACTTTTGTATGTAGTCCCTCATTTATAGAAGTGGGGCCCTCACAACCATAAATAAGATCCTACTGACACGGTTTGATAGACACCCTAGGACACTTGAACTCTATGCTCTGATACCAAGTTTGTCACGACCCAAGTCTACACTCTGTACGCGGCCAACACTCGAAGACCATTGGTGGTCCCCAAGCGAACCCTCATCCTGGCTGACTACAAGCGGAAGACTAACTCCAGCATACAAAATCTTAAAAACTAAATAAAATTCATTTTAATCAATTATAAATCTTTAACTCTGAATAAAAATAATATATTCAACTCGCCATAAAATAGGCAACTTAAGTCTTTAAAAAAATAAATGAAATAGACTTCTCAAACTCTATTGTCTATCTATGAAGCCTCTAAATAACAAAGATGGAAGTTGGGACAAGACCCACGATATCTTAACAACTGATGTAACTGAAAGCACAAGTGGAACCCTCCAGAAGCAACAAGGCTCACCATAGCTAACTCGAATTGCATGTGATATCAACAAAGCGTCTGTTGATGATCCTGAATACATGTATCTGTAGCATGAAATGATGCAAGCCAAATGGCTCAGTACATGGAATATACGAGCATGTAAGGGGAATTCTAAAACATAGACATAAGCTTGAACTGGTGGAAAAGAAACATACTTACCTCTTCTCAACTCAACTCAACTGAAAGAAACATAGTTCAATTAAACTCAGAGAAAATAGGGCTCAACTCAATGATAAGATATTCAACTCAGTGAAATAAGGCTCGACTCATTAATAAGATACTCAACTCCGAGTACTCAACTTTGGATACTCAACTCTACATAAATCAACAATACAGATGCAATATATGGAAAGCTTTTAAAATAGTAGAAAACAACTCAATGTATTGAAAAATGCAATAGTAACTTAGTTTGTATGTAAGGATACAAGATAAAATCTGCATGTATATGAAAATACAAAGTAAACTATGTGTATATAAGAATACAAAATATCTTTGTGGGAGTTTCTCTAACCAACAACCATCACTATGAGTTATGTGACGATACAGTGTCTTATCGCACGCTCCCAGAGTCGTCGTATACTTTGTCGGGGTATAAAACTTACTCACTAAGTGAATCCACTAGTCTATGCTAAAATTATTAAGGAATCATCTAAAAAGTATGACATTTTTCTACCCATGCTGGCTACATGGTTTGTGGAGACTTTGAATTATCTGAACTCAAACTCGTCCAATATCGTTGCTCAATACTACTCCCAAAATGTAACTAGCTCATATGTTTAAAAAACATAACTCTTTCTGTGGTTTGAGAATATTACTTAAAAACTCTTTCAAAAATCAGTGTTTCCTCTCTTTTTTAAAATGTGAAAACATTTACTCGTTGGGAATACTTAGTTCCCATATATCATTTTAAAGAAAATGAACTCAACTCTGCTCTTTCACAAAAACATTTCAAAATCATATTATAATATGATCATTGATGACTCGGGAAGTCATACTGCATAAGCATGGATGGTATATATAGATACCATACTGCTCATACATTGATGGCATACTCGATTGTCATACTAATCATGTTTTAGACAACTCTTTTCACAAAACTCATCTTTACTTTCTCAAAACTCAGTTTAAGAACTCAAGTGTTGGCTTTAAAAAGATTTTTAAAATTTATAACTTAAATCATAAGGTTAATGTGGAATTATGAACATGAATGACTCAACTCTTGGATCTTAATAACAATAAAGAACCTCAGTACTTAGAACTCAAGACTCAATGATACTAGTCATCTCTAAATTGCTCGACTCATAGGGTTCATGAAGAATTATGGGCATGAACAACTCACCTGAAGGACTTCATGGGTAATATGTAATAGTCCCATGATTAGGAATATAATCTCAAAGGGATTAGGGACTAAATGTTCAAAGACTTAAAATTTGAAGATGCTACTCCTCACGAAGATACTCAATGTATGGAGTTCATGTAGAGTTTATGAGCATGAACAACTCGAATCGAGGGTCTACATAACAATATGGAATTCATGTAAAAGACTCTTCTCATTCTCATACTTACTTCCTCAACACTTGGCTCAAATCGATAGTTGATCTCAAAGGATTCACAATTGAACTCAAATGCTTTCTTATACCCTACTCTTAACTCTATCTTGAATATGAATCATGAATTCAAGAGTTATAGTCATGATGTGAAGGATCTCGTGATGATAAAGTAGACTCATGAATACATTCTCCTTGTTCTCATACTTACTTGCTCTAGTGTTGAAACAAGTTATTTCAAATCGTGGAAGACTTCTCAAAAATCTCAAAGGGACTTTCTAAAAATGTTCGAAAGAACTCTTAATCCTTAACTCTTAACTCTACCTTGAATTTGAATTATGAATTCACGGTTATGATTCATGTTATGAATGATTTTTATGTGTTTAGAAGTAGTTTAGAGTGTTTAGAATCGATAGGGCTTGAAGGTACCCTTTTAAAGGACTCAAACGAGCAAACCGACGGAGAAGGGATGGGGACAGGCGACCTTGGCGCACTGAGTGGCACAGGGCGCTATCCCTCTACCTATAGAGGTGTGGCTGGGGAGCACTGGCTGGCGTAGGGCGCAGGCCCCAACCCAGAACCCAACAACTTTCTTTGCTCGTTTCTCACACTAACTCGCCTAGAATCGAACAATTTCTTCCCCAATCACTTAGATTCGATTACTCAACTTAAGTACACTCTAATTTAATCAATATAGCCATCAAAACACTCACTTTCATCTCGTGAATTCATCAAAACCCCAACAAAATAAGATTTAGAATGAAACTTCAAGAACACTTACCAAGAACTTAAATATTTCAATCTTTATGGACGAATTTGAATATGAAAATCATGTTTGACGTGTGGGTGAACGAACCCAACACTATGGACACTCACATACCTCTTAGGTATTAAACTCATGGTGAAAATCCGCAACAAAACTCAAGAACCTCGACGAACGCCTTGATCCTTTCCTTTTTTTCTCCTCTTTTTCTCTTCTTTTCTCTTCTTGAACTCTCAACTAAAGCCCTAGGTGTATATTAGGATTATAAAACTGAACCTAATCAGATTATACCCCTAAAACCTTACTAAAAATGAATTAAATCTGATTGGGTAAGGAAAAGACCAAAATAACCCTTACTATTTTTGGGTAACTTTCGTTATTTGGACAACCTGACTTCAAACGGGCATATCTCCCTCATACAAGCTCAAAATTTAACAAACTCAGTGGTGTTAGAAAGATAATTCAAAAATCTTTCATTTGATATCTTATGGGCCACCTAACTCATCATGTACTGAATGTTATGGTCGTTTGAAGTTGACCCAAAACTTAAAGGAACTTAGGAATGACTTGAATGAACTCTCTTTAGTTCTTCTTGGAACTCAAGAAGCTATATCTAGTGACCTTAACACTCAAGAAATTTTGAATTCCTCAGTAAAATTCTACTTAAAACGAAAAATGGTTCAAGTCTTAGCTCAAAAATTTCTAGGTTGTTATAAGTACCTGGACAAAATTAAATCCCATTTTGATCTTAGACTTCTTATTTCCATTTTCCGAGGTAGAGAGCTCAATTTTGTGGGATTTTAGAAACTATTTTGATATTTCTTTGCTAGGGTAGAATTCTCACTTTCTAATTGATGTCTTACCATTGATTTGTTACTTATTCCATTATTTAATCGTGTATGAGTAACATAATTTGAGAATTTGAGGAGGGTTCAAACTCTGTTTTTTTGGAAAAATTTCAAATTTGAGTTTCTTACCTTATAGGTAAAGTGATTTCAAAAACAAATTTCAGTTTGACCTTGAAGGTTTGGAGTTGACTTCTTTACTTAATTTTTCACCTAAACTTTTATATTACAATATGGGAGATGCGGCTCCTCTCCATCTCTCTTCTCTCCATTTTCCCCAAGTTCTAGCTTGGATTGGAAACATATGTCATAGTTTAAAATTAATGGTTGAGATCTAATTGATTAAAGTAAAGTCCTAACCATAGTTATTTACTTTCATATATTTGTTTCTTAAATATTTTTGCAATCCAACAATCCTAGATTTACATTATATTTTTCCTAAATATATTTAAAAGAATTTCTTGAATATTCTGATTATTGAATATTCTACTTGATTTGAAGATGTGTTGAGTTCTTCACAACCAAACTACCAGTAGCTCAATCAATCTAAAAAAATCATCACGTAGTTCATCCAACCCCTCTGAGCAGGGGTGGACCCACGTGGATTCCAGGGGTTCACCCGAACCCCTTCGGCAAAAAATTACACTATTTATATAAGGTAAATTTTCTGTATTTCTCTGGATATATATATTTTGAACCCCCTCAATGACAAAGAAAAACTGATGGCCCAGCGGCATGTCCCTTAGATATTAAGCTTAACTTTCAAGGTTCAACTCTCTAGTTAGCATTTTTTTTTTTCTTTCAGTTTTTTTTTTTTTTTCAATTGTGTATTTCACGTGTTTTTTTAGTTTTTTTATTTTATAAAACATGCTAAAAGTGTGGTTTTAAACCCAAAAAAATTCAAGGACTTCCTTGAATATTTGTTTTGTTGGCTTATTTACACGTTTATACTTTTATTTTTTAAATCACCTGAACAAAAATCCTGGATCCGCCACTGCCTCTGAGTTCTTCACTAATAAGAATCTACAATGAATCACCACCACCAAGACTTATTGCTAGAGTCATCATCGACGACGCTAGTGTTAGCCAGCACATAGAACGCCAAATGCTTTCAACGGCTAAGTTATGTTCACAATAATTTAAATTAAATGACTACTAAAATAAAATAAGTTGTTTGCTGAAGACAAACTATCGTCAAAGAGAACTTTTTCAACCAAATTTAAATGATGTCAATGAGATTGGATGGAGAAGGAGAGAAATAAGGGGAGCAATGTGATGATTTTAGCTATTAAAGATAAAGTTAGACTATAGACTATAAAAAAAAAAAAAAAAAAAAAAAAATTCAGTTATTTAGAAATTCATATTTAAAATATTTATTTATAATCTATATCTATAGATATATTATCTGAAAAGCATGAACTTGCGATTTTTTTGAAGGGCTGTGATTTAATCAAAGGGTTGTGACATTTTCTAATGAGGTGTGATTTTATTGAAGAATTAGTACTTTTATAATAAACCACTATCAATACCTATTCATACTATCATTTATTAGCTATAAATAAGAGGAGTTTCCTCTCATTGTTAAACTCTAAATTTTTTTAAGTTTTCGACTCTTCTTCTTCTTAAAAAATCTCAAATGTGATTTGTGACAGTTGAATGAGTTCGAAATTCAACGAAATTTAAAGTATCACTATAAGAAAAAGTCGATGAACAAATTATAACAAATCATTCATCAATTTGCATGTATATTTTCCTCCACCAATTTTCATCACATATATACTTCAATATTGTTTATATCATTTTAAAACATTAACATTAAAATTAACATAAAATATATGTACAACACATGTTTATGAACCAGTACAGATTGATATATAGATATTTGTTTTTCTTGATAAGTACAAAGAAAGTGAACTAAAGACATTTTATAAAAGTTAAAAATAAATAAATAAGTTAGAACCCCACCGATCCCCAGGGACCCAAACCTGGCTACAGCAGCTCCTTTGAGGTACAAAGCAATGTCAAACAATGTCAAGTAGAACAACTTTACTTTTTCTCCTTATATTATTGTTAATATAATATAATAAAGCAGCAGCAGCCCCTAACTTGTAAATATGTACTTTGATCTCTTCTTACTCAACCTCTTCACCAGAAAAAAAATCTCTCTTTCTTGTTTTGTTTGTCAAACAATTTGATTTTCCATTTGACTGCTATATTGACCAACCCCACCTCCCATCAATCATTTTTATGTGTTCTTGATAAGCTGAGATCAAATTCTTGATAATATTTTTGTGGGTTTTGAAGTTGTCAATTTTTTGTGTTGTAATTGGAAAGAGGGAGGAGAAAAACAAGAAATATGTTAGGGAGGGAGTGTTGTTGTTGGGACAATTTATGTGATTATTACCCTGTTGTTGAATCAAAGAAATTTTCTTTGCCGTTACCCCTTCCTAAATGGCCTCAAGGTATGTCTTCTTCAAATTTCTTGTTTTTGTATTTTTCTCAATTTTTGTTGTTATCTTTCATAAAAGCCCTGTTTTTCAGTCTTGATCTTTGCTTCTGTCCAGTGCATGTTGAATATGATGAAAGATCAGTTGTTGTTTGAAGAAGAAATTAATATATATGGTTCATTTTTTTATGTCTTTAATTGAACTCAATTCCTGTGTACTTCTGTATGTTATGCTTATTATGAATTATGATCAAAAGGGTCAACAAAATGAAATTACTACTTCTTACTAAGAAAATTTTCTGCTTCATGGAGCAGAATTTTTACTTTTTTTCCTCTTAAAAACCTTATTGGGAAGAAGAAAAGATTTTTTTTTTTTTTTTGGAATTTCCTGCTGACTTTTTGTTTAAGACTTGGTCAAATATGGTGTTCTATTCTTGGAAACGCATGAGCTTGGTCAAATATGGTGTTCTATTCTTGGAAATTCATGAACTTGGTCAACTGTATGGCTGGGAATGGGAGTTGTGACTGTTTAACTGTTCAAACCTGCAGCCTTGAAATGTTAGATTTTCTGAGAGCTTTCAAATTTAACTAAATTTCGATAACTTTGATAGAGCTATTTCGATTTCTGTTTCTATTTATTGTTCCTCGCACATCGCTTATCGTATTATTTTGTTGTAGTTACTGTTTCTTATTCAGAATGTTGTGTCATGCCTTGTTTAGTATTTTGCCTTGTTTGTGGGATGTATGTGAATTGAGAAAAAAGAGGCATACTGAATAGAAGCTCAGTTTTCTAATGACGTATGTTGTTTTGTAGGCAAAGATTTTGGAACAGGAAGAATATGTTTAGGGGAAATTGAAGTTGTTCAAATCACCAAATTTAAGAAAATTTGGGGTTGTGGCTCATCGTTTGGAAAATCAAACTGTGTTTCGTTTTATAAGCCAGATGGAATTCCAAAAGGATATTATATCCTTGGTCACTACTGTCAGCCAGATGGTGAGCATATAACTGGCGATGTTCTTGCTGCCAAAGACTTATCTGATGTCCAAGATTCACCATCAAAGCTTCCGGCTCTTCAAAAGCCTCTGAATTACACTTTAATTTGGAGTTCAGACTCACAATACAATGGGGGTGGTTATATTTGGATGCCAAATGCACCAGTTGGTTATAAACCGATAGGATGTTTGGCTTCTGTTGAGCCTAATGAACCTGATATTGATGAAGTTAGATGTGTCCGAACTGACCTGACGGAAAATTGTGAGGCCTCTGAAATGATGTTTAGTTCGGATTCCTTTTTCCAAAGGAAACAATTTCAAGTTTGGAAAACTAGACCGTGCAAGAGGGGCATGCTTTGTGCAGGGGTTTCTGCTGGGACATTCTTCGGTAGTACAAGCTTCAGTTCTGGAGATGAGCTTGATATTGCATGCTTGAAAAATCTCGACTCTTCTCTACACGCAATGCCCAATCTCGAGCAGATACATGCCCTCATCAAGCACTATGGACCAACAATGTATCTCCATCCAGATGAGATTTATTTGCCTTCCTCAGTTCCATGGTTCTTCATGAATGGAGCTCTCCTTTACAAAGATGGAAGGAATAATGGTACAGTCATCAACTCAAAAGGCTCAAACTTGCCTGCAGGAGGGTTAAACGATGGTCAATATTGGCTTGATTTGCCAAATAAAGATGATGCAACTAGAACCAGTGTCAAATGTGGGAATATTGAGAGTGCAGAGCTCTATGTTCATGTTAAACCATCTTTAGGAGGAACCTTCACAGATATTGCAATGTGGATATTCTGTCCTTTCAATGGACCAGCTACCGTCAAGATTGGATTGTTGAGTTTTACTTTGAATAAAGTAGGAGAGCATGTCGGTGATTGGGAGCACTACACACTCCGTATCAGCAACTTTTCTGGTGAGCTCTGGAGCGTGTATTTCTCGGAACATAGTGGTGGTGAATGGGTAGATGCATGCAAGTTGGAGTTCATCGAGGGTAACAAGCCAATTGTATATGCATCAAGAAATGGCCACGCGAGTTTCCCACATCCTGGCTGCTATCTTCAAGGCTCTTCTAAACTCGGCTTTGGACTGAGAAACGATTGTGCCCGTAGCAAATACTATGTGGACTCTAGCAGCAAATATCAAATTGTAGCTGCCGAGTACCTTGGAGAGGGAGTTGTTGCAGAACCACCATGGTTGCAGTATATGAGAGAATGGGGTCCAACCATCATATACGACGGGCGATCAGAAGTGGAAAAAATAATCAAGCATCTTCCTTTTTTCATGAGATTTTCAGTGGAAAGTCTGATTGAGCTATTTCCAACTGAACTTTATGGTGAAGCAGGGCCAACAGGACCAAAGGAAAAGGACAATTGGTTGGGGGATGAAAGATGGTAGGTGGTTTGGCATAGCTGATCACCCCTATGAATTGGTCTAATCCTACCATTTCTTGCATATATTTGATGTGAGAAAGCTGCTTCACTACAATAGAGGGGGGTTTCGAATGAAAACCTTTCTTTGGCAGCTGTGTCGTATGGCATTGTTCGTACTGATTGATTATCCAATTCTATGTAAATTGTTACAACAATCATAAATTTTCCATGATCCACAGTAGTGTATACATGTTCGACAAATCAGGGTGCGTTTGGTAGTGTATAAGAATAATGTGAAATAGAGTGTATTAATAATGTTTGCGAAAATATAAAAAAGGTTTTGAGAAGCAATTGAGTATTTGACCAAAATAATGCTTGTAATAAATCCTCTTGGACTACTCATACCAGAATTTTCATGTATTGATAATACATTTCTCAATAAATGATAAGCGTATAATTAATTAATTATAGGTGGAAAAGGTATACCAAATAAGGTAGTAGTAATACATAAATGCATTTAGTCAATGCATGCATGATTTCTTCTGATACAATCTACCAAACAACCCTTAATAGACATCTTTCTAGTCACCTCTCAAGATTTTTTTAACATAAACCAGCAACACTGAAATTAGAATAAGAAGTCTCCCTTAATATATATATAAAAAAATATGCACAACCAATCAGACAGTATTTTCTGGATGCACTTAGAGTTCACATAAGAAAGTCACAACAACCGAATTGTAAATCTTGGACAATATTTACGGCATCTAGCAGAAAAAAGAGGGATTTTCCTTTTTTGCAATATGATATAGCAATTAAGCTTAGTTCAGACAAAAGAGATATTCCTCCTCTGTATTTCAAAATACAACTGATGACAACAGTTTCACTTTACAAAGAGCCAAGTCTCAGGAGCATTTCCATCTACCCTACCCCAAAAAAAGCGTATTGTTTCTCAAGTCATGGCTGAAACCTAAAACTGAATGTTTACCAAGTCCCTCGCAGTATATTGAATCGCCCCAAAAGGAACTGAGCTATAATATAAATACATGGATGGCATCACTTTGTTGATCTACCATCCTTGTTAACTCCCTCCCACTTTATCTCTTGAGCACACTCCCCGCAAACAGTGCTGCAACCCCACTTTGTCCCTTGACTTCTAAGTGTAAGCAAATGTGATAGCTTTGTGCACTTCCTATGCACCAAACGGCATCTTGAACTCCCCACTGAAAATACAAGATTACTGTCCTCTGGCGGAAAAATGGTAGCCCTGGGAACCAATGGCTTTTGCTTTGACAATGATCCAGTGGTAGAGACATGCTGCTTCTCAACAGGTTCATCAGGCGAAACTCGCCTCTCTTCCCATTCAATAGATCTCCGATACACTTCCCACGCCATTTCCTGCTCTTCTTTTGATAGTTTTTCATCTTCATTCTCTTGCAGGAGACTTTCATGTTCATGATAATTCGCAATCCACCTGAAGAAATAACTACATTCTTAGTAACATTGTTCTTCTATTGATAAAGTAAATAATAATATAACAACTAAAATGAGTTTCCGCAACAAACTAAGAGTCTTGTTTGGATTGGCTTTTGACTTATGCCAGTCATAAATTAGATATCCTAACTTATAACTTGGGCATATTGTTATCATTTTAGCTTAAAAACCAAGCGCTTATAAGCACTTCTATAATTTACCCAAACACTCCAAAAGTGCTTAAAAGTCTAACTTATGGCATATTTTTATCATTTTAGCTTCAAACCAAGTGCTTATAAGAACTTTTTAAATTTACCCAATATACTCCAAAAGTGCTTAAAAGCACTTTAAATAAGTCAATCCAAACAGGCTCTAAGTACACCCAGAAAAAAATCTTAAGCTTGAATGAATTGCTATAAAAACATCCAGACAAATACATAAGTAGGGATGTCTTTTAACCCAAAAGACATTGCAGGTTATGGCTTTAACTAATAACCACTAGATTAATAAAAAGAGAACACCTAAAGAAAGTAAAAAAGGGAAAAGACGAGAAGAATCAACACATCATATTAACACAAATAAAAAAATAGTCATTCCAGATAGAGCTAGCACTTGGATTAAAAGGAGATATACTTGGTTCTAGAGGAAATATATAGAGTCAACTTGTCAGCATCAGTAGCGAAGGAAGAACTGCAAAAATCAGTATGGAAATGATAGAAGTAAAATATGGAGAATCGCTGAATCGAAAACTTCTAGAGCATTATGAGCTCAAAATATGAGAAGTAGGTGCTCCGTAGAATTTTTCATTTATTTTTCATAGGTTAAGCAGAGGCACTAATGCCCGGATAACTTACTTATCACAACAGAACTTAAGGTACGCTGGGGTTTATCAGACACTAAAAAAAGAATAAAGTGATCCAGGTCAACCAAGAAATCAGCTGGTGGATACTCGTTTCACTCTGGAAAGATGGATATCATAACAAGGTTTCTAGAAGTGATGACAGTAATATCATCTTACTCCAGCTGGTGGATTGTTTTGTTTAGTTCCTGACTCAGCTGGTGCAAGGCTGACATCAGACAACAACAACTGACTTGATAACAGAAACAACCAGTCTCATTCAGCATTGACAGATCAAAAAGTTGATTTTAAGAACGATGAAGGAAACTATGAAAAGAACTTCCAGAAACCCATTTTTTCTAAGAGAATAATAATTATGCAGAAAGAAACAGGAACAGAGTTTTTCCGATTATTTTTTTGGAGAAGGGAAAAAAAAATAAAATACTTCGTTACTGTTTCTTTCTGCATAATTATTTAAGTATCAACACACTTATTCTCTTAGAGAAAGGAACCGAGCATACTAAAACTGGCCTAGACAAATAAAGAGAATTGGGTTTTTCCAATTATAGCAAATCAGTCACCCCCACAGGTTCTGGATATTTTCTCCTATGAAATCTAAAGCACGCAAACCATTACACTATTAATTAGAAAGGTGAAAGATAAAGTGAAACTTATTCTAAAACCCACATACACACTCAGCTATATATAGTTTAATGAAAATGTATAATTGAAAAATCTCAGAACACAAACTCATTGCACAAGACTCCCAAAACACATTGAAAACAACAGAAGTATGTTCTGAAGAAATTATTGAAAATAACGAAGCAAGAAAAGAACATCCTACCGCGGATGATGCCTGTCAATCAAACTTTGCATTAGCTTGTCAGAAGAAGAGCTTCCATTTGGAAGGGTTAATTTTTGTTTCAGAAAACTTCCAACATCTACATTTGCGTTTGCTTCACCAGCATGTTCTCTAACTTGCTTCAATTCCAGAGGTATATCACAGCTTTCGTCATCTCCAAATTCGAAAAGATGCAACATTTCCTCTTTAGATATAGTTCTATGTACTTGTTGCCTATCAACCACCCGTGCTGCAAGACCTTCCTTTGTTACCTGCTTAAATCATCCACTTATATAATTCGAGAAATAAAAGCTATTCTGACATGAGCTGATTCTGGATTCTTTCTTTTACCTGACGCTTGTATATCTTTTCCTCCATTGTTCCATGTGCCAGTAAACGGTAAGCAAAAACAGGTTTCGTTTGACCATACCTAGAACCATACAAAGCATTCAGGCAAAATATATATTCTAATGGAACCTGGGTGTTTTATAATGAACAAATTTGGAAGACACACCTCCAAGCTCGGTATATAGCTTGAAGATCATGAGTTGGATTCCAAGAGCCATCAACTATAATTACACGGTTGGCAGCATAAAGATTGATACCAAGAGATCCAGCTCTAGTAGATATCAGTACGCATTTAACCCTTCTATTCAATGGACTGTTAAAACAGTCAACAAGTCTCTGCCTTTCAGATGATTCTGTTCTTCCATCAATCCTATAACCCAAAATTGGTGACAAAAAACTCTCAATAACACAATTAGTGTAAGCAAGAAAATGAAGACAAACCACATCTGCAGAAACAATTGAACGAAATAGCATTCACCACTATATCCCCTTATCGTAACTTCTTTTGACAAATCGTACTATTGTATTCCTCAGCATTAAGGAATGCTTGCCACCTCCGAAAAATATTTTACACAAAGAAGTAAGTCGGAATCTAGATTTACAAGGCACCTAAGAAGTCTACAAGTTCATCTATTTCCCCTTATTATAACCTTCTCTCTTTCCAAAAACAACAACGATATTGGGCTTCCTGACCATCAAAACTGGAAAAACTTTGACTAAGATGTAGTACAAAATCTGGTGTAATATTTGATAAGAAATGGACCTTGGGTCTAACTCGAACCCAAAAATTACGTTGTGAAGTTGAGAATTGACTAATGCTATATAAGGAAATAATCAATTCCCTCCACCAATGTGGGACACTTAACATCCCCAACACGTCAAAGACTGGATTTCTAGAGCACGGACAACACAATATGAGTTCGATCTATTATAAGAAATGGACCTTGCGCCTAACTCAACCCCAAAAACTAGCTAATGATACGAGGACTAACGAAAACCATATAAGTAGACAACAAGTGGAACGCTCGATTCTAATCATTTCTAAATCTTCTGAGGTATAGTGCGAGGAAAGAAGAGATGTTGGCAATTTTAGTTTAGATGGAATTTGAGGAAAATTTCAATAAGACAACTTTTAAAATAAATCCACTTATTTAATTAATGTTCAGTGCACCAATTTTTTTTTATGTTCCATTTTACCATAACCAGAAGGAAGAGATCCGGCCCTAAAGAGCTCATGTGATGAATAAGAAAAGCTAAACTAATAAGTAAAACTAACAAGATGAGTAGACAACTATGTCTACTTCTTTGAGAGTGCGCTTGGATAGCTAGTAATCATAACGACAATCTCTGAAAATATATAAAGGTGTGTGCTGCATAATATGTGAATCAATGGGCTTGTTTTCTTTCCATTGTTGACTGGGAAATGTTACTTTTTTCTTTGACTAGATGATTGGAATCACTCTAAAATAGGTCAAATGTTCTTATGAAGACTATGAAATTTGCAAGAATTGTATCTTTCAAATGACATATTGTGAGATATTCATAAGAAATGCAACAACAAAGATGGTTCCCGCACCAAGGTTGTTAGAAGATACTTTTAGTAAATAAAAGTGTGCTCCCTCTAACATGTCAAGCTTTTAGATAAGATCGACACACTTTACCATAATATTATAGCAGGCTGAGATCCTAGTCTTGGTATAGGACAATCCTCACATCATGAGTTAACTTTTGAGTTGAATTAGAGGCAGAACCTTACATGTTATTGTATTTCCTAATGTTGGGCTTCATATTAGGTTATCCAAGCTCCAGTTGACAAGCATGAGTATACATTATGATGTTAAATTGTCCCACATTGATTGGAGAGTGGACATTTGTCTCTTTAAATGTTCTTGGGCAATCTTCACCACATGAACTGTCTTTTGAGGACGGCTAAGCTTAAGGTCCACTTTTTCAATGTGATATTCAAATAGGCAAATTTCAACAGTTCTAGTTCCATCTCCACCCATCAATAAAAATTGAAGTCTGTATTTGAAAGGGCGTTCTGAAAACATAGTAAGCAAATAAAAGTGTGCTCCTAATAGCTCAAGTGTTATAATGAGATGGTCACACACTTCAACATGGTTCAAGAGAAGGTCTTGGGTAAAAATCTCACCACCACCCTTTGTTAAAAGATATTCACAAATTTGGCCCATAAGAAAAAAAGGAACTAGGCTCTTATGCAAGGTAATGTGTTGAATCACACAGTTCAACAAATGCCAAAGAGAATCAGTAAAATCATGTACTGTAGTATTAACAATAACAACAATATGGTAATTTTCATCATCATCCAAAATAGTTTATTTTTTGAGAAAGATCAGCATCCAAAATAATTTAAACAAGGTATACACACCTGTACCAGTCTTTCCGCCGTTTCCAGTACTTCCCCTTTTTCCCTGGGCGCGTTAGTTTTGAAAGATATTGTTCAATGAGATCTAGGGTTGACAAACTCTGACTAAACACAAGTGCTTTGTCACCAACATTAGAGCTCATTGTCAGGATGTCGAGTAGCAAAACCATTTTGCCACTATAATCAACTTCTTTGCAATTATGTTCTAGAAGATCACTCCACCAATCCTGCAAAACAGAAACAGTGAGCTGGGAATCTAATAATGACACTACAGACAGATGGCAAGAGTTTCCTGCACATCCATCAATTAACCATACCAGCAAAATTACAGAAGTTAGCAAATCGGAGCAAGAAGTATACCCCATGGAGGAAGCCATTATGATTTTTTTTGAGAGCTTCACTGTTGCTATTCGTCTTCTCTGCAGAAACTGACAAACAGATATTTATATGTGATAATGAAGATAGGCTAGTTGTCATTTCAATAACATATTAATGGAAACGCTTAATACAACCCAATGTTATTTATTATCCTGAACTCACTTAAATCAGGCCACAGAAAAATGGTTATAGAAGCCAGACATGGTTCCTGGTATCAGAACAGGAGCAGGTGAAATATTTCCACAAGTGTTGGCCACTTGCAGACATTGCATGCGAATTAAATACATCATGCAGTTGATATACTTAATCAACACTGCTAAAATATCATAGAGAGATTAATATGCAATATATATGATCCGGAAGTACATCCAACTACATGGAAGCTCAATTCAAAGATTCCTCTGGATGCCTCAAGTGGCAGATCTATATCAATTGCTACAGGCTCAAAAATTAAATCCTTCTAATGAATCTGTAACTACCAAAAGAAAACTAATTGCTAGCTGGTACGTTATACCCAGAGTGAAGGAAAACAAAAAGTACCTCCAGGAACCACATTATAATCTGTGTTCTCATCACTTGAGCAATCATCAGCAAGAAGGATCTCAACAGGATCTTCAGGACGACTACAGGTTCTGTTTTCTCGCATCAATTGCAAAATCCCAGGATGGTTCCATATCTATAATCAACAACATTTCTTGTTAGCAGATATCTATCGTTATATACACATATGGAAGAGCCACTGTAACCATGTTAAGTAAATAAAAATACCAAAGACTTTAATTTTCCAACGAACTCTGCATTATTCATTTTACAAAAATGACGGATGTTTTCATCCAGGCTTCAGAAAACAAAATTTCTATTTATTTCCTTTGCTTTTTATAAAAAGAACTATTCATAAAGAAAATGAACCAGAAAACAGGATGACCGTGGCTAAAAAGCAATGATCAATTAACTAAAGCTCAACCCCAAAACAGTTGAGGTTGGCTATATTAATCCTAGGTGTTCCTTTACTTTATCCAGCTCAAACTACTTGCTCAATTTTTTAGAGTACTCACCATAATAAAGACATTTTCATGTGTTTTAAAACTATTTCCATGTTGATTGTCTATCTATTACAAGAAACAAAGAGAAGAAAGAGAAACTTCTATTTATTTCATTTTCTTTTTCATAGCTCAATCCCAAAATAGTTGAGGTTAGCTCTATCAATCCTAGGTAATCCTCCGCTTTTTCCAGTCACCACCCTACTCAATTTTCAGAGAATTCACCATATTGTTAAACAAGTTTCATGTTGATCTTCCACTTACCACAACTATCCCGTTATCCGAGTTGGGCAATAGCTATACTTTTCAAAGTTCACATAGGAACAATCTATATCCTATATTATATTAAAAGCACGAAGATCCTTAATGAAATGTCGTTCTTCTTTTTTAACCTATAAAAATGCATTTCACACTAGATAAAATAGTCATTTAGGTATACTCTTAATATTTAGTACTTTGAAATCATCTAAAAATTTGCTTATTAATTCTCTCCTTATTTGAATCATGTAAGAAGCCCTAATTTTCCGAACTTCAAAATCATTATGATTTTACATTATTCAATTTCTTTCTAATATTGTCCCTTTTGAGATTCAAAGGTACCATATAATGTATGCACTTTTTTAGTCGAATTATAATTTCTACTACTAATATATAGGCTAATTTAGTTTAACAAAGAACAATTCAAATAGAATTTCAAACAAATACTTCTTCTGGATTTTGGTAGATATAGGAGTTGAATAAGAAATTGTGTTGAATCATTCACGGTGAAAAAACCATCACAAACTCGAGATCAACTATGAAATAAAATATATTATGTGTAATACAGGTGTACTTTCATCTCTACTTTACACTTCTCTTATAACTTTAGTTTGGTGTTCTCTGTTGCGCATTCATCAATATTTACATTGACATATTATCTTATCTTGATTTCTTGACATTTCTAATTATTTGTTTGTTTTTAAGTAGTATTTGTTTTCATTCTTTACTTTTCAAGGTCTAAAATTTAAGTACACTACGTTTGCAAATCAATGTCTTAGCTATTCTAAGCATTGATCTTCTCAAGTAGAATTAAATATCTAAAATCAACAAGATGCCCAAAAAAATAATCTCTTGGATGTCACAAGAAACTTGAAAAGTTTGTTTATTATATGTTTGTATTAACATAAAACACGGGAAATAGGCACTGGGTGTTTACACCTAACTAAATGATTACCTTTAGAATCAACAAATCAAAATAATTATGTATATCACTTAACCACAATTAAGTGTTAAAAGTGTTTATGCAAAATATGCCTTACATTCATTGTCCTAGTATAAACACTTTATACGAATATCCCCTTCGATGCTTTCAAGTTTTAAACCATTCACTTGGGGACTCGGTATATTTTGAGGTTGAAGTTGTACGAAAATTATCAGGAAAAAAAATAACTTAATTTTGGAGGTTTCATTAAATGAAGTTCAAGAACGCAACAATCATTTCCCCACCATTAGTTCCTGATATTCCAATCTGCAAAATGCACGGAAAAGGGACATTTTCTGTGAAGTCTTGTTATTGGAGCTTAAACTCAGACAATGGATATGGAATGGCATTGGAAACTAATTTGGAAAGAAAAATGCTATCAAAATATTTCTTAATAATTTACATGTATTTACTTTAAGTATTCTTCGCATACATACAAAGCATTTAAGTAAATTTAATATAACTAATTCAACCAAATTATTAAACGCTACAGGTTTAGAAGACATCTAATTATATTAAATTCCACTATCGCGTCAATGGAATAAGTGAATTACATCTCTTTTAACGTATATTTATATTTACATAATTTGTATTCCTTACATAAAAAATTGAATTGATTGATGCGACATTCACTTCACTTTTTTTACATAAATTTTAGAGTTTATTTTGGATCTTGAGAAATTGAAATTTGTCTTAATTTTTTAATTTGCGAAAAAACATAAAGGAATCTTTATGAATAAAAAATTATCTATCTCTATTTAAATGATATATTTATTTATCTATCTATACAATACAATTTCATATTACATTTGAACTACTTTCATATTATATTAAAGGTGAAAAACCCTTAGTGAAATATCGTTCACCCTTTAAAAAATAGATTTCTCACCAAACAAAATAGTCATTAATTATTTTTCTAGCATTTCAGATATTAAATTAACTAAAGTTTTGTGAAGTCGCGTTAGGAAACTTTTCCACTTTTGATTGAGAAACATAGGAGAATAATATTATTGAATTGTGTATCTACATTATTATATTGAGACCCTATTTATATACAATATATTAGATTCCTTTCTCAACTAGAACACTACATTACAATCCTTTCACAAATAGGATTCTATATATTATTCTCGTTCAAATTTTTATTCCTAGTCCTATTCTAAGTAGATTGTATATACTATCCTTATTCTTATTCTGATTCTAACACTCTCCCTCAAGCTAGTGCATATAGAAATATATACTTAGCTTGTTACAAATGTAATTAATACGAGGGTCGGTGAGGGGCTTGGTGAAGATATTTTCAAGTTGATAACTCGACTTCACTAAATTGACAATCCATCTCAATGTGCTTAGTCTTCTCATTAAATATTGAATTTGATGCAAAATGTGATGAATCACATAATGATTAGCTACACTATTAGTCATGCCAAATTCTTGAATTATTGTGATGAGCTTTTCAAACCAAGCTCAAGAAGAATGTTTCAGTCCATAGAGTAACTTGCGTAATCGACATACAAGGAAACTAAACTCCCCCAGAGCAACAAAACTAGGTGGTTGCTCCATAGAGACTTCTTCACAGTGCAGCGATTGCTAAAAGTGCTCAAAATCTAGTATATATATAATATATGGATCATCTTGATATCAATAAGCGTCGATATTAAACAAGAAATTCGTCGAAAAATTGGCCCGAACATGCTCATAGGCCGGAGTATTAGATTTGATGGTTGAAAGTGCTTACAATATGGGAAATAAAATTATATTGGTAGGGTCAGAATGATGGCACTACCCTAAACATATAAGAAAGTAGTTGGTGGCACAGTACTATGCATATCGAATATGAAAAATTAGTCACCGGAAAGATGGCACGGTGCTCTACATAAATGAGATATGAGAAAGTAGTCACCGGAATGATGCACAGTGCAACACAAATCAAATATAAGGTAATCCAAAAAAAATGCATGGTACTGTGCAAATTAAAAATGAAAAAAGTAGTCACCGAAAAGATGCACGATGCTACACAAATTAGATATGAGAAAATAGTCATCGGAAAGATACACGATGACCCAACTTTTGCTAACATAATCGTCGGAAGAATTATATGGGTAATAGTCCCCCGCTAGAACAAAGCTCTTTGATTCTCTACCAAGATCGTAGAGGCTCTGATACCATGTGAGAAATATAGGAGAACAATATTATTGAATTGTGTATCTATATTATTACCTTGACCCTATTTATAGACACTACATTAGACTCATTTCCCAACTAGGACACTACATTACAATCCTTTTCTCAAGTAGGATTCTACATATTATTCCTATTTTTATTCCTATTCTAAGTAGGATTGTATATACTATCCTTGTTCCTATTCATATTCTAACATATTCCTTTTAGGTATAGGAGTCTTTATGCCATTAAAACCTTTCACAATTCATTGGCAATAAGAAACACAAAGATTACTTTTAACTTTTTTTAGATATAGGAACCTTTATATATAAAATAAATTAATAGGTTTGTATGGACGGAAAGGAAAAGTTTGGTAACCATAAAAGCTTGTAAGTTCACATTAAACATTAGGACAATCATGTTTTGAACTCTAGGTTTAAGATTATTTTTTCTTGTTTATATAATTCTCTATCAATTTGAACTTAAAGTTTCATAACTATGAACTCTTTAGAAAAGATCTTGCAAATTCACATGATGCATTAAGAAACTCACGTTTTCAATTCACTTTAGGTTTTTGAGTCATTTTTGTTTTTTAATAGAAACTTGGGAGAAGCACGAACTTATTAGTGAGATGTGTGTTAAATTTTCTTATTCTTTGAAAATAGATCACATTGAACAAAATTGTTATCTAATTATTTTCCTCATATTTAAAACTTTAAAATCAACTGAAGGTTTTGTTATACAAAAGCACAAAATCTCTTTGCAAAAGAAGGTTCAACTTTTTTAGCTCAAATATAAATCAGAATGAGGCCATTTTATGAAAGGAGATAATTGTTTATTAATCACAATCACTAAAAAGGTGTGATTGAAAGCTTGGTATAATCATTAGGAGAGATAAATAATTAAGATTATATTTATATGGATCATACTAATATTTATAGTGAGAATTCTAGAATAAGAAGCCTAGAAGCATTCTAGAAGGTACATTTCTAGTAATAGGAGGAAGGTGTAATTTTGAATACTACATCCACTGATCCTTGCATCACCACCTATAGATAGAGGTGGTCATTCCAGTAGTATGTGCATACGCACAAGTAAAGAGCAAGTGCTCAAGTAAGCAAGAAGTCAGTGATCAAGTGAAAAATAATAGAGCAACAAATAAGGTTGATAAGAGTGTGAGAGAAAGAAAATATTGTGTGTAAAGAGTTAAGGCTGAAGCTGGTCCTCACTATGAATTAATAACATTCAAGTTGTTAGCAACCAATCATACCCAAAAATTGCAACAGATCATCTTTTATTGCATTGCCAAGTAGCTTCACCCATGTCTATTGTAGGAGTTATTAAGATGGTTTGAGTATAACGGACCATGACGAATATTATGAATGATAGCATTATATATTCAGATCTTTAAAGCATGGACTAAATACGTAAAAGTGTGGGATGTAGGCATGTTTCTCCGTTAACACTTTTTTGGATGACATATCATGAGAGAAATAGGAGATATTTGAGGGAAACATCTAAGGGATAGCTTCTTTTCTTTAAAGTCCTTTTTGGTTCATTCATAAGGTTCCCATTGTACAGAAGATTATGTGTCTTTCATAGAAAATCATATATAAACCTCTAGTATACATGAGCTTTCTCATTATGAATAGAATTACACTTCACTAAAATAAAGATAGTTATCTTTATCGAATTAGCTACTTTATATTATAATAGTGGCAAATTCATAAACAAAAAAAATTGTACAAGAAACACATGCTTATTCAAGTGCGCCCTATTTTGTCTAGGTGAAGGTTCCTAATTAGGATATCATTGAGGTAGAAATCTCTCACCTTCTCATAGATGATACTCTGCTTAATTATGTGGTGCTGAAGAATTACAACTAAGATAAACAAGGTTTATCTTAGTTCTTTTTTAGCAGTTTCAAACCTAAGATTAATTTGGGAAAGATATTCATTCAAGTGGAAAAGAGATTCATATTTTAAGTGGGATTGTATATACTATTTTTGTTCCTATTACCTTTCTAACACTACCCCACAAATTGGTGCATAAAAGTAATATGTACCTAGCTTGTTATAGATGTAACTAATACGAGGATCGGTGCTAAAGATATCTACAAGTTGATCACTCGACTTCACAAATTTTGTAATAATATCTACTAGTATCTTTTCTCTGATAGAGTGTGATGGTAAATTTTAATGTGTTTAGTTCTCTCATGAAATACTTGATTTGATGTAAAATGTCAACAAAACACAGAATGATCAACTCCACTACGAGTCATGCCAAACTCCACAATTACGATGTTGAACTTTCCATACCAACTTTGAGAAAATTACTTAGGCCATAGAGTGACCTGAGCAATCGACATACAAGGCGAATCCCCTAAGCAAGAAAACAAGGTATTTGCTCCATATAAACTTCTTCCTCAAGACCATCATGGCGAAAAAATTCTTAATGTCCAACTGATTAAAAGGTAAATGGCGACTGACAACCATAGATAGAAAAAGGAAGGCAAATGCTACTTTAGCCATGGGAGAGAGTATCACCGCAATCCAGCCCAAATATCTGAGTATGCCCTTTTTCTAAAATACAGAGAAAACACGGCTGGAAAACTCAGATCTGCCAGAAACAATGAAATGGTAGTGGGAAAGTGCTCAAAATTTGGTATGCAATATATGAATCATCTTGAAATAAAGTGACTAATCGATATTGAACAAGAAAGTCAATGGAAAATTGGCCAGACAGGCTCACACACCAATGTGGTCACTAGAACCCTAGATCTAGCCACATGTGAGGGATCTGCGACCAGTGATGCAAGTTGGGCTTTGGTCACCGAAGGCTGCTGGACTTTGAGGAAGTGTTGGAGTTTGCCCAACATTGATGAAATTGAAGCTATGTAAGACACATCTAAGGCGTCACCGGAAAGACGCACAAAACTATGCAAATCAAATCTACGGAGTCACCAAAAAAAAAAAAAACACAGTGCTACGCAAATCATAAAGTAGTTATGATTTCAAAATATGCACGATGTTCCATAAATTAGATATGAGAAAGTAGTCATTGGAAAGATGCATTGTGCTATGCAAATCATATATGAAAAAAGCAATCACCTAAAGATGCATGGTGCTATGCAAATCAGTTATGAGAAATAGGTTATTAGAAAAATCGCACGATTCTATGCAAATCAAATATTAGAAAGTGGTCACTAGAAAGATGGCACGATGCTACGCAAATTGGATATGAGAAAATAGTCGTTGAAAAGATGTCACGGTGCTCCCCATAGAGGTGGAGGCTATTAGTCACTTTTTAGATAGTTTAGGAGGGGTATAAATGATAGCTATTTTGGTTTTGCTTATTGTATAGTCCTGCTGTAATTACTACTGAAATGCACCATTCGTGTATTGTTGTCTATAAAATGTCAACTTTCTAAAAAAAAAATGGCATTGTGCTACACAAATAAGATATGAGAAAGTAATCACCAAAAATATGGCATAGAGCTAAGCAAATCAAATATGAGAAAGCAGTCATCATAAAGATGTCACGTTGCTATGCAAATTGGATATGAGAAAGTAGTCACCACAAAAATGGCACGGTGCTACACAAATTAGATATGAGAAAGTAGTCACCAAAAAGATGCATGGAGCTACGCAAATTGAATATGCGAAAGTACTCATTGAAAAGATGGCACAGTGCTACTTGAACAGTGACGGATACAGGGACACAAAATATTCCTAGAAAACCGCCGTAAATTGACGCATGATGACATCTTTGACTGAGTTTTCTTCCCCTAGATATGGGGTTCATGCATATATCATTAGCTAGAAGGGCGGCATATACAGGCCATAGCCGCCGCCGGCAGCGAAAGCTCTTTGACTCTCTACCAGGATCATAGAAGCTTTGATCCATGAGAGAAATATTGGAGAAGAATATTATTGAATTGTGTATCTACAATATTACATTAAAATCCTATTTATAGACACTATATTAGACTCATTTTCCAAATTACGCACTACAAACAATACTTTTCCCAGTAATATTTTATTTACTAATCATATTCCTATCATGTTCTAAGTGGGATTGTATATACTATTCTTGTTCATATTACTACGGTAACAAATATAAATGTTGTCTAGGAAATACAGAAGCCAAAAGAACTTCCGAATTGTCATGGTTTGCTTTAAGGTGCGAGATACAAATCAAAACATGTGCGGCAGAAATTCGAGGTTGAACAGAGATTAGCTACTTGGAGAAGGCGGTATCTTTCACTTGAAGGAAAGAGTGACTCTCAATAATAGTGTTCAAGACTCTCCCTATTTTTCTTATGACTTTAGTTCATTGAGAATGAATGTGAAAAAGAAACTAGAAAGAATTTGAAGGGACTTTTATGGAAGGTTGACAGGGATAGGAGGTTTTCCATTTGGTGACGTGGGACAAGGTTATGCTGGAGAAAAGTAGCAATGGAGTCAGCCTATGTTGATTGGACTCTTCAAAAATGTCAACAGTGTCAGATTCGCTAAAAGTATCTAACACACCTAAACTTAAAATCACACAATGGTAGTTTGCTTTTGAAGTGGTTGTGGAGATACGGTAAAAACAGGATCTTTATGGAGAAAGGTAAATTTTTAACAAATATGGTGAGTAAAGCTCTTGAAACCCTAATCCTATACTACCCTCTCACAAAGTAAGCCTCTGCAAACACATTTGTCAATTATGGCCTACAATTACAAATATCCAGTTAGGCTGCAAAACTAGTTTCTGACAAGACACTTGAGTAGGTCATACTCCACCTATAACTCGAATACTATGATCTTTATACCTTCACTGACACAGCTAGTAATCTTGTCTCAGTTCTGGAATGGTAACCCATTTGGTGCATTTCATTTAGAAATTGTTTTGACTGGAAAATCTGCAGAACTGTTCTCCCATTTAACGATTTAGAGATGGTATCCCTCAATGATCAAGTGGAGGAAATATGGTATGGAATGTACAACAAAATTGAAAGTTAACAGTTAATCCATGCTACAAGACCCTCAAGGGTGGGGGAGTTAACTTTGACAATTGACCATGGAAGCAACTCTGAAAGTTTAAAACCCCTAGTAAAATAAACTGTTTCATATGGTTGGTGGCTAAAGATACATGCCTTGCACATAACAATTTACAGAGACAAGGATTTTTGTTATGCAGTAGGTGTTTCATCTGTAACAAAGAAATTGGAAGTGGCAGCTTACATAGCTTGGTGGCTTGACAGATTTAGACATTATTCTTCCATCTTTTAAAGATTGTCACTGTTATTACATAGACAGTCAAAGAGTTACTAATTGTTGAAACTCCAGCAGTATTAGCAAACCAGTAAAGAAGATTTTTTTTGACAAGAAAAAAAGTCTTCTTTACTGGTTTACTGAGCACCATCCCTCCGTGTATATGCTGCTATATATGGAAGGAAAGAAATGTGAGATGTGTTTAAGGGAAGAAAGTGTACAGCAGCTTAAATACAAATGTTAACGGATTTCGACTTTTTGGTGCTATCTACAGTATATAAAGGATAAAGATAGTACATTAATTTCATATAGTCTTTATAAGAATAGGACCTTCATTGAGAATATCCTACTTTTTATTTTCTTACAGAAAGAACGCCAACTCTAGTACTATCCTGGCATCAAGTTGGTGCTAAGTTGTTGTATTTTCAATACATTATTTAGAATCACTTTATGAGTATTCAGTAAATATCTGCAGAAGTAGTAAATATAAGAACACAAACATGTGCAAAAGGCATATTTTCATATTGCTTGAAGATATTTTGTTTCGCATTCTATTGATACGGTAAACCACGTCGTCACTTGCTGCCTTTTTCAAGTAAGCTAATTAACTGTGGGGCTCTTAACATACATTAATTTCACCCAAAAAAACAAGTAAACTAAGAAACATGCCAACAAGAAAGTACCTGAGCCAAGGCTTGGTACCCGGCAAAAAAGGATCTCTTCATTATCTTCTCACCAGAAACCTTGTCCTTGGTGAAGCCATGAACATCTAGAAATCTTTTATACAATTTTCTCTGTAAAGGAGAAAGCTTTACAGACATCACGTAGACAGTTTTTGGAGGCAAATCCATCTTCACGACATTCATGTCCATTCTTTGAACAAATCCTTTTAAGTGTTCATAGAGAATATGAGATCGCTGATTCATAATCTTAACATCATCAGCTGTAGAATTGGTGTGTTGACCATTTTCTATCGGATTCTGAAAGCTGCACCAGGAAGATAATATCATCAAAATACATAGAAAGTAAGGACAGTGCAGTTAAAAGGAAAGATGACTTGCCGGTTTCTAAATTCATGACTGCTGCCAAGAAATCCTTCTCTCACAAAATCAACCATCTGCCATTAAATCAAAATAGTAAGACTAGATTTCTATATTAAAGTCTTACCAAATAGACAACTTCATCACAGCCTTACACAATAGTACTCCATCAAATTGTTTTGAAGAGGAGATCCAGTTAATGCAATCCTTCTCTGGCACTTGACTTGTTTCAAGGCTTGAGTAACATCAGCTCTAGTATTCTTGATAATATGAGCCTCATCACAAACAAGTATGTCGGGCCCGTCCTGGCAAACGGAGCATATTTGAATCAGATGAGAAAATTTTTGCTCTAGTTAAAACCAAAAAAAGAAGGAAGTTCAACTAAAAGAAGAGGTGGGGGGGGGGGGGGGGGGGGGGGGGGGGACATCACAAATCTAAGTTATCTAAGAATCAACTACATTCATTTCAAACAGAGAAGAAGAGTCCAGCACTTTTTTTTATATGACTTTTAGAGGACAAATAGGAGTTTATACGCATTACAAACATTTAAAAAGCAAGTTGGGTTAATTGACAAGAAATGTATTATGCTCAACTTCAACCACAAACATCCATACACTAGTTTTACCTTTAATTTTTCTTGTCAAAAAATGCAGAGGAGAATAGACATTAAAGAAATTGAGAACGGTAACAATTAAAAGACGACAAATTCCTATCAAGGTGGTGCTGATGATGGTCTTGAAGAACCTAGAACTATAACGACCACAGTAACAATGACAGATAAGTACAATGGGGGTTGAAATCGATCAAGAGGGCAGATGTATTGGCTATTATGCCCAACGGATGGAATGGAGATGGCGCAATATCCTCACGTCAGGTTGACATCCAGAAGCCTTCCTTAAATTCAATCAAATGAGTTGAACTTAAGATCAGATTTGCACAAGGGTAAAGAGGACGAGAAGCTACTCAAATAAAGGAGTTGAGTCAGGCCCATGTCAAAATAATAACATGTATAAGAATATTGAAACAGAGGAGCACAAGACAAAAATTAGAAGAAAGCATCAACAGTAAACAGGACAGTCCACTAAAAGTCCCAAGCTAAAACATCTACGATTCAAGAAAGTCAACCATCTCTTCTTGGCAGGACAACTACAAATCTGTGGCACATGTTTTTTTGTATTTTGGGAATAACTTGGGTAATACCTAGTTCTACTTTGGCATTACTGAACAATTGGTGGAGTATTGGGAATAGAGGTGGGGAAGAGGACTGGTGGAAGATCATTCCTGCTTGCATTTGGTGGACGGTGTGGAAGGAAAGGAATGGTAGACATTTTGAAGGCACTAGCAGTTCTATCGAGAAAATTAGGATGAATTGTCTTAGCTTGTTCTTTTTTTGGTGTAAACAGAATATGTGGGGGGAAGTCAGAGAGTTAATATATTAAATTGGCAATGTATATAGGGTTTTGGGCAGGGGTTAAAGTACCTTTTCGATGCTTGTAACGTTTCCAACTTAGCACCTTTTTCTGAGGTGGCTAAGTTTTTATTGAATAGAATTGTTGCTTGTCTCAAAAAAGAGCACAACATTAAGCCAAAAGGACATGAAAATGAAGTAACTGGGGGAGAATCTTCCCTCTCATCTCCATCAAAAAATCACAATTATCAATTCTAAGGGTAACAAACACTACCTGAAGAGCCTGACAAATTTCTCTGGCCACGTGGCGCTCCTTTATATTCTTCCCTAGTGTCAAATTTCTGAAAGCAGTGTAGCCAATTAAGAAAACGCCACCTTTTAATCTCCATTTTTGGAGTAGCTCGGCCCTTCTCTCCCTGTAAACAAGAGTAGAGTAAAGTTGACGAAGATGCCACCTATGAAATGACTCAGAGGTTTTAAAAAAGAATGTTCAGAGTACTTCGATACAAAAATCCTAACAGCCGATTAAAAAAAAGGACATGCAACGAAAACACAAGAAAATAATAGCTAAATATGGGACCTCATTGAAAGAAACACACTTACATATATGCCTAAAAAACCCTCACAGGACATGATAAAACGAAGAGCCAGACATCATAAAAAGAATTCTGTATCCGGAAACTTCCAATAATATATATATATATATATATATAACACTAGATGAAGTGGAAGCATCACTGCCAAGAATACAAGACAGGAATCTTCAACTCAATCTGATGACTCACAGAAACAAGAAAATATTATGGGTCCACCGACCTCATTCTGGTGGCTAAAATATCTAAAATGACAGAGCATCATTTAGTACACCAACAATAACATACCAAGTGAAATCCTACAAGTGGGGTCTAGGAAGGGTAGGATGTATGCAGACCTTATTCCTACCTTTGTGGGGTAGAGAGGTTGTTTCTGGACCCTCATCTCTAAAGGAATGCTTTAGAAGACCAGATTGTAAAAATTTGTATCATTTCTGGGTCCAATGAAATCCATAGGAATAGGAAAAAACTTGGATCTCTCAATATTGTGGAAATGCTAATCCTTTGGGCTAGAGAGACTTTGTCACCCCCTATAGCAGGTAAGCCACCTGCAGGTAATGCTAACCCCCAACTAAATAGCATTATTTTTGGTGTACATTAATGGAATCCACTGAATCCTTCAAGTCAATCTGATAACTCGTGGAACAAGAAAATCTGATTGTTCTGTAAAACACATTTGGTGACCAAATTTAGTAAATATGAAAGAGAATCACTATGATGACTAGATTGCAGAATAGGGGCTCTACTATTGATGTGCACTAGTGGAACCCACTGGCTGTTATATTTTCTCGCTTTCTAAAGTGGTGCCCTCCCACTGTGTTGCATCACTTTCTCCTTTTCCAGTACATTAGGCCCAAGAATGTGAAAAATCAAAGTTAATGATAAGTCTTAATATTTTGCATTTCCCTCCCGGGATGATTGAAATTTTCCATCAATCAACTGATAATCCTCAAGTAAGATGGGCAGCAAAAGAGAAAACATGAAAACTTAGATGATACTGATCATTAGAGATAGAAGAAGAAAACAAGAGAGCAGAAACCCAAGAGTTTGATCTTGAAATAACAGAGAACCAATTTCAACAGTACTAATAATGCATCCTTGAATCTCCTTCACTATTTCCAGCAATTTGGATGCATAAGTTTAGTTCCAGATCAGCTAGACCGATATCACCCTGCAAGTAAAAAGATCTCACAAGAATAATTTTTGCTAGATGCCCTCCAGAACTAAAAAGCTCAACTAAGAGATGGGGATGAGTTTGAAACATTATAAGCTATTCATTAACCATCTTCATCAATGATGCCTATTAAAAATATAATGAAGCTATCTCCTCAGCAATCACCCTTCTACAGGATGTCACATTTCAAGACTCTCATCAGCAGGGAGAAAACGAAACCGTAGTCCAATTTTATGCAACCTTACTTCATCTAGCATGGTTATTAAGAGAAAGGCAGATATTTAATTAACCGTAGTCCAACTTTATGCCACCTTACTTCATCTAGCATGACTATTAGGAGAGGCTGATATTTGATTGTACTAAAATGAAAGTAGCATAAAGTTCATGAAAAGTTAACTTCATGATTAATTCGAGCATTTAACAATATCAAGGTGGGTCCAGAATCCAGATATAAGAATAGAAGAGTGAATAAAAAAGGTTCCCAAACAATATACAACCACAGTGCTCCGGGATAAACCAAAATATAGCAGGTCACATAGAAATGAGACTAAGGAGAAAAAATTGCCTAGTCCTGTTCTTCTTCTTTTCTTTTTGTCCCAGTTAAATTCGCTAAAAATGAACTCAAAGGAAACTTATATCATGTGGCAGAATCACTAACTGCTAACAATCAATCATAAACAGTATATTTCTACTGAAGAACTGAATATCCATTTTACCCTCAATTCATGATCAAAGAGTAATTCACATATGCCGGGAATCTTTTGTTTTCTCAGGCAAATATCCCATGTTGTAGGGGCTTCAAAGAAAGCTTGTAGTTCAGGGGTGTGCAGGTTTGAAACCCTATACAAGGGGCTAGCGCACAATGGCTTTCTCAGATAGAGGCTCGCTTCTTCAAGTTCAAGTTCTACTTGATGCTTCTCATTTTGATAGGAGTAGGTTCTTGCAGCTCGCGAGGAGATTATACAGTAAACATGATTTTCGAGTAGAATTGATATGCATGTTAACCAAAAAATGAATATTTGTTCAAGATGGTATCTTATTGGAACAGCCCATAACATGATTTTAGAGCAGAATTGATATTATGCATGGTGGTCTCCTTGATTTAATGAAGTCAATGTCTCTCAAGTTCAAATCCAGCAGATGTAAACCATCTCATCTTATTTATTTTTATAACTATGATATCGGACCAGCTTGCGTGCACCTCGACTAATTTCACAATATACATGTCACCTTCCACCACCAATAGGTACCAGGTAACGTTGTCCATCAAGACTAAAAGAAATGCGAAAAAGTCAATTGGTTTTTTTGACTCTGCTAGAATTTGAACCAGAATTTGAACCAGGGACCTTGTGACTTACTTCATTGACCATTGGGCAACACTATTGGGCGCAAAACCATCTCATCTATAAGCTTAAGTTATTAGAGAAAGCACACTTTTATTTACTTATTTATATTTTCAACACGTCCACTAATGTGCAAACTTGATTCTTTTTTGCCAAGCACATGGAGATCCTTTTTGATAAAGGGTAGAGGTGAAGTGTGTGACTATCTCATCTAAAAGCTTAAGTTTTTGCATAGAGTATACTTCTATTTACATAATATACTGAACACTTTTCATTTGTCCAAGCTTTGGTGGACAAAGTCACCTGGTACCTATGTTGATCGAAAGTAGTAGGTAGCCCATGAAATTGGTAGAGGTGTGCACACAACTGGCTTGGACATTGTTTTCTTTTTATGGAATTATTGGTACTAAGACAAACAATAAGGAAACCATTTGTTGTCATCCTCCTTAAATTTCAAGATTTGTTTGCTACTCATTCATAACAACTTATTGCTTTAGCAAGCAACGAGGAGAATAGATGCATGAATTTGGCAGAATGGGATGAAGTGATCTTAAGAAAGAAACAGGGGGAGTTGGGCATTAAGATTTTTAGAATGCACAATAGAAGCCTCCTTCAAAAGTGGCTATGGAGGCTCAATGCAGAGGATAGGAATTTGTGGAGAACCTTAATTAATATCACACAAATATGGGATGTTGAATCAGTGGACAACAAATGAAGTCTATTTCTGGAGAACTATAAGAAATCAATGACCTAATGTGGAGATTGTGGTGGGAGATGGAAGAAAAAATGATTTCTGGGAATATCAGTGGGTCGGCCAGAATTGCCTTAAGTCCAGTTTTCCAGTTTTGTACTCAATAAGTAGTCAAAAACAGGATATGATCAAACAAATGTGGAGTCAACAAAATTGGCATTTCAATTTCTGAAGAACTCTGACTGAACTGTACTAAAAAAAAGGTTACGATCAACAAAATGTGGAGTCAACAAGATTGGTATTTGAATTTCAGAAGAGCTCTTATTGATTGGGAAGTTGGGGCACAATCTACATTGCTTAATTTACTGGAATCTATATTTATTTTTTTGTAAATCAATGTCTAAAGAGATCTGGAGCAGTGTAATAGAAAAGTGTGAGAAGAAGCTGGCTAGATGGAAGAGGCAATACTTGTCTCTTGGAGGAAGTGTTTACTCTAATTAACTCAGTCATAGATGCTATGCCTACTTACATGATGTCTTTATTTCCCACTCCAGTAGGGGTCACAGACAGATTGGACAGAATCAGAAGGAAGTTCCTATGGCAGGGAAACAAGGACAGGAAAGGTTACAATCTGGTGAATGATCTGATAATAGAAAAAAGGTATGGGGGTTTGGGTATTAAAAATCTGCAGAATCATAGCAAGGCCCTCAGAATGAAATGGTTGTGGAAATATGCTAACGACGACAAACATCAGTTATGGAGAAAAGTCATCAAAGCCAAGTATGAAGAAGAAAATAGGTGGATGAAAAAGGAAGTATTTTCCCCATATGGAGTGAATCTGTGGAGATCTATAAGGGCCTAGTGGGATGATTTCAAGATCAAAACCAAGGTTAAGGTTAGAAATGGGAAAAGACAAGATTCTGAGGAGATGACTGGCATGAGATGGGGATTCTGAGGAATATCTACCCAGATATCCACAACTTAATGTTAAATCAGCAAAGAACAATTGCGGGAATGTGGACACCTGATGGGTGGGAAATCAGTTTCAGAAGACAAGTAAATGACTGGAAATCACAAGAGTTGCAGATTTCCTTAACACTATTGGTCAGTTTAAAGGAACACAAGAAGGGGAAGATGAGCTTTGGTGGCAGGGCAGTGACAGAGGAACCTTCAGGGTAGGCAAAGCATACAAATGGTTGAATAGTCACAATCAACAGAATGTCAACTGGCCCTGGAAAACTATATGGAAAGTGAATATACCCTACAAGGTATCATGTTTTATTTGGCTCCTATCTAAGGAAGATGTCCTTACACAAGACAATCTGATGAAAAAGGGGATAATTTTATGTCCGAGATGCGTTTTTTGCGGAGAACAAGCAGAAACTGTTCGACATTTGTTCCTTCACTGCAAGATCAGATGTCAGCTTTGGAGGCTATTCATAAACCTTAAAGGTTTCTCCTGGACTATGCCAGGAAAGGTTACAGAGGCCCTTTCAAAGTTGGGAAGAAGTTGGGTTCTGGCAAGAAGCAGATGTAGATGGAGAATCATACCAGCCAGCATATGGTGGACAATCTGGAAGGAGAGAAATTCTAGGTGTTTTGAGAACGTAGAAAATAGTATAGAACAGATTAAATTGAATTGTATCTTGATTCTATGTTTTTGGTGTAATCAGATTCGGTCTAATGATCCTGTATCTATTATTGATGTGTTAGATTCATTATAGACATGGGATCATAGGATATGGATCTACTTGTAAATATGGCCCTAGTACAGCCCATGTACTGATCTGTTTCTATCAATAGACACAAAGTTACCAGTTTCAAAAAAATTTACTGGAATCTTTTGATGGCTTATCTGACTGCCCAGAGACTTAGATGGAAGCTGAATAATAAAGGGGCAGTCTCAGTTAAATCAGTATACTGGAAGTTGAATTAAAAAGGCACTGAAAATGAGAATGTGTACTGGCCTTGGAAGCAGGTCTGGATAGTGAATATACCGGTGAAGGTATCAGGTTTTGTCTGGCTGGTAACTAGAAAAGCATGCAAAAGCCAAGAAAGATTACAAAGGAGAGGTCTTCAGATTTGTTCAAGATGCCTTTCATGTGGACAGGATGGAGAAAGTAATGAACCTCTGTTTTTACATCACAAGACAACTACAAATCTGTTGCACATGTTCCTTTGTATTTTGGGCATTAAATGGGCAATGCCAAGTTCTACTTTGATGATGCTAAGCAGCTGGAAAAGTATTGGGAGAGAGGGAGGTGATGAGAACCGGTGGCAGGTCCTACCTGCTTCTATTTGGTTGACAGTATCGAAAGAGAGGAATTCAAGATTTTTGAAGGTACAAACATAAATTGTCTTAATTTGTTCTTTTTTGGGTGTAGAAAGAATATGTGGGAAGAAATAGGAGACGTGGTAGATCTATTAGGCAATGTATAAGATTATAGTTTATTGAACAGGGGTGTTTATACTCTTTTGGGATTTATTAAGTTCTTAACTTAGCATCTTTACTGGTGTTAAGTTTTTTCTTTTAATTCAATTGTTACCTTAAAAAAACTGAACTAAATTCTGGAAAGATAGATGGTTGGGCAACACTACTCTGCAAGTCTCTTACCCTCGACTCTACCAAATTGCCAGCAACCAAGACTCCTTTCTGAGCCAATACAGAGACAAAAATGTATTTTTCCCTCTATTCAGAAGAAACCTTCAAGACTGGGAAATTAATGATCTCCTCACACTCCTACCCACCCTAGCAGAATACAGAAGTGAAGGGCTACATACAGACACAGAATGGTCTAAGGAGGAGAAATACACGGTCAAAGACAACTACTGCCTCATGAGCTCTCAGGATGAGTTGCTGGACAACTGGTCATGGAAGCATGTTTGGAAAATTAGGACTCCCCCAAAAGTAACATGCTTCACATGGCTTGCTCTCAATGATGCTGTGCTTACTCATGATAACCTTTGTAAAAAGAAAAAGGTTCTGGTCAGTAGATGCCTTTTGTGCGATAGTCATCTGAAAATGTCAACCACCTTCTTTTGCATTGCCCTTTTGTACCACACATCTGGAACTGCTTCCCCAATATGTTTGGTCTACATTGGGTCTTACCTAGGAAAGCCTACTCTAGTTAGATTTTGTGGAAAGTTGATAAAACGATCAAGAAGATCTGGAGACTGATTCCAGCAGTAATTTTTTGGTGCGTCTGGAATGAAAGAAATTGCAGATCCTTTGATGGGATCTCAACTCCAAGCCGAACTGTAAAAGCTAGATTCCTAGTCAATCTGTTTAGTTGGAAATTTTAGTCTCCTGTTAATAGGTTTGACAATTTTTTGGATTTTGTTAGCTCTTTGATTCTAGCTTAGTACTCTTGTAAGGGAACTAACTCTCTTTCTTTCTACACTTTTGCCTTTAGCATCACCCTAATGCTCTTCAATGAAATCCTTTACTTCATCAAAAAAAAGAGCAAACTGGCATAGTTACTACTGGAACACCTCTAGACATCTTCACAAAGAAGTAGCCCAACAAGAAGAGAGAAACAACTAGAACTGACAAGACAAATTGACCAACAACATGCACACCATTCATGAGCTCTTTGATAGAAACCTAAAAGAACATACAGTAAGCTGCTGCTAAGTGTAATTCGAAGATATTACCACTGAGGATTCAACAAGCCTGAACAATCATATGACTCGAATTAAAAACAAAGCAACCCAATACGAGCTTCATAAGAATTAAAAAGATGAGGAACCTTGGAACATCTTCAAGCATAAAGACACGGAGAGGCTTCATTTCTGATGGTTCCCATTTTATAAATTCCTGCCGCCAGTTATGCAGAACACTTACAGGCGTGACTATGAGAGCAGTTTTCAATCCTAAATCCACACTTCTCATAGCAGCATACAAGAAAGAAATCACCTGTAGAAACAATTAACATGATAGGTTAACCACCCAAGGTCAATAGAACAATAAACTCTGCCAGTTTCTTAAACAAACATTGGTTTAAAAGTCAAAGTCTGCAGAGAATACAGCCCCTAATTTTCAATATTTCAAGTGAAAGTTGATTTGATTGAAGTTTTACTTGATTGAATACTGTTTGAAAACCTTTACTGTCCCCAATATCTGTCAAACTTGCATGCCAGCATAAAACAAGTAAAAATGAATGCAAGATATAGTTCATAGTAACAGCATTTTCTCAGTGTCTCTCCCGCTTTCCGAATAAAGACTATGTGTGGAAAAGGGTTAAAAATGCCCTTAACGTATTGAAAATGGTTTGAAAATGCCCCAGTTCCACCTATTGGTCAACATTGCCCGTAACGTATTCTTTAGGTTTAAAATGCCCTTTTGAACAAAATCATGACATGGCATTAGTGGAGCTTCTAATTAAACAAGTGGTATTAAATTGTTGGTCCACGTGAACTTTTAAGCCCACCCACATAACCCGACCCGTCCATAATGAACCCAACAAGCAAACCCCAAAGTAATATAACCTGTCAGTTCCTTTTCATTTTACACCTCCATTTTCAACTTGTTCCTAATACTGAAATATCAATCAAAAAACCTTCGAATAGGTCCTTTAATTAGAATCTAAAACATAACTGACAAAATCATTTAAGTGAAATTCAACGTGTATTAGGCCAAATGCGTTGAACCAATGGATCAATGTTAAAAACAGAGGCAATGGTATAAACAGAGAATGAATCCACATATCTAAATTTGACAGGCATATACCGTATCAGCCCATACTGATGCTACTAATAAAAGTCTCTCTCCTCAATTGTCCATAATTGAAATTATTTGATCTCTGATGAGACCCATATAAGTTCTTCATAAATTATAACCAATATACTTCTAGTAAATTAACCTTAAAATGCCAAGCATAAAAATTGAAGTTTCAGTCTCCTCTGATTAAAGTTATTTTCAAGGCTTAAGACACATCTTAGCTTATTAGATATTAAACCATATTTGCGTCTACTCCATCATCATACTCTAAGGTCAAAACCCAGAGGAACCTTTTTTAGCATTCAGAGATATTAGGAATATAATGAAAATGGAGTGTAAATTGAAAGGATTGAAGGGTTAGGGTATTTTGGGATTTGCTTATTGGGTTCATTATGGATGGATCGGGTTCAGTGGGTGGGGTTAAAAGTCCATGTGGACCAATAAACTAATGTCACTTGGTTAATTAAAAGACCCACTAGTGCCATGTCATAATTGTGTTAAAAGAGGGCATTTGGAAATCTAAAGAAGACGTAAAAGGCAATTTTGATACAATAGGTAGAAGGAGCATTTTAAAACCATTTTCAATACGTTAAGGGCATTTTAACCCTTATGAGTAATAAAAGGACCAATGGTCCATAAAGTTAACCAAAAAAAAAGGGCATTTTAACCCTTTCCCAAACTATGTGGAACCAGGATGTTTTAAGAGTCATATACAATAACACAGAAAATGAGAACCTCTAAAAGTTTAGTACTCTTAGGAAACAAAATGATAAGTTAGTCAGAATCAGGAAAAAAAAAAAATGAAAATACTGCACAGCAATGTATAATGTAATTCAGCCAAATAATACCTGAAACGTTTTACCTAGACCCATAGTATGAGCTAGGATGCAACCAAGACCTTTATCCCCAGCCTTGACTTTCCTGATAGATTGAATAATATTTTCCCACATAAATCGAATCCCAGCAACCTACAATGACAAAGAGAGTCACCAATACTTACACTATCAGAAATTTCTATAGTACACATAACACTAGATACAGAACCAAGAGCCAAATATTGAGTTCGGATAATAACAGACCAATACTGAATTTAGGGTACGGCTACATAATGCAATCAACAAGACTCTACTTACATTAAATTAGGAAAGTAGGATGAGATCTTAGTCCATATTTCTATTGATTCATAAAATGAATCAAGGCAAATCTACTAACTGAATATGTAAGATTTTAACTCAAAGTCAACATCCACCATGCTATCCATCTATAGGCATCAATGTATGATCTAGCAGTCAGCACTCAACACACAGTAAACAGGTTCTCCTAGTTCTATGATTAAAACAACATACGCCAGAGGTTGGCAGATGTTGAGTAAATATAGAAGTGATGACAGAGTCGGACTGAACTTATAGAAAACTGAAACAATGTATGCAAAAACTTTTCTGATTCCATGTAGAAACTTGCAGCTAGTTGATTGATTGATATCTGCTGGATCAGCATACCGAAGAAGTGAAAAAACGAGAAAGTGAGTGAATCAGAAAAGATGTACATCATATGCCGACTTCTTTTCCGCTGTTTTATATATCTTTACTTTTATCCTACGTTAAATGGACCTGGGTGCTAGTGCCAAATTTTTCTTTTCTTTTTTTAATGAAAAATGTCAAAATATGATCCTTGTGAGATGTCAAATTTGATTTAAAAATTTTACGAGTACATAGAAAGTACTGGATATGGGTACAAAAGATTTGCCTAAGCAAATGTATGAAATTATTTGAGTTTTACTTGGGTATAACTAGTATTACTAAAGTAATGGAGACATGTCACTTTTCTAATTAGCTGGAAAACCAAGAAAAACTCTCTTTTCTTGGTAAAAAGCCAGTTAAACGAAAACATGATAGTAATATAGAAAATTTTCCAGCCACCATGCAGCATACCCCAACACTCCACCGTTCCAAAATAGCAAAATCTTTCAGTTCCTTTGGTTTTGAGATTTTCACATTCAAAGTAATCTCCCCACCCCCACCCCCTACCCCTCCCTCCTACTACACCATAAGATGATTTAGTTGTTTATCTTTGCCATGGATCTTTTCAGATTCCAACCTTGGCTATCATTAAAGTAAACGTCTTTTATGCCAAAAGTAAGAACGATTTGCCAGAGATTAATTAGGTGTAGACAAGATAGGCAAATAGGTATAATACTTTTTTACCAACTATTCTATCTTAGGTTTTTTCAATTTCTTTGCCAGTGAAAAAAACAACTAAAGGATCAAACTCACCGAGACCTCGACTGAATCTAACACAAATTTTGTACTAGTTCTAGGATCTGACAAAGATCCCACTGGATTAGGGTCATGTCAGGAGTGATCCTCATCAAAGTGAAGGGTCTGAATAATGTAGCATTTAGCAAATAAAGAACAGAAGACCAAGGAGTTTCATCTTTGTTTTCTATACAGTATAAATTGGGTGTCCTAGATTACATGAATTTTGGCACAGGTCAACCTGCAGCTACATGTAAGCAACTATCCAGTACAGTTTAAAAAAACAAGGTACGGACTATGTACCTTGAATATTTTATAAGTTAGTTACTATAGTTTGAAATGATATGCTTGCTCAGTACGAGTACTTCAAGACAAATGAAGAGCTCATGTAACATCGGGCTGGCCGGGGATTTGCAATTGGAATGGTGTTTCTGGCATTACCAGGAGGGCAATTTGTATGAAATTATTGATAGGTTTTTCGAAAGAGTGTGTTGTATTGCTTCAGAGTAATTATTGAGGGTTCCTTGGTGGAGACAAAGAAACCAGAGGTTCACTGTGCCGCTCAGAAATTATGAATAGAAGGTTATGCAAACAGAAATTTGTTCAATAAAATAACAAAGCAATTCAGTTTAACAAAACAAACAACACTTGTTCCTCAAGTACACGTCCTAAGAAGCATTTTCTTTTCAGGGCCTAGAATCATAAAAGAGGAAGATGACTTTAACAAATCTCAGAATATTTAAGTGCCCTTAGGGTGACATGTCGAAAGGCCAGACAACCTTTAGATGTATAAGCTAGGTAGATACCAAAAGTGAAATGTTGTCTTTATGTAAAGAAATGACAAAAAATAGACATGAGATAGAGAAGATCTTGGTGATGAAGGAAAAAGGGAAAAACAGGGTCAACTTTCTCATTCTTGCAACGTATTAAAGTAGTACTCACAAGTTCAAAATATCAAAATTGTCATGATGTGAAATCAGTATACTACTTGAGAGGGCAAGAAAATAATAAACACGAGATCACAACTGCATAGTAGGAGACCTGGTGAGATTTTAGTTTTGCTGAGATGCTGCGTGGAATCCTGACAGCCTCTTCCCCCTCCTCCCTCACCACATTAACTATGTAACCAGTTTCAATATCACCAAGCATTTCCAAGCTACCAGTTTCATACGAGCTTTTGCTACAACCCCCAGAATCCATGAACATAGTCTTGCTTGAAAATTTTGCTCCCAGAGATTTGAGGCGTTCTTGGCGTTCCTGCAAGTATACAGGCATTAATAGATGCCTTGAGAAGCAAGCATTGACAGGAAAATATGTGATTGCTAGGAATTTTACCTTTTCAATTGCAATCTTCCTTTTTGTCTCCTCCCCTAACTCAGTATCATCCAGGATTCTTCTAATTTTCTTTTTAGGCCTTCTCTTGGTGCTGCTTCAAGAAAACATAGTCCTTCCATTATTTTATTATAGTAAGAAACATATTTATTTTTTTTTGAAAATGGTAATTGTTTCTATTTCTGCAGAACAGTACATAGGTTGTACTGAAACCCGTATTTACATAAGGAAACTCTAATAATACCGACCTATCCCTATAATGAGTCTAAGACATCAATGATAGAGACGGTATCATTAGAGTAAATTTGATTACACCAAAAACACACACAAAGTTGAAATGCAATTCAGTTTAACTTGTTCCATGCTACTCTCCCTATTCTCAAAAATTCTAAGGTTCCTCTCCTTCCATATTGTCCACCGAATAGTGGCAGGGACAAATCTCCAGTTACTTCTGTTTTTTGCTTGTGTCCCTGCTTCTTCCCAGCTAAATAGAGCCTCTAAAATTCTCCCAGGCATGGACCAGGAGATGCTTTTACGTCTCAGGAACAGATTCCACAACTGGCCAGTGACTTCGCATTGGATAAACAAATGATTGATTGTTTATGCAGTTTTCCCACAGAAAAAACATCTAGAACAAAGGGTAATTCCCCTCTTCATTAAATTCTCCTGTGTCAATATTGCTTCTTTAGCCAATAACCACACAAAGCAAGACACCTTGTAGGGGATCTTGGCTTTCCATATATATTTCCAGGGCCACTTGAGTAGCTGCAGATTTTGATGATTCAACTTCTTGTACACTGCACCTACTTTAAAAATCCCTTTACTGTTTCCCAACCACTGCAATCTGTCTCGCCCCATTTCCAGACCACTAAATTGATCAATGCTTCTAAAAAATTCTGTTACTCTTGGAATTTCCCAGTCATTGAGGTGTCTTCTAAATACAAAATTTCACCCTTGAGGCGTCCATAAGTTAGCTATAGTACTTTGTTGCTGAAGAACTAAATTGTGGATGTCAGGGAAGAGAGTCTCCATATTTCCTTCTGCATGCCAATCATCCTTCCAAAACCTAGTTTTTATGCCATCTACCACTTTGATCTTGGTGTTAGGTTAGAATTCATTCCAAAGTTCTCTAATGGATTTCCATAAGCTAACACCATAAGGGGTGGTAACCTCCTTTGTCATCCAACTATCACTCTCTTCATATTTTTCCTTTATGACTGAGCCCCACAGATTCTGATTATCATTTGAGTACTTCCAAAGCCGCTTCATCCTCAAAGCTTTAGTCTGGTTCTTCATGTTCTTGATCCCCAGACCCCCAACTCTCTTTTCACTGATCACAGTTTTCCATTTGACTAAGTGATATCCTCTCCTTTCCTTGTTCCCTTACCATAAAAATTTTCTCCTGATGCTATCCAACCTATTGATGATTCCCGGTGGGATAGGAAATAATGACATCATATATGTTGGAAGTGCATCAAGCACAAAATTAATCAAAGTTAGTCTTCCCCCTAGTGAAAGATACTAAAACTTCCACCTTGCTAGCCTCTTCTCACACTTCTCAATCACCCCATCCCAGATTTCCATATAGTTGGATTTTGCCCCCAAAGGCATACCCAAGTATGTGGTTGGGAGGACACCCACTTCACCTCCAAGTATTGACTTCAAAATTTCCATGTTTGGTACTTCATTTACTGGATACAAGAAGCTTTTCCTCCAGTTGACATGTAGCCCAGACATAGCTTCAAAAATAACTAGAATCAGTCTTGATATATTTAGGTGGTCTTCCTCAGCATCACAAAAAATTAGGGTGTCATCTGCATATAGTAAATGAGCGATCTCTAGACTTTCCCTTCCAGCTCTAGCAACTTCAAAACCTCTCAACCATCCTTCATTGCATGCATTCTTAATCAAATCGTTGAGTCCCTCCATGACTAGTATGTAAAGGAAGGGTGATAGGGGATCACCCTACCTAAGACCTCTCTGTGACCTAAAAAATCCTGCTGGAGAGCCATTTACCAATATTGAGAAGTTCGCTGAAGACATGCAAAATTTAACCCACTGTCTCCATTTGTGACCAAATCTCATCTTCTCTAGCATACCCATAAGAAAGTCCCAATTGACATGGTCATATGCTTTCTCAATGTCTAATTTGCATAGAATTCCTGGGTTTTTTTTAGACCAACCTTGAATCTACAACTTCATTAGCTATGAGGACGGCATCCATTATCTGTCTCCCTTTAATAAAAGCTAATTGTTGTGAATCGACCAGCTTGGACATCACTTTTTTCAGCCTTTCAGTAAGCACTTTTGAGAAGATCTTATACATACTACCTATCAAGCTAATAGGTCGAAAATCCCTCAATTTTGTTGAACTTTTCTTCTTTGGGATTAGGGCTATGAATGTAGAATTCAGACTTCTTTCAAACCTCCCTTGTTCATGGAAGTGTTGAAAAGTCTCCATTATGTCACCTTTCACCACCTTCAAGCATTTGATATAAAACCCCATAGTAAAGCCATCTGGTCCTGGTGCTTTATCAGTTGCACACTGCTTTAAACACCTTAGAACCTCTTCCTCGTCAAAGCTTCTTTCAAGATCCTCCTTTTCCTCCCCTGTCAACCTTGGGCAATTTAAAAAATTGTTGGCAGGTGTCCACTGCAACTCCTCTGTATAAAGCTTCTGATAGAACTCCACTATTTCCCCTTGGATTCTTTTTGGTTCTTGGACAATGTTCCCCTGGACTACCAGTTGGTCTATGTTATTGTACCTCTTGTGTGCATTAGCTATCTTATGGAAGAACTTGGTGTTCTTATCCCCTTCCTTTAACCAAATTGATCTTGATATTTGCCTCCAGTAGATCTCCTCATTTTTTATCAGATCCTCCAAGTTCAGAAGTAACCTTGCCTTTTGTGTTGCCTCATCCTCAGTTAGACCTCTATCAGTAGCAATGTTTTCCATAGCAGCCAGCTTTTCAAGTAAAGATTTCCCCTGTTGGCCTAGATTCCCTTGCTCACTTCTGCTCCACTCCTTCAGTTTGTGTTTCAGCGCTTTTAATTTGGATGCAAGGATGTAATCAGGCCTCCCAGTATAATCGAAAGAGTTCCACCATGTCCTTACTCTGTCAATGAAACCTTCAGTCCCTTAACCACTAGTTCTCAAACTTAAAATAGCTCTTGCTCTTCTTCCAGGAACCACCTTGGAGTGTGATTGGAGAGTGGTCTGATAATATTCTCTGCATACTGTACTGTTTCAAGTTGCTAAAAGCATCATCCCATTCTTGAGATACCAAGACCCCGTCAATTCTTGAAGCTATCAGGTGGTTATCCCCTTTGAACTAGGTGAACTTTGCATTTTCAAGTTGAAGATCAACTAGGTTTAGATCCTCGATCAAATTAGATAACTCTCGCATCCCTATTGTTCTCCTGATACAGTTCCTCTTTTTCGAGACATATCTAGGCTCACTAAAATCACCATAAACTGCCCATGGACCTTCTATTAAACCTCTGATAGAGCCAATTTCTTCCCATACTAGTCTTCTTTCCACATAGCAATTTGGAGCATATACTCCTGTTATATGGCATGAGAAGTCCTGCACCTGTGATCCAAATTTACAGGTAAGGGTATATGTCCCGATCTCTAGAACTTCCCCTTTCCATCTTCTACTATCCCAAAGCATCATTATCCCTCCTCTTGTCCCACTAGCTTCCAAACATGCCATTGTGATCCATCTACCACCCCAAATCTGCATTACTTGCCCAGTAAGATCCCCCTGTAGTTTGGTTTCTTGAAGACAAATAATGTCAGCTTTCCAATCCCCCATAATGTTCTTGACAACCCTCCATTTGTCCCTACTGTTCAAACCCCTTAGGGGTTATTTGGTTTGAATATGAGTTATGATGGGATAAGTTATGTTGGGATAAGTTATGTTGGGATTAGTTATGATGGGATAAGTTGTCCTAGGATCCAATCTGGATTGGGCTGGGCGGAATTGGATATGCTATTAAAAATAAATAAGCTTGCTGGATCTGGCCCATTATACTATTCATTTAATTGTTCTGGCCTAGACCTAAGGCCCATAATAGATTCCTTCATTAAAGAGGTCATATGATTCTCACATGACTCAGTGGGTACCACCACAGCTGTCAACTTTCCATTCCCCACATGGTTATCTGTACTAGGATCCCTAGTAAAAGGGGATTTCTGTATTGTAGTACAGATGTTACTCCTTATTATCTGCTGGTCTATTACATACCCTGATTTCAAATTGTTATCTTCTTCTCCGGTGAAGATTCAAAACTTTTTCCGACAAGATTTCATCTCTTGCTTTGCCTTCAACCCATATCGGAAAATGGTATCTGATTCCGCCACGCAAAATCGAAACCTATTTCGGTATATTTCTACCATTGTTTGCAACCAAAATTCTTGTCCACTTCATATGGTTCTTCGACTCTGTCTCCTCTTCCGTTGCCACCCAACCACAACAAAGTTGCCCTATTTCTTCAAATACTTGTTGTGACCACAGATGTAGGGCGATCCCTATAATTTTTATCCAAGTTTTGTTAACTTCCACGGAGAGTGGCATGCAGCCTACAACTGGGCTCCACCATTCTAGGTTGAAACTTTGGTTTCTCCATTTCCACTTACCTTGAAGAGTTAGTTCCACCATGAATTTATTGGGAAATTCAAAAAGGAACATGTCACCATATAGCTCGTAAATATTGACTCCAAAGGCCTTCTTCCATTCATAAGATGACCACATTCTGATTTCAGACAAAGAAGGTTTCTCTTTGCTGGCCTTCTCCAGATACACTACAAGACACCTACCCAAAAGCCTATCCTCTTGCTTTTCTGATGAGCTTGTCTCCTCTGTCTCCTTGTGGTTTTTTGATAGCCATTTGCTGTCCCTTACAACCTTTGAGTAGGGGTATCTGGGGTTTACAAGTCTTGGTAAACTTGTTGGTATCAACCTTTTAGGACATTTAATGAAGTTTTCTATCTTAAATGTTAAATCGTACCATCCAGCATTCAAGACTGGTTCTGGAATAATGGTAACAGATCTACCCCCCGCATTAATAGCTACAATTGCTCATATATCTCCCATATTCATTATGTTTCCTAGTGCAGAAGTATTCCTCTTTTCTTTCAGTACATCTCCATCTCCTTGTGACTTTCTTCTGATCAGTGGAAGCTCTCTTAGCAGGAAAATGATCCATTCCATCACCTTATTGCTCACGGTTGTTCTACTCATCATTCTTCGACTTCTCTCCACCCACTCGTACCAAACAGCACCTTCATCATTCCATTTGGTAATATCAAAAGACTTGAAACCAGTATTAAAATATATCCTATTTTCCCCCATGGCCTGACTAAGCAAGAGGGTACAAAGAAAAGAAGGGTAATCACGGGAAGAGGGTAGAAAGAAAAGAAGGGTAATCACAGGAAGAGGGTAGAAAGAAAAGAAGGGTAATCACAGGAGGTGATTACCAGAGACAATAGGTGTGTGGAAGGAATTCCGGCGGAAGGGTGCCGGAGGAGAAAGGGTTCTCCCACCTAGGAGGGAGGAGAGAGAACTGCCTCGAGAAATGTGCCAAAGAGCATTTATGTACTTAATTCTTGTTCACTGTAATCCTTCCATTATTTTCAGTCTATTTTGTAATATAGAGATGAAAATGGTAAACGCGCTGGAAAATAAGGAGGCTCATCAGCCATTATAGAGCATAAATACAAATATAAAACCATTAAGTCTATTTGGGTGCAACAGAATTGGACCTCCATATATGAGGCAGAAAATACCCTTTTTTTTTCAAACTGTGCAGCAAAATGCTCCAGAAAAACTCTCATTGGTGTCATCAACAACCACGGAAAAAGAGAACAGGAAAAAAGTAAACACATCAAGCATTAATACTCCCTCACCACAACACTTCTCAATTAGAACGAGACACAGCATTTTCCAAAGCATGGGTGAAACTGCTTAAAATAAAATCTATTTATCTAGAGAATGCAAACTTCTTTTGTATTATTAATATGCTACATGTTAAGAGTTCATGAAACTAAGAGTAGCTCACTCAGGCACACATGTTGTATGAGTTTAATTGATTGCCTTGATCATGCAAAAATAGACAAAATTAGGGCAAATTCTAAAGATATGCAACTTAATGATGTAGCGATACACATTTACATGATTATTAAGTATATGGTGTACCTTTTATGCCCGTTGATATCAGCATCTGAGTTATCTGAATCCGTATCTGTATTTGAATCTACCAAACCTTGAGACTCCATGATCTTCTCCAACACTGAAACCAACGGATGCAGGATACTTGGGGAGCAACAGCAGCATTGCCAACCAGATGTTTTAATTCCTGATAAAATTTCTTCACCAAGGTTCCTCCTTATACACACACTACAAAATAACCTTTTGCATGATTTACAGCTTAACAGATCACTGCAACGCCCACACCATCTGCAGTAGCACTCTGAGCAATCAACATCCTGTACAACGTTAACAAGATGTAGAGTGAGAGAAACAGACCGCTGTGAATCATTACATCTTGTAATTGACAGAATTTAAAGTCAACGAACATTAGTAAAAAATAACACGTAATGACATGCATATCCCTGATTGCAAATATCCAACACTATAGCAATCTCTCTTAATGCGTCTAAACAGAAACGCAGCTGATTTTTTTTCAAAAATGCTATTAACACATAGATTGCATAAAAAAAATTGATAATGGAAAAAAAAAAATTATTCAATCTATGTGTTAATAGCATTTTGAAAAAATAGCTTTACTATAACATAGATTGCATAAATTTGAAACTATCTTTATTCTAATTAAGCAAGGATGGTTACAACTTACCTGCATCTTTGTTTTCATTGAAGTTTTGCAGTCCAGGCAAAGTACAACTCTCAAAAGAGGATGTGCATGGACTTCAATAGCCACTTTATCACAAGCAGTGCAGCGAAAATTTTGCTTCTCATTGCATACAGGAAGGGAACTAACTGGAAGAACATTATCTCCATCCCTTTGTGGATTTGATTGTTCTTCTGTCTCGCTCAAACTACATGTAGGAGACAACATTTTCCCAGGAAGATCTTCCTCATCACTATCTGGTGTAATGATCCGAGCCTTTTTACTTTGAGGCTCCCTTTCTTCGGAGTTGTGTAAACGTTTCAACCTTTTGGCATCAGCATCAATTTCATGTTTAGAAATTGTGGCATCAATAACCGATGTAACTTCATTGCTTTTTGGCGCATCCCCATCATCAACGGTGGAATACTCTTTCGTGTCGAAGCCAAAATCTTGAGATAAATAACCATTAGTGTCATTTGTTGTATCTCCCTGTATCTCCTCCTGGTTGACCTAACAGAGTACCAAATGAAGTAGACTATAAAATAGGAAAATCCAATAACTACGAAGGGGTCGAAGAAAATTAAACAGCCAAGCTTGTACAATCAACTACTTTTCTAACTTGATAGAAGATTTTGCATAATCGTTGGTACCTTCACCAACATTACTGCCTGAAGAAGAAGACTTAAGGTACACAGTGAAAAAGAAGACCTTGATAGTTTTTAGTACCTTAGTCATATATAATCAGAACAATGCAATTTTGGATAGCACACCCACGTACATACATTTCCTATACAAACTCAAATGTGTAACACAAAGTTCAGGTTAACATTCAACCTTTTTTCTTTATCCAATTATGACGGGTACACAACGCTAGCTGCTCTTCAGAACTTTTATCTTCTCATTCTTCTATCCTTATTTTAATAGAGAAAACACTAGCCCCCAAGGCCCTGGTTAAGTGGTAAGAGCACAGCTCATGGTGTGTAGATAGGCACAAGCAAAAGCCTGGTATTTATGAGGTGAAGGATGGAGGCCCATCTTCCCCCGAGTTTCAGACCATGTGTCATTGGCGCTAGGTGATTTCTCGATTACCAAAAGAGAGAGATAGAGAAAGAACACTAGTTAGACCCATGCACGTTGCTAATAATTCCAACCATCGTGTTGACAAAAGGCACTTAAGGATTTAGAAAGGCGATTCCACCATTGGAAACTATATCTTCTTCGAATTTCAACATTTGAGGAGAAGCTCAATTGGTAATGTTCATCTATTAGAAAAAAGCAAGTTATTTATGGACATGGTTTTTGGGTTAATGGGCATCAAGAAGTAAACTATAATCCAAAACTAGTGGTTTCATCTTTCAATCGATATAAGTAAACTAAATTATGGGTTGAATCAATGATCATGAGTTAGAAATTTGAATCATTGACAATTCAAGGTGATGAAATTAGGAAATTCTTCATACTTGAATGAGGTAAGGATACGCGAGAATAGCAAATTGTGGACTAATACGGATTGAATCTCCTTGGTAGTTAGCCCTAATTGAATATAAGATAAAACAATTGGGAATTCTCTTATAGCTTGTCCTACGTAGATAGTTATGATATTTTTCAAATAAATAACACTCAACTTGGTATTGACTGATTCTAAATTGTTGAACAAGCAAATGGTTAGCCTATGAACACGAAGCTAGTAATGTGAGAAGGCTCTTCTTTAGCTAGCCTTTTTCAACAAAAACATGATTTGAAAATTGTTTTCCAGCATTAAATTTATTTATTGCATTGGGACTAGTAATACAAATGATCTGTCAATTAGCAAAAAAAGATTATTTTGACACATTAGTTCTGTTATAATGTAAAAATGTTGAATATTCGCATGAGACATCATTTATGTTTATTCTTCATTATTATGCTATGATCAAGACATCAAGTAATTTTTGAAAAAATGCACCTATACAAGTTGATGTGTATGTTTGTATCAAGTGTGTATATTGAGATACTTATAATGGGTAGCAACATTGCTAAACTACCATTATTTAACAACAGAGATTGTTAGGCCTAGTGCATAATGTTGATGATACAATGTTGTGCCTCAGTTTTAAGAGGACAAGAATTAGCAACTAGTGTTGTACGCACTATGACTTAACTAGACAGCTACATTGACGACTACAGTGACAGTAGCCTTGGCTTGTAACTTGAGATGTAAAACTATTTTAATGAAACTGCAAGTATTACTTGTGTTAATTAATATGTAATGTCAACTTTTACCCCATGTTACTTTGATTTGGAAGGAGCGTGTTTTTCATATTGTATATGTATGTATATGCTAGTCCCTGACAAAATGGCTATGGTTAAGCTATCCACTCACCAGCCGGTGTGACTAACCTCCTCTTCTCATTATTTACAGATTCCCCAGCTGATGTGGGTACTACCCCAAACGTGTGACCGCTAGTAGAGAGTTCCCTCAGAGTAAGCCTCACACTTGCTAAGCATGGGCAGTATATTTTTATTATTTTGTTAGACCTTTCCATTTTATAATTTTTGGAATTTCTGGAGTTATGCTTTCACTAGTCAGTCTTGAAGATCCAGAACTGATTATACGAGTCTGGTTTGTATTGATTATTGAAAAACAATTGTTATTGCCATTGATTTGTGTTGTGGTGATAAATGGCTGATAACACGATGGGAATGCTCTGGGTACAGAGGACACTATCGGACTTTTGTTGTGAATATGGGTAGGCTGGCTAGGTGAGCGAAGCTTAAGCACCATTCATGGCACAAAAATTGGGTGGCGATGTGAAGTCTGTCGGCTTCCTCCATGGAAGTAGTGAATTTCCAGAGGTCAGATATTTTGCTCATAACAGTTCACACTCAGGTGCAATGGTTCAAGCCCTTCACAGATAATACACTTCTAGAAACTTATTAGAAGCTAAAAAGATGGTTTAATGCTAATTACCAATTTCTGTCTGTTCTTGTGTCTTCTCTGTTTTAAACATCTCCTAAGCTTCAGGTCAGTTTTTAAATCATCTTCCTCTTTAACCTGGAAGACAGAAAAGTAAAAAAAGAATTGTTAACAATGGAATCAACAGCCCAGAGACAACCCCAGAAGTTACCTCTCATCAGCTGAAAATTTGAAATAAGAAACAAACATACATTGGACTCTTTAAAAGAAGAAGGAAAGAATATGTTTGGAGTAAAAAAGATAAAATTAAAAAAAAAATTGCAATGGTCCGGCTCCATATTTTCAAGAAATGAAGTATCAATGTCAAAGAAAAGAACTAGAATATACCATGCACAGACCTTCTTAAACTTCCTCTTCTGCTCTTCAGAAAGATTTAACTCTCTTTCATTTGCAATGGCATCCGCAACAAACGGATCACCAGAACTGTCTTCAATATCATCAATCTCCTCAACCTGAGATTGGATTGCATATAAGATAACTGATACTTTTTAAGTAGTCTCCTAGACAAATTAAACAAAGATCCTCTGAAGCAAACGACGGCATATAGGAAACACAGTACTGTTATAATGCGGCAAAAAGTTTCTCGAATATAGAATACCATGTGAATATTTTTTGTGATCAAGAATACCATTGTAAGTTTACAGTATACTTGTCATAACACTGGTATGAATCAGGAAATAAGTTCATAAAATGCCAACTTGACAATTATGAAAAGCAAAGGGCAAAAGCACATTAGCACCAAGCATCCATCCCAAAGTAAATAGAATAACTTCAAAGAAAAAATACAAATTTTAGAAAATTCACAGATTAAATAGACATCATTTGCCTTGTTATAGATTATACTCCCTCCGTCCCAATTTATGTGACACTTTTCGGATTTCGAGATTCAAATAAGTCTATCTTTGACCATAAATTTTTCATATATCTTTTAAATATTTTGAATTGTTAATTATGGTGACTTATAGTATTGTTTACGTAGCTTATAAATATACAAATTTCATTTCAAAAAATTTGAAGATTCCATGCATAAATTCCTGGTCAAACTTAAACTGTTTTGGTTCTCGAAAAACGAAAAATGCCACATAAATTGAGACAGAGGGAGTATTTCGTTATTCTTTTAAGGATCATTGACTGGTGAACAAGTTATACTAGGATTAGAATGTGAGAATTAAATAATGGCAGTATTATTTAACGGAAACATTTTTATTGGTAGATGTTTGGTTCATTGGAGTAAAATTGGATATACCGGATACAATATAGAACATGTGTTTGGTTTTACAAAAGAGTAGACATTAGACAAACTTGGCTTCCTTGAGAGACTTTGTAGAAGAGTTTTGGAAAAGAGCATTGTTGTTATTTATTGTTGTTTTTTTTATGATGTTATTTTTTGTTTGTTTTATCCAAGATTAGTTCAGTGAGATTGTATTCTGTGGTACAAATAATACTAGGATTGCTTATACAAGAATAAAAAACTTAACCAAACGCATGAAAAAAATAATCCCACATTCTATCCCGGAAATGTTGTTCCTTATCCACGTAAAGCAAACAGTTGCTTAGCATTCAATCATTACTTGCTTTAAGGTAAAAGTGAACAACCCCTCAAGAGTCTTATTTTAAATCCTTTTCTACAATCTATTACCCTGTTTTCTACACCACTATCTTTCTGAGACTCAAGTTTGGGAGAAATATATTACAACAAAACAGCTGCTACTACGCCTCAATCCCCAGCTAGTTGGGGTTGACTATATGAATCCTTACTGTTTTGAATTAGCTTATCTGACACTAAAAGTTCTCTATATCTCAACTAGCATATAAAACTCTGACAAGACCAAAAGGCTCCAAGTGAACATTGGACCCAAGTAAATGTACTAACATGAATGGACCAAAAGTCTCCTACTGAACATTGGAGCTAAAGCAAACATACTAACATAACTAAAACGTAATCCCAACTAATTAGAATAGCTATTTAGATCTTTTACTTTCACTATGCTCTATTTTAAGCTAGATCCACATGGGTTACAAGAGATGGTGGGTCCTTCATGAAAACTTGTTTCCATGTTTTAGGTCTAACCTGTCCCTTTCTAACACATTTACTTTTCATTATTTCACCTCTACAAAAACAATGCATCCAGAGGTTGACATAGGACATGACCAATTCAATTTAAGCAACACTCACTTTCTCCTCTACATGTGCTACTTACACCTGTTGCAGAATGTGGTCATGTTAAGCCTTATCTTGTAATGACCATACATCTATATTAATATTCACATTTTTGTGACACTCATCTTGTGGGTATTTGAACTTTATAAAACCAATATTCACTAGCAAAACATTGTTGGTCTTATCTATGTGTTACATAGCACTCTGGTACCATCTTATTTTACTTGTGTAATATCTACATTCTTGGAACATCAAGCCTAGGTATCTGAATTAGTTTGCATTTAGGCACCGCAGCTTCGGGCTTGTCTCGCCACAAATTACTTTTCTTATCCTGACTAAACTTGCAGTGCATATAGTTTTACTTCTACCCATTCTAAAACCTTTGGTCTCTTTAGTACATCTCTATATTTGAGTTATTGGTTAACAATCTTTCCAGTTTTGCCAATAAGCACATTATCATTTGAATCTCATCTTGTATATTTTTTTTTTTGATAATGGTAACTTTGTATTCACACCAGAAAAACTCATCGAGTACAACTGATGAGGTGGGATTTACAACCCTATAGGGCATCCTGAAACCAAAAACCCAAAAAAAGAGCTTTACAATTGTCCTATGAAGTCAACTAGACTTACTACCTCCCCCACCATATCCTGTTTACACCAAAAATACAGCAAACTTAGACTCTTCATCTTGATCTTCTGAATGCTGCTAGCTTGCCCGTCATGGGATCTTTCATTCCTTTCCTTCCAAAGTGTCCACCAGATGCAAGCTGGAATATATTTCCACCAGTCCTCTTTTGATCTTCTTCTTCTGCTCATTCCTTCCCAGTGTTTCATCATGTCTAAAGAAGTTTCTGGCATTACCCAGCTAACTCCAAGTATACATAAGAACATGTGCCACAGATTTACAGCTGCTTTGCAATGTAGGAATAAGTGGCTGTTAATCTCTGCCTCTTTATCACACATATAACACCTTAAGCAAATCTGTATACCTCTTCTCTGTAACCTTTCGTGGGTTAAACATGCTTTTTTGATCACCAGCCATGAGAAACATGACACCTTTAGTGGAATTTTGATCTTCCATATTAGCTTCCATGGCCACTCCATTCTCATTCTCCGGTTATGATTCATATTCCAGTAGCAGGATTTCACTGTGAAGCTCCCTTTGTTGTGCAGCTTCCATATTGGACTGTCAGGTCCTTCTGTGACACCTGGGAATGGGTTCAGCACCTGCAGCAGCTCAGCTACTCTACTAATCTCCCAGTCATTTAGAGCCCTTCTGAAAATCAGGCCCCACCCTTGAGTCCATACTTGTGCCACTGTAGCCATCTGTTGTAGACTTAAAATAAATAGATCTGGGAATAAGGCTTTCAAGTCCCTATCCCCTATCCAAATCTCATTCCAAAAATCAGTTTTAGCCCCATCTCCAATTTTGAATGATATATTAGAGACGAAAGAAGGCCATAGTCTTCTGATAGTTTTCCAAACAGAGCACCCAAAACTACCTGTTACTTCATCAGTGATCCAATTATTTTGGAGACCATATTTACGTGAGATGAATCTTCTCCATAATGCCAAATCTTCAATACAGAACCTCCAAAGCCACTTTTTCAACAAACTAACATTCTGTACTTTCAACTTTTTTATCCCCATACCCCCTTGTATTTTGTTGAGGGTCACTTCATCCCATTTGGCTAGGTTGTACCCAAGCTTCTCTTTGTTCCCCTGCCACAAGAAGACTCTCCTTAGTTTGTTGATTTTCTTCTCAATGTTTCCTGGGATTGGGAATAGGCTCATCATATACGTTGGGAGGGCATCCATTACTGACTTTATGAGAGTTAATCTGCCTCCCATAGATAGGTATTGGCTCTTCCATCTTGTCAGCTTTCTCTCAATTCTTTCCAACACTTCACTCCATATTTCCACTCTTTTATTTTTTGCACCAAGAGGCATTCCAAGGTATTTAGTTGGTAAGGAATCCATTTGGCATCCTAGGTTCTCCGCAAGTATCTGCATATTGGTAACTTGGTTAACAGGGTACAAGCAACTTTTATGCCAGTTAACATGTAAACCTGAGATGGCCTCAAAAATGGTTAGGATGGCCCTCAAGTGCCTGATTTGCATCACTTCAGCTTCACAGAATACCAAGGAGTCATCTGCATATAACAGATGTGTAATTTCCATAGTATTTCCCCTGTTAGTATTTGCAGGGAAGCCTCTTATCCACCCATTCTCACTTGCTTTTCTAATCATAGAATTGAGGCCTTCCATTGCTAGGATGAATAGGAAGGGTGATAACGGGTCACCTTGCCTTAGACCTCTTTGCGATTGGAAGAAACCTTCTGGACTACCATTGATGATAAGAGAGAATTTCACAGTAGATATACAAGTTTTGATCCAGTTTGTCCATTTGTTCCCAAAACCCATGTCTCTCAGAATTTTTAGAAGGTAAGACCAGTTGACATGGTCATAGGCCTTTTCAATATCAAGTTTACATAGGACTCCACCTTTCTTCTGCTTCACCCTACTGTCCACCAATTCATTGGCCAATAATGCTGCATCCATGATCTGTCTCCCTTTCAAGAATGCCATTTGGTGTTCATCTACCAATTCTCCCATGACAATCTTCATTCTTTTTGTAAGGCGCTTGGCTATGATTTTGTATACTCCGCCAATCAGGCTTATTGGTCTGAAGTCCTTCAATTCTTCTGCTCCATACTTCTTGGGAATTAGTGCTATAAAAGTGGCATTGAAAGATTTCTCAAACATTTCATTCTGATGGAAATTTTGGATTGTTTGCATCAAATCATCTTTCAAGGTTGCCCAACAAACTTTGAAGAAACTCATGGTGTATCCATTCGGCCCCGGGGCCTTATCCCCATTACATTGTTTAATAATATTTAGCACTTCTTCTTCGGTGAAAGGCCTTTCTAGCCAATCTTGCTCCTCCTGGGACACCCAAGTATGAGCTAAATGTCAACACTCTCACTAGCTTCGTCAATTAGCATAATATCATCTGCAAGTACCATAGGCCATGTAATCTCATGTTGTGTATTGTTAGTTAGCTCAATAATAACTAGGGTAAATACAAGATGATCCCAGTTTAAATCAACAATTATGGCAGCTCATGTATACCTTCTACCACTATTCTCTACACTATGACGGCCTTTGTACATACCTTTTATGGCATTTAGGGAATGAGTCGAATAAACTCGTTACTTAGATAGGGCTTTGATTGGTCTTTTTTAATTTTGTTATTGGAAAAGAGGGCACCTAGGTATTTTGTAGAAAGGGAAGGTGGAATCATCGAATGACGAAAAGAGGCAGTTCAGCAAGGAAGGAATGGGATCAAGGATGGCTTCTTTGTTGGCAGAACGAAAGGCTTTTTCGTCAGGATTACTATAAATATAACTCTACCTATAACTATAAGAAAGGAAATTCCTTTTCAAACTCTAATAAAACAAAAAAGACTTGTGATAATTTTTTACAAACAAAAATAGTCAAATGCTTTGTTAAAAAAATCATATCAAATTGATTATATAGTTTAAAAAAAAAAACTAAAAATACATTAAAGAAATTATTAATTAACATAAATATATTAAAAGATTATTAATGTAAATCCCTTACAAGAAAATATATTGATTTCTGAAAATGTCTAAACTTCATTGATGTCTTGAAGAGAAAAAACAGGTTCAGCTAACTTTCAACTTTCAGTAACTTTTTGTTGATTTAATGATAGGCCTACAATAACTTTTTATATTCTTTTTTTGACAAAATAACTTTGTTATACTCTTAATTGCTAGAGATCACCGAATTAAGGTTTTTCCCATATTAGTGTTTTTTTTTTGTTGTTTTTGAAAGTTGAAACCAGTAACTTCCCTGTATTAATAGATAGACAAACAGCGAATAGGCTGTACTAAAACCATATTTCCAAATGCACTTCAGCTATTAAAAGATAAACTGTCATCCTAAATGCTACTCAGAACATCAATAATATCAACAAATTCTTCTGAGTAGGTCTGCTTAGACCAAAAAATAAAAAAATCAAGAGACAATTCAACTTGATCTTATGCAAAGCGTTGCCCACAGCCTCAAAGCATCTAGAATTTCTTTCTTTCCAAATTGTCCACTAAACACTAGCTGGGACAGCTCTTCATCAATACCTGTCAATTCCATGAGAACCGGCTTCCTCCCAACAGTGTAGAACATCAATGATCCATCCAGGCATTGTCCAAGATATTCCAGTTATGGTTAATGAACATTCTACAAAGTTGTTCCGTAATTTTACAATGTAGGAATATTTGTGCTTCTTTTTTATTAGTATTCTTGTCGTTTCCTTGTTCTTTTACATATTATGTCTTAAATCATTTTCATACTTGCAAACTATCCACTGTCCCTTCAAGGAGTTCGTTCATATTAGAGGTGTAAATTGCCAACGACCAATCACAGGCTCCTCAAGCTTGCTCAACCCATAAGGTTTCAAGCTTGAACTGCTAGAATATGGATACAACCAATCCCAAGCCTCAAATTACCAATTTGAAGTTGAATGACATATAGGCATATTTGACTTCAAAATTTTGTTCAATTACAATCTTTCTTCAATATCGCAATCAAGATATCCTATATCACTATCCAAATACTTCAAATAAAAGAGATTCCATAGATAAAAACTGTAAAGCGCTTGGTTAGTTCTATACACCCAACATAATGCTAACTATAGGCATCATCTCTTTCATCTTAAGCTTCTGCACCTCTTACAATAATTGTCACTCCATTCTACTCAACTTCTCGGCTCCTAATCTTACTCACTGTTTCATTGCATCCTTTTATAATAAAGGTGGTGTCTGGGCTAGCTCGTAATGACTATAGATATATAATAACTCTGCCCATTTAGGATTAGGCAGAAGAAAAAGAAAACACCTTGACATTCTTTTATCAGTGCACCCTCATTTCCTCCTCCCTTTGCACGTCATGACAACTCTACACACTAGCTTCTCATGCCTCCTTTACTGATGCAAAGTCCCCCTATTAGCATCAACTTGCTTTCTTATCCTTCTCCTATATCTCTTAGAAGGTAGCTCTTTGAATTACAGAAATGTAGCTATTATTCCGAGATTTTTATTCTTATTAGGAGTAGCTGGTTGGAGGATAATTAGTTTTGGTCCTTGTTCTACTTCTACCATGGTTGATTGAAAAACGATTATACCTTGGTTGGTCACCCTAATGTTCTGTTCTTTGGTATCTTGAGCATGAGTTGTTTGTCCTTTTGTATCTTGAGCATGAGTTGTTCACGTATAGCACCAAGTCAAGCTCAAACCTCAATAGAATTGGCTCAGTCAAGCTCAAGCCAGATAAATTTTTTCTTGGTTTTTTCTTACTCGACTCAACTTGTTTACACCCCTAGACCCTACATGAGAAATCTGGGTCAAATCCTCCCTAACCAAGGATTTTGGAGCACTTCAAATTTCTCACGCTCACTGGCCCAAATTATTCAGCAATCTACATCTATTTTCCTTTCTCCCTCATTTCCTTTGGCTGCACGCCATCAATGATTCCAGTCTATTCATAGATCTTTGCTCATATACCTTTGCATTCATGAGATGATAATTTCTTATATTGCTCAACGGAAAGGAAATTGTGATCAACGTTTCCTTCTTTTTTTGATAATTGTGGTGTCTGGGCCAGCTTTGGCGAACCTCAACTAATTCCACAGGTACCTGTCACCTCCCACAACCTCTTCTTAACCACTTCATTGACCACTAGGTCACACCCTTGGGTGCCAAGGTTTCCTTCTGCCATGTGGTGTTAAGTGGAAAGTGTCAGTGTCAGTAATGGAGATTGTCACTTTGTCAGCCATTGGGTAGAAGAGGTCAAGAGGATATGGAAGAATGTAAGTCATGTTTCAGAGGCAACTTCAGTGAGATAGAGTGGTATCAAAATAATCAGTAGGAGAGGGCAAGGAAGATTGAAGGTCAAGTTTCAGACACAACTTCAGGGAGATATAGTGGTGCAATTGAGGCATGCAAGGCCAAAATTAACTAAAGTTATACATGTATTAAAATACAAAAACATGCAATAAGGGCATGTCTCAACAAATCATAACGAAATACATCAAATTGTTTTACCTCATCCACTCCAGGAAATTTTAGTCCCAGCTCAGCAGCTTGCTGTGGTGTACTAGCGAGGTAAACAGAGGCCCAATCTTTGCTGCCAAATGAAGAAGTACCCATAGATGATGAAGAGTTATCAGAGCATAATTTGCTAAAAGAGCCCCAATCTACACCGCTGCTCCCTTCCTGAGCCTGACTGCCATCATTCCCAGCAAGTTTTTTTGCCAAGAAACCACTGGCGCCCTCCTCCAAGACTTTTCCATGTTTCCTGCCCCATAACAAAGCCAGTGGCCAAAGTCACAACACACATTGTTTATCACTGAGTAACTGGAATAAGATAGGTGGAGTAACTTGCCTTCTTACAGGTCTGTGGATTTGAAGATACTTCTCAGCATCAGCAATTGCTCCAGTGAGGTCGCTTGTTAGCTCAGAACCAACCCACTGAGTCCTATTTTTCCACGCTTCAGTGCAGCAACCGTGAGGAGCCTGACTCTCTATCCACTTATAGAGACTAGGGAGTTCAATTCCAGCACCATCCAGTTGTTCCTAATCATATCAGCATGTTAAAGTTAATTAAGTAGAATTGGGAACTAAGAGCTACAAAAATCAAGCATACTAACAACACCACGACATAACAAGAAAAATTATATCACATAGTAAAAAAGAAAAAGCTATTGTATTTCCTTTTCTTACTGATTTTTGTTATGTTTTACTTGAGCCGGGGGTCCATCAAAAATAGCCTCTCTGCCTTCACATGGTAGGGGTAAGGTTTGCGGCCGTACACACTACCCTCCCCAGATTCCACTAGTGGGATTACACTGGGTTAGTTGTAGTAGTTGTTGTAAAAAAAAATGAAGTGGAGTATCTGATCGACATAACAGTTCAAACTGGCTCCAGTTATATATGGAAAAGATATGTACCAAGTGAACTCAATGACATTTGGGTTAAGCAAGAATTTGCTTGGAGATATTAAGGAAAAACATAGCAGAGAGGAACTACACCATCTATAACATGGACAAAGATAAAAGAAATGGTAAATAAAGAACCTGCACATCCAATGCAAAAGCAATCCCACCATGAACCAGCAACAACTGCATTGCTTTTTCTCTATACTAATAATTCAGTCTCCTGGTTTATTTCCTTTCGAAGGGCCTATATCTACTACCAAACTAGTGGTTTACATGCATAAAGTACAAAAAAGGTGACAAGTCCCTGGGGCATAAAGCGAAAAAAAAAGAAGTGAAGCACATTATAAAATAGAAGTGCAATTAAAAGCTATTTTAAAATCCAATGAACAAACATGTCAATATTAATCCAATTTCTCAAAATTGTGATTCAATGAACCCCCTACTTACTTTGGGATCACTTGCGCATCATTATTTGAAATGCACACTTCTGTAAAACCAATGGTTTCACCCCTGAAGTGATAAACCCTCGCTTCACATCACTTCAACACTTTAAGCAACGAAAATGATGGTGTTTAATAACACTAACCAAAATATAGGACAGTACAGGCAAAAGGAGCAAACAAAACTGCAAACTCGAAATACAATGGGTGTCCTACAAAATTGTGTGAACATAGTTTGTATTATTAAGGTCATGAAAACCAACTAACAAATTGCACGCCTATTACATCGTGGAAGAGAGAAATCATGACTGTAATAAATGCAGATAAATTGAGAAGTGTGAAATTTCAAACTGATTGTTGATAGGGCATTCCTCTTAAGCATCAGTAGGACATACAAAATGTCAACACTGGAGATAATTCAATGTCACTTTGTCCTTCAAAGATCTGATAATTTGAATACTTGAATTTCAGAGGTATAAACATTCATCAAGATAATGAAAAGGCACTCAGTTTCTTGTGATAAGAATTAAATGAACTTCCACCGTGATGAATGCTCAAGTTACTTTTCAGAGAGAAGAGAAAACAATGAATGTTAAAGTTAATGAAACACCAATAGTAAAGACAAAACGGTATTTTTCTATTGCAAGGAAAGAAACTAGATTTCATATGGCTGAAAGAAAAGTTATCATTACAATCTTCACAATTTACATCCTTTCTAAGTATATCTCCTTTCCTTATGTTATTAAACATATGTACTAGTTTGTGATAAGTCAAACTCTCTTATCTCTCACTGACATTCCCCAAATCAATGACATAACTCAACTCTCCCCTGTTCTCAACTCTTTTAACCTAACAATTAGACATCACACATATCATGAAACAGCAAAGGAAACTTGTTTTCTTGAATTGACTAGCTCTATTTCATTTGAACTCAAAACAGCTATAGATTTAAACAAACATTGAATGACATCTGCCAAATCAATGCATTACAGAACTCAATTCTGCCCTGTTCTCCATCCTTTTTACCAAACAATTAGCTATCAGATATCATGAAACAACACAGGGAACTCTCTTTTTTCATCAATTACTCAATTTTCTTTAACTCAATAGCTACAAACTGAAACGAACACTGACCAACAGCCCCCAAATCAATGTGATACAAAACTCAATTGTCCCCTGTTCCCAATTGATTTACACTAAACAATTAGATACTTGGGACTTCCATGTTGGAGGTCTCAAGTTTGAAACCCCGTGTTACCAGCGAAAGCAAGGGTTTGCCTTCTGGGTCGAGCTCGTCGCATCCGGGCTTGCCTAATGCGGGTTACCTCTCCTGTGTTGTTTGCGAGCTATTGCATAGGAGCGGGGGTTTACCCCATGCGTACCCAAAGGGTAGCGGCTGCGGATTTCCCTTGTCATCAAAAAAAAAGGAAAGTGAACTCCAATTTTTTCAATTGATTGGCTCAATTTCCTTTAAACTCAAAAGAGCAGCAGATTTTTTTGGTAACCGAATTGCTATGTATAACTTTATCCTAGATGATTTATTTCTTTTCCCAATGAAGTGCACCTATCTTAATAGCCAACAGCATATGGGACAACGGACATGAAAAGTTAAAATAGTATATAGGTAATATGGAAGTGAATCCTTGTATGATGAGCAAAACCAGTGTATTTATTGAGTAGCCTGAGATTCCAAATTAGGGTACAAAAAAATCCGTACATTTTGTAGCTTAGCTTTGGCCCTTCTTACTTGGTAATATGAGATTCTAAAAAAGGCCCACCAAATACATTAAGTAACTAACTCTAGCTTCTATGCCTTTTCCAGCTTATAAGATGCATGGATAATAAATTGTTAGGTCAATTGGGTGTTACCATGTCATATAAGTAGCAAGAAAACTGCACTTGATAAAAGCCCTTTTGCTGACCAATTAATTATGAAGGCATTGACAGTCAAACTAGCAATCATTCCACAACATAAACAATGATTGAACATACTCTCTTCCGGTTGGTTCATCTGTTCTCATCTACTGACTTCACCAGTTCTTTTATATGTGAAAAGAAATTGAAATGACTTCACCAGTTTTCTATGCCTTGTGAAGCAGTTTCATCGAGAGTTGTTCCTATACGAATTTGTCTCTTTTGCCTTCTATATAAATTTGTTATAAGTTTTTGTTATCTAATTTCGGAAACTACTCAAATGAACCCCAAAACCTGGGGCTACAGTAAGTCTACCGAAACCAGTTGCATCTCCTAAACCTGACAGCATTAGCCAAGTTTAACTTTAGCATGAAACTCATAAACAAAATATCAACTGCCACTTCCAAGTAGTTGAGAAATTAATTGACTGCCTCCAAAAGGGGTGATCTAACGGTCGAACAGTTGGAGTGACAACATGGGGAAGTAGGTACCTAAGAACCAAGATTCAAATTCAGTAGAAAAGACATTAGGTGAGTTCTTCCTGTTAACCTAAGCATTGTGGGCAAAGTTACTCAACCCCTATGCAGGTGGGGTTCAAATTCAGTGGAGAAGATACTAGGTGAATACTTCCTAATTGCACCCTGGCCTAGTGGTCAATGAAGTGGGTTATAACCATGAGGTCGGAGGTTCAAATCTCATAAGACAAAGTGATTTCTTCCCAACCGGTTATTAGTCGAGGTGCGCGCAAGCTGGACCAAACACCACGGTTATCAAAAAGAAGAAAATTATTCCTAATTGCATAATAGACAAAGTAACTTGACAGCTATGCTAGTGCGAGGTACAAGGTACTTGTGCCTCTCTACCCTACCGCTTCTTCTCTACCCCTCTACTTTCACTACTATTATTATTGCTATTGTTAAAAAATGTTGCTATGTCTTCTATCAATTTAACTAAAAGCAAATGATATCCTTTTGTGCCCTTGTTTTCATGAAGTTCAACCCTGAGTACATTGCCCAATACATTAGTGTAAACTAAACATCCTCGAGCATGCTTTTATCAGGAACTCGCAAGAAAAAGATATCCCTTTTTGTTCATCCAGAGCTTCAAGAAAACAAAGCAGGTGAAGCTCCTTTTATTTGCAGTCATCTCTCAAAGCTGATTTAATTCATAAAGATAAAATCAACAAACTCATTTGACAGAAAAAGAATAATTCATACCAACAAATGAGCACTTTCAGTCTCCAGTTCATCGAGAACAGTTTCCCACTCCTCTTTGAAGGTTGCCATTTCATCAGCTACAGCATTTTCCAACTGAAATGACCAAAGTTCAAAGTAAATGATAAGGGGGTTAATAGTTTTATATAATTGTGGAAAATTAAATCAAACCAAAAAAAAAAAAAAAAAAAGGAGAGAAGCCCAAAATGCACCTCATTTCCTTTAAGAGTTTGTGACAACTCTTCTCTAACATCAGCCTCCACTTTAGAGACTGACTCTTCTTCTAAAGCCTCTTGAGCCTCTGCAGCCTATAACAATCATAACCCCAAAAAAAAAAAAAACTAAAACAAGTGCAACCCACAAAATTCAATGTTAAACCATAAAAAAAAGAATAGAATTTCATACCTTACTCTCAGTTTCTAAAAGCTCAGCAATGAGCTCTTCAATTTCCTTATCAGTTAAGGGTTCCTGCAAACCAAATCAAAAAATAAAACTCCACTCTTGCAACCAAAATTTAAAAAAAAAAAATGAAACAACGAAATGGGCCGGTAATGTTTAACCTCAGGAAGCGATTGTTGATTGTCATCATCATCGTCATCCATTATAGGATCATCTGAATCATCATCGTTAATAAACGAATCATCAGAAGGAGCAGAAGAAGCATTTTCTACATCTTCTTCTTCCATTTCAATGTGTCTTTCTTCTTCATCGTCCATCTCTTTGTGTGTGTGTACGAACTTGGTTTTGAAAATCGATACGAAACCAAGAGAAGAACAGTTCTTGGTTGCTGGGATTTGGCGGAGCCTCGAAAGTAGAGTATATAAGAATTGAAGAAAACGGGGTTTTTGGTAAAGATGATTTGGACAGTGACGACGCCGTTCCAATCTATATTTAGCGGTTCTACTACTCTAATTCTACCCTACATGTGGATCTACTTCCTTTCCACTTCCATGTACCTGTGTACACTACTCAAATATTTTAAACAGATAGTGATCTTTTTGCCAAATTAAGCCATATTATATAAAGCAATTTATTAAATAATTATATTTTTAAAAAAAAATTTACAAAACTAGCAATTTATTAAATGTACTTTCCATTAACATTTAAGGTTATATTTTATTTAAAAATTAAAGAGGCAAAAACTGATAAAATTAATGGTGTTAAATGTGAATTTTCGCAACAATGCTTACGTTCATTCCCATTGAATAGGTTGTAGCCAAAGTTATATACCAAACCTTAAACCTTGCTAACCAAGAAAACTATTATAAATAAGGTAATAGTCTCCTAAATATATACTTCTTCCTAAAATAGTACGATCTTACTAAGGGCCCATTTGGCCATGCAATGTGGAATCATGATATGGAATCATGATATGGTATCATGATATGGAATCATGAGATGAAATTGAAGTTTTGTTTGGACATGCGATATGAAATCTTTGTGTTGTATATTTTCTCATAAATATAAAAATATCATAAGTTGTAAAATTATTAAAATAGCCTAATTGTTTATTCAATCTTATCAAATAAACAAAAAATTACAAAATTTCATAATAAATTATTACAAAGTTATTTATTCTCTAGTTAAGTAATTGTTTCATCTAACTTTAATTTAATAAAAAAATTGAACATAAATTGTAGTGTACTAGTTTTTAATATAATCCTCTCATATAGTACGGACAATTTCCCAACCAGCAACAACAAAGATAAATCGCATATCAAAATCACAAGCACAAAGTTGATAGGAAATATGAAACTAAATACTAATAAATTACACATAAAATATAAATGTGCTCTTATTAAGGCCATAAAATAAATTTATTAATGTGTTTGAAATTTTACCTTAAACCAAGGCCAAAATCAAGTATTATGTCGAATTTTGGAATGTACACTTGTCATATTTTTTGGTTGTATAAATGTTGGTGCCATCTTGCTAATTGCCTCGAAAACTATTTTAACATGTCGGTTAATTGTTTCAAGTGAATGTTGAAAAGTTTCACTTGCCAAGCGTTGACTATCATTTCGTGCAATAATGGTTAGAAAAATACCCAAAGCCAATCCAACCTAACTTTCATATCAATTTATTAGAGTAAATGAAGAGACTACATTTCACTCCATGTTCAAATAAATATAACTATAGTTGTAATAAGTACAAAATGGTAGAAGTAATAAATTAAATGTTGGAGTAAATGAATAGAACAAATTTATTACTCAACAGTCAGTTGGTGTGAGTTAAAGCAATTATATGTTGGTGAGAATAATAAATTTTATGTCGGTGAGAATAATAAATTTTAAAAAGTAATGATGTGATTGTAAATTTTATTTACATATGAAATAAATGATTAGTAAATATAAATGTGGGGTTGTTTTAACAAAATATAAATTTGTGGATCAATTTTTGTATTATAATATCTCAAATCATGATATGGAATTCCCATATAATTCCATATCATAGTTTTTGGAGAATATGGAATCACATCTCATCATATGAAATCATGAGATGGAATCAACGTAAAATCACATGTCCAAACGTTGATTCCATCTCACGATACCATATCGTGATATGGTATCACATGGCCAAACGCCTACTAAATCTTCTAATACTCCCCCTCAAGTTGGAGAATGAAGATCACAAATGTCCAACTTGCAAAGAAGATACAAAAATTGTTGTTTCCCTAGCATCTTGGTAAATATGTCCGCTAGTTGTTGAGAAGTGTGCACATGAGATGCAATTATGTGACCAACTGCTATTTCATCACGAACAAAGTGGCAATCAACCTTAATATGCTTTGTACACTCATGAAAAAATGGATTTGCAGATATACGAAGAGCAGCTTGACTATCATAATACAAATGAATAGAATCCTTGTGAAAAATGCCAAATGATCGTAACAAAGCCTTGATCCATTTCAACTCGCACATTGTTATAGCCATAGAACGATATTCTGCTTTCGATGGAAGAACGAAAGACAGTATGTTGCTTTTTAGTTTCCATGAAATAGGTGAATTCCCTCAACAAGATAAAATAATCAGTTATAGAGCGTCGTGTCACCAGGCAACTTGCATAATCAGAATCACAATATGCATTTAAGAGCAAGTTGCTATCTGCTTGCAAGAAAACTCTGACCTAGATTGCCCTTCAAATATCTTAGTACATGAAGCGCTTCCTCCCAATGTTTCTCCTTAGGGCGATGCATGAACTGAGACAATATGTGAACTGAATAACACAATTCAAGACGAGTGATGGTCAAATAAATTAGTTAACCGATCAATCGCCTATATTTTTCAACTTAAACAAAACCATTAATATTGTCCAATTCAAGTTTATGATTCTGCTCAATAGGAAAATTGGTAGGTTTGGCGCCAAGAAGACCTGATTTACTCAACATTGAGTGCAAATTTTCTTTGACAAATAACAGACCATTTGGACTTTTGGCCACTTCTATTCCCAAAAAATATTTTAATGGCCCAAAATCTTTTATGTGGAAACACTCGTGCAAATATTGTTTGAAGCGAATATAGAACTAGAATCATCTCATGCAATGATTAGATTGACGACATAGACAAGAATATGTAACAAGAAATCAATCTTTATATAAGAAAATAAAGAATAATATGCATATGATTGCACAAAACCAAATGTCTTTAAAGCAACAACGAGTTTACCAATTTCTTGGAGCTTGTCGCAGTCCATATAAAGATTTGCAGAGACGACAAACTTTCTCTTGAGTCGAGGTTTCAAATCTAGGTGGAAGTTGCATATAAACTTCTTCATCTAAACCACCATGCAACAATGCATTATGAACATCCAGTTGATGTAAATCCTAATTTTTAGCTACAAGGATGCTGAGGAAAACTCATATAGTTACCATTTTTGCCACTGAAGTGAATGTTTCATTATACTCAATGATTGCCACTTGTTTGTTACCAAGAACCACAAGTAGAGCCTTATACTATTCAACTGTATCATTAGAATTGTATTTAATTTTATATACCCATTTACATCCGATAGTCTTCTTACCTAGAGGAAGAAACTCTAATGTCCATGAACCATTCTTTTCCAATGTATCAATTTCTTCTTTCATAGCATGTCACCAAAGACGGTCATGTATAGCATCAGTAAACCTTGTGGGTTCACTACCTGTAGTCACGGCTGCAAAAAAACACATGTTCCTAAAAGAAAAATTATTGCAAGTCACATAGTTAGCTATAGGATACGGCGTACATGAGGACTGTGAATTAGTGGGTGACAAACATCGAGTTGGGGTATTTGTGCACCTAGTAGCATGACATTGAGTTGTAGAACATACATAATCTTTTAGTCTACTAGAAACTTTACGTTCCTGATGTCCCCAACCAAGAGCATTACCCACAGTAGAAGTTTATGTAACTATAATAGCAGAATTTGTGTTCATCCTCCTAAGTAGGACCGAGCGAAGCAATCTCCGTGCTACTGTGTTCATCGATGTTGGTCTCAATATTGAAACTCCCCCTTGAGTCAATAAAGGCTAAGTGAGCATGCTGCATAGTAGGAGTATCCAGCGAAGTAGTAGTGTCGCAGTTTTTTCATCAAAAGTGGCATCACGAGACACAAAAAGTTCTCCAGTTTCCAAATCATATACACGCCATCCTTTTTTCCATAAGGATATCCGAGAAAAATACATTGATGACTCCTAGAACCAAACTTATCTTTATTACGAGACTTACAATGAGCAAAACAATGACATCCAAATACTTTTAGAGGCTTATATGAAGGTTCTTTGTCAAAGAGTATTTCATAAAGAGTCTTTCCATTCAATATAAGAGTGGGAGTTCAATTAATAAGATATACTACATACAAGACACATTCTCCCAAAAATGAGATTGGCAAATTAGCCTGGAAGCGGAATGCACGTGCCATATTCAAAATATGGCGATGTTTCCGTTCAACTCATTTATTTTGCTGAGGGGTATCAACACAAGTTGTTTGATGCACTATGCCCTGCTCTGCATAGAAAGAATGAAGACAAGTGAACTCCTTACCATTATCACTTCTAAGAAGTTTCACCCTTTGTCTAAATTGAGTAATGACCAAAGAACAAAATTTTTATATCTTGTGCTTAACCTTGATGAGTCCACAAATTAGACTCATTTAGGGCTATATTTTAATAGAAATTGTGTATTCAAATGCTTATTTTATTTCAATATCTAAAGAAAACCCTTAAATTTCAGGTATTTGAAGTTTTAAGGATTTCTTCTCCTATTTCCAAGATTGAATTCCAGTTTTTTCTTATGTAGTGGCACTACGTCGCAAAAAGGAACGAAAGGGCTGAAAATAATAAGGAAATGAAGGCTTGAGGATTGCCGAGTCCACTTGACGAGTCGTCGAAGGGTCTTACTTCGCTTTTGTTCCAGTGTGCTGAGCCCTGAAGAAAAGGATCAAGTCGTCGAAAAAAAAGAGTAGTTGGCGCATCGCCGAGCAGTTCTGCGAAGCAGTACCATGCCGCCTAATGACCCAGAGCATGAAGATGCTGAAGGCTGGTGCAAGATGGTGATGAACTACACCAAAGGGTGAATCGTCGAGTTAATCGGTAAATCCGACTAACGACGCTGAACGATATGCTGCAGTACAAATCTGTGAAAACTATAAATACTTGTTAGACTTTTAGTTTTAGTATAAAACAATTAATATAATTTTCATATAGAATAGTAATTTTTGATATTTTTGCTTTAAGTTTTTGAGGGTTTTGAAGACTTGAAGAAAAAGAGGGTTTCATCTCCAAGGATTTGGACTTGAGTCTCTTGGATTCTTCATTCTTGGCCTGTAACAAGACTTAAATCTTCATACCCATTTGAAAGCAAGCTCATTTGGGTATAAATTTCTATCTCTTGATGTGTGGCTAAGAACCCCAATTATTGGGGTGTGATTTAGCGAATATGGGTTAAGATAATTGTTAGGTCTTGCTTGTTGATAGTCTATTTGTAGTTTAACTGTGATTTAGTTTAGTGGTTGTGGATGAATCTAATGAATTTGTAGTTGCAAATACAAGTTTATTTATGTGTTTTCGGCTTGCTTGAGAGAGAGGTTATAAAACTAAGACCACTAGATTGATGGCCAGTATGAGTGGGTCGACATGAGGTTCAGCTCCAAAGAGTGAACCCTAGTCCTATGTCCACACACTCAGCTCAAGAGAGTGAGTGGGTTAAGGCGTAGGTTGGCCTTCATGCAGCAAGTGGATTTTCGAGAGGAATGCATTTGAAACGGGATAAGTTGCTCGAGAGAGAATTTATCCCCCTTAAAGCTTAGCCTAGTCACAATTACTCTATGAATCTTCTATCGAAAGCATGTGCCCAATAATCTAGCTTAACCCGTATTCCCTTCACATCCCAAGGATCCCCTCTCATTACTTAGAAACCCTTGTTTATTTTGTTGTTTTTACTTACTAATGACAATCCCCCCCCCCCCCCCCCAATTGTTAATTGACACGTCTTTGTCCCTCTTTAATGTACAATGTTTTTACTCGTTAATGTCTTTAGCTACGACTAGTTAGAACTAAATTTTATTTTTCTATAAATTCTCAAAACCACTCTCTTAGGATGATTCCAACCCTTGGTTGGATTACTAAACTATTGTACGATCGTAGACATTTGCATCGAAAGTTGTGTCTTGATTACGCAAACATTAAAATGGCACCGCTGCCGGGGAGTGGTGTTATTTGAGAATTTCTAGATTAGTAGAATTTTTTGTTCTTCTTAGTTGTAGTCCACTTATCTAATTTTTAGTTTAGTTTTGTTTGTTGTGTGAATATTTCAGAAAGCATAAGTGTTAATGGTGGCAACGCTAGCCAGGTAGGCCACCAAGATGACATCGAAAATCTCAACGATGTCCAAGAGCCTAACTTCAATGGCCCCCATCTCATGGGAGGTGTTGGAGCCATCAGTTTACCCCCAGCTGAGGGAAATGCAGTGTTTCACATAACAAACACCATGTTGCAACTTTTGTAACTAAAAGGACTTTTTAGCGGACTGGCTCATGAAGATCCCCACGAGCATCTTCGAAACTTTGTAGATGTGTGCGGACCATTCTCGTTCAAAAACATCTCTCAAGAGTCGGTCCGATTAAGGCTATTTTCTTTCTTGTTGACGGGAGAGGCATGCAAGTGGCTAGCTGAGCTACCACGTGAATCCATCACTTCCTGGGAGGAGTTGGTAACCACATTTCAAGTGCAATTTTTCCCTCCCTCGAAGATGATGTCACTACGGGATAGTATCCAGAGCTTTAAACCTCTAGATGGAGAGCTTTTGCACGAAACTTGGCTAAGGTTCAAAAAGTTGGTGCTACAATGCCCACCATGGTTTGCCTGATAAGGTGTTACTTCAGTATTTCTACCAGAGTTTGGACTTGGTAAAAAAAGGTGTCGCCGACCAACTTTCACCTGGAGGCCTGATGTAGCAGCCGTATGCAGTAGGAGCCCAACTTTTAGATGGCATGACGACCATCAATAGGGCATGGTACACCCGTGAAGACCAAGTCTCCCCTATCACATTCAAACTATCCAAGGAGCATATGAACAAAGATATAAGTGAGACTAAATCATGGCCAAGATTATGACACAACTTGATACTTTATCCAAAAATGTCATGGGGATTGGTGCTCGTGGTGTCAATGTTGTGGGGATCGGGTGCGCAAATCCTGAGGAGGCAAATTTCGAAGCCATATATAATGAGGAGGGTGAACTTCCTGGCCAACCAAGGTGGTGGTTATCATTCAAACTACCCAAGGCAGGGTGGTAACTAAGGTTGGGCTAGAGATGAAAGATGGAAGGATTGTGAATGGAGAGATCGAAATCCTAATTGGAAGGATGGAGAGAAGGACACATATATGCCTCCCCACGAGCGCTAAAAGCCAAAAGATTCGGAGGGTGGTAGGTCTGAGGATATGCTTTCGCGTATCCTCAACAAAGTTGAAGGGTCAGAAAAAATGATGAAAGGCATGAAAGAACATATTTCTACCCTTAGCCAGAACGTCACCTCTCATTCTGTTTCATTTAAGCAGTTAAAGACCCAAATGGGTCATATATCGTCTCACCTCAATTCGAGACAACAAGGGGGATTGCCTAGTGATACTATGGCTAACCCCAAGAGTGTGGTTTGAAGGTGGACTTGCATCGTGCCACGATGTTAACTAAGATGCTATTTGGGAGGCAACCCAAAACCCCTTTAATTGCTTTCTTATTTCTAGGTAAAATAATGGTGTGTTGATTGTGCAGTTGGAAGTGTGGAGAGTGAACAAAAAGTGCGGATTCCCGAGCAACAGGTCCAATCAGCAAATCACTGAACAGTTCGGCGACTCAAAACTAGACAACCTTTAGACTCAATATTATCTTGCATTGGAGTCTACAAAACTCGGCGATCATAAGAAATTATTGGCGAACCGCTGACACGGTCGGCGATACCGACAGAGACCGCTATTTGGACCCCTAACTTAAACCAGAGGTCCTGTAAATTTCAAAGAAATAGCTAAACAATCGGCATTTCACCGAGTGAGTAGGCGAGATGGACTAATGTCACCGAGTGGGCGAGAACTGGACGGCTTTTTGCTAGCCAAACGTTTAAAAGTTTCAACTTCATTCACTTTTCCTCACTTTTTATCTGCCCAAACTCACACTTGCACTCTATTTTCAAAGTCCCTACACTTTTAGAGTATTTTAGTTGTTGATTTGTCTTCGGGACTTGGATTACATTGTTGCCTAGCAAATCAATTCCATTTTAGTTAGCACGAAAGGTTAGTTCCCAAACTCTGAGTTCTTTCTATCTATTTTGGACTAAATGCAATGATATTACCTTGTTGATTTGTGTTGGGTTTCTATGGTAGGATTAGAATATTTTTCTACCTGTTAGATTTGCAAATTTTGCCTGTACTAAGTTAAATTGTTAATTCCTGAAAGTTGTGTTTTTAAATTGACTTAAAATTCATGGGTTGAGCATGATTGTCAATGGTTCTAAGCCTAATTTGATTTTTGCATCCTTTAATTGTGTTTTTAGGGGTCGCAGGGTTGAATTCGGGAAATTGGGTCGAAAGTAAACACGTTGGGTCATTTGGCGAGCTGGGTCAAGCTCGCCGAAACACTCGACAGTTAGCCTACAATCCCCATCTCGCCTTTAATTAAATGCAAATTGTGTTGTTGAATTCTCTAATTTTCGATAAGACGCATGATGTCACCGAAAGCATTCGGCGTTTTGCCGAAAGACTTATGGTTCGCCCTTTGTCTACATCCTTGTATTCTCTATGCATGGCACTCGGCGAACCACCTAAGTAATTGCGCGCTTCACCAACTGGTTTAGCGAAGTGATGCTGCAATTCTCAATACTTTCTAACCTTTTCTCGAAGCTTTGCAGAAATGGCTAGAACAAAAGTAGCGGGAAGAGATATGCCACCCCGACAAATAAGAGCAAATAATTTCAAGAAAAATACAAAGGCAACAAATCCCCCCAAAATGGATAATGAAGGCAAGAGGCCTACTACCAGCAAGGGAACAAATCCCCTAGACCCCACTATCCCCTCGTGGAAACATGGATTCTTCACAGCCATCCACTCTTTTTTAGCGGCTCATGACTTGGACAATTTTAGTAAGTCAACTGTCGCTGAATCTTCTGAAGAAGCTCCGGGGGCCATTATCAAATTCCAGGCTGACACATCGAGCACTGATGCCCAGACAGATGGAGTGACTTTGTAGACAAAATTTCTACCTCCCTCTCTGTCTTTCTTTATTTTTAAAGTCTGGATATTCGGTGTCATTTGCATTTGAGGACAAATTTATTTTATTTGTGGTGAGGTGAGACCCACTTTTTGTGTACTTGCTATTTGTGACTCGTGTTTTTGCTTATGTATTTGGGCTTTGAGCTATTATTGTGATTAATACTGCTTCCTGTGGATGTTTGAGCTTACGACTCCTTTTGTTTTAAATTGCAAAACGATTTTGACCCTTCAAAATTTTTTTGAATTTTTCGAACATTTTTGCCACCTTTCATGTGTTGAATGTGGCTGTTCTTTTGCAAAAATTTATGGCTCGATTCCAATCAATATCAATTACTTGAATAGTGTTCTCAATCGAACAAACATGAATGTACAGCTATGATGAGGCCAAATGAAGTTGCATAGACAATATGTGACTCTTTGCATCTCGTTATGACTAGCCTTGTAACAAATTGATTCTCTTGTTATGATCATTGCACACTAGGGAAAGTGTGGAGTCTTGTTTAACTTATAGTGACAATGCCTAGTGTGATGAGCTTACCTTTGAACTATGCATGATCAATCCTATAATTCGCCATGTTGATCTGGTCAACTAAGTGATGCTATCTCTTGATATGATCTTAGGCAACTTCTAAGAGTGAGCGAATTTGACATATACCTCTTTTGTGACTTACCTTGTGAGTGTGTGAACCGCTTTTGAACACCCCTTGAGCTTTACCAATCTTTGGAAGAAACTTGATGAAAACTAGACCTTTCTTAATCTACTACCTATAATCCTCTTGAATTGTGGTTAATTGAATAGCCAATTTAGGCCAAAAGCCTAAGTTGGGGGTGTGGTGAGAAGAAAAGGGAAAGTCAAGAAGTGCAAGGAAAGTCTCCGTTAACCCATGGTGTTGAGAAAAATGGAACCCCTTTATAAAAAAAATAGAAAAGAAAAGAATAAAAAAGAAAGTTGTAGAATAAAGTGCAAATGAAAAGGGGTTTCCAACACACTATGGGAAAGTGAATAATAGAATGACTTATGAGCACTAATGAAAATGATGAAGGAGAAAGGAAAAGGAAGTATTGTAAGCGCCACATCTCATGAGGATGAAAGTCACTGAGCCTAAATGACCATACCTTTGCTCTGAGCCCTATTACAAGCCTTGAAAAGACCTTTTTGATCTTGAGAAAGCTGAAACAAATGTTGGTTGGAAAATACGAGCAAACTTATGGGTGAAAGCATGCATTTTGTTCCAAAGCTTTAAACTGTGAAACCATTGTGTGAATATGGAATCATTCTTTGTGTGAGGGAATTTGAACAATATAGTTGAGCTTGAACTTGCATTTGAAGCAAATATTGTAAGCATGAGATTCGTTGATATTGATGAGTCACAACTTGAATGTTTGAGTGCACATTTGATCTTTGCTTAAGTAAATTGAGTCTTGTTGTGTGCATTCATGATTGAGTCTTGTGTAGCATTGTTTGAGACACCCTTTTTAAACGACTGAAGTTGAGTTTGCTTGAGGACAAGCAAAAGTTTAATTTGAGGGTGTTGATGAGTCTACAAATTGGACTCATTTAGGGCTATATTTTGATAGAAATTGTGTCCTCAAATGCTTATTTTATCTCAACATCTAATGAAAACCCTTAAGTTTCAGGTATTTGAAGTTTTAAGGATTTCTTCTCCTATTTCCAAGATTGAATTCCAAATTTTTCTTATGTAGTGGCACTACGTCGCAAAAAGGAACGAAAAGGCTGAAAATAACAAAGAAATGAAGGCCTAAGGATCGCTGAGTCCACTTGGCGAGTCGCCGAAGGGTCTTACTTCGCTTTTGTTCCAGTGTGCTAAGCCCTAAAGAAAATGATCAAGTCATCGTAAAAAGAAAGCAGTCAACGCATAGCCGAACAGTTCCGTGAAGTAGTATCATGCCGCCCAATGACCCAGAGCACGACGATGCTGAAGGATGTTGTAAGACGGCAATGAACTACACCAAAGGGCAAATCGCCGAGTTAATCTGCGTTTCCGACTAACGACGCCGAACGATCTATTGCAGCACAAATTTATGAAAACTATAAATACTAGTTAGAGTTTTAGTTTTAGTATGAAACAATTAATAGAATTTTCATATATAATAGTACTTTTTGATATTTTTGCTCTAAGTTTTTGAGGGTTTTGAAGACTTGAAAAAAAAAAGGGTTTCATCTCCAAGGATTTGGATTTGGGTCTCTTGGATTCTTCATTCTTGGCCTGTAACAAAACTTAAATATTGATACCCATTTGAATGCAATATCATATAGGTATAAATTTCTATCTCGTGATGTGTGGCTAAAAATCCCAATTCTTGGGGTGTGATTAGCAAATATGGGTTAAGATAATTGTTGGGTCTTGCTTGTTGATAGTCTATTCGTAGTTCAAATGTGATTTCTTTTAGTGGTTGTGGATGAATCTAATGATTTTTTAGTTGCAAATACAAGTTTATTTATATGTTTTCGGCTTGCTCGAAAGAGAGGTCATAAAACTAAGACCACTAGATTAATGGTCAGTATGAGTGGGTCAACATTAGCTCGAGAGAGTAAACCCTAGTCCCATGTCCACACACTTAGCTCGAGAGAGTGAGTGGGTTAAGGTGTAGGCTGGTCTTTATGCGGCAAGTGGGTTTCTGAGAGGAACACATTTGAAATGGGGTAAGTTGCTCGAGAGAGAGCTTATCCCCCTCAAAGCTTAGCCTAGTCACAATTACTCTATAAATCTTTTATCGAAAGCATGTACCCAATAATCTGGCTTAACCCGTATTTCCGTCACATCCCAATGATCCCCTCTCATTGCTTAGAAACCCTTGTTTATTTTGCCGTTTCTACTTACTAGTGACAAACCCCCCCTCCATTGTTAATTGACACGTTTGTGTCCCCCTTTAATTTACAATATTTTTAATCGTTAATGTCTTTAGCTATGACTAGTTAGAATTAAATTTTATTTTTCTATAAATTCTCAAAATCACTCTCTTGGGACGATCCCAACCCTTGGTTGGATTACTAAACTATTGTACGATTGTAGACACTTACATTGAAAGTTGTGTCTTGATTACGCAAATATCAACCCTTACTTTTATCAGTCATTAAGTAAACCCACAGACCATGAGAAAAATCATCCACAATAGTAAGAAAATACATTGCACCAGAAGAAGAAGGAATGTGATAAGGGTCCCATACATCTTAATGAATTAATTCGAATAAATCAACACTTTTATTCAAACAATAGAAAAAAGTTCTCGTGTTTGTTTTTCTCTTAAAAAGATACTATACTACTCATCTACTCTATTACGACTACTAATTCCAGGAAGAAGAGAAGCTATCTTATTGGACGGATGACGAAGCCGATGATGTGATAAATCGAAATTATCCACTTTATGAGTGTTATTTGATTGTGCTTGTGCCTTGAAATAATATACCCTGTCGCATTGTTCACCCACACCAATCACTGTCCTCAATGTTCGGTCATGTATTAGGCAAATATTATCAAAAAATATAGCTAAACAATTATTTTCAATCATTAGCTTAGACACAGAAATTAAATTGCATTTTAACTGAGGTACAGAAAGAACATGTTGTGGTTTTGTTTTATTTGTGAGTATAACAGTTCCCATCTTCGAAGCAACAATTGTGGAACCATTTGGAAGGCTAACCAAATATGATGGCACATTACATAAGTCATTTCATAACTGAGCGTCGCCACTCATATGGCTAGATGCCCATGTATCGACAATCCAATGAATTCCAAGAACATTACCTGCCAATTTTTCATGGTTCTAATTGTGGGAATTAAGCATAAATAGAAGTGTACTCCATTTGTCATTAGATAATCCCGTCTAAGAATTCTCACCTTTCTTTGATTTACCATTTGATCCGGCTGCTTGCGCAACATTGGCAACTGCTGCAAATCTACGTCCTGTGCCACTGCGTTCAAAATCATCAAAGTTTCCAAATCATCCATCACAACCTCTATTATTCTTTCCTCCTCGTCGTTCGGTACCCCACTATTTCGGATACTCGATTAACAAAAAATATTTTTTGTTTCATGATTAAATTGTTCACATTTAGCACATGGTGGTTTGTCTGGGTTATTAGATGGTATGCAACTATAGTTGTTGCGAGCAGTAGATAAGGAATGAACAACAAAGACCACAACATCTGAGTGATCCTCCTTAGCTCGAGCAAGGTTCTAATACCTCTCCTCTTGTATAATCATGTCATAAACTCTATTTAATGTGGGTAGAGTTTCTGTGCTCAATATGTTAGAACGTGTAGTCCCAAACACCTCATTATCCAGTCCCATCAAGAATTAATTTACTTTCTCCTTTTCTCGTTCTTGTGTACGTTCGTTCGCTGCCCTACATGTTCACCCAACACATATGCATATAGGTTTTTTTGTATAGCCAACAAGTTCCTTCAACTTGCTTTTCAATTTACCATAATATATTGCAACAATTTGTCCTCCTTTCTTACAGGATGAAAGTTCGCTTCTCAATTGGTGTATTCTCATGTCATTTCCAACTGAAAATCATTCTCGCAACTCTTTCCACAATTCTTTTATGGTTTCCATATAAGAAATCATTGAACGAAGTGATAAATCTATGGTTTTAATGACCCAGGCAACCAACATCGAATTGACGACATACTAGTCATCATGTTCAAATCTTTCTTCCTTGGGTTGTGTAATCAGTCCATCAATAAAACCCAATTTCTTTTTGGCATTAAAAGTGTTCTCACCACCTTAGCCCATTCGTCATAGTTGTCACCCTTCAAAATCATATGATTTATAAATATTCAAGTGTGATCGGTCGAAAGCAAGAAATATCGAGAAGTCAGATCGTTCATGGGAGTTTTGCTGCTTCTAGATCCAGTGACTCTGTCTTTATTTTTATTCTTATCGTCTGTAACCATCTTTCAATATTTTGGGTTATGACTCTGATACCATGTGAGTTTTTGCAGAAGGTGACAATGCATATGTTCATTCCCATTGAATAGGTTATATACAAATCTCTAAACCTTGTTAACCAAGAAAACTATTGTAAATAAGGTAATAGTCTCCTAAATATATACATCTTCCTAAATAATATGCTCTTACAAAATCTCCTAATATTAAATGAATAAACGATATTCGCAGTAACATTTTAAGCTTCAAACATACACTCAAATAAAAGATATTATTTTTCATCACCTTTGTATACATGTTGTGATATTCAATTTCAAACTCACTCACCAAATACTATTATGCAGCTAACGATTCACAAAATTCTTAGCCCTTACAACTTCATTTTCAATTGTCGTTCGTTTATTGATGAAGAAAAGGTGTGAAAGTGGAAAAGCATAAGAAGTCCGATTTGATGGATCAATTGTAGCTCTTAGTGGTGAATACAAGATTTGAATGTTATAGGTGTTCACTTCCTTTAACATAAAATCATTTGCCAAGAAGGGTTTCCTTCTAAAAGCTTATTAATATTTTTATAGTTTAGTTAGTAAATGAATACTAAAAAAAGAAAGATGAAAAAATAATAAATTGAAAAGAAAAAGAATAAGCAAATTGAAACAAAAGGTATAAAAAGAAGTAAAAATATAAGAGAAAAATCGATTTGTCTTTTTCCTAATTAAGAAAGTAGCCTCTCTTAGAAGCATCCCTATGGAATTCGCCAAGCTCTCGTCTATGATCAACAACATCATCAACATAATTCACATAAACTTTATCTGGGGACTAGTGCTGAGAAAAGAAAGATTCATCTACTGAGTCGGGACATAAGCAAAAGGTTTTGGCTTTTAAATAAGGGGGAGATGGCGTATTGAGGTATCAGGGTAGGTTGTGTGTACCAAGGGTGGATGAATTCCAAGAGAGAATTATGGAGGAAGCTCATAGCTCCAGATATTCTATCCATCCGAATTCCACAAAGATGTATCGAGACTTCAGAGAGGTTTATTGGTGGAGTAGTATGAAGATGGGCATTGCAGAGTTCGTTGCTAAGTGTCCGAATTTCCAACAAGTTAAAGTAGAGCACCAAAGGTCCGGTGGTATGACTCAGAATATAGAACTTCCGGAATGGAAGTAGGAGATGATCAATATGGACTTCATCATAGGTTTACCATGGTCTCGCAGGCAACTATTTGGGTGATTGTTGATAGAATGACAAAATCGGCCCACTTTTTGACGGTAAAGACTACCCATACAGCAGAGGACTATGCCAAATTGTATCTCCAAGAGGTAGTCAGACTTTATGGGGTTCCGGTATCGATTATTTCAGACAGAGGAGCATAATTTACTGCTCAATTCTGGAAATCTTTTCAGAAAGGCTTGGGTTCAAAGGTGAACTTAAGTATTGCTTTTCATCCTCAGACGGTCAAGCAGAGCGCACTATTCAGACTTTAAAAGATATGCTGTGATTGATTTCAAAGGGAATTGGGATGATCACCTACCTCTCATTGAGTTCGCTTACAACAATAGTTACCACTCTAATATCCAGATGGCTCCTTATGAAGCTCTTTATGCGAGAAGGTGCAGATCTCCTATTAGATGGTTTAAAGCTTGTGAAGCAGGGTTGATAAGACCAGACTTAGTTCATCAAGCTATGGAGAAAGTGAAAGTCATTCAAGAGAGGTTGAAAACAACGCAGAGTCATCATAAATCCTACACATATATTAGGAGAAGGGAGTTAGAGTTTGAAGTAGATGATTGGGTATACTTGAAAGTTTTAACCCATGAAGGGTGTTATGAGAGTTGGTAAGAAGGGGAAACTTAGTCCCCTGTATATTGTTCCTTACACTATATCCAACAGGATTGGCAATGTAGTATTTGAGTTAGATTGGCAACGATTCATTCGGTATTTCATGTCTCCGTGTTGAAGAAGTGCATGGGGGATCCTTTACTTATCAGACCAAATAAAGATATTGCTATTAAGGATAGCTTGTCTTATGAGGAGATTATGGTTCAAATTCTTGATCAACAAGTTCGCATGTTAAGAACCAAGAAAGGAGCATTAGTCAAAGTTCTTTGGAGAAATCAATTTGTCGAGGAAGCTACTTGAGAAGCTGAGGAGGATATAAAGAAGAGATATCCACATCTCTTTGAGCGGAGAAATTCTAGAGCGAGGTACTAATTCTCTTCTTAGTATTCTTTAAATTATATACTTGATGTGTTAGATTTACTTGTTAGGTAATTGAGCTGAATGTTAAATGTTACACCCTGAGCCTAGTAAGAATAATCTTATTCAAGGACGAATTTTCTAAGGCGTAGGTACTGTAACTTGAAAGAGTTAGAATTGGAAATAGTCATTTTAGGAAAGAAAGAAAAATCTCGAATATTGGTCAAGTTCAATTGAGTTTAAAATTTTTTGTCAACTTCAAATGACCATAACTCCTTGCTCAGGATGAGTTAGGTGTGCTTATAGACACCGTTGGAAAGATCTTGGAATTATCTTTCCAACGCCACTGAGTTTGCGCGATTCTGAGTTTGTATGAGTGAGATATTCCAATGTTAAATTGGGTTGTTCAACTAAGGGAAGTCTAATACGGATTTTGGAATGGTAGTTTGGTCTTTTCCTTAACCAAATATTTTATTTCAATTTTAGGAGTTTAATTAGGGGTCAAATTAGAATTTGATCAGTTTGGAAAAATTGGAAATTCACGTTAGGGCTTGGAGAAAGGAGAAAAGAGGAGAAAGGAGAAAAAAGGTAAGATTCGTCAAGATCGTACAATTTGGTTGTGGATTTCGCCAAGGATATAATCCTACGAGGTATGTGAGATCACATAGCATTTGGTTAGTTCATCCACATGCCAATCATGATTCAATTCAGCAAAGTTGTATTGTTTTGAAAGCAAATCTTATGAGTTCTTGATGATAATTCGTCCGCCATGGATTTCTAACCCTTTGTCACCGCCTCAAGGTACGCGATGCGCTATGATTCTTTTGTCTGGAATGTGATTGGATGATAATGATTGTTTTGAGTTTGAGTAATGAAATTGTTGTGATACATGAGGATTGTAGTGTGTTGTAGTTTGTTGAGAGAGTTGTATTCTGTGTATTGTGTGTGGTGCTAAGCCCTACTTGTATTAGATTTTCAGCATACAGATGGTGGTCCTTTCTTCTATGTAGCCTCCTCTGGTTAGATTTCTTAGTCTATTAGTGGAATTGTGCAAGTCTGTCCCGTAGTAAGCATATGGGGCACTATCTGCTGCATCGACAGGGTACTGGACAAGGTTCCTATCATTTTGCATTTTGAGGCAGAAAACCCCAAATGAATCATATGCTTCCGCGGCACTTGAGAACAACTCTTTTCCAGCTGATATATACTGACCAGGTAAAAGTACGTTTGTTGCATTGTCAAAACTTCACTAAATGACATTGCGATCTGAATCATAGAGCACAAAATTTTTCGTGTCCAGCATAGAAGCTGAAGCAATGGCTCGAGATGGATGTATGACAGAGATTTCCTGGCTTCCTACTTGCATATTAAGCCTTCCATCACTAGTTAAGAGCAATACAACGTTGCTCGGGATAACAGGACTGTTCTTGTTTGCAGTCCATACTGCTATCTCTTAGGCATTACCTGAAGGAAGTTTGGTACTCTGCTACATGTAGACATAAAATACATATTTAACAAATTTTCATTCTAGGAAGGGAACACAACTTTGCACTTTCACTTGGTAATAAAATATATATAAAATATCTTTTGAATAAAATAGTTCTCCATAAATGTGAACTTATGAGATATGGAACTATAGTCTCTATTGGTAAGCTTTGACAAGGCTAACGGAAACTTAAACACCTTATCTGGAACTACCATGTTGATTATTTTATCTAGAACTAATGTAAGCAAAAACGTAGTTTGGAATGCAATATAACACTCTTTTCTCTATCAACTCTATGAACTGCCAAGCCCCATACAGATTACATGATCCTTGAAAACATTAGCTGGTAAACCTTTAGTCATAGGATCAACTATCATCATAGTGTACTACTAATATGTTCAAAAACTAACATCTTTCTTCTAAACATAGTCTCTAACCATCAAATAGTACTGTATGTCAATGTGCTTAGTTCGGCTTCAACTCTTATTATTCTTTAAAAAAGAGTACTGTAGCAGAATTATCACAAAACATTCTCAATGGATTAATCGACAATTTTAAGGCCTGAGGTGAAATTATTCAGCCGTACGTACACTTGTGATGTAGCTTCATAACATGTTGTAAATTCAACTTCCATTGTGAATGTTTCAATGGTTTTCTTAATACTTCTCCAAAACACAACACCTCCAGCAACAAGGAAATTTACCACATCCTTGCATCCACTCAATCAGAGTCTAATGACTTAGAATGAGTCAGAATATTTGTATGTGAGCTTAAAATCCTTGGTTCCTTGAAAATATCTCAAAGCCTTTTTTTCCAGCCAAGAGGGGTTTTACCTTTTGAGGAGCAGCGCCTGGAACTATGACGAGTCGAAAAGCTTTCCACCGCCATGAGGAAATGCATCGATTTTGAGAGTAAGGGCATGCAAGAGTGTATGTAAATGAATGTATATGTGTGTATAGGTTGATAGAATTAACAGAATGACCCATTTCATTTAAGAAATAGCCACTCGAACTGCTATTCTAGCTGAGCTAGAGTTAGGATAACCAAATTGAATCAATTAATTAAATTCTGCCGAAAGTAAAACGAGTTGAATAATTATCGATTAATTATTTGAGCTTCTTAATTTAAATTAGACAAATTAATTATCAAGACATACGTCAATTACTTTAAATAGAGAACTAATTATACATAATTATAAAATTAGCTCATTTGCAGAAAATAAATATGTATTTAAGCTAAAAACTATTTTAACGCTATTTCCTAAATATTTATTTTAAAGATTAAAAATATATATACAAATACAATTATATAATTATTTCTAAAAAGTAACCAAACTATTTGGAAAATGATTTAACATATTTTTGGATTTTTCAAAGATGACTATTTTAAATTGTTCGAAATTGAAGAAACTCGATAATTAATATAAATTGCTTAAGCTCAAAATTGGGTGTCAACAAAGCCAGTAGATACAGAACCTATACCAGGCCTGGTACCCGAGCCAACCAAGAGATATCTCATACGAGACATGGTAATCGAGCCAAAAGATAATATGTACCAGACATGGTACTCGAGCCAACTAATAATGTATTCTAGACGTGATATCCGACCCAACCGAGAATCTCAACACCACAAACCCACTTGTAAGACCACAAGCATATAAGACGAGTTCATTGCATGAGATTGACAATAAGTATCATTTCACTTTCATCCCTTTTTAACTCCCTAATCGCATATTGTATAAGCATTTCTAACGAAATAGTTAATATGCACGCATAACTTAAATTGAAAAAAAAATAAATCATCACCTACCTAGTAGCCCGAATATTCTACTAAACTTGAGCCTTCCCTTTGTTATGAAACTTAACTTGTTCTTGGCCAATAAACAAATTAAAACACAATATCAATCCAAATGGCCTAAATATATCTAGATTATGTCGTAATCTCAAACCCTAGTCCAGTTTCATGATCATTCCACTCAACCCAAGACTTCCTACCATTAGTTCACCTGGAACTACCAATTTTATAGTTAACATTAGAAAATCATGGAAATATAATCATGAACATCATTTTATAACCAATTTTAAGGGCTTCTACATTAAACAAACTTTCAGATACCAGGTTTTCCACCCTAAGTTTAGCCAAACCCACCCCTAGAGTCACGACTACCGATTCTAGGGACTAGGAATCGAACTACTAATTTAAGGGAGCATTTTGCTTACCTTTATGAAGGATTCGGATGGAAAACAAATAAAATTTACCATAAGTCTCCTCTGCACTTCCCTGAAATATCATTGTATAAGAATGAGTTGTTTTTGGGAATTTTCTACATTTCGAACGACTTACCCCACCATAGAGGATCAATCCCTCTATAGAGGCATTGTCGTGGTGGAACTGCGAGCTATAGAGGGAATTAATTTGACTATTTAGCAGAGTGCCACTCTATATAATGGGTGACATGGGACAGAGACTCAAAAATCCTCCCAAACTAGCCCATTTTGCAATACACCTTCAAAACTTGACATTCCAGATCAACCCCTTCATGCCAAGTTTGATATCGGGAGTTCTACTCACCCAAATTAGTTTCCAAATAGTCCTACGGGGGTATTAATGTCTTATAAAAAGGTGGATCAAATCTTCTTAAATATCTTACCCAATCCTTTCCCGGGATTTCCTTTGACTTCATCTCGCTCACATTACTCACTACCCCTAAAAGGCTCGTAAGGATGAAGGTAATGGGTCTAGATGCTCTGCCAGACCTCCAGACACCCTCTCGGATCAAACTACACCATCTTAGAACTTAGGCTAGGAGTATACTCTCGAATTCACTTCTTTAGCTTTAAAACTCCAAACCAACCACCAAATCCTTCCGTAAATGCCAACTTCCATCCAACATAACCGAACTCGACCTAAAGCATCATTTAAGATGTACCAATACCATACAAATAACACAGAATCGAGTGAAAACATGGCAAGAGAAGATGCAAATCAATCCACAAATCAAATTATCTACTTTATGCTCCAAGTCCAACATCTCCTAGTCATCAAGAGCATCCTATATATCTTAAGCCATATTGAATGTCTCATCAGTAGTGTTTTGCCCACATAACCACACTTAGGGGCGGCAGGGGGACCGAGTCGGCCCGGCCCGGCCCGAGATTGGTTCGAGAATCGGCTCGCTGGATCTGATCCCGATTGGTTCGCGGGCTGGGGGGATTTTAGGGTTAGGGGACCTGTTAGGGGTCGGTTCACCCTTTGGTCCCGATCGACTCGGCCCGGTCCTTGCTCGGTTGAACCGGTCGGTTCGCGGGATCCATTATTTAAATTTTTTTAAAAAAAATTATATCCGTTGGGGCAACGGCTAGTGCGCCCCCCCCTCCCCAACGGATTTATTCTAATTTTTTCACTTCCCCAACAACCCCTACCACCCCCTACCACCCTCTACTTGTAATATTTTAATTTAAACCCTCAAGTTATCATAAATACACTTTAAGTCATATTAATATTATAAATACCCCTCTATCCCTTATTATTCCATACAAAATCATCTATTCTCTTATCTATTCTCTCATTTATTTTCTATATCATCTCAATCTCAAATGTTATTCTTTAGTCCATTTAAGTCTCATGTTATATCATAATACATTTATTTCAATTCTAAATTTTAATATCATATTATAATGTATATAATTCTCATATTTGTTATCAAGTATTGGAGTTCCAAATTCCAAATTACAAGTTTCAAGAATCGGTTATAACGTCTGCTATTAACGCAGACGTTTGGTACATTCGTTTCATAATATTTATATTTTTTATTTCGTCATTAATTTTTGTGTAATTATTATTTTTATATTACACTTTACATATAATTAAATATGATTTCTAGGAAAAAAGATATCGGTAAATGAAAAGAGAAAGAACCAAGTGGCATTAGTAAATTATTTAATTTTAAGAAAAAAAGTAGTAAGGAAAAAAAATAAGAGTAACTATGGTGGAACTTTTTCTAAATCATTGTCTAGAGTTAGATTTAATACAAATGATTCTACTTATGTTGATGATACTTGTTATGATATTTATTCAAATGTTCAACTCTATCATGAAAGTTTAGAACAACGTAATGGTAATATTAATCCTAATCTTGATGAATATTCAGGTGAAGAAGTAGAAGTTGATCCAGGAGAAGAAGATTTAAAAGATACACCTACTAGTCCGGTGACAGAAGTTCCAACTGAAACTTCAAATTTAACGGAGCAAAATTGTGGACGCCCACCCCTTATACCTCCTACAAGGGAGAAGGTGAAGTATCAACACCCCAAAACTTCTGTTGTGTGGCAATTTATGACTTTAGATAAAGAAAATTCTACAGCAATATGTAATAAGTGTAAGTAACCTTTTAAACATAAACAAGGTGGGGGTCAAGTTGGGACGGGGGGCTTAAATAGACATTTGTTATCTTGTGTGCCGATTGAGTATAAAGAAGCTCAAATATTAGCCGATAGGAAAAAAGGAATTCCAGTTAATGATTTTGATATTAATTTTAATGAATCTGTAGGGGCTTCTAACATGATTCAAGGAACATTAGATCTTTCTAATCCCGGTTGTCCACTAACACAACGTAAATATAATAAGGAAAGAGATCGCGATAATTTAGCTAAAATGGTCTCTATTTGTGGCGTGCCTTATAGTTTTCCTTTAGATCCCAGTTTTATTGAATATATTCAACAAACTTATAATCCTTCTTTTAGAGGTTTTTCAAGAAATACTGTTAAATCTGATGTTTTTGTATATCAAGGTAAATATTGTCAATATCTTCGTTGTATGTTTAACATATTAGATTGTAGAGTGTCTATAACTTCGGACATGGGTCGTAGTGTTAGTGGACATGATTTTTAACTATTACAGCACATAGGTTTGATAATAACTGGAATTTGCAAAAAAGAATCATAAGTTATAAAGAATATGTAGAGAAAAAAACTGGTCCATATATAGCTTCAAATATTTTGAGTGTTTTAGATTATTACATGCTTATATATAAAGTAATGTCTGTCACATTAGATAATGCATCTATTAATACAAACGTTGTAGTATGTTAAAAGTTAGATTATGCCCAATTGATGTTACTGCTTTTCATGTTAGATGTATTGCACATGTATTAAATTTAATTGTACAAGATGGTGTTAAAATATTTGATTGTGGTTGTATGAAAATTGAATATGCTGTTGCTTGGATTTTTTATGCTCAAAGACCTGCTAGAATTAGGGAATTTAATGAGCGTTGTGTACTTTGTGATTTGCCACCAAGAAAAATTTCAAGACATATTAAAACAAGGTGAAATTCTTTTTATGAAATGCTTTCAGTTGTTTACGAACATAAAAAATCCATACAAATGGTGTTTAATGCTCATAATGCTGACCCAATAGATAGAATTTGTGAAGATGATTGGGAACAAATTAATGAACTATTAGAATTTTTGAGGCTTTTTTATAATGCTACAACTATGTTTTTTGAAATTTATTATCCTACTATTTCATCTATATTAATAAATATTTGTGCTATTTCAATTCAATTTTCAAACTATAAAAAAATTGAAAAATTTAGAGTTGCAATTGAAGGTATGATTGTAAAATTTAAAAAATATTTTTTCCCCTATTCCTCAAATTTATTTAATTGCTACTTTACTTCATCCTGAGTATAAATTACGAGGTGTGCAGGCACTTGTTGATACTTTTTGTGATACTTTAGAAATTTTACCGGAAGAAAGTCTAACTTGTGATATGTGTAAGTCTAGCATAAAAGTAGTAGCAAAAATTTTGTATGAAAAATATAGAAATACAGGAAATACTCAAGGAGAAGTTGGTCAAACTTCTAATCCTCAGAGTAAAGCTCGAATTTCAAGTTATATGCAAGGTTTTCTTGGTCTTAATTCTACTAACCGTGATGATTTTGAAGAATATCTTAACAAATCTTTAGAAACAGTGAAAGACGAAGATGGCAATGAAGATTTACTAGCATGGTGGAGGAGGCGGAGCGTTGCATTTCCAATTTTGTGCAAAATGGTTCGTGATGTTCTAGCTATTCAAGCTTCATCAGTTGTATCGGAGTCTGCTTTTAGTGCAACAAGGTTTTAAATTGGCCATCATAGATATTCATTGGTGGAAGAAAGTTTGGAAACATCAGTTTTATTTAGAGACTGAGTCAACGGCGAGAGAAGGAATTATAATTTGCCAAAGTTAAGTTCCAGACAAGATACTTGGGTTAAATCGGTAATTGAATCTACTGACGATAAATTAGAGTCACAAGAGTTTCTAGCAAGTTTGCCAACATCGGAGGATGTCACCATCGATATGATTTGGCAATTAGAATCGAATTTTAAAGGAGAACACAGGTATTAGATTATATCAGAGAACTAATTGAAACAGAACCCTTCCTAGAAGGTGGCTGCGTAAATTAATTACTCATCTAATATTTGTAACAAATATTAGTTTTAAATATGAGAACTTATTGAAACAGAACCCTTTCTAGAAGGTGGCTGCGTAGATTAGTTATTCCACTAATATTTGTAAATTGTAAGTTCTAAGTTCTAAGTTGCAATTAGATTTTATTTAATAAATTTGAAAGTTTTATTCAAGTCTTTTTTATACAACTATTGCCTTGCATTTTAATTTTAATATATACATACATATTTACATATATACTAAACTAACTTTAAAATACTTAATTTAAAAATCAAAATTTGACATTTGAAATTTCAAATTTAAATTACTTTAAAATATTTAAAATACAAATTTGAACTTCACAAATTTGAAATTTGATAACTTAAGCATTATTTATTAGCTAAAAATGTATAGAAAATCAAATAAACTAAAAATATTATTCATTAGCATGTAATTTCAATATAAAAAAGTAAGTATATAAAAAAGAAAAAATCCCCTGTGCCGTCCCGTCCCATCCCCCGATATCCCGTCCCATCCCGTATATATAGTTTGACAGGACGGGACGTATTTTCGTCCCCCCAATCCCGGTCCTGGCAAAAATCCCCCCCAGCCGTCCCCCTTCATCCCGTCCCCAGTCCCCATCCCCGTCCCCTTGCCGCCCCTAACCACACTATTGCAACCTCAAGATAATGACATGTTCCACCTAAATATCGAAGAGTGGCAAAGGCTAATTTAAGTAACTCAACCTAGGGCGCAAGTCCAAAATTCAATCCCAATGACTCCTAAAACCGACAACCTAAGCTTATAAAACACCACCTCTCGAAACTGAACAAGCTACTCCATATGAAGGCTATTTAATAGGTGAAACTACACTTACCCCAACTTTGATGTCTTTATTCTATGATGAGACATGTCAGGTTCTTTTTATATAGCTATTCACACGAGAATTGAAATTAATTTCCCCTTTTTGCTTTGTATTTTCTTTTCAAATCAAATTTATCCACGAATTGGATTAATATTATTATCCATGGTATCTATAATTTGAAATTAAAAAGAATGTTTCCTTTTTAGAAAATGAGATTGAAGAAAGAGGGATGACTCACTCCATTGATATGACCTCAATAGATGACCAAATTTCACTGGTTCCTCAAACTAAAAAAGATGAGGTCTCTCTCTCAACTATACTAATTAGTTTTTAATTTCACTAACCCACTTTTGTTTTGTGCAATTAAATACACAAATCTTAATACCTAAAGTAAGTATGCTTTTGAATCCATTATATTAATTCCACTTCCTACTAGCGTAGTCTTTTACAAACGTTTTAACTTTGTTTTAAGGCTTGAGTTTTGAGTAGAGTAAATTATAGTTGTAAAGATTCATTTCTTTAAAGATTGTTCGGGAACTAAGTATTCCCAAGATTAAAATGTTTTTGACATTTGAGAGAGAAAGGAAACACCGATTTCCAAGAGAGCTTTTAAACTAAGTTTTGAGTAATTATCTCAAACCAAAGAAAGAATTTTGTTTTAAAAACATATGAACTGAGTATATTTTGGGAGTAGTATTGAGCACCGATATGGGGACGTGAGTTCCTAATAACTTAAGTCTCCATAAAAATCATGTAGTTATCATGGGTAGAAATAAATCATACTTTTTAGATGACTCCTTAGTGTTTTTTTAGCATAGACTAGTAGATCCACTTAGTTAAGACATTTTATATGATGGCAAAATATAGGATAGTTCTAGCAGCCTGGGCAAGACGTTGTATCATCACTTAGGATCATAGTGATGGTTGTCAGTTAGAGAAACTCCACAGTATTATATTACTTTATTATATGACTAAACTGAGTTGCAATTGTATCTCTTTAATACATTGAGTTACCACTTATTGTTTTAAATGCTTTGTAAAAACTACACAATTATTGCTGTTTTTACTTTGCATTTGAGTTGAGTTATTCATGAGTTGAGTAAAGCCAAGGTAAGTATTCTTTTCAAATTCCTTTCACGCTTATGTCTCGTTTAGTATTCCCCTCGCATACTCGTACATTCAATGTATTGATGCCTTTTGGCCTGCATTGTTTTATGATGCAGACACAGGTAACCAGGATCAGCATCCAGCGCCTCGTTGATCCAATTGAGCACTCAGAGTCAGTTAATGAGCCTCTTTGCTTTCTCGAGGACTCCTTTTACTTTGCTTTATAGTATTTCAGTCGTTAGGATAATCGGGGGTTTTGTCCTGACATCCCTTATTGTTTAGAGGATTCTTAGACGAGTACTCATAGTTCTTTAATCTTATTCATTTCATGTTGTTTAAAGACTTGAGTTTGCCTTATTGGCTAGTTGAATGTTTTCTTATTAACATTCTTGAGTTATATGTGTTTATCTCTATTAAGTTAAGTCTTTCGCTATAATGTAAGCCAGACCAAGGGTTCGCTTGGGGCCAGCAATGGTTCTTAAGTGTCAGTCCCACCCAAAGTGTAGGCTCGGGGAGTGATAGTCTCAAGCTTACACTATTTATTTTTGTTATTGATTTAATGTGTTATCTTAAAGTCGCTTTTGATAATAATGTAGTAAGCCGTGGAAACCTCTCTTCTTTTCCACTATCAGAGATATACTGAAAATCTCCCTTCTTTTTGTATCTATTACATGACTTGTTTCTGGGAGGTAGAACATTTGGAGTATGTCATGTATGTATTTCTCCAAATTTATTTCTTTGGTATGTCACATCGTAGTCCTAGGTAACACTAGGCTTGTGGTTATCTCTGCAAAATCATGTCTTTAATTGTGCAAGATGCTATGGCCTGTGGGTTTTGTTTGATTTTCTAAGGCCTACTCATCCTGATACTGGTTTTGAGATTACATTGCCAATCAAGTACTCTTAGGTTGGGCATCTCAAATAGTTTATTGAACCCTGGATGACAAAATACTGTGAAAAAGTTTCCACACCTGACATTGAAAAAACTACAATTGCACTGTCAATTGTAAGTAATTGGGACTCTTGAAATGTTATTCTTCATTGTTGATCTTCCCTTTCCCTGTGTGTTGTAATTCTGATGGCTGATAGTTATGATTTGTCTATGTTAACAGATCTTTTGGTATGAGTAGTCTACTATTGTTGTTTAAACTATTGTTCGTTGACTTTCAAAGTCAAAATTTGCTAAGTAGTCTGCCACTACATTCCTTTCTCAATATCCTCATTTCATGATTAATGATCAACTAATTGGCTTTAATCATATTATTCCTCAAACTGCTTCATAAATAACAACAACACCAATGAAGCATCTCATGAATGAGTATATAGACTATTAGGATATTATATAGTGAGTAAGATATGTAATATGCATGTCAATTTTTTGTCTTCTAACCATCTACCACTATATGTGTACAGTGGTATACTCATTCAAATGGTGAGCTTGTTCAAGGAATGACACACTGATCCAAAAAGTTGTAAAATTTTGCATTAGGGAACAAACACTGACTTAATTGCCTTATTTTCTCCATTGTTGAACAGATTTTTTCTATTTTGATAATTCATAGTTTCTTTCCCGGTACAAGATAAGAAATTGAATGTATTAAGATTGTTTGTTCTTATTTTAAGTGAATGACATTATTTTGAGTTTGGTAGTTCTTCTTTACTACCTTTGAACTTATTTCTCTTGTGAATTTTATTTTTGATTTTATAAAAGAGGGTTAAATATGTGAATCAAGGTGAATTTATGATCAGTTTTAAGTCATTAAAATAATTGCTTGAGTAGCAATTATTATCTTTGCTGGCAATAGCAAATGCCACAAATATGCTTGTTTCTAAAGTAGCTTTAATGGCAATAGTAAAGGCCGCTAAATAAAAGCCGCTAAAAGTAATTACTTTTAGCGGCAATAATAAGGGTCTTTATTGGCACCCGACTCAAATGCCACTAAAGGCTTTAGCGACATTGGATCCAATGGCATTTAAGCAAATGTCGGTAAATGTATTTGTGGCAATAACTATTGTAGCTCAAAGAAAAATTAATTGTCGCTAAAGGTATCTTTTGGTGTAGTGTACGGTGGCCATAGCGATACATATATACCTATTGGCAAAAAACTATATTACTATGATGTAAACTCATTATACCCTTTTCTTTTCCCCTTGGTTCGCTAACTGAATTGCCAGCGCTTGGATTCTTAAACTCTAAGAGCGGATTTCTGGAATTTGTTCACACCCGATTCGATGACATCTATCCACTTTCTACTCTTTTCAAGCGTGCTACTGACTCGATGGACAAAGTCAAGGAACTGCTTTGTCCCATCATTCACTTGGATCACCATATAAAAACATAAACTTTGAGGCTCAATAGCTAAATACATGGCAATTGAAACATCAGTCTAGATCATAAAGAGCATACCGCGAGTAGGAAGTGGAATTAATATAATGGATTCAAAAGCATACTTACTTTAGGTATTAAGATTTGTGTATTTAATTGCACAAAACAAAAGTGGGTTAGTGAAATCAAAAACTAATTAGTATAGTTGAGAGAGAGACCTTATCTTTTTTAGTTTGAGGAACCAGTGAAATTTGGTCATCTATTGAGGTCATATCAATGGAGTGAGTCATCCCTCTTTCTTCAATCTCATTTTCTAAAAAAGAAACATTCTTTTTAATTCCAAATTATAGATACCATGGATATTAATATTAATCCAATTCGTGGATAAATTTGATTTGAAAAGAAAATACAAAGCAAAAAGGGGAAATTAATTTCAATTCTCGTGTGAATCGCTATATAAAAAGAACCTGACATGTCTCATCATAGAATAAAGACATCAAAGTTGGGGTAAGTGTAGTTTCACCCATTAAATGGCCTTCATATGGAGTAGCTTGTTTAGTTTCGAGAGGTGGTGTTTTATAAGCTTAGGTTGTTGGTTTTAGGAGTCATTAGGATTGAATTTTGGACTTGTGACCTAGGCTGAGTTACTTAAATTAGCCTTCGCCACTCTTCGACATTTAGGTGGAACATGTCATTATCTTGAGGTTGCAATAGTGTTGTTATGTGGGCACAACACTAATGATGAGAGATTCAATATGGCTTAAGATATATAGGATGTTCTTGATGACTACGAGATGTTGGACTTGGAGCATAAAGTAGATAATTTGATTTGTGGATTGATTTGCATCTTCTCTTGTCATGTTTTCACTCGGTTCTGTGGTATTTATATGGTATTGGTACATCTTAAATGATGCTTTAGGTCGAGTTCGGTTAGGTTGGATAGAAGTTGGCATCAATGGAAGGATTTGGTGGTTGGTTTGGAGTTTTAAAGCTAAAGAAGTGAATTCGAGAGTATACTTCTATCCTAAGTTCTAAGATGGTGTAGTTTTATCCAAGAGGGTTTCTGGTGGTCTGGCAGAGCATCTAGGCCCAATACATTCATCCTTACGAGCCCTTTTAGGGTAGTGAGTAGAAATTTTCAAACTTGGCTAGGTTGAGGCAAAATATGAGCGAGATGAAGTCAAAGGAAATCCCGGGAAATGATTGGGTAAGATATCTAAGAAGATTTGATCCACCTTTTTTATAAGACATTAAGAAGTCCGTAGGACTTTTTAGAAATAAATTTGGGTGAGTCGAACTCCCGATATCACACTTGGCATGATGGAGTTGGTCTGGAATGTCAAGTTTTGAAGGTGTATTGCAAAATGGGCTAGTTTTGGAGGATTTTTGAGTTTCTGTCCCATGTCACCCATTATATAGATTGGCACTTTGCTAAATAGTCAAATTAATTCCCTCTATAGCTTGCAGTTCTACCACGGCAGTGCCGCTATAGTGGGATTGAGCCTCTATGGTGGGGTAAGTCGTTCGAAATGTAGAAAATTCCCTAAAACTACTCATTCTTATACAATGATATTTCAAGGAATTGCAAAGGAGACTTATGGTAAATCTTATCTATTTTCCATCTGAATCCTTCATAAAGGTAAGTGAAATGCTCCTTTAAATTAATAGTTCGATTCTTAATCCCTAGATTCGGTAGTTGTGACTCTAGGGGTGGGTTTGGATTAACTTAGGGTGGAAAACCTGGTATAGGAAAGATTGTTTAATGTAAAAGCCCTTAAAATTGGTTATAAAATATTGTTCATGATTATAATTCCATGATTTTCTAATGTTAACCATAAAATTGGTAGTTTTAGGTGAACTAATGGTAGGAAGTCTTGGGTTGAGTGGAATGATCATGAAACTGGACTAGGGTTTGGGATTACGACATAATCTAGATATATTTAGGCCATTTGGATTGATTTTGTGTTGTAATTTGTTTATTGACCAAGAACAAGTAAACTTTTATAACAAAGGGAAGGCTCAAGTTTAGTAGAATATTCAGGCTTCTAGGTAGGTGATGATTGATTTTTTTTTTTCAATTTAAGTTATGCGTGCATATTAACTATTTCATTAGAAATGCTTATACAATATGCGATTAGGGAGTTAAAAAGGGAAGAAAGTGAAATGATACTTATTGTCAATCTCATGCAATGAACTCGTCTTATATGCTTGTGGTCATACAAGTGTGATTGTGGTGTTGTGATTCTCGGTTGGGTCGGATACCACGTCTAGAATACATTATTAGTTGGCTCGAGTACCATGTCTGGTACATATTATCTTTTGGCTCGATTACCATGTATCGTATGAGATATCTCTTGGTTGGCTCGGGTACCAAGCTTGGTATAGGTTCTATATCTACTGGCTTTGTTGACACCCAATTTTGAGCCTACACAATTCATATTAATTATCGAGTTTCTTCAATTTCGAACAATTTGAAATAATCATCTTTGAAAAATCCAAAAATATGTTAAATCCTTTTCCAAATAGTTTGGTTAGTTTTTAGAAATAATTAAATAATTGTATGTGTATATATATTTTTAATCTTTAAAATAAATATTTAGGAAATAGCGTTAAAATAGTTTTTAGCTTAAATACATATTTATTTTCTACAAATGAGCTAATTTTATAATTATGTATAATTAGTTCTCTATTTAAAGTAATTGACGTATGTCTTGATAATTAATTTGTCTTATTTAAATTAAGAAGCTCAAATAATTAATCGATAATTATTCAACTAATTTCGGCCGAATTTAATTAATTGATTCAATTTGGTTATCCTAAATCTAGCTCAGCTGGAATAGCAATTCGAGTCGCTATTTCTTAAATGAAATGGGTCATTCTCTAAATTTTATCAACCTATACACACATATACATTCATTTACATACACTCTTGCATGCCCTTACTCTCAAAATCGATGCACTTCCTCATGGCGGTGGAAAGATTTTCGACTCGTCATAGTTCCAGGCGCTGCTCCACAAAAGGTAAAACCCCTCTTGGCTAGAAAAAAAGGCTTTGAGATATTTCCAAGGAACCAAGGATTTTAAGCTGACATACAAATATTCTGACTCATTCTAAGTCATTAGACTCTGATTGAGTGGATGCAAGTATATGGTAAATTTCCTTGTTGCTGGAGGTGTTGCGTTTTGGAGAAGTGTTACGAAAACCATTGAAACATTCACAATGGAAGTTGAATTTATAACATGCTATGAAGCTACATCACAAGTTTACTTGTGGCTGAATAATTTCACCTCAGGCCTTAAAATTGTCGATTAATCTATTGAGAATGTTTTGTGATAATTCTGCTATAGTACTCTTTTTTAAAGAATAATAAGAGTTGAAGCCGAACTAAGAACATTGACTACAGTACTATTTGATGGTTAGAGACTATGTTAAGAAGAAAGATGTGAGTTTTTGAACATATTAGTAGTACACTATGATGATAGTTGATCCTATGACTAAAGGTTTACCAGCTAATGTTTTCAAGGATCATGTAATCTGTATGGGGCTTGTTAGTTCATTGAGTTGATAGAGAAAAGAGTGTTATATTGCATTCCAAACTACACTTTTGCATACAGTAGTTCTAGATAAAATAATCAACATGGTAGTTCTATATACGGGACCGGGATTGGGGGGATTTTGGTCGGGATTGAGATTGGGGGGACCGGGATTGGAGGGACGAAAATACGTCCCGTCCCGTCCCACTATATATACAGGATGGGACGGGATATGGGGGGATGGGACGGGACTGGGGATTTTTTATTTTTTATATACTTATTTTTTTATATTGAAATTACATGTTAATGAATAATATTTTTAGTTTATTTGGTTTTCTATACATTTTTAGCTAATAAATAATGCTTAAGTTTTCAAATTTCAAATTTCAAATTTGAGAAGTTCAAATTTGTATTTTAAATATTTTAAAGTAATTTAAATTTGAAATTTCAAATATCAAATTTTGATTTTTAAATTAAGTATTTTAAAGTTAGTTTAATATATATGTAAATATGTATGTATTTATTAAAATTAAATTGCAAGACAATAGTTGTATAAAAAAGTCTTGAATAAAATTTTCAAATTTATTAAATAAAATCTAATTGCAACTTAGAACTTAGAACTTACAATTTACAAATATTAGTGGAATAACTAATCTACGCAGCCACCTTCTAGGAAGGGTTCTGTTTCAATAAGTTCTTGTATGTAAAACTAATATTTGTTACAAATATTAGATGAGTAACTAATTTACGCAGCCACCTTCTAGGAAGGGTTCTGTTTCAATTAGTTCTCTGATCTAATATAATATCTGTGTTCTCCTTTAAAATTCGATTCTAATTGTCGAATCATATCGATGGTGACATCCTCTGGTGTTGGCGAACTTACTAGAAACTCTTGTGACTCTAATTCATCGTCAGTAGATTCAATTACCAATTTAACCCAAGTATCTTGTCTGGAACTTAACTTTGGCAAATTATGATTCCTTCTCTTGCCGTTGACTCAGTCTCTAAATAAAACTGATGTTTCCAAACTTTCTTCCGCCAATGAATATCTATGATGGCCAATTTGAAACCTTGATGCACTAAAAGCAGACTCTGATGCAACTGATGAAGGTTGAATAGCTAGAACATCACGAATCATTTTGCTCAAAATTGGAAATGCAACGCTCCGCCTCCTCTACCATGCTAATAAATCTTCATTGCCATCTTCGTCTTCCACTGTTTCTAAAGATTAATTAAGATATTCTTCAAAATCATCACGGTTAGTAGAATTAAGACCAAGAAAACCTTGCATATAACTTGAAATTCGAGCTTTACTCTGAAGATTAGAAGTTTGACCAACTTCTCCTTGAGTATTTCATGTAGTTCTATATTTTTCATACAAAAGTTTTGCTACTACTTTTATGCTAGACTTACACATTTCACAAGTTGGACTTTTTTCCGATAAAAGTTCTAAAATATCATAATAAGTATCAACAAGTGCCTGCACACCTCATAATTTATACTCAGGATGAAGTAAAGTAGCAATTAAATAAATTTGAGGAATAGGAAAAAAAATATTTTTTAAAATTTTACAATCATACCTTCAATTGCAACTCTAAATTTTTCAATTTTTTTGTATTTTGAAAATTGAATTGAAATAGCACAAATATTTATTAATATAGATGAAATAGTAGGATAATAAATTTCAGAAAAACATGGTTGTAGCATCATAAAAAAGTCTTAAAAATTCTAATAGTTCATTAGTTTGTTCCCAATCATTTTTACAAATTCTATCTAATGGGTTAGCATTATGAGCATTAAACACCATTTGTACGTGTTTTTTATGTTCGTAAGCAACTGAAAGCATTTCGTAAAAAGAATTCCACCTTGTATTAGTATGTCTTGGAATTTTTCTTGGCGCAAATCACAAAGTACACAACGCTCATTAAATTCCCTAATTCTAGCAGGTCTTTGAGCATAAAAAATCCAAGCAACAACATATTCAATTTTCATACAACCACAATCAAATAATTCAACACCATCTTGTACAATTAAATTTAATACATGTGCAGTGCATCTAACATGAAAAGCATTAACATCAATTGGACATAATCTAACTTTTAACATACTAGCAGCATTTGCATTGTTAGATGCATTATCTAATGTGACAAACATTACTTTATCTATAAGCATGTAATAATCTAAAACACTCAAAATATTTGAAGCTATAAGTGGACCAGTTTTTTCCTCTACACATTCTTTATAACTTATGATTCTTTTTTGCAAATTCCAGTTATTATCAATCCAATGTGCTGTAATAGTTAAATAATCATGTCCATTAACACTACGACCCATGTCCGAAGTTATAGACACTCTACAATCTATTATGATAAACATACAACGAAGATATTGACCATATTTACCTTGATATACAAAAACATAAGATTTAACAGTATTTCTTGAAAAACCTCTAAAAGAAGGATTATAAGTTTGTTGAATGTATTCAATAAAACCGGGATGTGAAGGAAAACTATAAGGCAAACTACAAACCGAAACCATTTTAGCTTAATTTTCGCGATCTCTTTCCTTATTATATTTACGTTGTGTTAGTGGACCACCGGGGTTAGAAAGATCTATTGTTCCTTGAACCATGTTAAAGCCCCTACTGATTCATTAACATTAATATCAAAATCATTAACTGAAATTTCTTTTTTCCTATCGGCTAATGCTTTAGCTTCTTTATATTCAATCATCACACAAGATAACAAATGTCTATTTAAGCCCCCCGTCCCAACTTGACCCCCACCTTGTTTATGTTTAAAAGATTGTTTACACTTATTACATATTGCAATAGAGTTTTCTTTATCTAAAGTCATAAATTGCCACACAACAAAATTTTTAGAGTGTTGATGCTTCACCTTCTCCCTTATAGGAGGTATAAGGGGTGGGCATCCACAATTTTGCTCAGTTGAATTTGTAGTTTCAGTTGGAACTTTTGTCACCGGACTAGTAGGTGTATCTTCTAAATCTTCTTTTCCCAGATCAACTTCTACTTCTTCACCTGAATATTCATCAAGATTAGGATTAATATTACCATAACGTCGTTCTAAACTTTCATGATCAAGTTGAACATTTGAATAAATATCATAACAAGTATCATCAACATAAGTAGAATCATTTGTACTAAATCTAAATCTAGACATTGATTTAGAAGAAGTACCACCATAGTTACTCTTATTTTTTTCCTTACTACTTTTTTTATTAAAATTAAATAATTTACTAATGCCACTTGGTTCTTTCTTTTCCTTTACCGGTATCTTTTTTGCTAGAACTCATATTTAATTATATGTAAAGTGTAATATAAAAATAATTATTACACAAAAATTAATGATGAAAAATAAAATATAAATATTATGAAACGAATGTACCAAAACGTCTGCGTTAATAGCAAACGTTATAACCGATTCTTGAAACTTGTAGTTTGTTGTAACTTGTAATTTGGAAGTTGGAAATCCAATACTTGATAACAAATATGAGAATTATATATATTATATTATAATATGAAAATTTAGAATTGAAATATATGTATTATGATATAATATGAGACTTAAATGGACTAAAAAATAAGATTTGAGATTGAGATGATATAGGAAATAGATGAGAGAATAGATGATTTTGTAAGAAATAATAAGGGATAGAGGGGTATTTATAATTTTAAAAATGGGTTAAAGTGTATTTATGATAACTTGAAGGTTTAAATTAAAATGTTAAAAGTAGGGGGGTGGTAGGGGGTGTTGGGGTAGTTAAAAAAGTAGAATAAATCCGTTGGGGGGGGGGGGGGATTAGACGTTGCCCCAACGAATAGAATTTAAAAAACTAAAAAAAAAATAAAAAATAATGGATCCCGCGAACCGGCTGCAATCGGGCCGACTTGACCGGGACCAAAGGGTGAACCGGCCCCTAACCGGTCCCCTAACCCCAAAATCCCCCCGACTCGCGAACTAACTAAGATCAGGTCCAGCGAGCCGATTCTCGAACCGATCTCGGGCCAGGCTGGGTCGGGCCGATCCGTACCCCCTGCCGCCCCTAAGTGTGATTATGTGGGCACAACACTAATGATGAGACATTCAATATGGCTTAAGATATATAGGATGCTCTTGATGACTAGGAGATGTTGGACTTGGAGCATAAAGTAGATAATTTGATTTGTGGATTGATTTGCATCTTCTCTTGTCATGTTTTCACTCGGTTCTGTGGTATTTATATGGTATTGGTACATCTTAAATGATGCTTTAGGTCGAGTTCGGTTAGGTTGGATAGAAGTTGGCATCTGTGGAGGGATTTGGTGGTTGGTTTGGAGTTTTAAAGCTAAAGAAGTGAATTCGAGAGTATACTCCTATCCTAAGTTCTAAGATGGTGTAGTTTGATCCGAAAGGGTTTCTGAAGGTCTAGCAGAGCATCTTGGCCCAATACCTTCATCCTTACGAGCCTTTTTGGGGTAGTGAGTAGAAATTTTCAAACTAGGCTAGGTTGAGGCAAAATGTAAGCGAGATGAAGTCAAAGGAAATCCCGGGAAATGATTGGGTAAGATATCTAAGAAGATTTGATCCACCTTTTTTATAAGACATTAAGAAGCCCGTAGGACTTTTTGGAAACTAATTTGGGTGAGTAGAACTCCCGATATCAAACTTGGCATGAAGGGGTAGGTCTGGAATGTCAAGTTTTGAAGGTGTATTGCCAAATGGGCTTGTTTGAGAGGATTTTTGAGTTTCTGTCCCATGTCACCCATTATATAGAGTGGCACTCTGCTAAATAGTCAAATTAATTCCCTCTATAGCTGGCAGTTCCACCATGACAATGCCGTTATAGTGGGATTGAGCCTCTATGGTGGGGTAAGTCTTTTGAAATGTAGAAAATTCCCTAAAACTACTCATTCTTATACAATGATATTTTAGGGAAGTGTAGAGGAGACTTATGGTAAATTTTATCCGTTTTACATCTGAATCCTTCATAAAGGTAAGGGAAATGCTCCCTTAAATTAGTAGTTCGATTCTTAGTCCCTAGAATCAGTAGTTGTGACTCTAGGGGTGGGTTTGGCTTAACTTAAGGTTGAAATCCTGGTATAGGAAAGCTTGTTTAATGTAGAAGCCCTTAAAATAGTCAAATTAATTCCCTCTATAGCTGGCAGTTCCACCACGCAATGCCGCTATAGTGGGATTGAGCCTCTATGGTGGGGTAAGTCGTTCGAAATGTAGAAAATTCCCTAAAACTACTCATTCTTATACAATGATATTTCAAGGAAGTGCAAAGGAGACTTATGGTAAATTTTATCAGTTTTCCATCTGAATCCTTCATAAAGGTAAGTGAAATGCTCCCTTAAATTAGTAGTTCGATTCTTAGTCCCTAGAATCTGTAGTTGTGATTCTAGGGATGGGTTCGACTTAACTTAGGGCGAATAACCTGGTATAGGAAATATTTTTTAATGTAGAAGCCCTTAAAATTGGTTATAAAATAATGTTCAAGATTATATTTCCATGATTTTCTAATGTTAACCATAAAATTGGTAGTTCTAGGTGAACTAATGGTAGGAAGTCTTGGGTTGAGTGGAATGATCATGAAACTGGACTAGGGTTTGGGATTACGACATAATCTAGATATATTTAGGCCATTTGGATTGATTTTGTGTTGTAATTTGTTTATTGACCAAGAACAAGTTAAGTTTCATAACAAAGGGAAGGCTCAAGTTTAGTAGAATACTCGGGCTTCTAGGTAGGTGATGATTGATTTTTTTTTCAATTTAAGTTATGTGTGCATATTAACTATTTCATTAGAAATGCTTATACAATATGCGATTAGGGAGCTAAAAAGGGATGAAAGTGAAATGATACTTATTGTCTATCTCATGCAATGAACTCATCTTATATGCTTGTGGTCTTACAAGTGTGGTTGTGGTGTTGTGATTCTTGGTTGGGTCGGATACCACGTCTAGAATACATTAACAGTTGGCTCGAGTACTATGTCTGGTACATATTATCTTTTGGCTCAATTACCATGTATCGCATGAGATATCTCTTGGTTGGCTCGGGTACCAAGCCTGGTATAGGTTCTATATCGACTGGCTTTGTTGACACCCCCAATTTTGAGCCTACGCAATCATATTAATTATCGAGTTTCTTCAATTTCGAACAATTTGAAATAGTCATCTTTGAAAAATCCAAAAATATGTTAAATCCTTTTCCAAATAGTTTGGTTAGTTTTTAGAAATAATTATATAATTGTATGTGTATATATATTTTTAATCTTTAAAATAAATATTTAGGAAATAGCGTTAAAATAGTTTTTAGCTTAAATACATATTTATTTTCTACAAATGAGCTAATTTTATAATTATGTATAATTAGTTCTCTATTTGAAGTAATTGACGTATGTCTTGATAATTAATTTGTCTTATTTAAATTAAGAGGCTCAAATAATTAATCGATAATTATTCAACTCATTTTAATTTTGTCCAAATTTAATTAATTGATTCAATTTGGTTATCCTAAATCTAGCTCAGCAAGAATAGCAATTCGAGTGGCTATTTCTTAAATGAAATGGGCCATTCTCTAAATTCTATCAACCTATACACACATATACATTCATTTACATACATTCTTGCATGCCCTTACTCTTAAAATCGATGCACTTCCTCATGGCGGTGGAAAGCTTTTCGACTCGTCATAGTTCCAGGCGCTGCTCCGCAAAAGGTAAAACCCCTCTTCTAATCTTGATTTTTTTCTCTTTGTTGCATTTAGTTGATTTAAAGACTGATTTAGCTTATGTTGGTTATCAACTAGTTGTTTTGCAAGCTGCAGCAACTCATTCCTAATAGTAAAATGAACTTTGTTCAAATTACTTTCATGAACTTTGGTTACACGTGTGTTGTTTTTTCTTTAATTTGTATTAAAGCCTTTCTCCAAAAAAATTATTTAAGTGCATAACTCTATATACTATCTTGATTTACAGGAGCATTTTAATTAATACTATACTTTGAGACGATGAAAAAATGTAAAAATATGATTTTGTTTGGTTCTCAACCTTTGCTTTGCCTTACCAAGATTGGTTATTTTACTTAGAGGAAGCCATTTGTTCCTTTTTATCTCGGTAATATGTGAGTCTGTGACTTAGAGGAAGATCATTGTTAACTGCTGACGTTTTGTTACTTATGCTCTTAAATTTAGCTAAATCCATTATTCTATATATTGTTTCTTAACCATGGTTTTCATCTTCTTCTTCTTTTTTGATTCTATAGGTGGTATTACAAGATAATAGTTTTCTTGGGAACATAGTTACTATAATGTCTGCCAAAACTGCCTTGGATGCAAACATTGGAGGAACTACAAAAAAGGTTGGTGTCCAACCTTCATACTTTGCGCCTTGCTTGCTTAGTAGTTCTGCCATCTTGATTTATTCCCTGAATATGTGGAGCGGTGGTGATGTCTCTAGCCTTTGCATTACTAACTTGCATTAAGAGATCATGTTAAAATGGAGCAACTTGTCATGGTTAACATGTGAATTACCTTAAATTTGAAGAATCAATGTTGCTGTCAATTGACAAAAAGTTGTGATCAACAACCATTTGGAGGCCTTATTTAAGGGCTTTGAATTCAGCTAGAGCAAGGTTTCCACAAGGGGTTCTGGAGGCGAACCCTAAAATTCATCCCCCTTTATTGTTTCCAATGACACCACTAATGACTCATATGTTGAGACTGTTGCTCATAGAACCATCCGTATTGAGTATGAAACTACCAGTATGGAGAGGGGTTCATTTTAGTAGAATCTAATTTATTGTTGTCTTTCTGGTTAGTAGCAATAAACAAATGATATTCAATGGTGTGGTGGAGGGCAATGCTGAAGACGACATGTCTTTTCTTTTTGTTCAAACAAATTTTTGTTCCTAGTAAGCCATATGTTCCAAAAACGTAGAGGCAGCAAGACATCCCAAATAATGCAGCTGTTATAGGGTTTTCCTTTGAAAGTATCCCAAAGTTTTTTCCAATTGGTCAAGGTAGAGAGGGAAGGTTTGATGCAGTGAATGGAGGTGTTACTGTCTTCCACAGTTTTCTAGAAGATGTTGGCATTATCACATTTAAAGAAGATATGGTTTATATCTTCTACATTGCGGCCATAGATAGGGCGCAATGGGGACATACTCAGACCAATCATATGGAGGTAGTCTGAAGTGGGGAGTCTGTTATGGTGCAACAACCAAAAGAAAGGTCATAATCTTGTTAGGACAACATGTCTTTCAAATCCAATCGAACTCCTTGTTATCATTACCAGGCTTATTGGGGTTGGCTTGATTATTGATTAGACAGTAGGCACTATTGGAGGAAAAGATTCCATTATTAGAGAGGCCCTACATAAGAGTGTTATCTCTGTTATTGTTAAAACTGGAGGTACAAGCAAGGATGCTAGCTTTTACATCGTTAGGATGATGGAAAGAGAAGTTGTAAAGGTCCTTAGCTTTATAAGAAATGGTGTCACTGACTTTAAGGTTATCTTCTCCAAAAGGGAAAGGGCCTTGGATCATACTCCTAATGGAATGTTAGAGGGGAAGCCAGTTGTCAGTATAGAAGCTGGCCTTATTTCCCCTCTGGAAAACCCACCTATGACCCTCAGTATAGTTTTTTCAACCCTCTAAGACTCTTTTCAAATCCTATATATAGGTCTTTTCCTCCTATTAGGGTGACACATAGAGTACTGATTGATTAGTACATTGCCCCCAAAGGCTAGTAGGGTTGTAGTACAGTCTCCAAGCAAGGCTGGTGTAGAGGGCTCTGTTTTTAGTTTCACTCCTATGCACGCCAAGGCCCCCATCTTTTTTCTTACAAGTTTGGATGTCCCGACTCAATAGATGAATCTTTCTTTTCTCAGCACTAGTCCCCAGATAAAATTTTTATGAATTATGTTGATGATGTTGTTGATCTTAGACGAGAGGTTGGCGAATTCCATAGGGATGCTTCTAAGAGAGGCTACTTTCTTAATTGGGAAAAAGACAAATTGATTTTTTTCTTATATTTTTACTTCTTTTTATACCTTTTGTTGCTATTTGCTTATTCTTTTTCTTTTCAATTTATTATTTTTTTCATCTTTCATTTTTTAGTATTTCATTTACTAACTAAACTATAAAAATATTAATAAGCTTTTAGAAGGAAACCCTTCTTGTTAAATAAGTTTATGTTAAAGGAAGTGAACACCTATAACCTTCAAATCTTGTATTCACCACTAAGAGCTACAATTGATCCATCAAATAGGACTCTTTATGCTTTTCCTCTTTTAGACCTTTTCTTCATCAAAAAACCAACGGCAATTGAAAATGAAGTTGTAAGGGCTAAGAATTTTGTGAATCGTTAGCTGTATAATAGTATTTGGTGAGTGAGTTTGAAATTGAAAATCACAACATGTATACAAAGGTGATGAAAAATAATATCTTTTATTTGAGTGTATGTTTGAAGCTTAAAATGTTACTGCGGATATCGTTTATTCATTTAGTATTAGGAGATTTAGTAAGAGCATATTATTTAGGAAGATGTATATATTTAGGAGACTATTACCTTATTTACAATAGTTTTCTTGGTTAACAAGGTTTAGAGATTTGTATATAACCTATTCAATGGGAATGAACATATGCATTGTCACCTTCTGCAAAAACTCACATGGTATCAGAGTCATAACCCAAAATATTGAAAGATGGTTAGACACGATAAGAGTAAAAATAAAGACAGAGTCACTGGATCTAGAAGCAGCAAAACTCCCATGAACGATCCGACTTCTTGATATTTCTTGCTTTCGACCGATCACACTTGAATATTTATAAATCATATGATTTTGAAGGGTGACAACTATGACGAATGGGCTAAGGTGGTGAGAAACACTTTTAATGCCAAAAAGAAATTGGGTTTTATTGATGGATTGATTACACAACCCAAGGAAGAAAGATTTGAACATGATGACTGGTATGTCTTCAATTCGATGTTGGTTGCCTGGGTCTTTAAAACCATATATTTATCACTTCGTTCAATGATTTCTTATATGGAAACCATTAAAGAATTGTGGATAGAGTTGCGAGAACGATTTTCAATTGGAAATGACATGAGAATACACCAATTGAGAAGCGAACTTTCATCCTGTAAGCAAGGAGGACAAACTGTTGCAATATATTATGGTAAATTAAAAAGCAAGTGGAAGGAACTTATTGGCTATACAAGAAAACATATATGCAGATGTGTTGGGTGTACATGTGGGGCTGCGAATGAACGTACACAAGAACGAGAAAAGGAGAAAGTAAATTAATTCTCAATGGGACTGGATGATGAGGTGTTTGGGACTACACGTTCTAACATATTGAGCACAAAAACTCTACCTACGTTGAATAGAGTTTATGACATGATTATACAAGAGGAGAGGCATTAGAACCTTGCTCGATCTAAGGAGGATCACTCAGATGTTGTGGTCTTTGTTGTTTATTCCTTATCTACTGCTCGCAACAACTATAGTTGCATACCATCTAATGACCTAGACAAACCACTATGTGCTAAATGTGAACAATTTAATCATGAAACAAAAAATACTTTTTGTTATTCGGGTATCTGAAATAGTGGGGTACCGGACGACGAGGAGGAAAGAATAATAGAGGTTGTGATGGATGATTTGGAAACTTTGGTGATTTTGACTGTGGTGGCACAGGACGTAGATTTGCAGCAATTGCCAATGTTGCGCAAGCAACCTGATCAAATGGTAAATCAAAGAAAGATGTGAATGCTTAGACGGGATTATCTAATGAAAAATGGAGTACACTTCTATTTATGCTTAATTCCCATAATAAGAACCATGAAAAATTAGCAGGTAATGTTCTTGGAATTCGTTGGATTGTCGATACATGGGCATCTCACCATATGAGTGGCGATGCTCAGTTATGAAATGACTTATGTGATGTGCCATCATATTTGGTTAGCCTTCCAAATGGTTCCACAATTGCTGCTTCGAAGATGGGAACTGTTATACTCACAAATAAAATGAAACCACATCATGTTCTTTCTGTACCTCAGTTAAAATGCAATTTAATTTCTGTGTCTAAGCTAACGATTGAAAATAATTGTTAGTTATATTTTTTGATAAGCTTTGTGTAATACATGACAACATTGAGGACAATGATTGGTGTGGATGAACAATGCGACAGGGTATATTCTTTCAAGGCACAAGCACAAACAAATAACACTTATAAAGTGGATAATTTTGATTTATCACATCATCGGCTTCGTCATCCAACCAATAAGATAGCTTCTCTTCATGGATAATAGACAACATATTGCTAATAATGTTAATATATCTATTTCTAAAGTAGAAAATAATTTGCAAAATTGGTCTATTTCTAAAGAACCTTTTGAAAAAATTTATCAGCTAGGAAATTTTTCCATGTTCAAAAGGTATAATATTAAAACTTGTGAGTCGACCATAGCAATGAATAATTCTCTTGAAACTATCAAGTTGTCGATATATATAGATATAAGAAAGAATTTACATTCCTTCATATTGGCCTTGTACAAGTCGCTGTTAAACCTCTTTTCCGTAAAGGTTTGAATATTCCCCTTTGCCTTCTTCCTAGAGATGATAGGCTTCTTAATTTTGATGACTCTCTGTTAGGAGTCTTAGAAAGTAATCTTGCTTATGGACCAGTTTACTTTAACTGTTATCCAAATTTTTTTGTAGATATTCATGATTCTAATATTATAGATACTTTGACCCTTAATGTCAAGACCAAGAACATGAATAGTAAAATAGATACCAGAGAAATAGTTGTAATATATCGAGTGTATCACAAGCTAATGTAAACTACTATAGCCCCAAAGGCTATAACTTAGAGCGTTAAAGGAGTCACTATGCTTATGGAAGTTAACCAGGAGCATAGCACTACTTTTGTCCCTAGACTACTAAAATAAAATGATATTCTTACTGACGAAGCATAGAAATTCGACTCTATAGTTAACCCTTCACCCTTCTAACCTGAGACATCTCAGATAGATCGGGTTATTCAATTCCATGATGGATCTATTAATCTTAAATTTTTAAGATCCAGCTCTTTTAGCCAAGCTTCTTCAAGTAGAAGAATGTCCTCGGCTAGACCTTCTTCTTTGCAACCCCGGGAGGAAGAAGAGGATTATATTAGTCAGCAACCTGATCAGGGAAAAATTCATGGAGTAGATTTCTCTAGAACTATTCCAAAGGTTTATTATGATGAAACTATAGATAGCCCTACTGCTAGTGACATGAAACCTATTCATGAGAAAAAAGATTCTGTTGGAGTTCTTACTTCTGGTGATAAATTTGTCCCCGACAAAAAGGTATTACATGCCTGGTGGAAATCCCCAAAACATAAACAGAAGGTAGAATGGTATAAAGCTACCTACACCTTAGATCAAAGAATCTCTTTCAGAAATAAATGGTTTAAAGATATGGAAAGATTCAAGACTGAAGTCGAGTTTTTTAACTGGTTTGAGTCTTTTGGACAAATTGATGATACCCATTCATCCCTCCAGGTTTTCATCAACAAATGGTATACCAAAGAACAAGTGATAGAAAGTGTTACCCCTCTGCTTGATGGGCTTAGCATCCTTTATAGGAAGGAGATCCTTAAAGAGGCCCCTTTCAAAAAGCCCATAGAAAAAAGGTCAGCCTTGATAACTGCTGGAGACCTTAATAAAGTCCTGGAACAGAACAATTATACCAATCCAGTTCTCCATGTTATCTCCCAATAGATTGAAGAACATAAAGGTGATAATTTCAAAGGAATCCGCCAAATAAGTGACAAACCTAGTTCTTCTACAGTTAGCCCTCAAATTGAGACCAACCCTATCTTTAAAATTCCTGAATTTTCCAGAGAAAATTTCCCTAAACTTTCCAAAGAGTTTAGCCATTCTAACGAATTGCTAAATAAGATTAATGAGCAATTGTCTAGGCCTAACATTACCCAAGGTAATAAGCTTAGAACTCTGTTAGAAAGACACCCCAATAAAAGGAATTATTATCCTAGACCTTCTTTCCCAGATGTACAATTTGAGGAAAATGTTCTCCATCCAGCGTCAGCTGCAAATGGATCAAGCCTGACTGAAAGAAATATAAATGGAATGGCAGAAGGTTAGATTTATGCTAAACTCCAAGAAATGGGAAAGAATATCACTGCATACAAAATGAAAAATGCAGGTGAAAATGGAGATCTCATATACGGAAAGATTCCTTATCACTTGCATTTTTCATTTTGTATGCAGTGATATTTATTCCCATTTCTTGGAGTTTAGCATAAGTCTGACCTTCTGCCATTTCATCTGTATTCCATTCAGTCAGGCTTGATCCATTTGCAACTGACGCTGGATGGAGAACGCTTTCCTCAAACTGTACATCTGGAAAAGAAGGTCTAGGATAACAATTCCTTTTATTGGGGTGTCTTTCTAATAGAGTTCTAAGCTTAGTACCTTGGGTAATGTTAAGCCTAGACAATTTCTCACTAATCTTATTTAGCAATTTGTTAGAATGGTTAAACTCTTTGGAAAGTTTAGGGACATTTTCTCTGGAAAATTCAGAAATTTTAAAGATAGGGTTGGTCTCAATTTGAGGGCTAACTGTAGAAGAAATAGGTTTGTCACCTATTTGATGGATTCCTTTGAAATTATCACCTTTATGTTCTTCAATCTGTTGGGAGATAACATGGAGAACTTGATTGGTATAATTGTTCTTTTCCAGGACTTTATTAAGGTCTCCAGCCGTTATCAAGGCTGACCCTTTTTCTATGGGCTTTTTGAAAGGGGACGCTTTAAGGATCTCCTTCCTATAAGGGATGCTAAGCTCTTCAAGCGTAGGGGTAACAGTTTCTATCACTTGTTCTTTGGTATACCATTTGTTGATGAGAACCTGAAGGGATGATTATCTATCATCAATTTGTCCAGAAGACTCAAACCAGTTAAAAAACTCAACTTCAGTCTTGAATCTTTCCATATCTTTAAACCATTTATTTTTGAAAGAGATTCTTTGATCTAAGGTGTAAGTAGATTTATACCATTCTATCTTCTGTTTATACTCTGGGGATTTCCACCAGGCATGTAATACCTTTTTGTCAGGGACAAATTTATCACCAGAAGTAAGAACTCCAACAGAATCTTTTTTCTTATGAATTGGTTTCATGTCACTTGCAGTAGGGCTATCTATAGTTTCATCATAATAAACCTTTGGAATTATTCTAGAGAAATCTACTCCATGAATTTTTCCCTGATCAGGTTGTTGACTAATATAATCCTCCTCTTCCTCCTAGGGTTGCAAAGAAGAAGGTCTGACCGAGGACATTCTTCTACTTGAAGAAGCTTGGCTAAAAGAGCTGGATCTTAAAAATTTAAGATTAATAGATCCATCAGGGAATTGAATAAGCTGATCTATCTGAGATGTCTCATGTTGGAGGGGTGAAGGGTTAACCATATATTTGAATTTCCATTCTTTGTCAGTAAGAATATCATTCCATTTTAGGAGTCTAGGGACAAAAGTAGTGTTATGCTCCTAGTTAGCTTTCATAAGCATCTTGACTCTTTTAATGCTAGAAGTTATAGTCTTTGGGGCTATAGTAGTTTTCATTAGCTTGTAATACACCCGATATATTGCAGCTATTTCTCTGATATCTATTTTACTATTCATGTTCTTGGTCTTGACATTAAGGGTCAAAGTGTCTATAATAGTAGAATCATGAATATCTATAGAAAAATTTGGATAACAGTTAAAGTAAACTGGTCCATAAGCAAGATTTCTTTCTAAGACTCCTAACAAAGAGTCATCAAAATTAAGAAGTCCATCATCTCTAGGAAGAAGGCAAAGGGGAATATTCAAACCTTTACGGAAAAGAGGTTTAGCAGCGACTTGTACAAGGCCAATATGAAGGAATTTAAATTCTTTCTTATAACTATCTATATCAGCAGATATCAACAACTTGATAGTTTCAAGAGAATTATTAATTGCTATGGTGGACTCACAGGTTTTAATATTATACCTTTTGAACATGGAAAAATTTCCTAGCTGATAAATTTTTTCAAAAGGTTCTTTAAGAATAGACTAATTTTGCAAATTATTTTCTACTTTAGAAATAGATATATTAACATTATTAACAATATGTTGTCTATTATCCATGAAGAGAGAAGATGCCTCTGACTATGTTAGTGATAAGTTAAACAGTAACTTAGTCTTTTAGTAAAGCTATCTCTCAAAATACTAAATGAATTTTGAATCTTTACTTGTAAAATTGAATTTATGTTTAGTGTTCAAAGAAATGTGTTGAGTATTTCTAGCAGTTGCGATGCCGACAGGCGGTCGTTTAGCCCATGGGATGGCGTTGAGACTGCAATGTACTTTACTAAAAGACTCTTGTAAGATCCATAATCTTTGATATAAAATCATTAACATAAGTCCATGATGAAACAATTAACAGTAATATAAACAAACAGAATAGAATGAAAACTAAAAGATAAAGAAGCACTTACAAATTTATTTATTCAAACGAAAGCGAAAGCGATTACCGTTACAGAGCAGAAGACTAAAAGAAAATTTTAAGTAGGAAATATTTGTTTTCTTAAAGAAGATATAAAAATTAAGAAAATTGAGCAAATTTTAAAAACCCTGAGAATGGTAACCAAGATTGCCCATGTTTTGCCTTTTATGTTAACAATGCAGCGGAAAAAGAAAGAGGCTCTCCCAGGCTAGTTAGAAATTTGGAACCTAATAACTCGAGTTCTACAAACAATAGAGGCAGAACAGGCATGAAGCCAGTCCATACCAAGAATGACATCGAAATCTAATATGTCTAACTCAACTAAATCAATCATGTTGTTCTTGTGATTAATGGAGATGAAACAATGACGATATACTCGCTCAGCTAGAATAGACTCCCCAAAAGGTGTAGAAACACAAAAAGGTTCACAAAGTTTCTAAGGAAGAACATCAAAATTATTTGCAACAAAAGGAATCACAAAAAGTTAACTTACTCATGGGTCTAATAAGGCATAAAAATCAAGAGTAAAGATTGTGATCATATGAGTGACAACTTCTGGAGAATTCTCTTGCTCTTGATGACTTGTGATCGCATAAAAGCGGTTTGCTCCTCCGTCAGTACCAAAATTAGCTCCTCTAGGTTCAGCCTGTCTGGTGGAGCAACTAATGGAGATTGGGCTCTATTTCCCTAATTTCCATTTCCTTGTTGGTTCTTAGGGCACTCTTTAATGAAATGACCCTCTTTTCCACACTTGAAACAGCATGTGGATCCATTGCGACATTTACCTGGGTGAGACCTCCCACACTTAGCACATGCATGAGCCTAGTTACCTCCTTATGATATACTACCCTAAGAAGTGATGTGAATTCTGACTATTGTACTCACTTTTATTCTTGGGTGCAGGTGCACTAGCAGATGATGGATCAGGTCCCTTTTGCTTTTGTTGGAAAGAAGACCAGTTCACATTATTTCTTTGCTGCCAGAACTCATTCCCTGTCTTCGCTTTTTTGTTTCGAAATTCCTCCCTATCCCTCAGCTACTCTTCCTTAACCTGCTTCACATAGACCATCAACCTTGCTATATCTATGTCCCTAATTAGCATAGTTGCCTTGCCCTCCTTGCTTGACAGATGGGACAACCCAACAACAAAAAGACTCACCTTGCTTCTCATATCCGCAACCATCTCCGGAGCATATGGGGAAATTTGGGTGAACTTCAATCTGTACTCATGAACACTTAGTGAATCTTTCTTAAGGGTGAGAAACTCTCATACCTTAGCCTCTCTCAGTTCTCAGGGAAAGAAATTCCCCAAGAAGGCCTCCTCAAAACAAGGCCAATTCGCAGGTGGTACTCCCTCAGGTCTACCCTTCTTCCACTAGTCAAACCAAGTCCTAGCAGCATTCTTCAGTTGATATGCAACTAATTCAACTCGCTCAGCATCAACAATATGCATGATCTCAAATACCTTTTGAAATTCCTCAAAAAAATTCTCCAAATCCTGAACCAGTGAAACTTGGAGGATTCATCCTCAAGAACTCCCGGTCCTCGAAATATCAGCTATTTCCTGCCTTGCTCCTCTTTGTTGACCAACCTGTTTAGTCACGGCTTGTCTTAACATTCAAATCGCTTCCCTGAACTCAGCATTCATGACTTTTCCTTAGGGTTTCACTTCAGGTCCATTAGGTACCCTTGCTCCTAAACGTTCCTCCTAGCAGGACGACCTCAGACAGCTTTTCATAGAGGCATGATTAACTAAAAGACACGAACAAAAATGAATTAGAAGAAATTTTTTAGAGATCAAACTATAACGCACGAAATGAGTGTGAAAGAAGTGATGTAATTTCCAAAGTGTTGCAGCTTCCTAATTATAGATGTGGTGCACTTCACACCAATAACTAGAACTTTACAGACACGACTTCATAGACTCCCTAGGACTTTTGAACCCTGTGTTCTGATACCAAATTTTTTACGCCTAAGCCTACACCCTGAATGAGATTGGCACTCGAGAACCATTGTTGGCCCCAAGCGAACCCTTGGTCTGGCTTAACTTATAACAGAAGACTTAACTTAACAGAGATAAACCTATATAACTCAAGAATGTTAATAAGAAAACATTCAACTTACCAATAAAGCAAACTCAAGTCTTTAAGAAATATATGAAATGAATAAGACTAAAGAACTATGACTACTCGTCTATGAAGCCTCTAAACAATGAGGGAAGTCAGGACAAGACCTTAGATCATCCTAACAACTGAAATACTAGAAAGCAAAGTAAAACGAGTCCTCCGAAAAGCAAGGAGGCACACCAACTGACTCTGAGTGTTCAACTAGATCAACGATACGCTGGATGCTGATCCTGATTACCTGTGTCTGCATTATAAAACGATGCAGGCCAAAAGGTATCAATACATTAAATATACAAGTATGAGAGATAAAAACCAAACCAGACATAAGCTTGAAGGGAATCTGAAAAGAACACTTACCTTAACTTTACTCAACTCATGAATAACTCAACTCAAATGCAAAGTAAAAACAACAATAATGGTGCAGTTTATACAAAGCATTTAAAACAATAAGTGGTAACTTAGTGTGTTAAAGAGATACAATATCAACTCAGTTTACTCATATAATAAAGTAATATAATACTGTGGGAGTTTCTCTAACCGACAACCACCACTATGAGCCTAAGTGATGATACAACGTCTTACCCACGCTGATAGAACTGTCATATACTTTGCCGTCATATAGAACATTTTATATACGAGGATCCACTAGTCTATGTTAAAAAGACTAAGGAGTCATATAAAAGGTATGATCCTTTTCAACCTATGATGGCTACATGTTTTTTATGGAGACTTGAGTTATTATGAACTCTCGTCCCTATATCGATATTCAATACTACTTCCAAAATATACTCAGCTCATATGTTTTTAAAACAAAACTCTTTCTTTGATTTGAAATAATTACTCAAAACTTCACTTAAAAACTCTCTTAGAAATCAGTGTTTTCTTTCTTGCTCAAATGTAAAAAACATTTTAACTTTTGGAATACTTAGTTCCCACACAATCTTTGAAGAAATGAATCTTTACTATTACTCTTTACTCAATTCAAAACTCAAGCCTTGAAACAAAGTTAAAACGTTTGTAAAAGACTTCAAAAAACTCTTTGAACTTATTTTGACTTGACTCTTAACTTTCCTTGAATTGAAGTATGGATTCAAGGCTTATGATCTAATGTTTATGACTGATTTCATGATGTTTACACGTACCTTAGAGTGTAGAAATCAACTAGAAAACTTAGCTACGTCATTAAGGAATTCATACGGAAAGAAGTGGGAAATGGTGGAAAGCCTGGCATCTCTGGCGCTCTAAGTGACATGGGGCGCCAGAGGCAAAACTTCAGAGAATGGGTTGGGGCTCTCTGGCTGGCGCGGTGCCCCATAGCCCAAACTTCAGAGCCCCTGCTAGGGTGCTCTACCTGGGGCGTCCAGGTGACCTTTGACTTTTCTTCTTCGTTTTTCAACTCTAAACCCCCTATTTCAACTTTATTCTTTTCCCAAACACTTAGAATCAACTATACCATCAATATATGTAAGATTCTACTCGAAAACACACATAAAATAATGAATCAAACTCAAGGAACTTCAACAAAAAAAACCCACAAGATTTTAAATGAATTATCATCAAGAACTTATAAGATTTGCTTTCAAAACAATACAACTTCGTTGAATTGAATCACGATTGGCGTGTGGGTGAACTAACCCAACACTGTGATCTCACATACCTCGTAGGATTATATCCTTGGCGAAATCTACCACCAAATTGTACGATCTTGACGAATCTTGCCTTTTTCTCCTTTCTTCAAGCCCTAGCCTGAATTTCCAATTTTTCTAAATTGATCAAATTCTGATTTAACCCCCAATTAAACTCCTTAAATTGAAATAAAATAATTGGTTAAGGAAAATACCAAACCACCCTACCAAAATTTGTATTAGACTTTTTTTATTTGAACAACCAACTTCAAATAGGCATATCGCACTCATACAAACTCGAAATCTCACAAACACGACGGTGTTGGAAAGATCCAAGATCTTTCCTACGGTATTTGAAAACACACCTAACTCATCCTGATGTAGGAGCTATGGTCATTTAAAGTTGACCAAAAACTCAAACTTAACTTAACCAATTTTCCAGATTTTTCCTTCTTTCCTAAAATGACTCTTTCCAATTTTAACTCTTTCTAGTTCTTTCAAATAGAGAAACTTGACTGGAAAAATAAATAAATTGCAGTAGCTTCAAAATAATTGATATGCACTCACCTTCTATTGGAGGAATTTGAAATTTCAGTCCGTAACGATTTCTATACCATCAACTCCCACTCTTACCCAACCATTGTTGTCATCTTCTAAATCACGAATATTTTCTAAGATAGTTAAATCAGTTGTATCACACTGCATTGATGAGTCAAATCGTTTACTTTTTTCTTCTCTCATATCAAAAATGTCTCGCAGTTTAATTGACCTAGGGACAAACCATTCATGATCTTCAGGATCTTGAACGAATATCACTTGCTAAGCTTGTCCAGGAAAAACAAATGGCTCATCACTTATCCGGCCACCTGAATGTATTAGATGTGAGAAGTTCACAACTGTGAAACCAAAGTCATCTTTCATAACTCCTCGACCTTGAGTTACATCAACCCAATCACATTTAAACAAGACAACTTTTTCATAGTAGTTCAATTCAACAATATCATTCAATCTACCATAATATGTAATATTTCCTGATTTCGGAGCACTGTCACTAGTACTTCCATAGCTCTCTGTCATTGAGACAACTAGAACCCCATTATTTTGTGTCTGCATGAACTCTTCATACTATTTTTGTACGAAATTCATACCCATTATTCATATGGAATGCCTTGAATCTTCTTGAGAAGTAACATGGCCCTTGTGCAAAGGTTTTAATATCATTTGAGATATTAGATGTGAGATCCAACTCGTTGACCTGCCCAAAGAGCGATAGACAATTGTAGTTACAAATATTAGTACAAGAGACGATACTTTAAAGTAGGTGACTATTAAATCTTACTACTTGCTCCTTTAACCATTCATGAAAATTTTCAAAATCCAAGCGATTAAGCTGATGTTGGGTAAGGCGGCGTTTGCGATGCAATCATTTGATTTCAGTAATATGCTCACTGTACAAGAAAAATAGAGTTAACTAAACAAATTAAGAAATATATCCACAAGGGAGTTTGTTTTCCATCTTCTCTTAACTCAATGGCATATGTTTGATTATTGTTCATTAATTTATTTTCTTACCGTAACATAAAGCTTTCCATCTTATTTTAAATCTGCTTCAGTCTCTAAAACTTGTCTACCATCTAATGACATGACATTAGAATCAATATGTATAGTGACAATTGAGACAACAGTATTAAGAAATTGCTCAGAAATTAGCAATCTTGCACCGCTAAACTCAAACATAAAAAGCTGGAAACTACTTACCATAGTGTATCAAAGTGTTATACTGCATTCCAAACTACCCTTTTTGCTTACATTAGCCCAAACAACAAGAACCCCAAGAACAATAAGTTTATGCAGAGTATCTGTAACAATGAATCTTAAGTTCATACTGTAATGATCATTAGCAGCTATAAAGTTTTCCACCACTTAACAGAGCCATAAGCTAGTATCATAGCTCCATAAAATGGCACAACAACAGTCATAACATGGTAGAAATCAAATAAAGTTATCATCTTTGCTAAGTTCTTGAAATACCCAAATCAAGAAAACACATTCAATGACTTAAAGTAAATTAATAGAGATAATACTCACTTTTTGTAATAGTTGACCATATCTTATTCACAATTGCAATATATGCTTCAGCTATCGAACCTTCTGGACATGAAAGATTGCGAACATATGATTTTAATTTACGCAAGTACCTGTTGCATAAAATCATTACATCTGTCTAATATTTTAGCAATTAATAACTTAAAATGTATGATTAACATAGAATATGATTCTTCATACCATTCAATTGGGTACATCTAATGATATTGTACCGGTCCCGCAATTTTAACCTTTGTTGCCAAGTGAATAACCAAATGTACCATGACAGTAAAAAATGATGGCAGGAAAATGGTCTCTATATTACTCATAGTTTGTGCAATTTTTTCTACGAGTAACTCTTAACTCTTTGAATTTAAGCACTTTGCTACAAAACACTCGAAAATATGAGCATAATTCAACTAAAACAGAAGTCACCCTTTAATCTGCCGATCTCCTCAAGGCAATAGGAAGAAGTTATTGCAATATAACATGGCAATCATGAGTTTTGAGTCCTGATAAGTTTCGTTTGCGAATGCAACGCGAGATATTAGTTGCATAGCCATGTGGAAACTCAACATTTTCTAATACTTCATAGAATAACCTCTTTTATTTCTGTGACATTGTAAAATAAGTAGGACGAAGATATGTCCTCCCACTAGCTCATTGTTAAGGCCATAAGGTTGGTCTTGTATTCATCTCCTTTGAGTCCAATTGAGCTTCCACATTGTCTTTGGATTTTTTACCAAGAACCAACAATGTATAAATCAAGTTATCACACACATTCTTTTCTATATGCATCACATCAAGGTTATGACGAACCAAATTATACTCCCAGTAAGGAAGGTTGAAAAAAGTACTCTTATATTTCCATGTGTTTTTCATCACCCCGCTTGCCTTTTTACTTGACTGACCATGGGTGAACTTTATGTCTTAAACTTGATTTAGAACTTGTGACCCAAATATAGGAAAAGGTGAGGGTCCTAATTCTTTAGTCCCATCAAATGATTTTGCATCATTTCGATATTTATGTCCTTGCATCAAGAAACGTTGATGGCCCATGAAACAAAACTTTTTACCATGTTTCAACCATTTAGATTGACTGTTTGAGTTACAGCAAGGGTATGCAAATTGACCTTTAGTACACCATCTTGATAGAGAACCATATGCTGTAAAATCATTTATGGTCTACATGAGAGCAACTCACAATTGAAATGTCTCTTTAGAAAAGGAATCAATGATTTCTATCCCCACAGACCACAAGTCATTTAACTCTTCTATCAAAGGTTCTAGAAAGAAATCAATATAATTTTTGGGTCCTTTTGATCCAGGAATGAGCAAGGACAGAATGAAGAACTCTTCTTTCATGCACAACCACGGTGGAAGATTATATGGCATTAAAATCACCGGCCATGTAGTGTAAACACTTCTCATAGTACCAAAAGGATTAAAACCATAACTAGCCAATCCTAACCAAACATTGCGAGGATCGTTAGCAAATTTTGAATGTCTGATGTCAAAAGGTTTCCAAGCTTCAAAATCTGCAGGATGTCGAAGAACTCTATCCTTATTCCATTCTTCGTGATACCATCACATCAATTTAGCTATTTTTGAAGACATAAATAATCGTTATAGTCTTGGTTTTAGAGGAAAGTGCCTTAGTACCTTGGCTGGAATCTTTTTTACACTGGTTTTCCATCTAGAAGCACCATAAATTAAGCATTCATTAACATCTTTCTTAGAAAATTCATTCCTAAAAACCATGCAATAGTTGGGACAAACATGAAATCTTTTTGTAATTTAACCCTAAGCCCTCAATAATCTTCTTGCTCTCATAAAATGAAGGCGACAACTTCTCACCCTCAGGTAATACATCCTTCAATAAACCAAGCAAGGTATTAAAAGACTCATTCGACCATTTTAATAATAATTTTATGTGGTAAAGTTGAAGCACAAACGATAGTTTACTAAACTTTTTGCATCCAGGGTAAATTTCTTCATTTGAATCTCACATAAGTTGTTCAAACTGATCTATCTCTGGATGAGGTTGATTTCTTTATGGATGAGGAGAAGTTTCCTCTACATTTGGCACTATCTCTTTCCTTCCACAAATATTATCATTGAACTGGATGAAGCTTCAAAAAATATCATGTATCATTTCTCTCATATCAGTGCCCCTTAAAGCTTCTTGTCTGTCATTATTTTCTCTAGTACTTGTTGATCCATTGAAATACTCTCCATGTCAAAACCGAGTATTATATGATGGTATAATACCATTAATGACGAGATGATCATATGCCACTGCCCGATTTACTTAATAGTATAGCACACATTTTGTACAAGGGCATAAAATTGTTCCTCCATTATGATTTTCACGAAATGCATGATTTTGGAAATCTTCTACTCCATCTAAATACTCATTAATAACTCTACTGTAATCCATCCATCTTCTATTTCTAGAATTCTCCATGATTGTTCAAGATATTTCTCACTTTTCTGCAATTACAAAAAAAAATTAGCATAAAAGATCAAATAATCAACATAGTAGTTCTAAATATAGTGTTTAAGCTTGTGTTAGCCATGTCTAAACTTACTAATAGAGACTACATTGGAAACTACTTACCATAAGACATTCAACAGCTTTACGTATTACATCTTACGTCAAACTAACTTATATAATAGACAAATTATAACATCTGATGTAGAGACTGTATTGGAAACTAAATACCAAAAGACACTCAACAGCTTTACGTTCGATTCTTCTAAATTAACCAAACTGGTTAGATGGGATCTAAACACTGACTGTTCCCTGTGGCTAGGCGTAAGTTGTGATCAAGAAGGTCATGTGCTTGTTCGGGAGCTGGACGATGAAGTAATCACTAGTGGAGTTCCAGAATTTATAGCAAATTTTACAAAATTGACTACCTTGAGTCTGTGGAACTGCAAGTTGCGTGGTTCATTTCCTAGTAAAATCATTCAGGTACAAACTCTTCAAGAGCTTTATTTATCATATAATGTAAACCTTACTGGCACTTTACTTGAATTTTCACAAAAGGGTGCATTAAGGGAAGTAGTACTTAGTTACACGGGATTCACCTTAAGGAACAAGAAACATGCAGGTTTCAGAGTAAAGCAACCTGAATTATTTACATATAGCTAGCTATAGGGTAGCTCTTTATACATATATATAGAGAGAAGGGATAACATAACACTAGTCATAATTAATTACTAGCTACATGCTACTAGCACTAGAGATGAAGAGACCAAGACACTGCATCAATTTTGATTTCAACATTGTCTCATTTTTCTTGAAGTGCAAATTTGTTGACTGATCACGATGCTATTGGATAAAACTACCTAAAGCAAACTAATAATTAAAAGACTGAAAAACTTGCTATAAGTAGAGGAAATGACAATGGGGATGCAAATCTCCAGCAAGACGCATCACTACTTACGTCAAGAAGTATAAGTGACAAAAATTTGGCTGGAAAAAAAGGCTTTGAGATATTTCCAAGGAACCAAGGATTTTAAGCTCACATAAAAATATTCTGACTCATTCTAAGTCATTAGACTCTGATTGAGTGGATGCAAGGATGTGGTAAATTTCCTTCTTGCTGGAGGTGTTGTGTTTTCGAGAAGTGTTAAGAAAACCATTGAAACATACACAATGGAAGTTGAATTTATAACATGCTATGAAGCTACATCACAAGTGTACTTACGGCTGAATAATTTCACCTTAGGCCTTAAAATTGTCGATTAATCTATTGAGAATGTTTTGTGATAATTCTGCTGCAGTACTCTTTTTTAAAGAATAATAAGAGTTGAAGCCGAACTAAGCACATTGACATACAATACTATTTGATGGTTAGAGACTATGTTAAGAAGAAAGATGTGAGTTTTTGAACATATTAGTAGTACACTATGATGATAGTTGATCCTATGACTAAAGGTTTACCAACTAATGTTTTCAAGGATCATGTAATCTGTATGGGGCTTGGTAGTTCATAGAGTTGATAGAGAAAAGAGTGTTATATTGCATTCCAAATTACGCTTTTGCTTACATTAGTTCTAGATAAATTAATCAACATGGTAGTTCTAGATAAGGTGTTTAAGCTTCCGTTAGCCTTGTCTAAGCTTACTAATAGAGACTATAGTTCCATATCTCATAAGTTCACATTTATGGAGAACTATTTCATTCACAAGATATTTTATATATATTTTATTACCAAGTGAAAGTGCAAAGTTGTGTTCCCTTCCTAGAATGAAAATTTGTTAAATATGTATTTTATGTCTACATGTAGCAGTAAAGTATCAAACTTCCTTCAGGTAATGCCTAAGAGATAGCAGTGTGGACTGCAAACAAGAACAGTCCTGTTATCCTTAGCAACATTGTATTGCTCTTAACTAGTGATGGAAGGCTCACTATGCAAGTAGGAAGCCAGGAAATCTCTGTCATACATTCATCTCGAGCCATTGCTTTTGCTTCTATGCTGGACACGGAAAATTTTGTGCTCTATGATTCAGATCGCAATGTCATTTAGCGAAGTTTTGACAATCCAACAAACGCACTTTTACCTGGTCAGCATATATCAGATGGAAAAGAGTTGTTCTCGAGTGCCTGGAAGCATATGATTCATTTGGGATTTTCTGCCTCAAAATGCAAAATGATGGGAACCTTGTCCAGTACCCTATTGATGCAGCAGATAGTGCCCCATATGCTTACTATGCAACAGACTTACACAATTCCACTAATAGACTAAGAAATCTAACCAGAGGAGGCTACTTAGGAGAAAGGACCACCATCTATATGCTGAAAATCTAATACAAATAGGTCTTAGCACAACTCACAATGCACAGAACACACCTCTCTCAATAAACTACAACACACTACAATCCTCATGTATCACAACAATTTCATTACTCATACGCAAAACAATCATTATCATCCAATCACATTCAAGACAAAAGAGTCATAGCGCATCGGCGTACCTTGAGGCAGTGACAAAGGGTTAGAAATCCATGGCAGATGATGGAAGCGGAGATGGAAACTACGAAGTCGAAAAGGAAGAAGATGAAGCTTCAAGTCAGTTTTTAGATGGGAATGGAGAATGAGAGATCGAAAATTTTGGAATTTGGGAATTTTGTGGATGAAAAGTACTTATTTTTATTGAATGGAATAGAATTTGGCTTTATTATTAGATATTTTAAGTAAGTGTCGTTAAAAAGTTTACGTTTACCGGCTAAAGGTCAATTGCCCCTAAATAATTAGGTTTGAAACATATTTAGCGGCACTTATATTATTGCCATTAAATAATTGCCACTAAAAGAGAATTTCGTGATAGTGGTAGTTCCCCTATTAAATATATAGATACAATCCTTACAATATTCATCTTGTGAATGTGTTGAACTTTAACAATCTCAAATTCAATTAAATATAATATTATTGGTCTTATAATTAACTATTTTATAAAAGGCAAAAATATATAGATAAAATACAGTGAAATCTCACTAAATTAATACTCGATAAATTACTAATCTCTTTAAGATAATATTTTTCTTCGGTCCCAACTTGGGCCAATGAAAAAAATCATCAATTTCGATAAGATGATAAAATAATGAGATAATATATTTTCAGAAGACCCCTATATAAATATATGGTCTTATTAATATTATAAATTAATAATTCCTTAAAAGTACAAATATATGTAAGACAATTTAGTGAAATTTGATTATATTATTTTTTGTTAAAGTTCAAATCTATAGTTGAAGCTCATCTCTAACTTTCTTTATTGCATCCAAAAGTTTTGGTGTTGCCACGACTACAAATCTTTTTAAGTGCATGTGAAATGATCTCTTTTGTAGTCAAAAAGTTCTATACGTATGTGATATATCATTGTTGATTTTGTGAAACCTTTTAAATGAGAAGTAATTTATGGATATGGTTTCAAAAAAAAGTCTATGTTGCTTATAAAGTTTATTCTCTCACTATCATACATTGAATGTTTCTAGTAAAGATACAACGAATAATATTCGATTACGAATAAACAATGAACATTATGAATAATAAATCATTGAATTCTTGAATTTATTTTAGGCAAAAGGGTCTGGTGGACCCTTGTATTTGTACTAATTTGTATTATGGACCCTTCTATTTAATATTTTAACAACGGAACCCTTAAACTCAATAAAATACAGTATATCAAACCCCTCTAACTATTGACCATGCTGATGTGACATTAAGATAGTTGAGTTGGCGAGAGAGTGTATCTACACGCCTGTTAAAAGCAAGGGAATACCATATTTTAGTTAAAAAATTATTAAATCATACAAGAATAAAACTAAATAAAATAAAATAAAAAACATTCTTCTTCACCCACTCAACCCTTATTAAACCATTATCATCCCTGCCAACCCCTTTTTCATCTAATTCAAATCTCAAAATTGACATTAAGACATCCTTCAGTCTACTGATTCACTGATGAAGGAGATAGTGACGATGTTTGCCGGAGTTCACTAATTCGGAGTGGAGTGAGAGGGAGAGAGAGGTGGCGCCGGTTCCTTTTTCTACAAAATGGGAGGCGGCGAGGAGGTTTACCGGTCGGAGTTGATGGTGCAATAGCGGGCTGCTGGATTTGTGGAGTTGGAGAAGGAGGAAAGGAAAATGGTGAGGGTCTATCGGAGATGGAGATAGGTGATCTGAGGGAGAGAGAATATGTGATTTCTCCGGCTGGAGGCGGCGGCGACTTTCTCCGGTAAAATTTGGCAATTTCACCATGGGAATGGAGGAAGATGTACAGTTATATGGACTTTTTTTAAAAAAAAAAAAAAAATTGGAACAAGGAGGCCGATATGTGGACTCCCAATTTTAGTTTGAAGAAAAAAATTAAAATTTTATTATATTAGTACCTTTTATTTAATAATTTTGGTTATTTTTTTTAAAAGTAATTAATGAAGATTTATATGACATGCTATTAATTTATATGACATGGATTTGACATGTCATTTAAGAGAGAGTGAACTACACACATGATAGGAGGGGATTAAAAATCTTTTTTTGATTGAATCTAAGCGTTTAGTTGATTAATGGTTAAGTAGAAGGGTCCATAATACAAACGCGTACAAGTATAAGGGTCTACTAGACTATTTCGCCTTTATTTTATAATGAATCATTTAACAAAAAAAATATCACAATGAATCATACATATATATCGTACTTTATGAAGTTATTTTTTTTTATATATAAATTCAATAAATATGATACATAATTTAGTAAGATCTAATGATTTTGATGTATTCACTGTACTTTATATGTAATAAATTCATTTTAATGTGAATTTAATAAATATGATACATAAAGTAATAAAATATAATGATTGATGTAAACAAAATTAACCTTCATTGAATCTCAAAACACTCTTTAAATTAATAAATATTAATTTATCAATTAAATAATATATCTATAAAATAATAATATTTCATGATCCTTCATATATTAATTTAGTGAAGTTTTACTTTATGCTCAAATATGATCTCAACGGTAAGATTGACACTTAAACTTATCGATTGATCATTTAGACATCTCAACATAACAAAAGTGTGTCTCATGGACACTCAAACATGACTTGGATAGTGTGTGTCTTATCTACATATTTGCACGTGTGAGATGTTATTCCTACCTGTTTTAGCTTTAAAATATCATAAAATTCCATTTTACCCTTATAATGTACCTCTATTTCGTTCTTAGTTCTACCCCTCTCTCATCCTTCTCCATTTTTAGTCCTTTCTGCGTTGGATATCTTATGGAAAATACTTTACTATGAATAGTTGTATTGAATTTACCAAAGTTTAAGGTGTGTTAGACACTGTCCTTAAGGATATGTTACCCCATATATATAAGTGTATCCCAGAATTCAACAAGATCTTCTAATATAAAACTAGGAGCCAAAAACTAAAAAAGATTTTTTTAAGATAAAACACAACATAGAGTATAGGAGGAAAGATTTCTCTTAGATATATATTAATCTCATCAGCTTTGTTAGATAGAAACATATGATTTATAGGGAAAACATACATGAGGTTAAAGCGTCCAACAGACGGAAAATGCGGCAGCGGTAGTTTTAGGAGTCAATATGCAACATTAGAAAAGGTATTAAAATAATAGACAATCAAGACTATTTAAGGTAGAAAATTAAGATTGTCAACACAATCTTTTCTCAAAAGGAAATCAAGGGTATTCAATTGTATAATCAATTGCCTGTTACAATTGTTTATGGGAAGAGATACTTCTATTTAAGATTATAATAAAACTTGTTTATCCAACATTCTATACCCCCATGCACCACCACAAACGTAACTCTTTGTACAAATAACCCACCCCTTATATCGCTAGGCTTAATTCTCTAATTTTTCTTATCTCTCTCATTTTTTAAGACTCGAAAGAATGCAAGAAATATTGAACTAATTATAAACCAATTCATTTCTCTACGTAATTTGTAATTTCAATCACAACAGAAAAATTGTAGGAGCATATTTGGAATAAAGAAAATAGGTTGAGGAAGGGAGGGCTTTCTATTTTAAAAAACACATGCATCTTTCGTTAATTTGTCGAGCAATTAAAGTTTACACATTAGGTCTGTACTGGATCGATTCATCAAGATGACTATTGGGTAAATTTTAGTGTCAAATTGACCGTGAGAGCCGGTAAAGGATAGGCTTCTTAGATATAGATTCCTAGTATATCTAAACTATGTAAAGGGTGCATAAGTCGTGATGTCTAAGGAGTAAGGAGACCAATTCTCTTTGACACCTAGTTCCCGTAGTTTTTTTTGCTATTTATTTTTTTTATATATTCATTATTGTTGTACATATTTGGTACATGAATAAAGAACTCTTTCATGGTATCTGAGCCTTTTGGTTTAACAACCATTTTTTTTCTTTTCGTTCTAAAAAAATAATAATCAGAAACGACTTATCCTAGTGGAGAAAGTAATGCGAACACTTCTACCTTGGAAACTTCAGTTGTTTCAACAAATGCCATGGGAAACTATTTTGCTACGCCTAATCTCACTCAACAGTTGCCTGTAAAGCACCCAGTCACTAATGATGCCTTGGTTGAGTTTGTTCTTGCTGGATTAGGCCCTGCCTATCACCCTTCACAAGGTTGCTTGAATCGCATCATGAGGACATTACCTTTGATGCACTTTATGGTATGTTGTTGAATGAAGAAAGACAATTAAAACGTGAAGAATCTAGTACTGTTATTGCCCCAACAACACAATACACACAAAGTTCAATCTCTACACAGCGTGGACGCAGTAGGGGGCGTACTAATCAAGGTTGTGGACGCTTTTCTGGCCATAGAAGTTCACCACAATCTCAAAGTCGACATTATTACCCCACAACTCATTCAGGAACTTACTCTGGAAATCCATCACATTCCTCTGATTTTTCTGGAATTGTCTGCCATAATTGTGAAGGAAAGGGTCACATCACACGTGTTTGTCCGTTACCTAGGACTATGAATGGAAATCGAGTATCTGGATGTCCCTCTTCAAATCTAGCAAGTACTTCTTCCAAAGCGTCACTAAATTGGTTGATGGATAATGGCACCACGCATCATCTGACATCTGATCTCGACAACATTACAATTCTCTTAGAATATCATGGTCCGGAAGAAGTTACCTTAGGAAATGGTTCCAAATTTCCCATCTCGCATATTGGTAGAAGATCTCTATTTATTTTCAATATGTCGTATGTTCTTAATAGTCTTTTCATGTTCCCACTGCTACCCAAAATTTACTATCTATCAGTTCTTTCACTAATTCTAACCAAGTGTCCATTGAATTTTCTCCTAACTATTTTTTGATTAAGGACTTGGAAATGAAGGCAACTCTTCACAAAGGACCGAATGATGGAGATTTATATTCCCTTTTGATATTGAAATCAATTTCTTCACCACCTTCATATGCAGCTTCACTTGGTATTTGACATGCGCGTTTCGCTCACGCATCTTATCCTACCATTCGTCGGGCTTTGCCATCTAATACTTTTATGTCATCTAGTTGTGGGTCTTCTAGTTTGTGTCCAACTTGTGTTGTTAGCAAGAGTCATAAAATTCCATTTGTTGAGTCTAGTTTTCTAGCGACAGGCCCTTTAGATTTAATTTGTTTTGATGTTTGGGGTCTATCACCTGTTATTTCGAATGATGGATATAAATTTTATGTTAGTTTTTTTATCACTATAGCAACTTGGATCTATTTTCTTGAATTCAAGTGTTAGGTTCTTTCTATTTTTATTCAATTTTGAAAAATTGTGGAAAAATATTTTTGTAGTCCAATTAAGAGCTTTCAAGAAGATTGGGGAGAAGAGTATAATGCATTAACCTCATATTTAAGAGACAGAGGTATTAGATAATGTTCTTCTTGTCCTTATACCCGGGAACAAAATGATTGTGTTGAACGTAAATATCGACATATTGTTGAGACGAACACATCCAATTGTTCCTTCCAAATTTTGGACAAATGCTTTTGATACTGTTGTTTATATCATAAATAGTTTACCGACTCCTCGTCTAAATAATCAGCGCCACTTTCGCGTCCTTTTAAATTGTGACCATGATTACTCCTTGTTGCATGTGTTTGATTGTCTTTGCTTTCCATGACTTCGCCCTTATACGAAGGATAAATTATCTCCTCATTCTAAAAGGTGTGTGTTTTTGAGGTATAGAAAAATTCATAAAGGTTATAAGTGTTTTGATCCTACTTGTTCTAATTTTTTTGTCTCACGTCATGTTGGTTTTTATGAAACAATTTTTCCCTTTGCTACTCAAGATGACGCTATGGTGCCTACTACATCAACCAGTGCTGCAACACTTACTGTCCAGATACCTTTTCCACTTCCACAACCAATTGTGTCTATTTCTTCCTTATTGAACTCGTCTGGTCCATCTCCTGCTACAGTTAGTACAACCTTACTGATAATTCATCCTCCACTTTTACATCACAATGCTCTACGCAACCTCAGGCCCCTCTACAATCGCATGTGATGCCTACAAATATGCCTTCTCTATCTTTGGAGATTCTGTCAAATACATTGCCTAATGAATATGAAAATCAAGTGATTGATTTTGAACAATCCGGCTCTTTAAGCGATATGCGTCATCCTAACAAATTGTCAAGCTCTTCACCTAAGTCTCATCCGATGACTATTTGTCACGCCCTGAGAGCACCCCCTAGACGTGACACGGCGTACTTGACCCCGAAGGGGGTCTCATATAAGCCCTTAGCATAATCATAGCGTAAGTTGATAGAAAATACGGAGGAATTTAAAACTTTTAAAACAACAATTCTAAATCTTTATAAAATAGTACGGAAGCTTTCTAGACTATGTCTCAAACAATCTATTACAGCTTTGAAATATAATATTTGGGACGCAGCTCATACAGAGTCTTAGAACATGAAATAAAATGACATAAGGAAATAAAGGGTTAGTCCTCGAAGCTATGAGGACTCACCAATTCTTCAATTCTTCTAAATCCTTGAAACGCTAGCCTCCAAAGCAACTCAAGCCTCCAACCCTACATTTGGTTAGAATGTAGGCAATATGCATTAGTACAAAACGTACTAAGTATGAAAGCTAACATACCAACATAAAACATCTCAAATGGTTAGTCAACATAAGACATTGCCACAAGAGATAATAACATAGACTTCAAGAAGGTAACATAACATCATAAGTCAACATAATGCAAGATATATGAACATAAGAGCTAAATCATACTTATAGCATAGCCTTACTTAACCTTCATAATTCCAATAAGCCAACTCTAACATCATGAGTAACATATAAGCATTATTGACTCCTAGTCACCTATACCATAATAGTACCATTCTTAAGTAACCTCAAAAGCATACCAGTGCAATGCAATAATAGCATCCCATAATACTACCCAAGACATGTATCCCTTCTTAGTCATCTTAATCACAGTCTACATGCATAGTCTATGTCTTTAGGTTTCACTAACATAAGGGCATCATACTTCTAGGCAACCTCAAAGCACACTTGTGCAATGCATAAAAGGCATCCCATAATACTCGTCACCCTAAGCATAACTTTGAAGTCATCCTAGTCATATTTACCCTACTTTGGTTTCACTAATCACTTATCTTCTCATAACTAAGGGAATCTCTCACCTTTAGTCAATTGTAGTAAGGGAGGCAATTATGGCACAATCCTATCTTAACTTACTCTATTTAGTAACCCTAAGTCATACTTGTTCAATGCTATCATAACATCTCATAATACTAATCTTTCTACGTATTACCTTTAGGTCCTCTTACTAACCCTTCTTGGTGTGGAACCTAATTCCACTCTTCATCGTTAGAACACCATGAGGTACTTACTATGCATGTCTATGCCCATAACACTTTGAACTCTATGAGATGCTCTCTAAAGTATGTCCAAGTTCCTTCTTAACATGGACCCTATGAGATGCTATCTTAAGCATGTCTAAGTACATCTATACTTTAGAACACTATGTGTTACTTCATTAAGTAAGTCTTAGTTCATTATGCTTTGAACACTATCAGATGCTTCTCAAGCATGTCTTAGTTCATGGATATGGAGATTGCTACTAGGAACCTTGACTCAACTACGTGAAGGATCCCATCTCATGAGATCTAACTATGGGAAAACCCGCACTCTACTACGTAAGAGTTCCCCCTTGAACTTGGATAGTCCTCACATCAACTAGGTGTGGTTCTCCTTTCTACTTAGAACCCGGACCCTTTCTTGTGTGACACTCCATCTCATTGTCAATATCCCCTTGGAGCCAAGCATCCACCCCAAGGTTTACTTGTTAAGCCTTGGTTAACACTCATATCTCATAGAAGAATGCCCTTGACAATCAATCCATGCTTAAGTGATCCTATCATTTCATACATTCAAGCTTTCATAAGGTAGGTTAGGTGAGTATAGGCCTTTCACCATAATCTAACCTATTAAACTTCTATTCTCTTTTAGACTTTACTCTCAAAGCCTTAACATCAATATTTAATCATATTAGCTTCACCCTAAAACCCTATTTATTAGGATCACAACCATACTCTCAAGGTTTCTTTCTTAATCTCTTCTTTATACCTAGATTTCAAGGTAATTTTTTCATATCTTTCATTACTAGGTGATTCTAGCCTTAATTGATCATAAAGGTTCAATTCTAACTTTACAAGTCAAGATCAATCATATACAATAGAGTCTAGTTCAATTCATGATTATATGATCCTAACTTTGATCAATTACAACACACAACATTGAGTTAAGAAGATCACATATAAACCTTCAACTTTGCCTCTAATGGCATAAACCTATAAAGATCACATTCATCAACTTATATTAGGGTTCATCATATAAATCACATGAATTCATCATAATATCATCAAACAAATACAATTCAATCATGATTGGATGCTATCCACTAGATTGGAGTCACACCCAAGCCCTACCCACAATATACTCACAACCCTAGCTAGAATTGGGTTTTTGAGTTCATAATTGAGGGGAATCTATGGGGGATCCGTGAGTGGAAGAACCCATGGATGAATAAGCTCACATACCTTAGATCAAAGCCTTAAATAAAGATCTCAACAATGGAGATTGTTCTTCACCAAATCTTCAAGCCCTAGCTTCTTCTTCAATCCTTAGAGAGAGAATTATTTGAGAGAGAGAGGGATTTGGGGTTTTGATTTGAGTCTCATGTAAAGTGACTTAAACTTGGGGGCTAAGGACTTAAAATACTCTAATTAGGTGAATAAAAGGCATACAAAACGACCCCCACTTAAACTTAGTTGAATAGGAATTTACCCAAATGTCCCTCACTTGGCTGCCCCGTCCCAGGCACCACAGCCACTTGGACAGTCCGTGAAGGGAACCACCGTCCTTGGTGGTGCCCGTGGTCCCTTGACCCTAAAAGACTAAGGCACCTTCACATGCACTTTGACGGGCCGTGGTCAAGCAAACGGCTCGTGAAGTGCCTCATGAACTTGGGGCAGTGTCTTGGCCTCTTGGCTTGGCCTCACAAGTGTCTAAGGCATCTCCAAGTACCCATTCATGGACCGTGGTCCACACCATTGGTTGTGAAGGTGGTCGTGAACCCTTGGGCAGTAGCTGCCAAGGTTGGGCAGCCTTGGCCCTTTGGCTTAGGCTTGCCCTTTTGCCTTGGTAGTTCCCATTCCCATGCATAACCAAGCTCTTAAAGGTTATCTAAGCTACTAGGTATAATACATATCTTGATTTTCAACCATTAAAATCCTCTTTCTAAACACATAAAGTCGAATCTACAACTCTATTTCTCATACAACAAACCTTTGAACCCTAGCTTGTGGCCCTAGTTTGGTCTACTAGTTTCCGGGGTGTTACACTACTCAATCACAAGCAGGTTCACTAAAACCAAAGCATCCAACCTCTTACTTAGCTATGTCAACTGATGTTGTTGAGCCTTCTTGTTACTCTCAAGCTACAAAGTATGCACATTGGTGTAGGGCGATACAAGAGAAATACAATGCTCTCTTACAAAATGGGACTTGGCAGTTAGTACCACCTTCTCCGTCTCTAAATATTATTAGGAGTAAATGGGTTTTTAAAACAAAGGTTAAGCCTGATGGGTCCATTGATCGTTACAAGCCTCGACTCATTGCTAAAGGGTATCATCAAAGACCGGATGTGGACTATGTTGATACTTTTAGTCTAGTAGTCAAACCTGCCACCATTTGCCTTCTTCTTTCCTTGGTAGTCTCGAATAACTGACATATTACTCAGTTGGATATCTCTAATTCTTTTCTTCACGGTACCCTTGATGAAGTGGTGTACATGTCTCAACCTCTTGGATTTGTTGATCCAGATCGTCCTAAGCATGTTTGCTTGCTCAAGTGTTCTCTTTATGGGCTCAAACAAGCTCTACGAATGTGGAATAAATGTTTAACAAACGCATTGATCTCTTATGGCTTTACGGGCTCAAAAACAAATTGTTCATTATTTTATTTCTTCTCCAATGGTGATAAAATATTTTGTTTGGTGTATGTTGATGACCTTCTTGTTTTGGGATCTAGTTTGTCTTTGTTAGCTCTATTATTACTTGCCTAATGTCACAATTTTTTATGTGAGACCTTGGTCGCCTCTCTTATTTTTTAGGGATTGAAGCATTATGGACACCTACTGGTTTGCATCTTTTTCAACATCGTTATGCTACTAATTTGTTGCGGATAGCACAAATGGATTGATGCAATCCTATTTCAACACCTGCTGCATCTTCCTCTAAACTTTCAAGTTTTGAATGATCTCCTTTCCATGACGAAACCTTGTATCGCAGCACAATAGGAGCACTACAATATTTAACATTTACTCGCCCTGATATAGCATTTGCAGTGAAAAAAGTTTCAGAATTCATGCATAGTCCGAGAGAGTCTCACTGGGCAGCTGTAAATCACATTTTGTGATATATCCAGTCTACATCCTCCCATGGTTTATTCTTTGCTCGCCAAAATACCAAACTTCTACATGGTTACAGTGATGCATATTGGGGTGGTTCGTTTGTATGATCGTAAGTCAACCACGAGTTTCACTATCTTTCTTGGTTCTCATTTAATATCTTAGGCTTCTAAAAAGCAGCGAGCAGGCACGTTCTAGTACAGAGGCAGAGTATCGTTCCCTCGCCACTACTGCGTATGAGCTAACTTGGTTGGAGTTCTTACTTCGTGAGATTAGGTGCTTTGACACTACAGCTCGTATACTTTGGTGTGATAACCTAAGTGCAACCTATTTAATAGCTAATCCTATTTTCCATTCTCGCACTAAACATATGGATAAAGATTTTCATTTTGTCTATGAGAAAGTAAAGGATAAATCTTTTGTTGTTCGTTATCTTAGCACTCACGACCAGGTTGCAGATATTCTTACCAAAGCTCTTCCAAAAATATGATTTCAGCATTTTAGGGACAAGTTGACAATGTATGCTTCCCCCGTTCAACTTGCAGGGGAGTGTAAAGGATAGGCTTTTTAGATATAGATTCCTAGTATATCTAAACCATGTAAAGGGTGCGTAAGTTGTGATGTCTAAGGAGACTAATTCTCCTTGACGCCTAGTTCCCGTAGGTTTGTTCACTATTTGTTTTTTTTTATATATTCATTATTGTTATACATATTTGGTACATGAATAAAGAACTCTTTCAGAGCCAAGTTGAAGTGTATGTATTTGACAATTAGAGTCAAGTTAAAGTTTATGTTCCCTTTGTTGGAGTTAACTTATTATATACTAGTTGTAGTAGAAATCTATTTAGTGTTTATTCTTGTACTTATCTTTTATGTAGATGAATGTTGTACATTCCCCTTATATATACAAGAATATAGAATGAGCAACGCTCATGGTTCACTGTTGCTCTCAATTGCACACATAAGTGTACGTGGTTGCGCAAGTAATATAGTGATTCTAAAAGAGCCGGATTATCGAACCCAAAGAGCTTGTCGATTAACTATTTACTAGATTATACTAATTCTAATTATTTTTTTAAGGGGAGGATTTCAAAGATGAATATATATTAAGTAAAATAAAGAAAAAATAACTATAAATAATTAACTAAGAAAAGATAGAGATTTCACACAATCAATGAATGAATCAATCTAGGATTATGATTTAACTAACAATCATGTTTAGCATCAATTTCACCAAGTTATTTGATTATCTACTTGCTGATTCACGGGGTTGATAATATAGTCTTGATCTCCCTACCTCTAATCGTCTACCACAATTGACAGCCTAACTACATCGTTGAGTAAAGATTGACTGAACCAACTATGGAGCATTAAGTTGTCTTTCCGTATTTGAGCCAAACAAGGCACCTAGGTATATCCATATCCTATACACAAATTAGTTCAAGTGATATGCAAGAAAAAATCATGCTCCTTATATTCCATGTTCTATCCATCTATTCCTCTCCCGAGTTCAAAATAAGACAAGAAATTTATTCTAATGGTGGCCAAGCATCAAAATAGTAATCACAAGAATATAAGAACAACCAATATGATAAATAATTATGCCGAATAAAAATCATTAAACAATCATTTTGTAAGTAAATATAATCCAAGAACGAGAAGTTTAACTCCACATAGACATAAAACAATTACAACGAATCATTCAAAGAAAAGATGTAAAATAAATAAAAGAGAAGAAAAGATGAAACCCTAGATCAAAAGTTATTTTCTACATTGTATCCTCCTTCCCACCAGAATTATTATTATAGACTATAAGATATAGATTACCCTAAATAAAATAATTGAGTCCAAAAACAAATTGAAAACCAAATCTCAAGCGTATTCCACGTGAAGAGTGTCATCTCAATTCAATATTGTTGTTGTTTCACTTGATGCTTCAAAACTTGACACGTGGCCATTGTGCATATTCAATTTGAATTCTTTTTCAATAGCGCCACTTATATATATTAATGTATTATTATATTAAATTTATTCTATTAAGCTAACTGCTTGATTTTCTATTATAATCTTCTATCTTTAATTCGTTTTAGCTCCAAACTCCTTCATCTTCACATCAGTTTACTCCTACAAATAAGATACACTATTAAACATAATACATAAAATTCACACTAAAAAAAGACAAACAAAAATAATAAATGTGAGGCAAATAAGGATTTAAAATATGTATTTTGGCCTCACATCATTTACCCTTCACTTTATCTCTTTCATCTTGATATCAAGATCCCTAAAGATCTTTCACAAGGGTCTCAAAAGTTCCTCATGTCAAACCACCCCCTCTTCTCAACTAGCCTCCTTGAATCGGTCTTATATTGTCCTTCCAACTTCCCCTCCAACAATTTTCAATATCAAAGGTTTTGTTCTTATTGAATTGATTACCTAACATAGAAGAATGTTTTTTTCATTATCCTTAAAAGTCACAACTTTCTTAGTCACTCAAGCTTTGCAAGGATTACCTTTATCCTATCGGACCTTTCTGTCTAGATTAAATGCTGCTGGCACGCTTCCTTTCTTCAATACATTACGACCACTTCTTCTCACTGAAGAAGCTCATATTAATGCACATACTTTTGAAGAGTCAAATTCTAAAACTACTTGTCTGCATCTACTCAAGGGAAGAACACTTCTAATTTCTCATCATTCATTAATGGAAATCAATCTGTAAAGGGATACTCTAATGGACGCAGCTGAGGAAGAAATAACATGGATCAATATGGTAGAGGTCGAGGTTACCAAAACACTTCATGGTCTGGATCCCAACATCCATCTCGGCCTCCTCACCCTAGTACTGGTATTTTATGTAAAGCCCTTTTTGGTCCAACTAATAACGTCAAACTTGTTTTCACTATAATCATATTGCATTGGAGTGTAGAAATAGGTTCAACCATTCCTTTGTGGCTATCAATATTCCTCAATCATTTGATGCCATGAATTTGGAGGAGGTTCAACCAACAGTTTAGTACCTGGACTCTGGGCATCTGCGAGCATGACTCATGATCTTTCCACTCTTACTGCTCACACTTCTTATTCTGGTTCTTCTCAAGTTATGGTTAGAGATGGTACTCTTCTATCTATTAAATCTATTGGTCCATCTACTCTTCCAACAACTTTTAAGCCTCTTCTCTCAAATAAAGTTTTATACGTCCCTTCCCTTACTATATATCTACCTTCTATTCAACGTTATGTGTTGATAATAATTGATATATCCATTTACTCACTCTAGTTTTTTTTGTCAAGGATATAAAGACCGAAACAACATTGTTCCGCTGTAACAATTTTGGGTCTCTCTATTCTTTACGTGTCGCTCCATCTGGCTCCTCCAACTTTGGTCTCTTTGCTAAAATTTTGCCTTCTATCTTTGGCAGCAGCGTCTTGGACATCCTCTAAGAGTGTCTCTTAGCTCTTTATAGTTGTTAGAAAATTGGTTAATAGTACTTCCTCTATTAGAAATAGTTCTTGTAATGTTTGTTATTTAGGCAAACAAACTTAAATGTTGTCAAGAAGCTCCATTAATGGAGTAAGGAATAGAAAATTAGAGAGCATGAGAATACAACTTTATTCATAATGTGTGATTTACATCCCATTTATACATATATACAAGATATTTCTTAGGCATGAACTGTCATCCTGTCATTCACAAACTACCAAAGCTTCCATTCTATCTAACATGTATAACTAACTAACTAACCATGTGAACCATTAATTAGTTACATAATCCTTAACACTCCCTCTCAAGCTGAGAATGAGAAAATACATTTTTTTTCATTTCAAGCTTGTTGATAAGTGCTTCATGTTGAGGCTTGCATGGCCTTTTTGTAAGTAAATCTGCTTGTTGATCTCTGGAGCTTATGTTTTATGTTTGTATGAGTCCATCCAAAGTCATTTCGCTAACAAAATGATAGTCTATATCAAAGTGTTTGGTTCTTTCATGAAAAATAGGATGTGCTACAAATTGAATTACAACTTTACTATCACAAAAACATTTAATAGGCAAGTTGATTTCTATACCCAACTCCTTGAATTAGCCTTTTAGCTAGACTATTTCAGCTACTGTGGTAGCCATACTCCTGAATTCTTCTTTTGCAGAACTTCTGGACACAATGCTTTACTTCTTTACCTTCCATGATATCATTGCATTCCCAACTTCACTATATACCTAGTCACTGATCTTCTAGACTCTACACAAGTTTCCCAATCTGAGCCATAATATGCCACTGATACTTTGTTGCTTGGCATAAACAACACAAGGCCTGCTATTTCTTTAATGCATCTCACCACTGAGTGCTGCTTCCATGTGAGATATTTTTGATGAATGCATTTACTGACATAGCACCTGAACTACAAAGGCTATTTCAGGCCTAGTCATAGTCAAATACAATAGTCTTCCTATTAATCTTTGATACTTCCCAAAGTCATCCAGCAATATGTCTTCCACATTATTAGTTCTGCCTGTGCATTCATCAAATATAGTAGAAGTCAACTTATGGTTGAAATCTAAAGGAGTAGATGCAGGTTGCACCCTGCTAATCCTAATTTGGACACAAGCCCTAATGCATACTTTATTTGATTCATGAAAATACCATTAGGAGTCTTAGAGAATTCAATCCCAAGAAAGTATTTTAGCTCTCCCAGACCCTTCATTTTGAACCTATGTTACAGGTCTTTCATGACTTGTTGTATGAGCTGTATATTTCTTCCAGTTATTAGAAGATCATCAACATATACAAGGATGACAATTAACTTCTTTTCTACTTTCTTTGTGAATAATGAATAGTCATATAATACTGTATAAATCCTGTATTAATCAGTGCCTTAGTCAGTTTTAGATTCCATTGCCTTGCTGTCTGTTTCAAGCCATACAGGGACTTGTGTAGTTTGCAAACCACAAATTAATTTATGCCCCTGGATTGAACTTGTATAGTTTGCAAACCACAGATTTATGCCCCTGGATTAAAAAACCCTTAGGAATCTGCATATAAACTTCCTCAGGAAGGTCACCCTAAGAAAGGCATTATGAACATAAATTTGAAATAAAAACCAACCACAAGAAGCAGCTAAGGCAACTACTGATCTCACAGTGACCATTTTAGCTGCCGGTGAGAAAGTCTTAGTGTAGTCTAGGCCTTCTTGTTGACAATACCCCTTGGCGACTAGCCTTGCCTTATACCTCTCAACCTCACCTGATGCTTTGTACTTAAATTTAAACACCCCCTTGCAACCAATAGGAAATTTATCAGGAGGAAGAGGAACAATAAACCAAGTGCAATTATCCTCTAGAGCAGCAATTTCAGCTTTCATGGCATCCACCAAATGAGAGGTTTGACAGGCTTCCTTGTAGGTTTAAGGTTTAGTGATAGAAGAATAGGCAGCAAATGCTCTATAAGAATGAGATAATATACAATAAGAGACATATTGAGATAGAGGATACAAGAATGCAAATTTAGCACTAGGAGTGACATAATTGTCTAACCATATATGAGGTTTGGAAGGTCTAGTGGATCTTCTAAGAGGGAGAACAATTGAAGAATTTCTCTCGTAAGCAGAATCAAAAGACACATGAGGCTCAAATGAAGTAAAAGGGAGTATAATAGCAGGTGCAACACTAGAATCATGTGGTAAAGAAGTATCTAAGCTGGTGTTAGACATAGACTCACCTAGTGAAACAAGATAAGCATCAAAGATTGTGTCATCAGTAAGAGCCAATACATGAAACAATGGATTAGGGGAATATTAAAGATCCCTAAATGGAAACACCTCTTCTTTGAACACAGTGTCCCTACTGATAAAGAAGGATTTAAAGCTTAAGTCATATAGGACATAACTTTTTTTGAGATGAAGAATATCCCAAGTGAACGGTAGGAATGGCTCTAGGGGCAAGTTATCAAGACGCTTAGGATTAGTGACATAACAAAGGAACCAACGACTTTAAGATGTTGAAGAGAGGCAACTTTGCAAAGATGCTTTAAAAAGAGACTTACCTTTCAACACCATAGTAGGTAGCCTATTTAAAATATAAATTATTGTGGAGATACAACACCCCCAAAACCTCAGTGGTACATTGGATTGAAATCTCAAAACCCTAGCCATATCAAGGATTGATCTATGTTTCCTCTCAACCACTCCATTTCGTTGAAGAGAATAAACACAAGAGCTTTGATGCAGGATCCAAGCCTCTTAAGAGGAGCATGCCCAAGCCTCTTATGCCAAAGGCTACCCAGAGAAGATACATATGGAACAAAAAAAAGTAAAAATAATAGGACTAGTAGTGTCACTTGACTTGTCAACAATAAGTCCTATAGGAGTGTGATTCTTTGCAGCCTAAAAACCACCAATGTCACTGAGCTCAGTCTATAGGAGATATAAGCCTTAATCCTCCTTACCAATCCTAGGACCGTCCCATTGAGAGATCCTGAAAGATAAAAAATAAAGAAAAATATAGCACAACACAGTGTAATTGCTTAGTCAGCTGGAAAACATACAAAAGGTTCTATTTGAACTCTCGAACGAAAAGAACATCTCTCAAAGTTTTGTCTTTAAGAACGAAGGATTTACCAACATGACTAATAGGGACCTGACCTCTTGTAGCAAGATTTACATTCATATTTTTCTTAGCACCAAGGTCTGTATATTGATGCATTAAACTAAGATTATGAATCATGTGATTAGAAGATCCAGTGTCTATAATCCAGTTGCTATTAACCACATCAAACATAAGTAAGTTGTGATTATACATGCAGTGCTTGTAGTTGCAACATTATCCATAGAGTCTAAATCCTTCACTTTTCTAAACAACTGAAGAATTTGACTTTACTGCTCAGGTGTGAATAGGGACAAACTCTATGTACCTTTGGAGGAGTATTAGTGGTGGAAACATAAGATCAACCAGTTGGACTTACATATGGATCATATGCTCTAGCCTCAGTGAATTGATTTTCCTAGTAGTAGTAATGTTGACATGACGAGTAAAGGCTACTCTTTTCCTCTAAGGATACTCATGAAGCTTGTAACAAGACTCTTTAGTGTGACCTTTGTACTGACAAAAGTCACAGTAAAGATGAGATTTCCTATTAGGTCTGTCATCACCATAGTTATCTACCTATAACCACCATTATCTCCATTACCAAAACTGTAAGCATTACTCCCCCAGATCTTGAGCTAGAACTAATAGTAGAGGAATGAGAACTACTAGGACCAGTGTAGTGGCACTGAGACAATTTGTTGCTCATGAGTGCAGTTTGTGAGTGTGGATCAGTGGAGAAGGCATTACTACTAACACCATTTAACCTCCAACTCTCAACATTGATTATAAAGGCATAGGCTTGATTGACATTGGGGACAAAGACTGTCATCAGGACTTGACTCTTACCATGAACATATGTATAGCTTCTGAAATTGAAAGTGTTCAACATATTATTTTGATTCAAGTCAAGTATATGAAAGATGAGGCATTAGAGTTTTAAACTCATCCCAAGGTTATCTCAAACAAGAGAAGTAATTAGACACAGAAACAGTACCTTGAGATATTGTAACTAACTCCTTATAAAGGTAAAAAGCCCTACATGCATTAACCTTATCAAATCTCTCACGAAGATCTTCCCAAACTGTTTGTGCATCAGAACCATAAATGACACTGCTAAGGAGACCATTGGAGATAGTGTTCATTATCCAATTAAGTTTTGTGGCAGCTCTTGGATTTCGCTTTGAAAAGCTAGTCAATGGCATTAATTGGCTTCCAAGAGTCTCCAAATAATATTCCAAGGTTGGATGAATATTGACACAACGTTCGAGACTCGTTGAAGCGCGATATGAATCTTTCCCGCTCCCGAAAATGCTGGAAATTAATGTAGCATCTTTCGGGGCAGTACATGCTCCCCCACCTGATTTGGCGACAACCCCAGCACCACACAAATGAAAATAATTATGGACTTGGTCACAAAACTGCGACAAGTCCTCATATTTCTCCTACGTTGCCTCCTTCGATGTTGTTCCTCTCCAATTGGCAAGGATCTGATGCTCGTAATTGTTTCAATCATTGCCACGAACTAATTGGTGTTATCATTTTTAAAATGAGAAATAAAGACGTGTTTTAGAAAAATCAATTTAACATTTAAGAAAAAATAATTTTCTAAGAGTCGCCTTTTAATTTTTTAAAGAAAAATCAAGAAAACTTATAATTTCAAAACACTTTAAAACAGAGAAAAATCATTTGAAATTTTAAAGGGGTTTGGGGTTCAATTTACACTTCGAGAAGGAGTTAGGTATTCAAAGTGTTCGCTAACGTGCGATTGACCTACGACTTGACTAATTTTAAAAAATTAATTAAGTAAAATAAAAACTCATTTTTTTAATATTACTTGAAAAAAAGTAGACTGAAAATGATTTTTAAAGAAATAACTTTTTATATTGACAATCAATTAATAAATAAGAATCAAATGTTTCAATTAAACATAAGAGAAGAAAGGTTATATTTCGGGAATTTAATTAAATTAAAACCAAATTAAAATAAAAGGGGTTAGAATTAATACAAATAATTAATAGTAATAAAAGAGGATAATAAAGGAAATTTGGGTTTTGGTCCAACCTGTCTCAAATCTAACAAAGAAGACTGCCAAAATAATGGGCTTTTGCCCATTTAAATCAAAAGGGTCTGCTAGTCACTTTTGGGCCTTTTGACCGGCCATTTGCTGCTACTTGGACCTATTGGAGCAAAAATAAAATTGGGCTTTGGCCCATTTTCGTTCCTGAAAATGTATACAACCCATTTCAACCGTTGCAACCTATAATTCAAGTTTTGCCTTTTATTCACTGCACTACGACCTGTATATCAGTATATATTGAGTGTATACAGTCTATTTTTGGACTTTTGGAGGCTTGTACTCTGCCTTCTACCCTGTAATTTACTCCTGATTTGACTTGTTCATCAGTCCATTTGTTGGCTGACTCGATAAAAAAAAGATTGGGCCTCTATGGCCCAATCATCGAAATGCAAAGAGAGGAGAGAAGTTCATGAGGACTCGGACAGAATTCACATGCAACATAAATAAATAGAATACATTAGTAACGACTCATTGAATTAATATAGAAAAATAATGTTATAAATACATATGTCAATGCTCATAATATTAAGTATTACTATAAAAAATAATAATAAAGAAGCTCATGCATGACCGCAAATCAATACAAGGATGACGCTAATGACAATATAACTACCAACTATAATAAAGCTCAAACATTAAATCTTTTATATATCATTCAAGATCAAAGTGGACAAATAAAGACATGCATGCTTTTTGATACATAAAAGAAAAGAGAAAACTTAAGTATTTGTTACAAAACAAACTTCTACCAACTTTTATACACCATGAAATAAAGAAAACTATAATATGTATTTAAAAAGACCACACTAAACTTCAAATTAGAAAGCTGTTTTACACTACGGGGCTATTGGCATGTAGCTTTAAATATGCAAGTGAAGCTCTTATGCTTTATTTGACTAACCAATATGGAGTTGAAGATAAAACAAAGCTTTCATTTAACAAATTAACAGTAAAGGAGTTAGGGAACACGATTCATGATAAATTACTTTGTGATTAAATTTAACTACAGAAAATAGTCAGAGACAACATAAGAAAGCTAACTCATAAATAGTCACTAAACTTTAATACGCGCAGGGGTGGGGTACGATAATGTACGCGTATTGCTATTGATAGAGTTGTGCGGATGAGTTTCTGGAATTGAAAAGTGGGTTGATGAAAATATTGGGTTGGCTGGGTCGGTTGGTCCGAAATTCGGTCTTGCAATTGAGTTAAGGTGAGGTTACAATTGGCTAGAATTGTAATAGGAAAATGGCCACATGAATTAAAGATGTAGCCAAATTAAATTGATTTGGATAAAATTGGCTAACAACTAAATAAGACAAATCAAAATTAATTAATCAACAAACATCTTAATCTTAATAAAATAGAATAATTAACTCGATTATAAAATCAGTAATTTAACTATAAACTAATTAACTCAAAATTATAACTATAATTTAAACTAAACTAAATTAATAAAATATTTAGCTAAAATGTAAAATCTTTTGAGATGGTTTTCAAATATTTATAAAATATACTTAATTATAGACATAATTACATAAAAAATATTTATTATTTAAAAATACTATAAAAATGACTAAAATCATTTAAAAAACTTGAAAATTATTTTGAATTTTTATACAACTAATTATTCCAAATAGCTTGAAATTATAGAAGCTCGAAAACTAATTCCTATCGTGGAGGGTCAAAATTGGGTGTCAACAATTGGTGATCCATAATAGCCTCAATCTGCTTTTCCACTGCTGGTAGAGTAATAAGAATCTGAGCGCGATCGGAATGCCCTCGCTCCTTGTGTTTCACGTCTTTAAAATATGATTTTAATTGACTAGCGTGGAAGACCAATTGTAACTTCAAATGATGGGGCATCTTGACCCTATATGAGATTCTGCCTGCCTTGGCAATAATCTCAAAAGGACCCTCGTAATAGAAACTTTGATTCACATTCTACAATGACTTGAATTGCCTAGAATTGAATTTAATCATAACTCTATCCCCAATTCGATAGTTGACTAGTCACTGCTTTCAATAGGCAATTTTTTTCATGTTCCGAGTTACCTTTTCAAGATATGACCTTGAAAGGTCGACTTGTTCCACCAGTCTTTAGCCATGTGATAAGCACCTAGACTTTTCAAACCAGCGTCGACGGGCAAGAATTGCGGTGTATTGGGCTGCTGCCCAGTAGCTAACCCTAATGGACTTCTCCCTGTCGCCTCGCTTTACTGCAAATTATAGGAGAATTGGGACGTATCCAGCAACTTCACCCAATCCTTTTGGTTGGCACTAACATAGTGCCGCAAATAACACTCCAAGAGTTCATTGATCCGCTTTGTTTGCCCATCAGTTTGAGGATGGAAGCTGGTCGAAAAATGCAACTCCGACCCAAGCAAATTGAATAATTCCCTCCAAAATGCACCAATGAATCGAGGATCATGATCACTAATAATATGTTTGGCCATACCCCAATGTTTTACGACATGTCGCAAAAATAAGCAGGTTGCCTCCTTGGCCTTACAACTGATTGTTGTGGTAGTGAATGTTGCATATTCGGAACCTAAATAAGCTACAAAAAAATAAAAGGGACCAAAATAAGCCACTATTCTAGTTAACTAAAATAGGCTTAGTGGAAGAAAAAATTCCGTTTTATGCAATATTCCAAACATTTTTCGTTAGTCTCATAACATGTATATTTTAATATATAACAGAACTATTTTTTACACTTTGTAAAGTGGAAGTTTTTCTTACACTTTGTAGAGTGGAAGAAAATCTTACACTTTAAGAAAAGTTATTTTACCTTTTCACTTTCTTCTTCTCTCCTTTCACTTTCATGGTTCACTTTCATCTTCCAAATGATTTTTCACTTCGAAGATGTTAATTTGATGGTCCCAATTCGGAAATACCATTTATTATAATTGTCCTCCCAAACACAAAGCTAAATATTCCATTAATGTCCGATATCATAAATTTCTTTCATCAATTTATAAAAGAATGGGTATAAATAGTACTGATTATAATTTGATTGTAGTCGAAAAATATCCTACTTCATTTTTATCACAAAGACAAATAAATTTTGGAGAGTGGATTATCTATAATGACGAATCGTTGACCGACTTTATGAGGATTCCAAATGACTAAATAGATCAAATCAAGTTAACAATACTTGAATTCTATGTTAGGAAGGAGCATAAGACTAGTCAACAACGTTCTCCTTTATCAGTTGATGTCCATTCCCGATTAGAAAATCGTAATAGCGTTGATGGATTTCCGATAACTCAATCTACTGATTTTCCTAACATGACTCATTATCAAAATATTCTTACCGGTCGATATGATTTTGATTTGAACGAAACTATAAATGAAAGTGACCGGTAATGCTCAATAATTATATTTCGATTATTATTTATTGATTTTGTCAATTATTTATTAATTTATATGATTTATTATTCTTATTCTTATTATTATTATATATTTTGTAGTGGTTTAACTCAGCAAGAGAGGAATATTGCTCCAAGTTATGGACTAGATAATTATTTTGGTCAGTCCTCGCACTTTGAAATGACGGAAAATGTTGGGACATCCTCAAATTTTCATGTCTTGCCTACTTTTGATGCAAATGATTATTGGTATGTCCAACACTTGATTTTTTATTTAAGAAAGTTAATTGCATGAGGCAAATATTTATACTTTTTTACACATATAGGGAAAATATCACACAAGACTCTCAATTTAACTGTAAAAATAAGAGGATGGATCCACCACAATTTAGTCGTAAGGACTCTCAATTATTAAATATAAAAAAAAAAAAGCATGAGATGGAAAGGTGTAATTTAGTAGTGGCGAAACACTATTTTTGCAATACCAATCCAACAGTGTAATTCCTTTTGTTTCTTTCAAATTAAAGACTCTTTTTTCTAACTCAATATATAGTAATCAAATACACATTGTATAAAACTTGCTGAAATTTTGAACAAATTACAACATCATTTCAAAGTAATGAATATGAGATGGAAAAAAAAAGTACCTAATTTAAAAAATTTGCAACGTCGAATTGTTGTGTTGTCGGGTTGTGCTACTCCAATCTTTCAAGATTTTTATTTTTTTGTGTGGGATCGCTTCAGTTGTCAAATTTGGACCATCAAATTAACATCTTCGAAGTGAAAAATCGTTTGAATGATGAAAGTGAAAAGGAAGTAATTTTTCTTAAAGTGTAAGATTTTCTTCCACTTTATAAAGTGTAAGAAAAACTTCCACTTTACAAAGCGTAAGAAAAACTTAAGCTTTACAAAGTGTAAAAAATAGTTCCATTTTACAAGGTGTAAAAAATAGTTCTATTATATATTAAAATATATGCGTTATGAGACTAACAGAAAACGTTTGGAATATTGCATAAAACGAAATTTTTTCTTCCACTAAGCCTATTTTAGTTACTTATTAGAATAGTGGCTTATTTTGGTCACTTTTATCTTTTTGTGGCTTATTTAAATTCTGGACTCCTCCGAATTTGGCAAACACATGATAAAATCCATGGTGATGTTGTCTCATGGTTTTTCAGCAATAGGAAGTGGCTTGAGTAGTCCGCAAGGCGCCCTCGTTTCGACTTTGTCTTGTTGACAAACGAGGAAACTACGCACAGAAACCTCAATATCATCTCGCATCATAGACCAATAACAAGAGGACTCCAATAACACCAAATTCCACTTCTACCTCGGGTGACCCGCTCACGTAGTATCATGACCTTCTTTGATCAAAGTACGCCTAAGGTTAGCCCACCTTAGAACGTACACACGTATGCCTGTAGTGTACAACAAACCATTCTCCTCCCAAAACTTCTTTGTCTTGCCTTGTTGGGCCAAAATGAGAAGTTGTTTTGCAACTAGATCACGTTGCATACCCTCCTTAATGCTTTCAACAATATCGCTGCAAGTCGAACTAACAATAGAAGCCAATACAGCCTTGCGACTAAGCGCATCAGCTACAACATTATCCTTCCCCAGTTTGTACTCAAAAGTGAAATCAAATTCAGCCAAAAAAATTTGTCAATGCGTTTGCTTGACAATCAACTTCTTTTGGGACTGAAAATGAGTTGTCGCGACGTTATCCGTCTTAACAACACAGTGAGAACCTAATACATAATGACACCATGTACTTAGACAATGAACTACAACCATCATCTCCCTTTAATATGCTGAATAACGCCTTCTAACATCATTCAATTTTCTACTCTCAAACGCTATTGGGTGTCCCTCTTGCATAAGGACACCACCGATAGCAAAATTAGATGTGCCAATTTGGATTTTAAATGCCTTAGTAAAATCGGGCAGCACCAAAACTGATTCAGTAATGACTGCCTTAAGCTTTTCAAGGCATCATTGCACAAACCAGACCACTCCCACCCACAACTCTTTTTCAACAAGTTGGTGAGTTGAGCAGCAATAGCGTAGTAACCAAATATGAAGTGTCGTTACTAATTGGTGAGGACAAGAAAGGATCGAAATTCGGGTACCTTTGTTGGAGCCTCCCAATCACAAATTGCCTCAACTTTATCGTTGTCCATCCTTATCTCCCTTTGGCTAATGGTGTGACCAAGGAATTGGAGAATGGGCTATGGAAAGCTGCACTTTTCTCGCTTCACACACGAGTCGTTGTCTCTCAATACTTTGAACACTTTGCGCAAGTGCTCAACATGCTCCAATATACTTATGCTATAGACAACAAAATCATTCAAATAAATGACTACAAACTTATCCAAAAAGGGACGGAACAACTTGTTCATCAAAGTACAAATTGTCGTTGGAGCGTTTGTCAAACTGAATGGCATGACCAGCCACTCAAAGGCTTCGTAGCGAGTAACACAAGTTGTCTTTGGCTCGTCTCCTTCGACAATCCGGACTTGGTAATAGCCCTTCCTCAAATCCATTTTCGTGAACACCTTAACATGTCCCAACCTATCAAACAAATCAGCAATCAAAGGAATATGCTATTTTTTCTTTACCGTGACCTTGTTAAAGGTCCTTTAATTAATACACAAATGTAGTGTCCCTTCTTCTTCTTTTGGAAAAAAAAAAGTTTCCCAAATGGTGACTTAGACGGCCTAATATGTCCAGCATCAAGCAGTTCCTTAAGTTGCTTCCTTAGTTCTTCTAATTCTGAGGGTGCCATGCGATAAGGCATCATGGCGGGTGGATTTACCTCGAGAATCAATTCAATTTGGTGATCATCTTCCCTTCGCGATGGCAAATGCCTCGAGTGCTTATTATCAAGAAGGACCCGCTCAATACAAGAAGGCAAAGTTACTACCTCAATTGAATTTTCGACACCTTCGACAAAGGCAATAAGAAAGGTTGTTTCGACTTTCTTGAAACCCTTAACAAGCTGCATCGAGACAAGTGCATTCCATTTTGTGGTACTCGAATAAGAGGTTCCACGCAAGAACCTCCGACATTGCTGAATTGAAGTTGGTTGAGACGTGGCAAAATAAACGCGTTAATCTCATACTAATAATCCAGCCCCTAAATGAAATCAAACACATCCATGGGAACAATTGTGAAGTCCGTCAACCCCTTCCATCCTCCTAACTCAATGGGGTCTTTAAGAGCAAAATTGTGGACCGTAGTAGGAGGGCATTGACTGTTTTCAATAATGTATCGTTAGAAACATAATTCAAGCAAAGATCCTTGGCCCTTTTCTTCGTAACAAAATTATGTGTTGCACCGGTGTCCACCATGATGCGAACGTCTTTGCCATTCAACTTGGCATTAACAAACAGTGATTTATGTTGCCTTACATAAGCCGATTGGGAAGCCAACGCTGCAAATGTCATATGATTAAACTAGGCCATATGGTTGAACAAATAAATAACCACATTTTTCCCCTTGTCCTCTCCACCAACCTGTCTATCTTACTCTCCAGACGATTCGCCCGTTTGCATCACTGACTGTGAGCAGCAACCATAACATTTAATTTACTCAATGAAGGACAATAATGAGCAGCATGTGTAGTCTCACCGTAAATATAACAGTCATCACGATGTGGAACGCCTTTCTTACAGTCCTCATAATTTTTGCGAAAATTAGAAAGTTGGTTTCGAGTATTACCTCTATTGTCACTGCCTCAGTTGGGAATGAACTTGTCTTTGTTTCGATTGATATCTACCTTGAGGGAAATAGTTTTGCTCCGGTTTTCCCTCCCTTTTACAACATTAGCACGAAAATTGGTTAACGATTCAGCCACTACAAACGCCTCATCAACATCATTATCTTGTCGCCTTTGAAGTTCTTGTTTGACCCAATTTTGGAGACCATCCAAGAAATAAAACAACAAGTATTCGCTGGTCAAGTTCGGAATATGGAGAGTGAGTTTTGTGAACTCTTTGATATATTCACGAATGGAGAAAGATTGCTTTAATTCCCTCAACTTACGACGAGCCTCATGTACCACATTTTTTAGGGTAAAATTGACATTTTAATTCCTCCTTGAACCACCCCCAATCGTCAATGGAACAGACTCATCTCTCCATATCCGCCTTTTTCCTCCGCCACCATAACATGGCATTATCACTCAAATACATTTCTACAGTATGAATTTTGGTTGCCTCACTAATAACGGTTCTCAACAACAAGAAGTTGCCTATTCAAGGCTGACAAACCAGCCTCAACTTCAATAATTTTCTCGTCGAGTTGGCTAGTATCAGAACCTTCCCCATCCTCACCGTGGCCTTTGCCACCAACTGGTGGGTTGGAAGAGGAGTCCCTCACCTTACTTTTATCACGTTTATTGGTAGTACCTTTTCGAATCTCTTGCTCTCTTTCATGAACAACATCTTCATTAGGTTGCGACTGCGACATCATGCTCGAACCTATGTTCTGATACCACTTGTCATAGGCCTATTTATAAAGGTCCCGTGGGACAACCTAGCTGGGCTTGTCCAACACCTCTGAGGTTCAATCCTAACAATAAATTAACACAAAAGTGCAATAGAAAAAATGTCAGAAACAATCCACACAAAATCAGCCAACAAGAAAGCAAACTCAAGAACAATTTCGGGAGGCAAGTGCCAATTTTTGTTTTGATATTTCTCTAAGTGTTCCAATACAATGAGCTGTCTTATAAGACTTATACAAACTGAATAATAAGATTATAAAGAAAGGGGATCAAGGTCCCAAGAAAAAAAAATACTAAATATAAGTGTTTTTACACAAGTACAATGGTAGGTGGGAAAAGCTATATTTTCATAAATTGTAAAAAAGACTTCCACAAATCAAATCAAATTCAGATTTGTGGCAGCCCTTGGATTTCGTTTTGACAAGCTTGCCAATGACATTAATTGGCTTTCAAGAGTCTCCAAATAATCTTCCAAGGCTGGATGAATATTGACACAATGTTCGAGACTCGTTGAAGCGCGATATGAATCTGCCCGGCTTCCGAAAACACTGGAAATTAATGTAGCTTCCTTTGTGGAGGTACACTTAGGCCCTCTTAATTACTTTCTTGACAGTGAACTGAAGCATAATTCATTGGGGTTTCTATTGGTTCAAAATCTTTATATTAATTCTATGTTCATCGTTTTAAACTAGAAAAGTGTAAATCTGTACTTTCTCCACTCCATAGCAAGCTTGACTAGAATTCTACTTCTTCTTCCTTGCTTGAAGATCCTTCTACCTATCGTCAAGTGGTTGGGAGCCTACAATACTTGTCTTCCACTCATCTAGACATTCAATTTGGTGTCAACCTTGCTTCTCAAATTCTTCACCAGCTGAGACAATTACATCTTCAGGTAGTAAAGCACATCCGCAGGTACCTAAGTGGCACAATTGATTGGGGCTTGCAGTTTACAATAAATCTCTTCTTGTACTTAGTATTTGTTGTGACTCGAATTAGGCTGGTTGCTCTGTCACAAGACAATCCACAACTGGTTTCTACATTTTTCTTAGCTCCAATCTCATATCTTGGTCCGTGAATAAACAACATATCATTGCTCCCTATAACTCTGAAGCTGCGTATAGAGTTCTTGTTGTTGCTACTCATGAGACTATATGGCTCCAGTGCATTCTTCATGATTTTGGTGTTTTTCTTACTTTTCCCGTCTCTGTAAAGTGTGACAACATTGGAGCCATCCATCTATAATCCTATTTTTCACTTTCGTACCAAAAAGCTGCTTTGAATTATCATTTTGTTCGTGAAAAGATCAGTCATGGTAACTTAGTAGTATCTCATGTTCATACCTATGACTAGCTTGCAGATTTTTTCACCAAAATTGTGCCCTCTGAACGATTTCGTGAGCTCACTACCAATCTTCACGTTCATTTTTGTTAGGGTTTTGCCCTGATTTTTTTACCATAATTTAAGATTTATTTTTCCTTAAAGAAAAGACAAAACATTACCATAAATGTTTTTACTTTTCCTGAAAGGAAAATATAATATTCTTTCATATTTGGTTTATTCTTTCCTTTTAGGAGAAGGTTTTGGAGTAACTAGAGTCCTTTTCTAATAAGAAAAGGTTTTAGGACTCTATAAATATAGGTTTGTTTCTTCTAACACAAAAACAATAACATCCACAATGTAGTCGTTTAAGAGTCTTGCTTATGGGGAGATTTATTCTCTCTAAAGTTTCAATGTTTTTCTTTATATTAGTTTTGATATAATAATATTTTGATTTTTAGTATAAGCTTTTTGTTATCTGATTTATCAACTATATGATTTGCAAATTGTAAGCTTCCGCATGACGCCCTAATCCACCTTCATAAACCAACAATTTTTTCCGTCCAGATTGCGGGAGGGTGTTGGAGTTAAATTATTATATACTAGTTGTAGTAGAACTCTATTTAGTATTTATTCCTGTACTTATATTTTATGTAGATATATGTTGTAAATTTACAAAATTTCTTCTTGACCAACTTCATCCCCTGACTTTTATATATACAACTTGAAATTTCTTGTATTAGAAAAAGAAACTATGATTCTTATCCATCATAGATAATAGAAGGGAGGAAAGTGGATCATTTAATTGATTTAAAGGAAACAAAAGGTCAAGTTCCATTAGGGTCACAAAAAATGGAATCTATAAATTATATATTTTATGAAATGATTGGGGATTTGGAAAATTTGTCTATTAAAAATTGTGGACGATATTCCATGTAAATATGGCGCTGCGTGAATCAAATCCATATGCTTATACACCAAAGATGGTCTCTATTGGTTCTTATCATGTGAAAAATCCTCTATTTCGTCCAATGAAAAATCACAAACTATTATACCTATGACAGTTTCTTCAACGAAAAGATGGAGCTTGATGTGCAAAGTTGCATCAGTGAATTGGAGAAACTGAAAGAGGAAGCACTAAAGGGTTACAATGATATAAAAGACCATGATAATGATAGTTGCATTGGTCGATTTTTGCAACTATTGTTGCTTGATGGTTGTGTTGTGGTTGAGTTTATTCGAGAGTGTTGTGCAATGTGTCCAGCAGAAGAAGATGAAATTATCAATATTAGTAGTTATATATATCAAATATTTGGAGACTTTTTGTTACTGGAAAACCTACTTCCTTTCTTTGTCCTCAACCAACTTCATGACATGACAAAGTAAGATGATGAATTGCCATTAGCAATACTGGTGAATAAATTGTTTACCTATTATGTTGGCAGGCCAAAATGACCCCTGAATCCTTTGGAAAGATGGAGTGTAATGCAAGAAATATTAAACATTTATGGGTCGTTTGGTAGAGCGTATAACAACAATGCAAAATAGGGTGCATTAGTAATGCTTGTATTAGTAGTGCTTGCATTAGTAATGCCGGCATTAGTTATGCAAGCATTATTTCTTGTACATTGTTTGCTTTGATGTATTAGTAATTACAAATCTTGCATAATTTCTATTAAAAATATATGTTTACAAAAATACCCTTCACACTTTATTTATTTGTACACTTCCTTTGCAACAAAGTTCTTTGCTAATATATCCAAAAAGATTTCTTTGCTAAAAAATCATTAATTCTTCTTCTTCTTCTTCTTTTCAAAAATAATATTAAATAGTTGTACTATTGCATCAAAAAAATTTTGTGAAAAGTTGGCAATTTTTTTTATCACATTTATTGTCCCAATAGTAAAAAAATTGATTAAATTATATTGAAATTAGATTTTAAAAAAAAGATACTTAAGAGGCCATAAAGCCTATTAAGACACCAACAAATTAAAAGACACCGAAAAGCAAATCAAAATAAAAATAAAAACTTATGACAACAAAGAAAATGAAAAGGTTTTAAAGGTAGTTTTGTAATTATTTAATCTAATGCAAGCGTTAAAATGTTATTTATTACTAATACCTAGAATTCCTTGGTATTAGTAATATATAACTTAATACGCAATAGAGTACATGGCATGAAAAAGTATACCAAACAAAGTACTACTAATACACACACCTAATGCATGCATTATATTTCCTAATACACTCTACCAAACAACACCTTACTTCATCTACTACACATTTTTTTATGTCATGACCAGAGTCCCATGAAAAAGTCAAACAATGGTATTATTTGGGAAATGGTCATGTCAAATGCAACAGAGCTTGCCAAAGCTGGAGTTACGTTCACAAGAGTCATAAATTCAACAAAATCTTTTTGATAGTGTATAGTTTGAGAATGGATTGATGACAACCCTTAAAAGTGACTCTCTTGTTATAATGAAACTATCATGCGTAATATCATTGCTTATGAGCAACTATCCCCTGATATACAACCAAGATACTTTAGTGATTTTGCAACTTTAATGGATTATTTTATCAATTCAGACAAATATATGAATTTGCTTCGACATAAAGGAATTATAGAGAACTGGATATGAGAGGACAAAGAAGTGGCTAGCAACTTCAACAAAATTGTAAATGAAGTCTGTGTCTATTCCAACTTCTATTACATAAAACATAGTGAAAAAACCATGGAACAGAATGAAGACAAATTTGATGCACAATTATTTTAGAAATCCTCTGGCAGGAGTTCAACTGTACTGACAGTTATTATACTCACAACTATACAGACGATTTTAGCTATCACAAGTGCCGTTAAGTAAGTAGTAATAGTCTCAATTGTAGATTTGATAAGCACAATTTATGAGTTAACTCTATACCTTCTCTACAGTGACGGAGTCAGGATTTTTGTTCAGAGGGTTCAAAGTCTTAAGAAGAAGATGTGGTGGTGATGCAAGTGCACGGTGAACATAGTAGCCCCTCGACATGCTCTTTGTACAATCAACTATAAGTAGGGGCGGACCCATGTTGGTTCCAGGGGTTCATCCGAACCCCCTTGGCAAAAAATTACATTGTATATATAAGGTAAATTTTCTATATTTAAGTGGATATATCTATTTTGAACCCCCTTAACGATAAAGAGAAATTTATAGCCTAGCGGCAGGTCCCCTTGGAATTAACCTTCACGTTGAGGGTTTGAATTCCTGTGTTAGCGTTTTATTTTCTTTTTTCTTAGTTTCAGTTTTTTATTTTCCTTTTTTTATTTTCATTTCTATTTTTCACATTTTTTTTAGTTGTTTTACTTTATAAAACATGCTAAAAGTATGGTTTTAAGTCCAAAAAAATTCAAGTGTCTGCCACTAAGACTATATACTACTACTTCCTTGAAATTTTGTTTTGTTTGCTTATTTACACATTTATGTTTTTATTTTTTGAACCCCCTGAACAAAAATCCTGGGTCCGCCACTGACTATAAGTATTTCATGGTTGATAAAAGTTAACACGAAACAAATCAAAGATATCGAGAACAAATATACATTGATAAAAAGAATTTTAATGAATTAACTGTATTATATAAGTTAATTCCTAAAACACGTGAAAATTAAAGGATGAAAAGGTAGCGAGACGGGAAAGAAAAATATTTACCTTAATCCGCGAAATTTAGCATACCTTATCATACCACATTAATCATTTCTTCCTATTTTTACCTTGCTCCATCGAGCATCCTTAAAATTTCCTGTGCTTTTTATACTTTTATTTTGTAATGTTTTACTTTATTTTATATTTTTTTAAATAAAAAGTTAATATCCATTCAAACACATGTTACTATGAAAATCGTCAAGATTTTCTAAAATTGAGTAAAGGTAGAGTTACTAATATTATAATGATATTCAGAAGATAAATAAATGGCTACGTCAATTTTCTTAGTTCATACAGTTCAATTTACTAGGTTAGTCATTATTCGTAAGAAAGACGAATGACGAATAAATCAAAGAAGTTTTATTTCCATCTCTCTTTAGTAGAATTTTAAAAAATTAAAAAAGAAATTCCATGAACTCTATTAAATTGATATTGAGCATTTTTAAGTTTCTTCATTTAATTACATCTAATTTACCTAATTTAAGAAAAAATATTATATTTCTATCTCAAATTCAAGTGTAATATAATTCATCATTTTTAAAAGAGTTTATTCAAGTTAGTACATGAAAGAGAGTTGCATTAAAATAAAAATGAATAATACATATAAAAAGAACAAAAAAAATGTACTTATCTAATAAATTTAAACAAAGACAAAACAGAAAGAAGAAATGAGAGAAAATGGTCTAAAACCCCCCCAATCTATACCCGAAATCTCAACTACACACTCTAACTTTACGGGTGTCCTATCACCCCCCTAAACTATTTAAGACTAAATTATTTTAATAAAATTTCCACCTGTCAAACGCGTGCATTTCCACCTGTCAAGCGCGTGCATTTCACTTATCAACATTTAATGTAGTTGTGACTTTTTAGGCATGTAATTATTTCAATTTATAATAGTTTAGGGGGGTGATAATTTAGTTTTAAATACTTTAGGGGGGTTATAGGACACCCGTGAAGTTAGAGTGTGTAGTTGGGATTTCGGGTATAGGTTGGGGGGGTTTTAGACCATTTTCTCAAGAAATGACATAAAAGAGAAAAATAATGAAAAAGGAGAAGAGGATTCAAGCCCAAAAGTAGAGCCCAACTAAGTGTGTGTTTGATATAAAGGAAAGCATTTTCAAGAAAATATTTTCCAATTTTCTCATGTTTGGTTGGCTTAAATGGTTTTAGAAAATGTTTTCCAAATCAACTTATTTTCCTTAAATTTAAGAAAAATGATTTTCGTTCAAGAATTAGGGAACATATTTTTCAAAACTCTACTTCATCCTTAAATTACAATATTGTTTTTCTTACCCTACCCTCTACCCTACTCCAAACCAGCCCCCAATCCCCCTACCCCCCAAACAAAAAAAAATTATTTTCAGGTCCTGGGTTAGATTTCAAGGTCGAATTTTGGAATGTTCATCAAGATCGTGTCCTAGTTTAGGTGTTAGGGTCGGGTCCTAGATCAATTATCAATGTTGATTTTTAAGTTAAAAATTATTTTCCTAAAGAGTATTTTCTAGTCTCAAGCCAAAAATAAAAGATGTTTTGTGCAAAATGTTTTCTCATTCACCAACCAAACATTAAAAAAAATTCAGAAAATTATTTCTACTGACAAACCAAACATAAGAAAATAAGTTAGAATCCACTTGTTTTCAAAAAAAACATTTTCTAGGACAACATTTTTCTTCATACCAAACACACCCTAAGGCTTTACTATGGGACTTTTCCTTCATAACAAACACACCCTATATTTTTCCTATGGGACTTTCCATTTTCCAAAGCATTAAAAAGGGGGGAAAAAGAGTTGTTGCACGTGGAATTTAAACCCATGATGTGGGGGGTCAATTTTGAACCCGCTTACCCACTAAGCCAAGCTTTCCACTTGTTTTTAAGTTCATTTTAATATATATATATACATAAAAACCGTATGTAGCCTTATATATATAGTGTAATTTTTGGACGAAGCGGTTCACCTGAATCCCTGGGCCGAACCTAAATCCGCTCTTATTCTCTATGGACACTGACCAACAAAATGAGTATTTGCACATAGTGCAGTACATACTATGGTTATATATATTAAAAAATTGTGTAAGAAAATATTATTTATTTATTGAGTTGATATATATATATATATATATATATGAATAAGATTTACCATTCTATCTTGTTAATTATTAAACTGATAAATATTAACACAGTGTATTGAAAGGAGAGTGTGGTTTGGTGGGAATGTGGAAACGTAAGTGATTACTCTCTTTGTTGTTTCATATTATTTGATTCATGATAACTCAGGAGCGTATCCACATGCAAGGTTATGGGTGCTCAAGCAACCACGACGTTTGGTGTAAACTCATTTATCATTAATTTTACCAAATTACTATATCATAAACCGTGAGCACCTATAGGTACTAAGGCCTCATTTGTTTGCACTTAATGGAGGTCTGAATCTTAATCATTCAAATTTAGCCCATTTAGTGCGTTTGGTTTTAGGTCTAAATCTGAATGATTCAGATTCAGCTTCAGTCCATTTGTTTCTTTTTTTAAAAAGCCTCTTAATGGACCTGAAAAGGTCTGAACAGATCAAATCTGCATGAGAGTCTAAACACCATTCAGATTTATTTAATAAGTTATAAAAATAATATTGTATGGGCTCTCCGTCTTTGCGTGACTTTTTCTCTCACAACTACAAACTTTCTTCCTCTCTTTTCTCATTCAAACACCAATTTTTTCCTCTTGAACTGGTAAGTTTTTATAATCTTTACAAGTATTTTTTTTATATTAATAATTTTTTTAGGGTGTATGTTTGTCAAGAACACTTGTTGCAATAATATTTTTAGTGTATTGATGTTTATCAAGGTTTTTGAGTGGAAAAAAAAATACTGTTAGTAATTAAAAATAATAACTATGTATACATATTTGAGGTCTCTTATTAAAATTTTGTCTTAGGCCAATAATTTTATTGAGACTCTTTGATCATCAAACCTGCTAGGTAGATAACACTAATATATTATTGTTGTTGAACTAGTTAGTGACAAAAATAATGAAGCTCCTAATAATTCTCCATCATAATCTTCAGTTTCAGCTGGAAAAAATGTTTTGGGGAAGAAAAAAACTTATTCGTATGAATTGAAAATTGATGAGAAGATGATTACTGCTTTGAAATTATTGATTAAAAAAATAGTGCACCTACATTTGAAGAATATATGGAAAAATTAGATGGATTTGGATGGGAAGAGTCATTATGCAATACATGTGTTAGTATATTTTGTGAAAATGTCCGCTACAAAAAAGAAATATTGATGTTAGAGGTTCACAAGTTAGAGAATTGGATTAAGGTTATTGAAAAAAAAATAAGAATTCTTTAGTTTTTTCTAATTAGCCAAAATATATGTTAGGCGTTGATAATGTGATACATTATTTATTATTTTTCAACTAGTATCTATCATACTTATTGAACTTTTTGATATTATATTGTGCCTATAAAATACTTTTTATTCGTGATTTTTTATATGTTATGCTTGATGATTATGATGATTTTTTCATAAAAAAAAGTAATATTTTTTGTTGAAGTAATTTTTTTATAATATTATATTAATATAATGTTTGATTTCATATGCACATTCAGATATTGAAAACAAACAATAATTATTCAGTGTTCATATTTGGAGACCACATCTTAATATTTAGATGTGTATTCAGATCTAGACACCTAGCTCTTAATGCTAATCTTAATATTCAGACGTGTATTCAGATTCAAGGTCTTAATCTTAATGAAAACAAATGAGGACTAATACTTTCTCGGTGCAGTAGCAAAATGTGGAACAATTTTCGTGTGTTTTGGTTGAAGTCCAAGTTTCGATTCCCCCACCTGCAGATTATATTTTATTTCATCTTACTTTTCCCCTTATTTGTACGACTAGATGACTACTACCATACTTCTCATTTTAGGCCACCATTTTTGTCACAATTCTTTCCATCTTCATTCTCTTTATTTTTCTATCTAATTTAAGTTGAATTAGTGAAAGTGGATTCACCTTTTTTTTGGAATTCTTTAAAGTTAATTTTATTGATGGACAAAATAAAATATTAACAATATTATTATTTTAAAAGTATGAGAGAATAATTAATTCTCAATGTTGTCAAACTTTTCATGATATATAGTGAATCTCTTATCTATCATATTTGTGATTATTTTCACGAATAATCTGTCACCACGGGTTTCCTTAATTATCAGGTGATAGTTCTGATATACAATTTTAATAGTTTAGGTATGAAACTAAAAAATTAAAATAATTTAAATGTGTTTGTGAATTCAAAAGCGACATCAAATCAAAAGGGTGTTGCAAAAAGCTAAATATTTGCATTTTGCTTTTATAACATAGAGGGAGGTGCCTCGTTCCTAAAAAACTTGACCCTTAACTCTTTTAACTTTATTGCGCCAAAATTATTTAATTATTTTTTATAGCAAAAAAAAAAAAATCAATCTTTGTTTAAATGTCAACAAAGTAGTTAAATAATTTTTGTAACCAAAAAATCGTCCAAAGTCACTCGTCTTTGACTAAATATCTACTTTGACAGACTTCTTTTGTTAATAATAATACTAATTTATGATTATTTTAGTATAGATAAACTATAGCAGTTTAGTAACTCTCGTGATATTTTGGTAAAGATCAATAATGTTTTTGTTGCAAAAAATAATTTGATTAAGTTGATGGGAGTACTGGACACTTACTCCTATTCTTTTCTTTCATTTTTAGGGTCATCACGTAGAACCCGCTCAACCCCACTTTACTCGGGAAATAAATTCATAAGGTGTACTTTTTCTTCCTTTCGAAGTAGGACTACCCACTGCGTTAAAATTTTCAATCCACCACTGTCAGAGGTGGATATAGGATTTGGAGGTTGTGGGTGTCACATTGTTCAGGTAAGATAAAAGGATCGTTGCTTTACTTTTGGGTTACAATTCGGGTTATTAATCTTTTTTTATTTATATAAACAAATCGATCAAATATGCATGTTAGTGATATTATTTTTTTTAGATATTCCGAGATTAGAGATAATTAAAGAATTCAATTTTTATTTACTTTTTAGAATTATATGTCTTATTCGTTGAAATTTTGAGAAAAAAAATTTCACATTAAAATTTGAACTTGTATAAACTATCTAATATATTCATATTCATTGACTTTATGTGTTGTTGGAGATATATAGTAGTGAAAAAATAAAAATTATAGTTTCAGCCTAGTCATCTTACTTATCAAAAAGGTTAGTGAAGATCGAAAGAACCTTTAAATTAAAAAAAATCTAATAATAATATGAACTTAATATATTCATATTCCATTGACTTTATGTGTTGTTGGATATATATAGTAATGAAAAAAATAAAAATTATAGTTTCTACCTAGTCATCTTACTTAGCAAAAACGTCAGTGAAGATCGAAAAAACCTTTAAATTAAAAAAATCTAATAATAATATTCATCATTCTTAAAATTTATATTTTTTAAAAACTACTATTTAAATATATTCTTAATAATATTTATTTGACGTTCATAATTCGGTAGTCATTAATTGATAAAAGAATAAACATGTAACACTCATATCAATAGGTTAATAATTAGTGAAAGAGAAAGTAAGAAAAAAAATTAATTGTGAAAAGGAGTCAACTTGAATTAATAAAGAATAGTAAATAAATTAAAATGAATGGAGAAAAAAAATTAAAATCCTTTACACATTAATGAAAAAGACAAAAAAGAAAAGAAAAAAAAAAAGAGCAAAACAAAAATAAGTGCTTCCAGCGAGGTTCAAACCCGCGTCAGCTATATATATATATATATAAAAAATATTTTTTCCAAAATCACTATGCCGTGGCACCTCACCTGTCCACGTAGATCTGCTCCTGACCACCGTGTTAACTTGATATTCCCCTTAAAATTATTAAAGATAGTATAAGAAAAAATTAATAAGACCCTTTTGATTCATTAAAATAGACAAGTTAAATTATTTATTTTTATTTTAATATATATATAAAGATGAGGTAAAACAAAAATGAGGAGAATACATGAGAGGACCCAAGCATTTAAAAAACGTGCTTCTTTCTTATGTAATTATGATTCTGGACATATGCACAAATTATTACTTAATGCATGGTGGACAGCTTGTAAAATTATATATATTCAGTTGACCATTTGACTTTAAGTCGTCTTGAACCTATAATATTAATTCTTTGGTCCTATATTATTTTTTTACACGTTTCTTTAAGACATCATGTGAATAAAAAGTACTTTTTTACTAATTTATTTTAAACTCTTTTCAATGAAATTAATATCAAGTTTTTAACTTTCAAAGATGCAAGTAATTTTAAAGGGACAACAGGAAAAAGTTACTAACTCCATTTATTTTTTTACGTATCTGCTATACTAAAAGAAGATGTCTATTTTTATTTGTCTAGATTAAAAAATTAAGAAATACTTCATTTGTTCCTAGTTACTTATCTAATTTTTCTATTCTATTTATCCCTTTTTAATTGTCCATTTTGACAAATTAAGAAAGGACATTTTTTTAACCTATTATACCCTCAATTAATTACTTTTAAAAAAGGTAGAACTTCTTGAAAATCTTAAAATTTTAATTCATCAATTTCATAATTAATAGGGGTAAAATGGTAAATTCACTATGTCAATCATTAAATTTGTCAATATGTGGTCAATTCAAAAGTAAACAAATAATTAGAGACAAAGGAAGTAATTTTCACATAGTTCCTAATTTATTTTAATTATTAACTATAGCGAAGGACATCAAGTCTTGGATATCTTGGCTAAAACTGGCGTTAACAAGAAGAATGTGTATATCTTCGATCATGGTGATCTTCCTAAGACCATCTCTAACCCATGCCAAATTTTACATTAAATTCTAAATTTGGTATAAAATTTGGTGTTTTTGAGCTCCAACCCACACCAATTTTACACCAAATTTGGTGTGTGTGAATAGTGTTACACCAAATTTGATGTAACACTATTCATTACACCAATTCACTTTTTGAATATTTTAATATTATTTCACTATACAAACTTTTAATTAAACATTATATAAATTGTATGTTTTAATTAAATCTCTTGTATATTTAATTATTTTTTATGTAATATTTTTATAATATTAATTTTAGATATAAAATTTAACTTTTTTATAAATTAACTTTTCTATATATGACTTTTTTTTAAAATTAAATTTATGTTAATTCTACTATAAATTATAATTGGATATAACTACAATTAACCTTCACAAAAATTAAAATTGCAAACATATAAATTTTTAAACAAATAATACAATGTACTTAAAAATAACCGAAAATAATAAACATTCAACAAAGAAGTAATTGACATCCACCATGAAATGTTTTAGAAAAAAAATTGTTTTATGAAATAAGAAAATATAAATGAAATAAGAAATAATAATATAATAATGAAGAGGAAAAAAAATATTCATTTTTGGTGTAAAATTTGATGCAGTGGGTTGGAGTTGATTACACCAAAAATAGTGCTGACACCAAATTTGATGTAAAATTTGGTGTTTGGGTGGGAGATGCCTTTAAGGAGACAAATGTCCTTTTTTAGCCAAAGAATTTCGAAAAACTCATTTTCTGCTCCTACGGATTTCTGAATAGTAACTACTTTTTGTTATCTCATAATAATAAAAGATGAAAAGAAAAAAAAAGAATTGTTCGAGTTCAAAGAACCCACCATGTGTTCTTAAAAAATCTAATCCCCTTAAGTACCCAAGGTTGTAGATTAGTTTCTTTCAAGATAAAACGGATTAATCATTATAGAAATGGCGGTACCTCAAACTTCAATAACTTCAACGAACCCAAAAAGATAGCAACGAGATCACACACACAAACACGATCAATCAATTTTGTTTATAAGAAATGTATACAGAAGAAGGGACGAATTCGATGTAGAAAAATGAGAGGAAATCACTCTATTTATAGCCAACAAAGGATAATATGAAAATGTGTTAATTGTGCCTTATCAGAAAGGTCTTTGAAAAATTGACAACCTTCAAGAACGGTCACATCCCTTTGAAAAAAAACACAACATTTCAAACGGTCACAACTCTTTAGAGAAGATACAACATTTCGTAAAGGTCACATCCCTTTGTAAAAGTCACAACCCTTCATTTCCTATTCACACCATTAAAATCCAACCCCTTATAGGTATTCTGTAAATTTTAGGAATTTGCAACTTTGTGAAAAGTTCTTTTTGCTTATGGTATGGACCTATCGATTCGATATTTAAAGTGATTCGCTTCATTTAATTATATCTCCTTTTTGTGTAACATGATTCATTTTGGGTGATTAAAAGGCATTATTACCACACAATAAGAGATTTTTAAAGAAGTTATTAACTATAGTCATTTTCACAAGGATTATATAGTTAATCTTATGGAGATGACGTTGTGACGACGTAAGGTTCAACTTAGATTCGTTGCTCAATCTATAGTCAGTTCGATATCTTTCGGTTTCATCCATACCTTCAAACATGCATACACACAAAAAATTAGTGAACTTTAATAATCATAAATACGAGATTGATGTGGGGGAAACATGATTAATTTTTAAATTAAATTAACTCATAAATGGTGATGACCAACAAATCATGTGAAACTTAGTTTAACGAGAAGATTTTGAATTAAGTGAATAAAACTTCATATATTTATTTTTTTAAAAGAAAAGGCAAGTTACATATAAGTGTTTTTTTTTTTTTTTAATCAGAACGTATAAATGTTTGAATATTGCTAATCGTGTGTGACCATTGACCAATAAGTAGTGCATAGATTTTGATAAAATGACTAAAATACATTTTATTGTCATTTATCTACTCATGTACTAAGCATTAATTTACCAAAAGGAGACATAGAAATAAAGTAGTCTTGGAGCTTAAATAAGTGGGGAATTTTCATATATAGCCACTCAAAATAATTTAATTAGGCTTCATAGTTATATTTTGTTTGTTACGATGCATAGCTACATATTAGGAGATGAGAGAGGCAAGCGAGAATGAGAGAGGGAGGATCGAGGGGAGCAAGATTGGGAGAGGGAGAAGAGAGGCGAGAGAGAGAGGACAACAATTTGTATAATTCACATCTAATTTGTATATTTCGTGGGAACGTTTCTATAATTCACGTGTATTTTATATAATTGAGTAATACAAATTCTGAAATTATATAAATATGATAAAACTCGATATAACAAATTTATACAAACATAAACATCTGAACTTTAAATAATTATACAAATTATATTATACAAATTACTTTCTACAAATTATATTATACAAAATTCGAAAACTACACATGTATATAAACTTAAAAAGTTATACAAAAAAGATTTAATGTATCTGGTGATAAAATTGTAAAACCCAAAGGAAATCACAGTAATATACAAATACAAACCATCATATATAAAAGCAAATCAAACGAAGAATTGTTAGTTGTGAATTATACAAACGTCATACAGCTCGAACCCAGCCCACATAATTAGCAGTAATGTTAATTGCGAGTGGTAATTATAGCAAACTATAACTATGATGATTAAGTAAGTAGTATAAGTTTGCTTAACCACACAATTTTTCCTAAATATAATATTTCCTTTGTCCCTTTTTACTTGTCAAATTTTGACTGGACACACCTATCAAGAAAATAATAATTGATATAATGAGTTTACCATTTTGCCCCTATTAATTGATAGGAATTTTAAACATATTTACTCATTATATTTTTCAAGACATTAACTTAATTAATAATAATAAATTGAGGGTTTAATGGGAATTAAAAAATTATCCTTCCTTGATTTATAAAAAATGACAAGTGAAAGAGAAATCAAATGAAAATATTTGATGAGTAAATAAAGACAATGGAGTAGTATGTTTTTACTGTGATAAAATAATAGTGTGGATGTCCACTACACCAAGAAGTTACTACATTACTTTCCTTCATTATGAAGATAACCTCCACATTTATGATCATTATTCTTGTAATCTTTCACTTTCATACCCTCCTTCATTATATTCACGTTTAATGTCATATGTATGTCTAATTGTTTGTATGCTTCTATATTACATTATAAATAAATGCATAAGGTTCATATTATATACACTTGAAAATTTGTTGAATACTAAATATTTGAAAGAAATAAAGTTATTTTTTCTTGTTCCTCTTGTATTATATTCTTCTTGTCTTCATCTTTGTATTGCTCTTCTGCTCTTAAATTTTATAATATTAACTTTGTTGTGATATTTATAAACTTATTCAACTACCCTACTTTTGTAATATTAATTTTGCACCTTTCTTTTTCTTACTCAAAAAGTAAAATACCCTGGAGTAAAATAAGTCACTAACTTGAGTCATGGATTTCTCAAATTTTTTTCTATCGTCTGCCAAGAGCAAAATAAAGCGTTGTATCAAGTAATACTATAATAAAAATAGTTTTTAACAACAGTAAATATATGCATTATCAAATGGTGTTAAAATTTTTATCAACATTAGTTAATTGTTATTGGATTCAATGTTGCTATATGTTTTAAAGAAATTTACAAATAGTGTCAATTGCCTCTAAAAATACATATTTAGTAGCAAGATCATTTTTGGTATATATACTATAATTTTATGTATAAATTATATTTTATATATAAAAATTTGGAAAAAAATATTAAATATTTTGTCTCGGACTCGCGGTGATAAAAACGACTACAAGTCCAAAGGTAATTAATTTACACCTAAAGTCCCATCCCCTAAACCTATTAATATGCTACTCATATTGAAATTAAATTAGTTTTGACATCTTAAGTTGCAAGGTATTCCAACAATTTTATAGTAAGCTACAAGAGTCAAGACACTAAATATTTTTCCTCTTATATTATTTAAATTTCTCTTATTGAATACTTAATTTTAGTAGACTCAATTCTTGAGTCTCTCTGTTTGAATTTGTTTATTTTTGTTTAATTCCTTGTTACATTACTATTACTGTAAAATAGTGGAATGGATCTCTATTATTTTCATCTTTCATATTCTCTTGCTTTTATCACTTTTTAAATTGAAGTGTCTAGAGAATTTTTATCAAAATTCTACATACGTATACTTAGTATTGTGTTGTAACTTCTACTTGTCACTCTTGCATAACAGCAACACAATATATTCAGTATAGTCACACAAAGCGGGGTCTGAGAGGATAGTGTGTATGTTGTCCTTACCTCTATCTCAAAAGTGCACTAGAGAGAGACTATTTCCGACAAATTTTCGACTTAAGATACAAACAATCTAGAAAAAGACGTAATGAAAGTACAAGAGACAATAGATAGTAACAAAACCATAATTAAAAAAATATTATAATTGACATAGCAATAGAAATCGAAGAACAAGAAACTATAAGAATAGTCCTACAACTAGTAGTAAGGGACAAGAAAATGTAGTCACTTACTAGTATGGTCGCACTCCTACTTACTGACTTTCTACCCTTAATTTGTATCCTCCACATCATCCTATTATAACGTTTTAACAATAAATATAAAAAAATTAACTAAACCGTACTAATATCAAATAGAATTCGAGAGTCTAATTATAATGATGTAAAATAAAATAATCAAAAAATAATATAATATAAATTTTATAAAATAATCGATTGAACTTGACATTGACACACCCTACCCTACATGTTATCTTCAATGAGTTCAACTAATATCCACCGACGATGTAGAGTTTTTTTTACACAGTCAAGTAACTAAATGGAAAATTTTACCAGTAGTTTTTAAGAATTTAAGTTTATTTTACATTTAAATTATAGAAAAGGAAAATAATGGTAGAAGATAATTTGGGTTCTACATTTATTATTTACCAAATATACAAAGGTTTCATATCTTCTTCGTTTTATTCTTTTTTGTTTTTTTTTTTTTAAAAACGTTTGAAACAATCTACAATACAACATTGAAGAAATCACCAGCTCTATTCTAATATACCAAACATTAACTTTTTTCTGATCAAAATATAGAGATAGAGAAATTTTGTGGTTATTCTATAATTGTTGATTTTAAGAGTAAAAATCTTTAAAAATAAGTACTCCACCACAGAAAAATTATCAGCAATATTTCTTTATTATGAGGCCAAGCAATTCTTCCATCACACTTTTAAAATTTATTGTTGAAAGTTTATTATGATTTCTAGTGCGCTATTAAAATTAATTTTCAATTTTTTTAAGAGGTAAATTAATAAAATTATCTTTTTATTATACATGCGTGCAAAAATAAAAACGGAAAAGAGCCAAAAGTACCTTTGAATTATTCGAAAAGATTGAAATATACCCTCATTCATTTATTGAGCTAAAAATATCCTTAGTCCACCCTTTGATCTATCTTTACCCTTAAAACTATTAACCTTTTCTTTTTTAGTTATTATTATTATTATTATTATTATTATTATTATTATTATTATTATTATTATTATTATTATTATTATTATTATATGACATCTTCCTATTGGATAAAATTAAAATTCTAATCCATTAATTTTTCCTCTACCCGCTCCGATCGATATTCATAGTCTCATGATCCAAACACAATTAAAAGACCCATTTGGATACACAAAACTACTGAAAGGATGCCTAATTTTGATAATTATAACACAAAAATAGAGAAAAAAATGTACGTAAAATTCTTGTGAGTTCTATCAATGTGTGAAGAATACTTTATTTCTAAAGACAAAAAGCACATGTTTGATTTACGCATCTTTGTTAATTGTTACTATCTGACTACCATACCCACCAGCGGGATGACTCATCACCCACATTAACATTTATTGTCTTTCCATCATACAGGAATAATGCAAACTCATATTTGTCTTTACTCCTATCTCTAATTATTTGTCCACTTTCAAAATTATACATTCATTAAGAAAATAATTATTAATATAATAAGTTTACCATTTTACCCCTATTAATTATGAAGTAGATGAATTAAAAATTTAAGATTTTCAAAAAGTTCTACTTTTTTCAAAGTAACTAATTGAGGATATAATAAGTAAAAATATTTTGTTCTTTCTTGATTTGTCAAAATAAACAAATAATTAGAGACAATTAAAAAAAAAAAAAAAGCAAATAATTAAAAAGAGATAGTATCTTTTTCAATTCAATCAAATAACCCTCGGTGAAAGGAAAAAACACAAGTTATATAAAAGTAAGTTTTACTTCCTGTCCAGGTTACCACAATCGAATATTTCTCTCTCTATATATATATAATCTTGAATGAGATTTATTATTTATTAAATATTAGTTATGGATTTTATATCAATTGAGTTACACATTAAAAAAATAAGCGTTCTAACAATCACCACATATAACAATAAAATGTGGTGATTTAATTTAGTATATTATTTTAATTACATATACAATATAATTTTTCGTTAAAAAGTGTCCGCTTAACCACCATTAACATCCTCTGGCTCCACCACCGATGGTAAGTTACATTGACCAAGTAGTGCTTTGCTATTGACAAAATGACTATAATGCCCTTAATCGTACTTTATCTACTCATGTACTATCCAATTAATTCATTTCCACTAATATTATATCAGTGACAATAACCAGGCATGTCCTGCCTGGCAGCTGCACTAATTTCCCTGTTCAGTGGTTCTATCGTTTTAATTTATTTGTCTTGTTTTTTAATTTTTTAAATATTTTTAAATTGTGTAAAAATACTATAAATCATGATAATTGACAACTTAAAATATTTATAAAAAACATATAAAAAATTCGATTGATTCATAAAATTAATCTATTTGTGTCACATAAAATGGGATAAAAGAAGTAACATATATTATTTAATTTGAAAACTACGTAGAAAGTATTGTTAATCTCAATATTTAACAACATTTGATTGACTCTTGAAATTCTATTTGTGCTACATACATTGGAATTAGAGAAGTAGCATATATTATTAAAAATTTATATAAAAAGTAATATAAATTACAATAATCAAAAGAAGTAAAATGTAATATTTAATTTTGAAAACTATGTAGAGAGTATTATAAATCTCAATAATTAACACTCTTGAAATTCTATCTGTGCTAGATACATTGAAACAAGAGAAGTAATATATATTATTTAAAAATTACGTAAAAATACTACAAATTATAATAATTAAGAACTTAAAATATTTTAAAATTATATTAAAATTTAATTGATTATCTAAATTTTATCTATGTCACATAGCGTGAGAAAAAAAAATGACAGATATTAAGCCTATGCTAGTAGGGGCACTTGTGTCTAGTACATTAATAAATTGAAATAATGGAGACATAGAAATAAAGTTGTCTTGGAGCTTAAATAATATGTTTGAACTTTGTTCTGATATTAAAGAACTACTCAACTACCCTACTTTTGAAATATTAATTTTGCACCTAACTTGTTATCTGGTACTCAAAAGTAAGATACCATGGAATGTATAGTCATTAACTTGAGTTAACAGATTTCTCAATTTTTTTCTATCGTCGGCCAAGAAAATTGTGTTGAAAGGCCACAAAAGTAGAGAAAATGGTATCGAATAAATTTCTATATAAAATATTTTTTTTATATTAAATATAAAATATAAAAATATTAGTTTTCTTTTTGCTATTTTTTTGGTAAAACTTCAGAATATAGCAAACATAAGCATACATTTAAGATATATAGCTACTATTTACTTTTTTATTTTATGGATACAATTAAATATTAAATAGCAAAAATAATTATATTCAAATAAAAATCAGTTTTTCTAATATGTATATAAATAAGTATTAAATGACAAAAATTATCATCACATGCCTAATCAATAACACATTTTACGGTGATGTTTCCATGTTTACCGATCTTCATTACTTTTCATTACTCTCTCTCTCAACTATCACAGATTTTTTTTTCCCTTTTTTTTCCAAGTCCTTGAAATTAATGATTCATTTTAGGAGTGATTTTTATAATTCTTCTTTATTAAGACTCTTGTAATTGCTTTTTTTTTTCCTTTTTATGACGATTATATTTGTATACATCTATATTTTCCTTCTATTTTCATAAGGTTTTGTTGAAAATTTTGTTTTCTCCATTATTATGACGGAAATTAGTATTGCGAGGAGGGTTATAAAATGTATACATTTATTTGACGAATTTTTGGATGAACTATCTTCTTTTATATTTGTGTATTACTCAAAAGCAAACCAAATTTTCAAGCTCTATTGCTGCAATGGAGAATGAAAGAAGAACAAAGAATCACAATGACCCTATACCCTCCAATTGCATGATGTATTAATACAATGGAATACTTATACATTTGAATACTTGTATTGTATTATATTTCTTTGCTTTTTTATTTTTTTGGTTGTCTATTTGTATTGAAATATTAACACAAGTTGAAAGGTTGATTAAATACAAGTACATTGGGATACATAAATACATTAAGTTTGTATTTAAAAAAAAAATACTTGAAGCAGCATTGTTTGTCCACTGTATCTAAATTGTCTTGTTCGTATGCTAAATTGTTATACTTACGTTGTTTGATATATTGATACATTAAGTTTTATAAATACTTGTATCCATTTGAAAACAAAGTATTCATATGCTAACCATTTGTATTGAAATATTAACACAAGTTAAAAGGCTGATTAACCTTACAAGTACATTTGGATACATAAATACATTAAGTTTGTATTTTTTTTAAAAAAATACATGAAGCAACATTGTTTGTCCACTGTATCCAATTTTTATTTAACAACAAGGGTATTTATATGTATACTATATAGTTGTATTGATTACGTAAATCATATTTAAATTATCTTGTTCATATGCTAAATTGCTATACTTTACTTTGTTTGATATATTGATTCATTAAGTTTTATAAATACTTGTATCCATTTGAAAACAAAGTATTCATAAGCTAACCGTACATATAATATATTAACAGTCGATAGGAAATTAGATTCTCTATGTTAAATTGTCTGACTGAAGCCCCACATATGTAGATATACATATATAAATCATAACATGATTCATGATTTGAAGAGAAGCTTACACCGGTGCAGTTTAATAAATTTAAGAGTACATGTTTTGGTGTATATACTTGTATGCATGAGTGTCGCGTTCAAAATCAAATCTTTAGATGCTTAATGGTATGTCAATTGAAGGTGATAAATCCATTTAACTAAACAAAATTAAGTGAATACCTTTATGCTTGACTAAAAACAATGGAGACAATTGAATATGATGTATCTCAATCTTTTTGTTAAACGGATTGGAATCCAAGTGGATATGCATTGACTAGGTATTAGTTATTAATTTAAAATTGGAAGTTGAGAATTTTAGGGACGTAATTAAAGGAATTCAGTTATAGTAAATACCTTATTTAGTGCCCTCTAATTATAATTGTATCATTGTATAATTAAAAAAAATTAAAAAAAAATTACACAAATACAACTAGATATACATATAAACTATAGTCATTTTTGGTAAATAACATACTTATAGCTATTGAATTTCAATAACCCTATAAATGTAGTCATTTACGTAAGTTGCCCTTTTTTTTATCTTGAATCTGTGGTGATGAAAATGAGTACAAGCAAATAGGTAATTAATTTATACTTGAAGTTTCATCTCTTAAACCTATTGTGCTACTTCTATTGAAACTAAATTAGTTCTAGCGTCTTGAGTTATAAGGTATTCCATCCATTTGTGTAGCTAGTAAGCTACAAGATATTAGATATCTTTCCTTTTATATGATTTAAATTTCTCTTGTTGGATACTTAATTTTAGTAGACTTAGTTCTTAAGACCCATCTTGATTAATGTTTTGTTCACTCGTGTACAATATAAATTTTGTATTTGTTTAACCCTATTTTACATTAATGTAAAATAGTGAAATGGATCTCTATTCTTGTTGTCTCTTGTATTCCCTTGATCCGTCACTTTTTAAGCTATAACAACACCTGAAGAGTTTTATCAAAATTTTATTAAAGTATGCTTAGTATTGTGTTCTAACTTCTACGTGTGACTCTTATACAACAACAATAACAATAACAACAATACCAATAACAACATATTCAGTGTAGTCTCACAAAGTGAGGTCTGAAAAGGTATAGTGTATGCAGACCTTGCCTCTAGAAAAAGACGTAATGAAAGTATAAGAGACAATTAACAGTAATAAAAACAAGATAGTATAGTAGAACAATACTACGTGTAATCATTTAAAATTTATCAAATATAAAATTACAAAATGATTCAGATTATATTAAATTTGTGAATATATTAGTCCAAATAAATATTATGAATTCATATAATTAGATTAATTATTTAAGTCTAATAAATATGAATTTAATTAAAATCCAAATTAAGTGAGTTCGCTACAATAGATGAGCCTAGTTTGCTAAGCTCAATGTCATCTCATCTTAGAGGCCCAATTTGGGGCCATGTATTAAATGACGTGGCATGTCAAGTCAAGCAAAGAATGCAATAGGATCATGTCCTGTGTCAAATGATAAGCCCACTTTGCTAAAGCCCAATATGTCAGTCACTTAAATCTGATTAGCCGAAGGAAATGTTGTTCTTATTACAACTCCTCTATTCAACAACTAGAAATAGGGATCCACATAATTAAAAAAAGCTCGAAATTCTAACAAGATGCCAGAGAGAGCTCGTGGATCAAACGTCATAAATTTTTCTATAAGCTGCAAGTTAACAAATTCAAGCATTGAAGTTCAAGAACAATCCCAAAAGTCCTTGAACTCAAGTATAAGTCAAATTCCAGACTCAAGATCAAGCTTAAGAGCCCTTGAATCTATAGTTGAAAAGAAGAATCAAATGAATCATAGAGATTGTAACACTCATATTTGAAATCAATAAATATAATTGTTGCCATATTTTTCCATTCTTCATTATTGTTTTCTCAACACGAATTTTATTGTCAACAAATTCTGACACGCCCAGTGGGACAATCTCTACCTCTCATCTTAACTTTTCAAGCATAAGAAAAATATCAAGATGATTTCTAAGAAGATCAACTCTTAATCAACTGCCTTTAAGGCCACTAACTATCTAAATTCTCTACTGAATCATTGATGTTACCTTCAAAAGTTTTGGAGTTGTTACGAGAAACAAGGCAACTATGCTATGATAACAAACACTTCAAGTGTCATCCATATCAACTCCTACTTTTAGGTCTTCGTCTCCAAAAGGATCATGGTCCTCCACAAATGCTTTAGAAGGAAAAAATAGTGTTGCTGAAAAGATCAATAAGACTTTAACTCTACTTGAGCAATCTGATTCCAAGAACTCTACCACAAAGGAGAAATATGATTTAAGTAGTGAATCATCTCCACATGTGTCACATAATGTGAGTCTGTTAAAGATCAACTTGTACGATAATCCATGATACTCTCCTACAACCCCAACGATCATGCAAGCAATGGTAACTAATGCTTTATCCACGGAGAACAACTTGCAAATATGTGAAGTTGGTTAAAGGATTGACAAGGAATGTGTACCAACAAGAGTCTCGAATTGATAAGTTGATGGATAGGATGGATGGCCTTTTAAATAGAGAATCCAGTCATGCACCTAGAAAGGGTATTGAAGTTCAAGAGATAAAAAAATCCTGTGAAGCAAGTACTGCATGTTAAGAGGATGCTAGTTTCTTTTGAATGAATGATCCCACTCGATCATTTGAAGGTTTTTATCGAAGGGACCATCAAATATAAGTATAAAGTCTCCACCAAGTCTGCTTATATGTATGCCAAGTCATACACTACAAGAATTGATAACTTCAAAATATCTGTCAGTTATCAACCTCCCAAACTTCAACAATTTAAGGGTAAATGAAATCTGAAGCAACATGTTATACACTTTGTGGAGACATGTAATAACGCTGGAGCCTATGAAGATTATTTGGTCAAGCATTTCGTCCACTCTCTAAAAGGAAATTTATTTGATTGGTACACTTATCTTGAGCCAAATTCTATAGATAGTTAGGAGCAGTGTTTTAAAAAACTCTATTGGAACTCACCTCGGGGCTCTCTCCAATGCGGGGCTCTAGCAAACCACTCTTAGCCTCAAGTGTGGGACTTAGTTTTGTAAGACTTATGCTCTAAGCGCCCAATTGTACGCCCTAAGCACACCCAACACCTAATGCTTGGGGCTCGCCTAACAGATCGTACACAAATTATGTGTTGAATTCTTTAGTTAACATTGTTGACAATCATGATTCTTGAATAAATGAATGATACTTAATAGTTTTTTAATATATAGCAATAAGAAGATTGAGAGTAACTCAAATCAAGTTATATCATCACATCTTTACTATTTGGTAACAATGTGAGAGTAATTATATATTACGTAACATTTCTTTAAAAAAGGGAAATGAACCAGATTTAGGGAATTGCAGGTGCCAGCCACGAGGGCCACCCACGGGTCATGGATGAGACCACGGACCGTCCGTATATGGCCCTGCCTAGAGTGGCCTAAAGGCTCAGGACCACAACCTAACCTAAGAACCGTAGGCCAGACCATGATCTATGGTATGAGGCCCAAAAACCAACTTTCTGATGGCCAACCACGGTCCACCAAGATGGACTGTAGGTCGACTAGGGTATGTCGATGGCCAATTGTTAGTTATTGTTACGGTCAGTTGGGTCTCTTTCTAATTAATTAGTTCTTATACTACGTCGTATTGCCTATGCTTAGGACTCCTATGTAAGCCTTTTAACCCCCAAATTCACCTCATTTATTTCATTCTTCCAATTTCATAAAAAGAAACAACCTCATCCCCAAATATTCTCTCTCTAGAAACTTGAAGAAGAAGAAGAAGGACACCTAGGGTTTCATGATAAGGTTCCAATTCCTCCATTGAAGGCCAACATTTGGAATTAAGGTATGATAGTTTTCATCCATGAATTTCTTTCATCCATGGAGTTCCTAAATCTTTTTATTTCAAAAGATAGAATTCCCCAATTGAGTTAGGGTTTTCATCAATTATCATGGGTTAGCTTTATTATTGATTTAAATGATTAAATTATGATCTATTATGCATGAATTGATGATACATGATGATTTTATGATGAATTCCCGATGAACCCATGTAGTCCCCATGTTTTCAAGTTATGAATCATATGAGGTGAGATTTTGATCTTCAAGGAAGAGTTTTATGAAATTGAGCATGTATTGCAAAAGTTAGATGTATTTATGATGAAATCCATATCTAACTCATGTTTTATAAGAGTTTATGATTGAAAGTGGGCTTTGACCTCAAGGGGTAAATTATGGACTGATGCATTATTTAATTTAATCTATACAAATGTTTTAAGGGTGTTTTGAGAGTAAAGTACCAATGATGATGTTGTGTTGTGAAAGGATATTCTCACTAAAACACATACTAACATGATGTGAAAGTTCTTCTCACATAAAAAGGATTATTAGGTTGAAAGGCTTTCTCACCTAATTGAAAATCAAAGACAAGGAGCTATCTTAATAAAACTAGCTTGAATTGGTTGTCCAAGGGCACCTTTTCATGAGTAATGAAGTCAAGTAAAAAATGACTATTCCGTGGGAATTTATGCTTTGCACCGAGTGGATATTGATAATGAGATGAAAGCTCTCCTGTTAGTAAAGGCCGGGTTTCCAAAGTAATCTCATGAGATAGAAGCTTCCCTGTTAGTAGATGTCGGGTTTCTAGTAGCAATATCCTTATTCCATAACTATGTGCCCACATAGGTTGATTAGCTAATGGATCCACTTAAGCTAGAAGTTCAAGGTTCTACCTTCGGCAAGCAGGACACCTCTTTTCAGTGTGGGGTAGACACTAAATTCCATGTTATAGCTCACATGGTTTCAATGTCGGTTAAGGCTAATTCCCCACAAGTAAGAATGAACTAAGGTTACTTCAAGAAGTATCTCATATGAGTTCAAAGCTTTTAAAGAAGAAGTTAGCTTGCATTGACCATTATTTATGACTTATGTTTTATAACTCTTTTATATTATGTTTAGCTTTGGTCAATTGCATGTAATGAAATGAAATGTCCCTTTTAGCATGATTTTAAATGTTTTATGCATGGCTATCATACTTGGTACATTATTTTGTACTAACGCATACTCTTGCCTACATTTTTTCCAAATGTAGCTTCTGAAATTCAAGGTGCTCAGTCTCGTGGCTAGTAGGTGATTTGATTGATTCCCGAGCTTTGGTGAGTCCTCATGCTATGAGGAAGGAATTTTATTGTTTAGTTTCTTTCATGTATTTCTCTTTTGGACATGTTGTATGGGCTAGGCCCAATTTCATTCTATTGTATTAGATGGCTATGTTGAGACATGAGTTCAGACTTCCGCTTTTCGTTTTATAAAATGTTTTGGACTTGGACTATTGTTTTACTCTTATTGTTATATTTCTTATGTTATGATAGCCAAGTGTCTTGTATGGAGTCCTTCGGGGTTCTATACGCCATGTTACATCTAGGGGTACCCCTGGGTCGTGACAATTACTCTTCATGTTTTTGCCATATATCTCAAAATTATCGTATTTTAAGTTGTTTAAAAGTAATTTTATATTTATTTATGATAGAGTGATGTTTTTATTATAATACTAGTAAGTTTGATTGATTACTTTCTTTTAGGGGAGTAAATTGTATAGAATGATAATAATATGTTTTTAGAATAATGATTGTTTTATTATTAAAAAGTTAAGATGTTAAATTATTTATACTTGTATAATCTTGTTAGTAGTTTTATTTTCCATGAGTTTCCTTAATCATGTTTGTAATTAATTCAGACTATTGATGTAATTTTATAATTTTATGTTATTATATTATCATACTATATTGTAAATTAAAATTTTTAAGATCAATAAGGCTTACACCCCATCTCTCGAGGCTTACACATCGCCTTATGCTAAGTAAAACGCCTCACCTCACCCCCCCTCCCCCCCATCGACTTTTAAAATACTGGTTGGGAGCAACTAAAGCATGCGTTTCTCAATCACTTCTATAGCATAAGGCGAATAGTGAGCATGGTAGAACTCACAAATACTCACAAAAGGAACGATGAAATGATTATAGATTTCATAAATCGATGAAGAAACACGAGCTTAAATTGCTTAGATAGGCTTGGTGATGCTTCTGCAATAGAAATGTGTATCCAAGGGCACTGTGTAATGACCTCATCTGTCGTTTTTGGAACGTTTCATGAGTTTACCATTTTGCCTCGCGTAATTGACTTCGGGCCTTCTATGATTGAGTTTTGAAAAGTTAGTTTTGAACTTTGAGTTAAAAGTTGAGACATTGGTAAGTTTTGAAATTTGAAAGGCTACATTGTTAAGAAAGTGGATTTTGGTGTCTTTTAGAGTTTTGAGTGCCGAAATGAAAATCCAATTTTGAGAGTTGAGCTGTGAGAGTTGTCACTTTCAGATTTCTAGTCTTTTTCAAGATTTGAGGTCCTAAGTTGTGAAATTGCAGTAATTTAGCCTTTGGATTGACTTTGGTCAACACTTAGGGTTTAGACGCTTGGATGGAATTCTGAGAGTTCCATTTGATTCGGGGGCTTTGATTTTTTCGAGAGCCACATTTTGGTCACTTTTGAGACATGTGAGAGGGTTTTTGACATGTAAATTTTGGGGTTTAAGCTTCATTTCACAATTTTTGAGCTTGGAAAACCCTTGGTGGCAATTTTTGTCACGACCCAATCCACCGGACCGTGAGGGCACCTACTCGAACACCTAAGTAGGAGAACCCTTGATAACTAAAACCATTTTAAGACGTGCGAAAGATTAAGGAAACAGAAGAACAAGTAACATTCATAAGACTTCTATAAATAGGAGTTTGCGGCAACAACTTGAGTTAAGACTTGTAAATTAATTAACACCCCAGGGATCTAGACTAAACAAGTACAAGAGCTACTAAGAGTATAAGGTATAACAAAATTTACAAATGACGTAGCTTCCACCATACGAAAGGAAGAGTAGACACTGTTGGAGATTATTTTCGTCTTTACTTATGAAACATCACTGACCCTGCAACCAGACTACGCCAAAAAGGTATAACAAGAGTAGTATCAGTACAATCACTCGTAATGGTAGGCATTATCGGTCAGCCTGATACCCACCACATAATATAAGAAATCAACTAGTAAGAGACATGCAATAAGACTGTTTATTCCTCCACCTTTATAGTTCTCAAATGCCTTAAAGGCTCTAACCCTTACTCGCTCCGTTCTTGATCATACTTAATCCTTTTATCCCTTAGAGGAAATTCTGGAAATAACTACTACCAATGCGGTCAACACTAATGACACACCCTTATTTCATCCCCGACACCACTCAACTTGTAACCCTATGGTACTTCTATCAAGTCTTGTTAACCGTTTACAACACTAATTCCCTCCCAGGATAATACTTAACTAATTAAAATTTACTACGTAGCACCACCCCAATTCTCAACGACAATACACATCACTACTCCTCTAAAGTAACACATATTAACACCTGAACCCTTGGTCTCCACTTACTCCACCACATCCCAATTTGGCCTGACCATTCATAGTTTACTCACCAACGAGATAAGCACACCACATTAAAAAAGTTATACAGAATTACGAATCAGTCAACAGTTCCAAAAGCAATGTACAATTCCACATTCTCAATATCACATAAATACACATATATGACAAATCAATGATCTTCTCATGGAACCCAAACCCAAACTGTTAGTGCGCCGGATTGTGACACTCGATCCAAGTTAGTGTGTCGGAATGTGACACCCAATCCAATATGTATGTCGGTACGTGAAATTCAATCCCAGTTATTGTGTTAGAACGTAACACCCGATCGAATATGTATGTCGGTACGTGACATCCGATCCCAGTTAGTGTGTTGGAATGTAATATCCGATCCATTTAACAAGTCATAATTACAATCACAATGTACGTTCTCATAATCATACAATCAAGTGTTGTTTCATGGCATACATTTGTTCATATTCTGTATTTTCATTAGGTACAACCCATATTATCCTTAAATTCCATACATGTAGGCATTTCACAAAAATATTAACAAGTTTATTTCACCAACCGAGAATCAATCATCATGTAACCCTAGTTCAGGGGATAGGGATTCCTCCTACGGTATACATTTGATGTAACACTTAGGAATATACGTAAAATCATCTCTTTTTCAGTGCACAAAAGCCTATGCATGAGTGCTACCATCAATTACCAATATATTACACAGTGAGTCACAAATTTATACTACTCAATTAATAAACCTAGCCTACCTGGGCGCCAAGCATTCACGAAGGGATTGTAGCTCAAAAATCTGCTTTTTAGGGCGACGGGATGGTGAATTTGACAAAGAATTCGTAAGCTATCGTGGTCCTTACGCTAGAAATATCTTCCTCATTCTTTCCCATGCCTAGAGCAGCCTTTTAAGGGTTTCTGCTGGTGATTCACGCCTCTTTTAGGTGTTTTAGGAAAAAGGAGAAAATCAGACTTCACAGTATTTACATTCTGTCTCGCCCATCCCGCTCTGGCGGCAACTTATCCCGCTAGAGCTCCACCGCCCTAGTGGCATTAGTCCCGCTATGGTGGGCTGGGAGACCCAATTTCCTTGACATTTTTCTTTTCATAATTAATGACGGTTTGAGTTATTATAATAGATACCAATTTACCCCTCTTTCATCCCCGAACGACTAGCGAAGGGATAAACCTGCGCCCTTCTTGGAGTACTTCTAAATTAATGAATTGGGCCATTACGGAACCACGAAGGGTAGTGGCTCTTAAATTTTGAGCACGAAAGGTTTTATACTCACGAAGCTGCTTAGGGAAATGAGGTAACACATGGAGGAAGGAATTGTGTCCCACTACCCAGCCTAGCCCGCCAGAGCGGTAGGCTTCTCGCTAAGGCGGAGCTGTTGTGGTGAGGCATCTCCCACTGTAGCGGCAGATCGAAAATAGTAAGGGGGAAAGGGGAATGGTTTCCCCATTTCCTCCTCTTCACTTTCAAAACTTCCAAAACCCCTCCACCACTTCATTCCAAACAACGAAATCAAGGTAAATTCTTGCTCTTTACACTCTTTACTACATTACTTACTTAACTGTGATTGCATGACTTACACAATTGATAGAATAACTTTAGGGTAGTTTCAAACTGGTGAAAAATAGGTTGCTTGATTTGCTAGAAAAACATATCATGGATACTCCCCTTACGTTCACAACGTCCCTACAACGTTCTGAGCGTAAAGATTTCATAAAAATACGGTTGAAACGATACCAAAATGGGTGGGGAAATTGAAAGGTTTTCTTGGTGTAAAACTCAAATTCGGAAACATTTTAGGGGCTATTTTGCTAGAATGATAGTATATTTAGGTACAAGAATACTTTATAGACTCTGACCTGCTAGAATTTTGATGAAAATGAGGGCTTTGGGACGAAGAGGAGCCATGATAACGCCTGGAGTTCGTCCCAGATGAAAGCCACTCTAGCGACTTTCATCCCGCTGTGGTGGCCTCCATCATCCCGTTTTGGTGCGACTTGGACCGCTGTGGTGGGATTTGGAGAAATAGTGGCATGTGCCCCTTTTAGAATAGAAATTCTCTTTTTCTCTTAACCAGATATTGTCTAATCCCATGGAGTTCTAACAGGTACATCTCATGCTTTTTGCAGGATTATCTAAAATGGCCGGCATTAATGCGGAAAATATTCCCTTCACCTAGTTTCTCGATGTCGCAAGTTAGGAAAGAACCATGACCATCGGAACACCAAGTTTTGTTGCAAGTGGGGTTTCCATTTATTGAACTTAGAGGAGAAGGTGCCTACCTTTTATGCCCAGCTGATGGAGTTCGAATGGGCTCCACTACTAGAGGTTCCCCCTGTTGCCTGCTCCACATGGGTGAGGGAGTTCTATGCCATCCTACTGACCATTCGTTGGGATGATCCCCACCCAACCATCTGCACCCAAAAGTTAACATTGTCTTGAACTCTCCGTCCATTAAGAAGGTACTAGAGGTGCTTGAGGTTCCCAACACGGAGTATGAGGCCAAGTTAATAGAGATGGACTTGGGTTGGTTGAGGGATACGCTGGTGGAGCCTTTCCGCTGAGATCGGGCCTATGGGGCTACTACATAGGGTATCACTAGCACTGACTGGTCACCGAATTCTAAGGGGTGGTTGCACTTGGTTACCAGGAGGATCTGCCTATCGGGCAATCGCACCGACGTGACTTTCCCACAGGCTCTAGTGGTGGTGTATGCTATACAGGGGACGAGACTAAATGTGGGCGAACACATCATCTCAGAGTGGAAGGTGTTCTATCGAGGCAACAAAAAGACATTCTTCTTACCTGGGCTGGTGACTACTATGTGCAAGCGGACTAGGGTTCCACTTCTGGACACTGATGAGGTACTTCCCAAGGATCCCCTTTTCCACCCCCTTTTGATTAAGCAAGGTTCCACTTCCAGCAGCAAGAAGAGGAGGTGGGACATGGCCAACAACATTTAGGCAGTTGTAGAGGTGGACGATAAGGGAGGGGACGATGATGGAGGTGATGACACTCTTCCCACCCGATCCCAGCCCTCACTCTTAGGTGCTCAGGTAGAGGAGGACCTGGTGGCCGTCTAGAGGAAATTAGGACGTTCATTTACTAGCACCACCCCAGTTCCACCCAACATTGCTCTTGAGGTCGAGATGTTCCACCACAAGCTACACTAGGAGAGAAAGAAGGGTCTTGAGAGGGATCGCCTGATGTTCCGAATATGGAAGGCTGTGAGGATCATCTTTACTTGCGTTACCCCCGGACAGGAGGTTCCCTGAGTCAAGAGAGGAGACTTCCAGCATTTAACTTTTATAGATGAGGCCGTGAAGGGCTTGGTACCCCCGGAGGATCTAGACTCTAATGATGACACCTCTCAGTCTCACGGATCCTGATTTGATTTTTCGCCCCTTTTTGGGCATGTAAAGAACAAGTTCAGTTTCTCTTTTGATTTTCCTTTATGTTTTGTAAGCACGTGGATGCTAGTTTTTGCTGTTTATCACCACTAACGATTAATGCTAAGATTTGTTACTTCTTTTTCTATTGCTGAGTACTGATTGAATGACAGGAATTAACTTAGGTACGATTAGGGTCCATATGTGTGACTAGGAAAAACAGGGAGAAAGGGCTGAGATTCTTGTCTCGCCTTGTCCCGCTTTGGCGAGATAAATCCTGCCTTAGCGGCCCTGATGGAAGTAGAACCCAAGTCACAAATTTTTTTGTGGCTTTACTTGTTTCTAAATTATTCCACTGATCCCCAAGCTATAACTAGGCATTTAGGATAACTCCCTTCACTAGGATGGTCAATTTCTAAATCGAGTGATTCTCAGGGTTCACACTCCAGAACCTACTCTCCTTAACTCTACACCACCACTACGCACAGTTCAAACATTTAGGCTAGCATATTGCACATATCAAAATCCAAACAAGGGATATAATACCCATAGTTATGTCATCGCCTCCAGAAAACACACCTTTTACACTAACAGTTAATTCAGACAATAATAAGCATGTATTCATAGTTTTAAGATACAACAGACAGGAACGTTCAAGTTATTAATTACTTCGCTTTCATGGATGATCATTATTGATTATCCATGCATTTGCACAACCCTTAGGGCCAGATGCCAATTGGAACCTTCTCAGTTCCAATTTACCTTGCTTGTGTCCCTTCAACCGTGACTTCGACGTCCATTCCACTTTGTTGAGATACCAATTAGAATCGGGAGATATCAGTTTGACTCAACTCATACCACAAGCGACAATTCACACGAAAGGAGAGAGAAATGTAATGACTTCCTAAAATAATTCGTAGCATCCTGAAGATTAGATGTGGACGTCAAGACACCAATCCGCAGGAGTCTATTCCATATTTTATTCTTGTACTGAGAGACTGGTAACCTGATCTCTGATACCAATTTGTCACGACCCAACCCACCGGGACATGCGAGCACCGACTTTAACACCTAAGTAGGAGAACCCTCGATTCCCAAAACCATGTTAAGACGTGCAGAAGATTAAGGAAACTGAAGAACAAGTAGCATTCATAAGATTTTTATAAATAAGAGTTTGCGATAACAACTTGAGTTAAGACTTGTAAATTAATTAACACTCTAGGGATCTAGTTTAAACAGGTACAAGAGCTACTAAGAGTACAATGTATAACAAAATTTACAAATGACGCAGCTTCCACCATGCGGAAGGAAGAGTAGAAAATGTACGGTGATTCACACCTCTTTTAGGTGTTTTGGGAAAAAGGAGAAAATCAGACTTCACATTATTTACATTATGTCTCGTCCATCCCGCTCTGGCGACAACTTATCTTGCTAGAGAGCCACCGCCCTAGAGACATTAGTTCCGCTCTGGTGGGTTGGGAGATCCTATTTCCTCGTTATTTTTCCTTTCTTAATTTACGACGGTTCGGATTGTTACTGTTTTCTTGTGCTTAATTATTTGGGTAAGCTTCTATCATCCTAAACCTTCATTGCCATTTGATTATTTATGGGTTTTAACATCAAAATATGAGATTTTTATTGGTGAATGATGAGGATTTTCAAGAACTCAAGTTCTTAGCAAAAATGGATATTTTGAATTGATTTTAAGTCCATTCTTGAAATTATTTCCTGATGAGTTCTTAAAGCCATGACTAATATTTTTAAGTATTAAGTTTCAGATTCAAACCTTATTTTTGATATTGGGTTTTGTGTTGATTGACTAACTTTTCAAGAGCATAGATGTGGGTATTGTTGTTTCCTGGAAATTTATTATGAATAATTGCTTATTCATAGATTGTGTGGCTTTGGAAATGATTCAGAAGGGGAAGACTCAACTCTTGAAGTGAATATTGATTGATTTAAGGCAAGTGATCTACTAAACCTTGTATTCTAGTAGAATTTGTGTACTTCCTTTGTTACTTGTGTGTTAGGAGTAATGGGGCTAAGGTGAAAGGTTTAGTTGTCCAGTTAATACATCTAAATGAAAAAAAGGGGTTGAAATGAAAATTCTATGTGATGAACATGATGATGTGAATTGCCTTATTGTGACCCTTGTTGATTGATTGATGAAATGCTTGAAAGCATGAATATAGATTTGGATTGTGTGAGTTTTGTCTATTTCGTGTGGTGTGATATTGCTTGTATGTATTGATTGTGAACATCATGATGAGACATGTGATGTTATGATGTTGAGGTCTTTGCCAGTGGTGTTGTGATGCCGAGGTCATTTCCAACAAATGTTGATAAATCCGGTGGGATCTAGTTCCGGCTAGTTATATAAAACTGATGGAAAATGGTTCCATCTAGTGATATAACACCGATGAGAAATGGTTCCGGCTAGTGATTTGACATTAAGCCGATGGGAAATAATTTTGGCTTGTAATTTGATATTAAGCTGATGAAAAATGGTTCTGGCTAGTAATATTATGCTAATGGGAAATGGTTCCGACAAGAGATTGATTATTATGACTTGATGCATTTGATGCTTATGGGTGACTTGCTTGCTAATTGTAATTTATGTACATGTTGCATGTGATCGAACTACTTGACTTTGAAATTGACTTACTTGATTCATTTGATTATTGATTGTGACTATTGAGTTGTGGATATTGGACCTCGTGAGCCGTGTATTATAGAGCTTCGAGGTTGGGTTGATTTCTATGCAGGTTTAAATTTAAGGAGGTTCGATTGGAGTGTAAGGGGTATTCGATTTCTAGCTAGATACCTTGTTTATTAGGTTTCTTGTTTTGTACCGTATTGTTGGTACTCACCCCTTGCTTCTACACTTGTGTAGGTTCTGAACCCAGGCCCACAAGATCTCTTTTTCCTTCTTCTGATTTCGAGGCTTGTCGAGGGATTGAAGAGGTAGCTGCTTGTCACTTCGGTGGGCCCTCTTTTCCTTTTCTTTAAGTTTTGTTCTACTTGAGAAATAAAGACTGAGACTTGTACTTACTTCTTAATTCTGTACTTTATGTAGTAGCTTGTACACGTGACAATCAAATTTTAGGGGTTTTAATAGAATGAATAAGCTTTCCGCCTTTGTCTTGTTCTTGCTTTATTGTTTCCACATTTCTTTCATTTTCATTGGGTTGATGTTGACTTGTGTTGGTGGGAATAAACAAGTGACATCACATCCATTTTTGAGTCGTGACAAAGAGAGTTTATTTACATATTCCAAGGAATAAAACCAAAATCCTTCGAATATCTTGCTATTCGCGCTCATGATATGGAGTTGAGCATGCCCTCTACTGGAAAATATATGTCATTTGTCCATGATCTCTGCTAAGAAAGAACAAGAAGGAACCTAAGAGATGGAGCAAACTTGTATTCAAAAATGACAAAAAAGAATACATAAATGTCAGTGTATCGTCTATAAAGTTTACTATGAAAGAAAGTTAGACAAAAAGTGTGAGGACGACTTTCCAAGCACGAACAAATTGAAAGTCAATCTTGAGGGAGATGCAAGAAAGGGAATACCCCTTCCTAGATTCCGACATTTCTGAATTTTTTATGAGTTGCTTGAAATAAAGCTTATTGAGTTGCCAGAGATGAAGCAACCTGATGAAGTAGGAAAAACTAATAACCCAAATTATTGCAAGTATCATAGACTTATGAGTTATCCTCTTGAAAAATATTTTTCTTCAAAGATAAAGTTATGTGATTGGCTAACGAAAAGTAAATTTTTTTTGATGATTAGAAAGTCAATCCACCTTTTTGGTGTATCTTTATCCTTAAAACTAATACCCTTTTTTTAGTTATTATTAATAATAATATTTATCATGTAACATCTTCCTATAGGATAAAATTAAATCTCAATCCATGAAATTTTCCTCTACCCATTCCTACCCATATCTATAGTTCCATGACCAAACACAATTAAAAGATTCATTTAAAGATACAAAATACTGAAAGGATGCCCAATTTCTATAATTATAACACAAAAATACAGAAAGGATGCACGTAAATTCTTGTGAGTTCTATAACACTTTAATTCTAAAGACAAAAGCACATGTTTGATTTAAGCATTTTTGTTAGTATTTGACTATGAGTCCGTTTGGATTAACTCAAACAGGACCATACCAACCACTGGGACCACTTACTCAATTAATGATTCATCACCCATATTAATATTTATTGGGTTTTCATACGAGAATAATGTAAGGTCATATTTGTGTCTTTATCTTTTTCAATTCAATCAAATTACCCACATTAGATAAAATTGATAGGTGATCTTAATCCGCAGGGAACAAATGTTAAGTTTTACATTTAATATTGATTTGCCCTACCCACTCTGCATCTTCTGCTTCAATTTTAACCTTAGAGAAAAAAAAAAAAACTTGAAGTCATAGATCAACTTTTACTAGTAAATTTAAAATTTAATTCATATCAGACTCTTAAATATGATAATCTTACCAAAAAAAGTATAATTTATAGGTGATCTTCATCCGCAGGGAACAAATGTTCAGTTTTGCATTCAATAAAAGATTATTCCTACCCACTTACCATCTTCCGCTCCAATTTTAACCTTACATAAAAGTAAGTTCCTACCTCCTTGTCCTAACGCCAGGTTACCATAATCATATAGATATCTCTCTGTATTATCTCTCTTTATTACTTAATCCGATATGTCTGTCAAATAATTGATATACGAATGAGATCTATTCTTTTTAAATATTAGTTATGAACTTTATATCAATTGAGGTACACATTAAAAAAATATTCTAACAATCTGTTGTTTGCTTACTGACTTCATATAATTCAGAAAACACTAGTTTTCTCAAAGCTTCTTATTCATATCTCTCATCAAAAGGTGAACAAAAATACTGAAATATAATGATGCCTAATTTCAATAATCAGAACACAAGCAAACAATTACATAATTGGAGTTAGATTGTCTAAATGTGTTTGACTTTGACTGTGAAAACTCCAAATAGGCACACAATAATTTGGTACTTTCAAAATTATAATTGAGACCAAACGTTTGAGCTTACAACATGAGTAGGCAGTGCATGAACGATATGTATACATAGATTAGTAATGGTGAGCAACTTGTAAAATTATTTTTTTCATGATTCTTAAAAACTATTATATGTTAAATTTTCTTTTTGCATGATTCTTAAAAAAAATATAAATAGACTATTATTTTTTTTTTAACTATTTAACTTTTATCTTCTTCTAATAACTACACAAGGACTAAAGTAATCTTATTTAAAAAAGAGTTAATCTTAAGATTAAATGAGATAAAAATAATTAATTCAATTATGATTTTATAAAATAACAAGTAAATTGGGATAAGTATTTTAATAATTTTGATACTTGATATAAGACGAGGGAGTAATGATGAGCAAATAGAAAAGTATACAGGAAAGTAAAGTATCAAACTTAGAAGATTATATTTGTTACGCCCTGAGCTTACACCATGGACGTGTCCTGCACTCGGAGATCATTGTTGGTCCCAAGCGAATCATTGACCTGACTAACTAGGATACATGACTCAATAGAATACACGAAATCTTTAATATATTAGAATTTAAAGAACTTAAAACAATGTTTGAAAATACTTAATACAAATAGTTAAACATTTAGCAAAACATCTGAGAAGGTACTGAAAACTATCTAACTATGTCTGTCCATGAAACCTCTACTATCTAAAGATTGGTGTTGGGGCAAGGCCCCCAATACCTCAAAATACGACTAAGATCAAACAATAAGCTGGAGTCCTCCCGAAAGCAAGGAGGTCTCACAAAAAGCTGACAAACGGATGGTGTGATCTCAATGGAACGTCTATTGATGATCCTAAGTATTTGAATCTATACCATGAAAAGATCCAAGTCGAATGACATCACTACATTGAATGTACGAGTATGTAATATGGCTGAATAAAACAAATAACTCAATTGAAGGACAGAAAGCAACTCAACCGAATCAATACATAAATATGAAGTGAAAACTCTTTATGCTTTACAATAAGATATACAATAAAAGTAATATGAAAATAATAAGTTTCTCTAACCGACAACCATCACTATGAGCCTAAAAATGATACAATGTTCCATCCATGTTGCCATGGTTATCCTATACTTTGTCAGGGTATAGAATGCTAAATATAACTATGAATCCATCCAAGAAGTTTTCTTGCGATAGTGAGGAGTCTCTCCAAAATCAGTTTGATCCTATCCTACGCTGGCTACATAGTTTATGGGGCTTTGAATTTAAAATTAACTCTTACCCGATTCGATGCTCGATGCTACTCCCAATATAATAAATATCAATAAGTTCAATAGTCCTCTGAGAGAACTTTACTTTTTACTTCACTTTTCTTTCCTGAAATACCTTTTAAAAAATCAATTATACTTTTTTCTTTCTCTCTCAATTGCCAAATAGTATATTTGAAGCCATTCATGTCCTTTAAACATATTTTTTTCAAAGCATGTATTTTAAAAGTATACTCATGGACTTACCTTTCAAATCCGAACTCAATGTATAGGAAAAACTCCTGTAGAAAATCTTTATAAACCTGACTTTTATAAGCAAATATGTTCATGTTATAAGAAGCATGAACATCAATTTAAAATTCAATATGCATAACAGAAATCAAAATCTCAATTATTAAGAATTGGAACTCAAAATAGAATACAAATCAAATTCAGATTTCAAGAAACTATGGGTAGAACCCTAAACATAATATTTTACTAACTGAATTTTGATGTATGACGTGAAGATCAACTAAGTCCATCATTGTGAGTAGCCTTACATACCTTAGTGACGAATCTTGAAGAAGTTTGAAGAAGAACTCTAACTTGAAGAAGCACGATCAAGAAAACCTTTCTTGAGATTTTTGATTAGTTTCTTGGAAATCATATGTCCAAAATTTAAGATTTTTGTCAATGATTCATATTTTTACGAAGGAATTTGAGTTGGAAAGAATGAAATTCTTGTAGAAGGACACCTTGAAGAAGAAGCTTGAAAAAAATTTGAAAGAATCTTGCTTGGAAGTCTTATGCTTGGATTTTACTTGGGGTTTTACTTGGGTTTGAGAGAGAAGAGAATGGAGAATTAATGATGAAAATCTGATTGTTTAGGCCCTTTTAGGAGTCAAGAAACTTGTTTAGGGTTTTTCTAGGGGTAAAAATACAAAAATGTAGTATTTTTCCGTTGGCCAAAATTTCACTGCACACATCACATTAGTCAAATCATTATAACTTTCTACTCCAAACTACGAATGACGCAAACTTGGCGGGGTTGAAAAGAATACTCAAATACACTTAATTTGATGGGTTAAGGGTCACTTAAATCTTCATATTCTAAGATATATGGTCATTTGAAGTTGATCTAAGTAGAATCTTATATCAGAACTTAATCGATAAGGAAGCTTTCAACTCAACTTTGTGCTAGGGGATTCTTGTTCCTTAATTCATCTCAAAATTAATTCTCACACTTAAGAGTTGAACTTAACACCTAAGCACAATTTAATAATGAATTTATATGACCTTCTACACAAATGAAGAATGGTTCGGATCTCTGCTTGAAAAGTTTTGGGGTGTTACAATATCTTCCCATTAGGATAATTCTTCCTCGAATGACAATTGAAATAAACTAAAAGGGAAAGAAGTTACTATCACTATCTCTCTTGACTTCTAAACTTGCCTACTAACATAGGTGGAATTGATTTATACTAAGAGTTTGGAACCGTCTATAGAGCATAAGTTAGAATGATATGGGTTTGCACATAGTCACGCTCTATCTGAAGCTATTTGACATAAAACAAGGATATTTGGGCATAAAATAAGAATAAGACTACTATGCCTTAAGCGATACCATTGTTAGTTTTCAAACCTAGCAATACCGTTAAACCATGCTATTCTTTTTTATACCACAACTCCTTGGTTGTAACTCATAGCTCCTAAAAGGGTATATGACTACTCTTACAAGATCTAAGACAAATTGACTACTCTTACAATTTTCAAGCCTAACTTTAATTCATAAGGTGACAGAAAGTGATTTTTCTAATCTAAATCTGAAGATTCAGATTCTATACCTCTACCGAAAATCTCTCATCTCAAGAATGCTACTCCTTACCACCGCATTCAACCAACCTCGAGTCCTAATCAAGAACCACCTAATGCATCATGCATTCATCTACACGTTATCAACACCACATTCAAGCCTAAAACTATAAATACTCTATGAGCTCCTGCTAACCAGTTCTTCTAAGAATTATTCATTCTCTCATCACCTCTACCAACTGAAGAAGGATGAGTTCATTGTGTTGATAATCTCATGCATGCAATGAACCTGTTTATGTGACTTGTAGTTTCAAGTGTCATTGCTCACTGTGCTTGTGATTGTACATGATTATTTATGATTGCTGGTTGGCTCGATACTATGTCGGTACAAGAATACTAATGGTTGACTCAAATACCACGCTTATTATGCATACTAACTATTGGGTTGGCTGCCACGTCTAGTATGATTACTAATTGTAGTTGACTTGAGTATCACACCGATACACTAATTATTTGTGTGTGGGTTTCATGAGAGGATCAAGTATGTATTTATGGTTCCATGAGAGGACCAGACATTTGCATTGTGATCATGTGGGAGATGCATCTCGATAATGTTTGATTCAAGATATTGTGATCGGGAATCTATGATTTGGTAATTGTTTTTATGTGTGTTGTTCTATGTTGCTATATTATGGTTGATTGTTTATATTCATATCTTGGACTGACAGGGTTATCGTACCGGTGCATTATAGTTTGTGTACTAATACTACACTAGTTCTTTTCATTTTGAGTACATGGCATATTTTAGTAGCTAATACGAGGTCTTAATTAAGGAATGTTTGACTTCAAATTCAAGGGTGAGCTACTCTTTCAGGATACCATGAGTTCTTTTATCATCCTCTTGTCCATCCTTTCGGACATAGACACTTGGACTATTAGACTTATGTTTTTAATTTTGAGGTTGCATCCCCATTATTGATTATCAAGAGTTTTGGTATTATGACTTTCAATTCTCAGGGGTCTATTTCTGCATAATTGTTTTAAATTGTTTTCTTGATAATGAATTGAAGCTTGGTTTTAATAATCGGTGGTGTTGGGTTGTATTTGGATTGGTAGTTGGTTCTCCCACCAGGTGGTTTAGTGTGGTGTCACTCACGAAGGTGTGAATCTTGAATGTGAGGCTTAGTTCTATGTGACTTACATCCTAAGTGTTCGACTCTACGCCCTAAGCATGCTCAATACCCAACTTTCAGGGCTCGCCTAACAGATCTTACACAAATTATGTGTTAAATTCTTTAGTTCACATTGTTGACGGTCATAATTCTTTAGTAAATAAATGATACTTAGTAGTTTTTTCATCCATAGAAATCAAAAGATTGAGAGTAACTCAAACAACAAAATGTAAATTATACTTCTTTACTTATCATTGGTTTTCATGTTTTGGTCATATGTCTCAAAATTATCATATTTTATTATTTAGTTGTTTGAAAGTAATTTTTTGTTTTGATTTTTCACCCGGTGTCTGATACCCACATTGGAGCCCGACTAAATTCGGAGTCGTGTTAAAAGTCTCACATTGGAGGCTAAAACACTTCCTAACAAAAGCAACTTCGTACCTGAGGGAACTCAAACCCGAGACCTCTAGTTAAGGATGAATGAGTACTTACTACTCCACCATAACCCTTATTGATTATTTGAAAGTAATTTTATTTTTATTCATAATGGCGTAATGCTCTTTTTTAATAAGTTTTGTTGATTATTTTCTTAGGGGAATAAATTGTATAGTATGCTAGTAATACATTTTTAGAAATAATAATTCTTCTATTATTAGAATGTTGAGATATTAGAGTTGATTTGCATCTTATAATATTTTTTGTAACATTGCATTGTTTATACTTATAAAATCATGCTAGAAGTTTTATTTTCTATGAATTTTCTTAATCATGTTTGTAATTATTTTAAATTATTGATGTATTTTTATAATTTTGTGTTATTATATTATTTTACTATATTGTAAATTAAAAATTTAAAAATCCATGAGGCTTTTGCCTCGCCTCGTGCTAAGTAAACTTTCTCTTCCAGGACCTTGAGAGCAAACGAGCGGGGTTGAGTTTTGAAGAGATTATTTTGGGGATGGATGCTCTCTTGGAATCATGATAAAAATCTTCGGAAACGGGCAATGCCCCGCCTCACGCACCAACCTTTTAAAATACTACGCGGATCATAAATAGCAACAGAAATTGAAGAACAAGAAACTACAAGAATGGTTCTACGACTACTAGTAAGGGCGACAAGGAAATGCACTCCTACCTACTTGTATGGACGCACTCCTATCTACTAACATTCTATCTTAATTTGTGTCTTTCATATCTTTTTACCATGACGTTTTAGCCAAAAAAAATCAAATATTAACTAAACCGTATTGATATAAAAGAAAATCTAGATGATAACACGGTTTTGAAAAAGTCTAATTTTGGTTGTGTAAACTAAAATAATCAAAAAGTGATATGGTACAAATTTTATTAAATAATCGATTGAACTGTAATATTGACACCCCTGCTACTATCTTCAATTATCTGTATTTCTTCTCTTTTTTTCTATATAATAGGTACTCCATAGCAATGAAAAATTTAGGAGAAGCAAGAGTTTTTATAGACACGAAAGATGAAACATCCAAACCAAAGAGGTAATTTTGTGCATTTCCCCAAAGTAATCAATTAATTATATTATTTTATACCTCAAGGTGAAGAACATGATTCAAATGCATAATCATTTTATTTAGGGATAAGGGTTTGAAAAATATCCCAATTTTGATCGAATTTGCTGTTGCGATACTAAACTTTCATGAGGACCTATTACCTCGCTAGACTATTTAATACCGTATTTTTTACCCCTTAACTATTAATAGTGTATTTTAAAGGTATATATGTGCCCATGTGGACACATTACTGTTTATAACTTTGCATTATTTTTTATGTCCACGTAGGCAAATATATATGTTTAAAATATGGTATTAAATAGTCTAGGGAGGTAATAGGTCCTCATGAAAGTTTAGTATCACAACACCAAATTCGACCAAAAATGGGGTATTTTTCAGACCCTTATCCCTTTTATTTAAATGATTTTTAATTATCATTGTTTTTTTTTCTACTGTCATTTAGTGTTTAAATTGATACTCACTTTAAGGAAAATATAAAAATTATAAGGATGTGAAATTGGGGTGTACAATATCCATTTTCTTAAGGGAAGAGGGTTTGAAATATATCTGAATTTTGATCGAAATCGCAGTTAACGATACCAAACTTTGGAAAGGACCTTTTACCCCCTACACTATTTAATAGTATATTTTAAATGTATATATATGTCCACGTGAACATCATAAATATTACATAATTATAAATAATAAAGTGTCCACGTGGGCACATATATACCTTTTAAATACATTATTAAATAGTGTAGGGGTAAAAGGTCCTCTATAAATTTTGGCATCGTAACAACAATTTCGGCCAAAATTGAAGTATTTTTGAGACCTTTTTCCCTTTTCTTAAAAAACATCTCTTTTCTTGTTCTTTTTCTTTTTTGTTTTCACTCTTTTTTTTTTTTTTTTTTTTTGCAATGAAGTGTCTAATACTCCCCAAAGTGCCATTAATTTTGGATGATATAAAAAGAAAAAGCCGAATACATATGCTAACCCTTTAAATTTGTCAATTTTTTTTTTTCATTTAAATACTTATACTAAGGATTATACCTATTGAAATGTTCCTATTAAACATGTTTTTGACAAAAAAAAAAAAATTACAGCTTTTAGATGCTTAATTTTCACGCATTTAACATGAAAAATAGTTGTCAGAAGAAATTCTGTCCATATTTTTGTAGTTTTCTTTGATTCTTTAATTTCTTCAAAAGTAGATTCAGAAAAAATTCCAATAATTTACAAGAGCTCGTGTGTTTTTTATTAAATTAATGCAAGTGTATCCTCCCTGATCTTTTTATTTTTAAAGTTTGATTTCAGTATTTTGCTTTTGTTTTTTTCTTTTCAAATCAAATTATGCAATGAATATATTGCTTTGGATTAATAATAATAATAGTAATGGTATCAATGATTGGAAATTAAAAAGAATGTTTTTTTTTTCTTTTTTTTTTTGTAGGAATGACACTTGAAGAAACAGGGGCGTCACACTTCATTGAGATTACCTCAATAGATAATCAAACACCCCTACTTCAAACTGAAAATTATGAGGTCTCTCTTTCAACTATATGTAATTAACGTGATAAAGCTTGAATTTTTATTGATCACCGACACAAGAAAAAAGAAGTTGAATCTTTATACATGATTTTAATGCGATGTAGCCCGTCAACTATCTGATTTAAAAAAAAAATAATTTAAGTCCGTGCCAAGTCAAATATATCATATTAATCAGGACTGAAGACTATATCTTAAAAAAATATGTAATTCCTTGATTATCGTAAAGTTTCTTCTATAAACATTTCAAAAGAATATGTTATTGCTTGACTATTTCCATTAGTTACAGATAGAAGAAGGAGGAGGAGGAGGAAGAGAAGTGGATCATTCAATCGACATAAATGAAACAAATGGTGAAGAATATTTATTATAGTCGCAAACAAAGAAATCCTTAAATGAAAAAATTAAGAATTTGAACGAGTCGTCTAACTTATTCACCACCATATTCAAGGTGACTGTGGGGTTGAGTGAATCAAATCCAGATGCTTATAAGCCAAAATTGCTCTCCATTGGTCCTTACCATAAAGACAATCCTCAACTTGGCTCGATGGAAAAGTACAAGTTGCGTTACCTACAACGATTTCTCAGGCGGAAAATGGGGATTAATGATGTGGAAAGTTGTATTAACGCAATGAAAAAACTAAAAGATTGTGCACTTGCGTGTTATGATGATATAGAGCTAGAGGGGCTAATATTAGACGGTAATATTGTTGTAAAATTTTCAGAAATGTTGTTGCTTGATGGTTGTTTTGTGATTGAGTATATTCGAGAGCATTGTAAGGTCATTCCTTTCGGAGAAGAAAGGATCATCAAGAGAGAATGCATAAGAAAGCAACTAAAGCGAGACTTGTTGTTGGTAGAAAATCAACTTCCTTTCTTTGTCCTAACCACGCTTCATGACATGTCAAAGGAGGATGAGGAAATACCATTCATAAATATGGTGAAGAATACCTTTTCTCTTGCTAATAAATCCTTTGTAGAGACTGAAGGTAATGACGAAAAAATTAAACATTTATTTCAGTTAGTACACATGTGCATGTCATGTCGACCTTCAAAGGTGAAAACTAGACAAATATGGAATAGAAGCTTATGTGGTATACAATTATGGAATATAGACGACAACTTGATGTGGCATAAGGTCTTGCCAAATGCAACAGAGCTTTCTGAAGCTGGAGTTAGCTTCACACATTGGAAATATTTTTATGAGGTCATTGGATAGAGAAAATGACAATGATCTTAGGGGTAACGCAAGTTTATTTGATATAAACTTTGAGAATGGATTGTTGACAATCCCTTGTTTTTGAGTGGTTGATGACACAGAAACCCTCATGCGAAATCTTATTGCTTACAAACAACAGTCTTCTGATGTACATCTTAAATATTTCAGTGATTTTGCAGTTTTCATGGATTATCTTATTGACTCAGACAAAGATGTGAGTTTGCTTCGTATGAACGGAATCATTGTGAACAAGATTGGAGATGACAAAGAAGTGGCTAACTTCTTTAACAAAATTGGGAAAGGGATAGTCGTTTCAGATGACTACTATTATGAAGAAGAATGCAGAAAAGCAGTTCAATATTGTGAAAAACCATTGAACAGAATAATGGCAAATGTTCGGCACAATTACTTCAATACTCCTTGGGCAGGAATTTCAACTTTCGCAGCCGTCATACTCCTCTTACTCACCGTTACCCAGATTGTTTTGTCTTTCATAAGCACTCTGAAGAATTCGTCTTAATTAATTGTATGCTATACCTATAGTTGATTAGTTTTGTTAGGCCTTCTACTTTGGCTTTCATGTAATTTGTGTTTCATGGGCTTAATAATATTGCATTGAAGATTTGACAATGGCACCAAATATGGCGCATCTTTAATTAATTAATTAATCAGCGACCTCGATCGATCCTCTCTTGTTTGAAATAGAACAATTTTAAAAAATATTATCATTTGAATATAACTAGATATCTATAGTTATAGCTTCGGTCTTTATAATTCAAGCAATAATTTGAGAGAGGCAATCTAGATAATTAGGAGAGGGGAGAGATGCTAGAGAGAGGAGAAATACAAGTTGTATCAACGAATACATGCTGATACAAAGAGGAGAGATGCTAGAGAGAGGATGAATATAGGCTAATACAGGTTGTATTCGATAAAATATAGGTTGTATTCGATAAAATATAGGTTGATACAAATTATATAACCTGTATAAAATATATGTTCCAATATGTTCATGATGCTGATCAAATAGCTGACATTCTCACCAAGGCACCGCCTAAACTTGCATTTGAGAATAATCGCCTAACTTGAGGGGCATATTGGAACACACAACTTATTTCAGTGATTAGTTTAGTTGTATTAATATTTCAGTAGTCCTATTTATGTATTAGTTATTTAACAAGATATTTTCTATTTAGATTACCTTAGTTCAGTTCGTTTAGGAGTCTTTCCTATGTAACTCTATTTAAAAACTTTTTGAGTTGATTAATAATATATGATTTTCCAACACTTGGTTCTTACAAATACCATAGTAAAAATTAAAAAAAATCAAGAAAAAGAGAGTATAATTTTTCATTTTTGATTTACATTCTGTGGAATTAGTTCTTCCACACTTGCATTTAAAGTAGATGGGCAATAGTTAAGTAAGTTCCTATCGTGCACAGCTCTCCAAATCCGAACTCAATCATATAATTTGGGAGGGAGTAATACATATATAGATGTTCTTTCCTCTTTCTTCAAGTTTTCTTAACAAATTAAACTATTTACATGCATGTGGTTATACAAACTATTCAAGGAAGCACACTGGATTTACCATATGAGAAGCAAAATTAGTAGTACTTTGTAATGACAGGAATAACTTACATGCAATATATGTGTTTGACGATATGCCTAAATTCAGGCCATTCCTAATTTTCTCATAGGTGTTGTATAATTAAAATTCGATCAACCAACAATAAATTCAAGGCAATTATGATATTTTTAGAGCATTTGACTTGTTAACTGATAATACACATGCATGTCCTATTTGACTATTTTGTGTGTGTATATTTCTTAGCAGTCAATCAAAGTACGAAGAAATAAATCGAACATACAGAACGGTTCTGTAAACAAAATTTATGCGGCCACTACTGCGTCAATTTTTTAGCACTCAATCTTATTAAGAAGAAATCAATGAGAATAGAGGAAGGCTTTATGAACAAAATTTTGCAAGGCTGCCAATTAGTTTGGTTACCTTTTCGCCGTCTTATGCTCTACATTTAATTTGAGTCGGCCAAAAATGAGTTATTTTAGCTTTTATTTGAAAGCCTGTAACAAAGTAGCTTGTTCTAAAGTTAAATATATATTTAACTGCAAACGAAAAAATTATTGGGATGCCTTTCAACAAGGTGAGAAAAATGAAGATTAGATCATTAGACATCATTCCTTAAATTCTCTGTTTGATAGGAGATAAAACATGTTACAAGTTTTGATCTAAAGAAGCAGCCTTTAGAGTAATTTGTGTATTTTTGTGATGATCGGACATGTCTAGGCTTATAGTTTGAATAATGGTATGCGGAACCATCTCTAAATTGGTTAACAATAAAATTTTGGAAAAAACATTTATCTCTCTCTTAATTTCTCCGTTATGATTTGGCGGTGAAAATCACAAGAATGGCATCAGTGAAAGAAGTATTACAAATGAAATTGTATGCTGCAGGAAATAAAAATTAACTACACCAAATACTACTTTAAAAAATGCCATGCATTTCAGTGCTTGGATAGCCTGAATGAAAATATAACTTGTGTTCATTGAAAATTCAACATATATTAGTATTGTCTATAATATAACTAATTGTGTTCTTCTTTCGTTTGAATTCAACATATATTAGTATTGTCTTTTAGCATGAGTGATTTAGATTCTTCCTTTTTCTTTTTATTGGAATGAGGCAACTAAGACATGGCTATGTTAGACACACAAAAAACAAAAAAAGGCAACAGAAGTTGGTATCATCACTACTTCTTGCACTTCAAGATTCTCTATAGTGTAGGTTAACAAAATTAATGATTGACGTATATCCACACGATTTTCCTATTATTCCTTTTACCTCTACTGTTAAGTAGACCAAATTCTATTTGCTAGAATTTTTGTCATGACTTTCATAGTCTCTTGCATATTTGATAGCATCACTTTTCTATTTACTAGCACATAGTTTGTTTGGAACTAAAACATTTGGTGTTTCTAATCCAAAGCGCGTCTACTTAAATTGATTATACTTGATTTCTTTCACTAAAATTTTGTATATGTAACTTTGTTCTGTTGGTAAGGATTTGTTGAGTCATATTATCCAACAATATAAAGATGTTGCAACAACTTCTTGGTACTGTTGATTTATTGACTAAATATTTCAAAATCCTTCAAGAAATCTGACTTTGTAAAAGTGTGTGATTTCCTTCAGCATTGTTCCCACTATCCTATGAACTTGTGAAATGGCAACATTAGGATCCTTTGTGCAATAAAAAATTTAGTTTTGCTTGGGCATTTATCATCTTTATTATCTTGTTTTCAAGTTCTACAACGGAATGCAGGCCAGTGTAGTGGCTACATAATTCACTTTTTTTCTATATTCATGAAATGTGAAGTATCAACCTAGTTGTAGATATTCAACTCTGGAGTATGTTTTTTCCCTTCAAAAGTATTTATTGATATAAAGTACAATGTAGTGCACCACTCTTTCTCTGCTTTAGTCCTAAAGTCCATTAGGTCATGACATTTGTTTGATTAGATGATTATTAGGTTATCCAAAAGACCTAATTAATGAGATTTGGGGCGGTAACGTTCTTTATTACCTCTTCATTTCATGTTCTAACTCCCAGTAATAGATGGGAGAGTGAATGGAGCCATGGAGGAGTTGGATAGCCTTATCTTTGTTAGTATTTTGTTGGGTTTAGAAACGAAAGAGGGTTCCTAAGAAAAATGCAGTTGTAGTTGTCTGTAGTACTATTTTTTATTTTTAATTGATTGTAGCAAGATGTTTATGCTTATAATATTTTGGTATAATGAATCATTGAGCTCTTGGGAACTATTGTTTGTTTTGTGTGCTTGTAATAAAACTTTTATTACTTCTTTGTATGTGAGCGTTAGTAAAGTATTATAAAGTTGATAAGCCCAAATTGTCATGTTGTGCCCATGCAATCTTTCACTTCTAGTATGTAAAGAAGAGACAGATGAGATGTTTCACACTCTGTTTCATCGTCATGCTTGCTTTGTCATCCTAAAGGGCAGTTTAAGTGCCAAAGCAGGTAGCAAATCAACACGCCTGCTTTGATGCTTCAAGGGTAGTTTAGTAATTATGATTTATTGATTTTAATTTGTTTGTCATATTTTTTACATATTTTAAAATTACATTCAAATATTATAAATAGCAACAATTAATAACTTAAAATGCTTTTAAAAACATATAAAAAATCAATTGACCTTAAAAATTCTAATGATGACACATAAAATGGGACAGAGGAAGTATGTATTATTTGAAAACAACATAAAAAGTACAAAGGGAGTAATATTTATGATTTAAAAATTACATAAAATGTATTGTAAATTACAATATTAACCGCTGACAATATTTAAAAGACACATAACAAGTTTTAATTGACTCTCATAATTCTATTAGTGCTACAAATATTGTAAAAAAGAAAGAAACACATATATTATTTGAAATGTACTATAAATCACAATAATTAACAACTTAAAGTATCTATAAAACATATAAACATTCGGTTGACTCTTGAAATTATGTCAGCGCCACATAAGTTGGGATAGATGAAAACATATATTACTTGAATATGACGCAAAAGATAATGTAAATCACAACACTTAACAACTTAAAATTTTAAATATATAAACATTTGGTTGATTCTTGAAATTTTGTTAGTGCCACATAAATTAAGATAGATGGTATATCTATCAAATTGTACATGTATATATGTCAGATAATTGTATATATGTAATTGATATACATATGTATTTCTATATCTGACGAACGATATTGGGAGAGAGGGGAGAGAGGCGAGTAAGAGAGGGCAGAAAGTAGAGAGAGGTGAATTGTTTTTGTATATTTGTCATATAATTGTATGTGTATATGTATAATTTGTGCATTTGTATAATTTGTATTTGTATATGTATAAGAGAGGAGAGAGGCGAGAGAGAGGAAGAGATGAGAGATGTGCACGTAATTATAGCTAAAAAGAGGTTGCGAGTGTTAATTAATTCAAACTATACCTATGTTAGCTAATTAACTAATATATATTTGCTTATCCACGTAATTTCCCCAAAATAATATATATTTAGCTCAGACTACAAGGACTCTTGTATCTAGTTATATATATATATATACATAAAAAGGGAAACGTGTGTTGTGAAACTTGTGTGATCCATGTACACAACATATTATAGGATTTGTTTGGGGCACTATTTTATAATTTTTGGCGATTGAGAATAATTTAATTTTTTTTCTCCCAACAATGTGTGGAGCGCCTTGGTCCTGAAGTAATTTGATCTGGACATATTTATATGCCTAAAAGTCAAATTAAATCCATATGTGAGCTAAGATTGAGAGAGGAACTTCATATATTTCATTGATAATTTTTTAGTCAAGTTTGTATATCTCGAGTAACCAATGTGTTTAGGTTGGAAGGCACGAGAAAGAGTTACAAAAGTGGCTAGATATGAATTGAATGTGAAACGGACGCACAAGAGACAAGTCGCAAAGAGCTCAAGAATGATGTGAGCAAAATACCCATATTCGTATCCTCAAGGATAATTGTTGAGACAAAAGAGTTTGTATCCTCTCCATGTCACGGAGAGGAGATTGCTAGAAAATAGGCAAGTCTATATCGACTCCTATTTTATTTATGCCGAATTTTCCTAGATATAATAGACTCGGGTTTTATTCTTTTTCTGGTTTTTGGAGAACATGGCTTGGACAAATACCTCTTTCAATTTTAGGGTTCATTCCTACTCTTTTTCATCTATTGATTTCTCTTATGATTATTGGACATTCAAAGATTGAGAATCAACACATGAGTAGTTAATCCCTTTTATTTTGGGGTTGTGGCTACGAATGATTGTGTAGTACTGAATCTATGGAATGAATTTGATTTTCACTTGAAATTGCTCTTTTGTTCTCAAACTCACTATTCTCCATAGTTGGTTTAGCCTATCCGGCTCGAAGATGTAGTTAGGCTGCCAATTGTGATAGGCGATTAGAGGTCAGGAGACCATAATCATACATTTAAACTTGTAAACCAGTGATTTGATAACCAATCGAAGTCCATAGAAGAGACGCTATGCATGAAGTCTTAGTTAAGTTACAGCCCTGGAATTGCCTAAGTCATTGGTTAGATTCCGCTTGAAATTGAATTGTAGTTAGATAGTTTAGTTCTTTGTTGCAAAATTGCTAATTTAGAGATTATCATCAAACTCTCTTGACACACTTGCTTTAAATTGTAGTCATTTGTGAAATTAAATATTAACTGACCATAAGTTTATGCGGGTTCAACATCCAATTCTTAAAAAAAGTCATTTTATTACTTGTACGATCGCATATACTTGTGTGTGCGTTTGGACGCAACATAATTGCATGTGCATGTGACATGATACAATGCAGTCTGGGCGGATCTAAGAGGGGGCCAATGTGTTCATCTAAACCTTCTTGATAAAATATTACATTTTATATAAATATACACACACACTATATTTCTTACGAAGTTCTTTTAAGTTATTATTCTGAATAATTTCGTAATACAGATTAAATAACACTATTACACAACACAAAAAAATCTCAAAGCTAACGGTGCAAATCTGTTAAAACCTGTAATTAAAGCTTTATTAAAAGTAATTATAAAATAGTAGATTTAGAAGTTGTAATATCAATTCTTAATTATATATGGTGTTATTTTTTTTTACTTGGTTGAAGGTGTTAGTTAGCACAAAAGGTGCACGAAAATACAGAAAAATTGAATTTATGAGGGATCCAAGTCAAATTTAGGTGTGCGCTTGAATTTTGGTTATAATTTGGGGGCGTACTTATGCATTATCCTTAAAATCAACATTAACAATTTTGATGACTTGGAAGTCTCGACTAATTCAATACTTTAACCGTAGTCTATGCCTTACTGCTAAAAGCTACATATGTGAACGAGTAGCTTCCCATGGCCTAATTTTTATGTTAATCTCATTGCCATTTTGCTTGTATTCTTTGTATAATTAGCTCTTTGACTTTGTTCCTATTTTGCTTCAAATTAGTGTTGATTTTCGATTATATATGTGCCTCTATACCTACTTGATAGATTTTTTTTTTTTTGTTTCTTTTTCTGTTCTGGTGGTCCTTGTAAGAGAAAAATAATTCTTCGCGGTCGATTTAGCTTGTAGAAACTCTACAGACAACCACTGTTATATCTCAAAACTTCAGAGTTTGAAAATTGAATTTCCACAAATAAGCTTCGTTTTGAGTGTGTACTGTTGCAAAAGATTGATTATGTATTGAGGAGTCTAAATCTAAAATGTTGAGTGATTTAGTTTAATTGTTGAGGTGTTTTTTAATGAATCTATTGCTTGGATTCAAGAAAGAAGATATAGTCAGTTTTTTTGTTTATTAATATATAATATTGTATATGAGTGTATAAAAAGCTCTTTTTGATTTTGTATAATATTGTATATCATATTTTTGAACATTTTTGCTAAAAAAAAAAAAATAACAATATAAAGTTTTGTATATTATTATATACCGGATGTGTAATATTTTATACTAGATTGTGTTTTGGGCTAAAGATTTGTCATGTAAGTTTTAGGCTAAAAATGCCATTGTATTCTTTTGAAATTTTCCCAATCACTGAAGAATTGGAAAGGTTTGTGGGATAAAAAGATCCTCAAATAGCTCAATATATGTGCAAGTTGGAAGTCTATAGCCTTATTAAGTGAATTCTCAACCAAAGTAGTTACATTGTTGAATCCATCATTTAGAAGAAACAAACTAGACAATTTCCTCTTCACTTATATCAATTACAGAATGTAAAGAAGCAAAGGGAAGGAAATAAACTCTTTACATTTGAACTAATGAAAATGAAGATATACTAGATATTGAAGTGGAAAAAAAATGGTTTTGGTACTTATAGAAGGCCTATAACTGGTGAATGAGCAAAGATTAACTTGTCTTTGTTAGCAGTAGTACTATAACCCCAATTCTGGCAAATACTTTTCCTTCTTGGTTTTGCCTCTCCAAGCATGGTTATAATGTCTCTCATTGATGGTCTTTCTTTGGGAAGCTTGGCAGTGCAAAGAAGTGCAATTTTTAGGACATGAAGCATCTCTTCATGGACATGTTTACATTGGCCAGCTACATCAGCATCTAATGCTTCTTCTGATGCCTTGTTCTTTACTTTCCTTCTAACCCATTCTACAATGTCAATCGACTCTCCGAACAAAGGGTCTAATGGCATTTTTCCTGTTACAAGCTCCAAAAGCACCACCCCATAGCTGTATATGTCACTCTTCTCATCAACCTTCAATGTGTATCCATATTCTGCCAAACCAAAAACAACAGAGAAAGGAAAATGAGACAAGAAATGAAATAAATCTTCTTGTTAGTGGCATTATCAGGAAAATTAATGAACCTGGTGCTATATAGCCATATGATCCTGCTATCGTAGAAACAGTCTCATTCTTGTGAAGCATCATCCTTGCCAAGCCAAAATCTGCAATTCTTGCCTCAAAATCTGAATCTAGGAGAATGTTGTTGGACTTGACATCGCGATGTATGACTGGTGGATGACAATCATGGTGAAGATAAGCGAGTCCATGAGCAATACCAAGGGCAACATTGTACCTCGACAACCAATCTACGAGCATTTTTCCAGCTTCTTTTCCATGTAAAGCGGCTCCAAGATTTCCATTAGGCATGTATTCGGATAACATCATGATATCAGTCTCATTGTGAAGATAGCCTTGTAACCTAACTATGTTCCTGTGACGAAGCTTCCCTAAAAGATCAACCTCTGCAATGAGATCATCTCCTGCTTCAAGGTCTCCATCTGATCTCCACAACTTTTTAACTGCTACAACAGAATGTGGCCTCTGAATCTCAGCCTTGTAGACAATTCCATTGCCACCAATGCCTATCACATTTGACTCCTTTAGGCAAGCCAGAATATCAGTACTTGTGAAGTTAAGCCTCTGGAATGCTACAAGCCTCCAAGGCCATTCTGAGTTGTTCTTGTTGAATCGAAATTCTTTGAAAAAGCTGTTGCACAGGTACCATCTATTGTACATCCATCTCCCTGCTAGAACCATGATCCCAACAGCTAAGATAACTGAGATTCCAACAATGAATCCCACGATTATGTGATTGACACGATTCTTTCTCGCATTTGAAGTTATGGTGAGACTTTGAGAACACGGTGGAAGTATGCCACCACAAAGACCAGTATTTCCTATCAGATCATTGGGATTAATAGTCATGAGTATCCCATTTCTTGGAACTGGACCCTCAAGCTTGTTGTAGGACAGATTAAGCATTTCTAGAGCTGGAGAGCTACCAAAGTCCATTGGTATTTTTCCAACTAAGGAGTTGTTTGATAGATCAAGAATAGATAAAGTTGGCAATGTGGCAATGTGAGTTGGAATTTCACCACTGAATTGGTTGTTTCTTAGATTAAGCTTCACCAGCTTTTCACATGAAGCAACACTCTGAGGAATTTTCCCCGAGAAATGGTTGCTTGAAAGATCAAGCAAAGAAAGGGAAGGACAATCTTGGAATTGGTCAGGAATGTTGCCTTTAAGATTGTTATTGGAGACTATGAAGGTTTGCAGGCTAGGAATGGACAAAATGCTAGAAGGCAAAGATGATTCAAGGTGGTTCGAGGAGACATCGATAAAAGAAAGAGTGGTGGAGAGAGTGAAATCCACAGGAATTTCACCAGTGAGTTTGTTTTTAGCCAATTCCAATCTTTGAAGCATAGGAAGTGTTCCAAACCCAACCGGAATCATTCCTGAAAGCAGATTATTTTGGATTCTAACTCTAACGAGTGAAGAACAGTTAGACAGGCCTAATGGGATTGATCCAGAGAAGGAATTATTAAACAGAATGAGCTTTGTTAGATTGCCAGAATCACACAAGCCAGGAGGGATCTCACCTGTCAGGACATTCGAAGAAACGTCTAACCATTGCAAGGGAGATTTTTTCCCAAGATTCATTGGCAAAGAGCCATTTAAAGAATTTTTCCATAGTTCAAGTATCTCAAGATTTTCTAACTCACCAAGTTTGGTAGGAATAGGACCAGTTAAGTTATTGCACATGAGATTTAGCAGCTGCAAATTCTTCAAATCTGCTAACTCATTCGGAATCTCCCCAGTGATCTTGTTATCAGAAAGATCCAAGTAAACTAAAGATGTTATATTTCCAATTTCAGCTGGAATCTTACCTTCAAAACTGTTTTGATACAAGTACACTGTAGTCAGGTTCTTTAACTTACCTAACTCAGCTGGAATTTGTCCACTTAAAGTGCCAACAGCCAAGTCAAGATACTTAAGGCTACTCATATTACCAAACTCAGCTGGTATTGAACCTTCAAACTGATTATATCCAAGAATCATAGTCTCCACAGCCTTCAATTCACCAAGCTCACGAGGGATCTCTCCGGAAAGATTATTCCCTGATAAGCCAAGAAACTTCAAATTCTTCAGATTCTTGTAACATCCAGGGATTGAACCTTCAAAGAAACTCCCTCGAAAATCCATGACTTCGAGCAACGTAGCATTGCCAAGATCCTCAGGGAGAAACCCCTCGAAGTTATTACTTGAAACATTGACATATTTCAAATCAGGATTCGACATTCCAATACCATCAGGGAATTCGCCAACAAAGTTGTTCTGGCTCACATCAATGCTCGTCAAAGAAGTCAGATTAGCTAATGACTTTGGCAATGAAGTGGAGAAGTCATTGCAACAAAGATTAAGCAAAGATAGACTCTGAAGTCCTTGAATTTGATCTGAAACTCTGCCACTAAGATTCATATTCGACAAATCAAGCTTCTCTACATAACTTTTCGAGTTGCAAAACACACCATTCCATTTACAATGAATAGAACTTTCATTGTTTGAAAAGTTCCAATCTTTGAGACGATTCATTGGATCAATAAGACTAGACTTTATTGCTAACAACATAGAAACTTCATCCTTATTTGATGAAACAAAGAAAAAACCACTCAAAAATAACAAGCAAAACAGATGAATTTGTTTCATGGTTTGATGCCTTCAATTATCTCTCACTTATGTTACATTCTTTTTGGTTCTTGGGAACAGATTTGTATGGAAGTGATCAAAATAACCTATCCTATATGATAAGAGGAAAAAAAAAATTAGTGTGAAAATTAGTTAGTTATCATGATTAACTAAAAATGGGACCCATATCTATCTGTATGCATGTTTTTCTTTTTTCATTTTTTAAGGAGAGTAAGAATGTAATGATTAGACGCTAATGGAGGGGGATTAATAGTTATTTCCACAGAGAATTAGTATTGATTTGACATTACAGAATAAATTTAATGTTTTAGAAAGTGCATTAAAAAATAACTATAGTTAATAATAATGATAAATTAGGAAGTAACTAATAAATTATCTCTTAATTTTTTCAAAATAAATAAGTAAAAATAGACATATATTTTTAATATAATGGACAAATAAAAATCGATAAAAAAAATAATTATAATTAATAAAAGTTTGGAGTTCGTGAGATCTTGGGAAATGGGATCTGAAACAGGTATGGATTAGTACATAATGACTGTAAAGGTTTTGGAGTTATTGAGAATGGATCCGACATTAAAACATGGGGAGGAATGTGATTAATTTAATGAAAAAACATACAATTTGTTTTATTAATTTGTCTCATAATTGATCAAAGGTCAAACCATTAATTCTGAATGACAGTTTCTTTTTGTTTTGTTTTTTAATCTTTTATCATTAAAAAAAATTACTACTAATATCCTCCGTCCCATATTTTAGATTGATAATTATTGTGACTTATACTATTTTTTATGTAGTTTCCGAATATATAAATTTTATTTGAAAAATCTAAAGATTTCATGACCGAATTTATGATTAAAATAAAACTATTTGACTCTTGAGAAACGAAACATGTCACATAAATTAGGACAATAAAAGTACTATTCTTTCTGTTTCTATTTTTTTTAAGCTCAACTCGGGAGTTTCAATCCTTCTTACTTTTATAATGCCTATAATTTAATTTTTAATTTGAAAGTGAAAATTGATTACCATCCAAACAACTCTCTCGTAAATTCTACTTTTAGTTACTTCTATTTTGGAAGAGCAAAATTATTTGGGAGTCTAAACTAAAGCAACAATCAATTATGCTAGTTATCAATATTTTCTACATTGGGTTTCATCTATTATTATCATTACAACATATATTGTGTGTGTGAGGGTGAGTGTGGCCTTTGGGTATGGGATTATAGAGGTTTTAAGACTTTATTGTTTATCCCAAATTGATGTTTAGTTTGTATTATTTTTTGATATATATATATATATATATATATATATATATATATATATATATATATATATATATCAATGCTTATAAAAAAAAATAAATTATATTCTTTGTAGAGGGTGTCTCAACATGATTATACGCTTTCTAATGTATGTTGTTATATCAATTTTGTTTTCAAAAAATAATCTTCTTATCCCTTCGCATATTCAAGCTTCCACGCAATTAAAAACACTTTTTGAAAAGTATTTAATCCAGTCAAATGGTAAGGGCCGACTCTAATGCCTTAAAAAAAAAAAGAAAAGGCAAGCCCCTCAAATTTGAGGGGTCTTACTTTTATTTTTCTTTTTCTTTTTAGTACTAATAAGTTCAGGTTTTTCTTTAAAAAATCATATTCTATTTCTAGAAAATATAATACACGAAGAAAGAATTATTAGAAAAAGTTTGACGTATTCAGAGTACTATATCTCGAGAAAAAAAATAATTGTATTGATTATATTATTAACTGAAAAAGAATAATTTTTACAAAAATAAAATAAAAAAAAAAGTTATTGACAACTTTACATTTTTAAGAGTTAGAATAATAAACTTCTTTCTTAAAAAAGAAAAGGTTAAAAGCCTTCGTTTGATTTTGACTTTAGGCAATTAATGTGTTAGAGCCGCCTCCATCAAATATATTGGAGAAAGTAAAGTAAGTACTGCTGTCATTTTTATTTATTCATGTTTGAGTTGACACTCCCTTATAGAAGTAAGGCATAAACCATAGATTTCCTCTAAACTTATCTCGAAAAGTTAGTTACACGGTTCAACTATCATGACGACCTATTACACACCTTTACTATTTAAAATTGAGTTTAATATCACCCTGCTATGTGCAACACCACTCTCATAGTATGTGGTGTATTACACTCGCTGCCACATCAGAGCTACGTAAGAAATTATGTTTTTTTTTATATCTTTTTACTTTCTTTTCTTTATTACTTAACTTTTATTTTATTAATTATATCTTACACTAATTAATTTCTAATCAATTATTAAAATTCTCTAATAATTCTATCTTCTTCACTGCAAAATGGTTAAAAAGAAACTTTTAGCAATGACCACCAAGGAAATTGCCTGCAATCTGGAGTTGATTCATGGAGTGGAAGAATTCTTCCATTCCAAAATGTACCCACAAGAAGGTTGCTTTAGTTTCTTCCATTGATTGGCCATGGAAACAAAGCTTTCATTGTTATTTGTGGCAGCTTGTACTTGTAAATATTTTTCAGATTTGTGCATACATTCTTTATTCTTTGTTATTTTTCAATGTTCTTCCTAGAGATTTCTTAAAAAATAAAGATAATAGAAAAATAATTTTCTTCCATTTTCAATTGATCACTCAATACTCAAAAAGGCATGTCGAAGCCCCACCGATTGAAACCTCCCAGAATTTTACTTCTTTTTGAAGTAATTTATTTCTTGATTGTTTCTTGTATTGGTTTATTATAAGCTTAATGGGGTTTGAAGAAGATGAGGAGGCAACGTAGGAAGAAGAAGAGATGTGAGGGTGGGGTTTAAGAAATATTTTGATTTTTTTTACTTCAACAATTATCTGATGATTTTTTTTAATTATTATTATTTTTCCATGTCAGCTTTAGGGGTAAATAAATTCACTTTTAAATAGCAAAGGTGTGTAATATGTCGTCATGATAGTTTAAGTGTGCAACTGATTTTTCGATACAAGTTCAAGTGGGAATCTATGCCTTTTCCCTAGAAGTAATTAATAAAATTATAAGTTTACTATATCACCTTTTGAATATCATAAATTCAATGTATTAAAAAATGAATAGTACTTCTTAATATAAAGATAAAATAGGTAGAAAAAAGTAATTTCTCTCTTGATTTTCTAATTTAGATAAGTAAAATTGAACATCTATTTTGAATATAATGAATAACTAAAAATAAGCGGAGAGGGTACAATCTCTAGACTTTCATGTTTCATCGAAAACTATGAAATGTATAATAGATTCTTGAGCCGGTTTGAATTGGTTGTTGATCAAATTCAAAATCAAATCAATTTAATTGATTATTAAATCATTAAAGCCAAACTAGATATAACAAACATTCATTGATTTGGTAATTGCTATCGATTTTTGTTCAATTATTCGATAATTAATCATCAATTGATATAGTAACTCATATTTTTCAGATATAAATAACTAGTGGTTATCCTCACTTTGCTAAATCCGGCAAGTCAAAATAATATTTAATCAAGTGAGATTAAAAATAAATAAATTATAGCTACTTGCCACTATTCAAGATTATCACAACTCTAATGTTGAGATTTGAGACACAAAATAAAATGAAAATAGAGAGAGAAATAAAAATAATTTATGGGATGGGATGATTAGGTCAATTTTGTCAGATTTTTTTACTCAAAAACCATTATATATATATAGAATTTATCGGTTCAATTATTTTTTAATTTTTTGAACAAAAATCAAAATCAAATAAAATATTATCGATTTTCAAGAATATAGAATCAAATCAAATCAAACCTAAATAAAACTCATCAATTTGATTCGATTCAATTTTCAATTTGAATTGATTTTTAATCTAAATGCAAGTAGTTTATATATATATTGTGTGATAATTAAAGCTAGGAAATTAAAAAAAATAAGAGACTGAAACCACCAGGACCAAAAATAACGATGCATTACACTCGAAAACAAATATGAAATGAACCAAATCAAGTGGAATCCAAAAAAAAAAAAAAAGTAATAATAACCAAATGGCAAAAATAATTTTGGAATCTCTACATGTTAGGGCATGCAAAATTATTGTAATTTGTATCTATCTCTCTTCATTTGTCCCCTTTTTTAAAAAACTAAACATTTTTACATATAATATAATAAACATTATATGCAAAACAATAGAGAAGATTAGTGATTGTCGGAGTCCATAAAACAGCATTCTTCCAAATAATGAAATGACCACAATTTGCAGGTTTACTTGGTAATCACATGGACCCATCTGGCAAAGTGAATCTTATTTATTTACTTATAATAAATATAATAATAGGAAAAAAAACTTTAAAACAATTACTAGTTACTATCTCCGTTTTAATTTAAGTGTCTTAATTTAATAATTTAATTGAGTATAAAATTTAAAAAATAAGATGAGATTTTTAAGTTTTGTGGCATCAAATTATAGATACATCTAATATTTTAGATTTTGTGATCTTAAATTTATCAGGTTAAAATGTTAAAATTGATTATTATTTTTGATAAATATAGCTGAGACATTTTCTTAGGATCATAACTGTTTGGCGATGAATTTTTTTATTTTTTCCAAAAACAATGTTTGGTCATGAAAATTTCAAATATTACTTAAAGTTCTATTTGGAATTTGAAAAACATCCCAAACCTTGCTGAATTCGAATACTTTCACTTTTCCTATAATTTTTTTTTAAAATTCTTTTTATTTATATAAAATAATCTCATTAAATTATAGTTTCTTAAAATGAAAAAGTACACTCAAATAACTAAATATTAATTGCAAAAATTATAACCAAACACAATTTCAAAAATTTTAAATAAAGTGAACAAATATTTGCAATAGTATGTATAGACCATTTATGAAATCTAATTTATGATATTATATCACTATCTATTTGAAATATCATTCTTTTAAAATAAATTTGATTGTATATTTAACATAAATCAGCCAAGTTGAGTGATTTTTCTTAGTTTTTACAAAATAGAGATATAAATCATATTTTTAAAAAAATCATTCAAATTCTGAATATTCTTTCACAAGAATTATGATCAAGCACAACTATAACTCTAACTTCAAATATTCTAAATGAAGTGAATATATTTTTTTTTTTTTAAATTTTTGAGCAAGTTCTTGAAAAGGTGGATATGTGTGATAGGATATGTTAATATATTAAATAGTTATTTTCTCTCCTCTCTGAAATTAATAAAATAATAAAAATAGAAAAGGTTGGAAGCCATTAGCCATGTGAGGAGGACCTGAAGTTGCAGTAGCAGCTTCCTATTGGGAATGAATGATTGAATGAAATTATGCATTATTAGAGGGGACACTTAATACTAGCTAGACCTACATTTGCCACACTACATATTAAAGGACAGAAAAAAAAAAAATTAGAAAAGAACGATCATCTTTTAAAGATCAAGAAAAATCAAACTTTTTTATTATTTTTTTAATTTAGGAAAAAAAAAACATATTATGCTATTATTATTATTGAAACAATAGTTAGAATCCATGAGGTGGAGCATTAGGTGCCCCACATGGCTTTATACCAAAACCACTTTCAAGATTTCATCATTGAACCAATAATTATATGAGATAAATGAACCCTTTCTCTTGCAAATTGCATTTCGTTTTTCTTCTTGTTAACCTTCTTTTTGCTTTACAATATTACTCTATTGGGATAGTATATCACAAATATAATAGATTTTAGTTAAAAATAAAATAACAAAAATCAATAAACAAATTATTCAGGCTGAGACGCGGATATCTTGCTCTCTTTAAGAAGATTTCAGCCAACTGTGGTATAATCTATGCCGATCCAGCAGTATCACTCTTGGCAGAGGTGTATTCAAGATTTTGAGATGATGGGTGCACTATTACAAAAATGTTGATTTAAGATATAAATTTTACCGGTTCGACATTTAGATTTTTACTACTGAAAATATATATTGAATTAATTAAAATGCCAAAAGTACTACCAATTACTAGTTAGAGAAGTGTTATCTAACTTTAAAAAGAAAAACAAAATACGATAAATGTAAAATTCAAAATTTCTAACCTCACGTAGAGAGGTGCACCTAGTCATTACACATTATGTGATACTCCGAGTGTGGTTTTTCACATCTATATTTCAATAGTTTTTTAAAAAATGTAACACTACTATATATGATCTTGGGAGGGGAGCATGGGTTCACGTGAACCCGGTGACCCCCCTTGGATACGCCTCTGACTCTTGGCTTGTCCGGTTGTTACCTCCATGATACAATCGACCAACAATGTCGAACAATTCAAACAACTCTGGTTTAGTTGAAGAGTTATAAGCTCCACAAAAAGAACATCTTCCTTCAACATATAATTGCTCTATTTGTACAGTGAATTAGTTAAAGAGTTAGAATATTTTTCTTTTGTCTCGACCCTTTCTTTCACTACTCTAATCTCAATATAAACACAATATAGTATTCATCATCTTTTTCACTCTATGTTTTCTTTTATATTTCTTGTTAACATAACAAAGTAAGACTATCCGTATTTATAAGTGAGAAATTCTTCTTTGCAATGAATATGAGGATTATGGAGTAGTAAATCAGATAAATGAATGACCTAAATATCACATAAATTACTAAAATAATTAAGCATAATGATGGAAAATAAAGAGATAGACGCTACATGAATTATATGAAAAACTATTGCCACATTTTATTACAAACTAAATGAGAATTTTGGGGGCAGAAAGGCCATCAACAGTCAAAAGTGGGACTTACCTCACAATTTGGCTTAAGCAATATGATACACTTTAATATATCAAAATATTAATATTAAAATGTTAACCCAACATACACTTATAGTAGCAAGCTCTAAACTATATTGTACCAACTTGAATGAACTCATATAATCATCAATTAGAAGAGGGTAATTGAGTTTATTAAAAGACTTTTAAACCTTATAATCAAACCCAAAGGACTATATTCTATACATTGAAGGAACACTAAATATGCATATATCCTGGTTCTTGTGTGTGATGCATGTGCTCAATTTATAAATTAGACTATGCTTATTATTCAATAGCATATTAATGGTATATCTTAAAAGAAAAAGGAAAAACTACAGAAAGTGGAAAAATACATTATATATTAAATTAATATAGCTATAATATATTTTATTTATATTTTAGGGATATATTTATTTAATAAATAGCAAATAACACTTTACATGCATAATTTTTTTTTCCACTTTTCACGCCTTTTCTTTTCCCTAGCTCCACTTTCATTGCATTCAACCATTATCCCCAAATCACATTCATTATCCCCAAATCACCACCATTATCCTCAAATTAATTACATATCTTCGTAGTATCCATACAATCACAGTCTCGTCGCCCTTAAGTCCTTACTATCAACGATTTTGCTTGATTTTCGGAGGTTATTTGTGGTTTAGATTCATCAGGTATCTTTCTAATTCTCATTTTCTTTTTTCTCTTTTTTCATTGAAGATTTTATATAGATATATGTTTATGCTATATTCTTAGGGTTGAATTTGAAGGTTGTTTTCAATATTGCAATGTCGAAAACCAATACTCTAGGAGGATCACAAGAGTTACACATTATTCCGATAATTGCTTGGAAGGAATACCCTCATTTGATTTGTGTATAACTCAAATGCAATCACAAATTTCAAGCTTCATTGCTGCAATGGAGATAGAGAAGCAATCAAAGTTTCAAAATAACCCTATAACATTGAATCTGAATGATGATATTATAAAGGGTTGGTTCTTCTAAGAAGAAATAAGGTTCAACACTAACAGTGGATTGAAACAAAAATTGACAAAAGGAAAAGTCAAAGATGTTGTTTCTGGTAGGAGTGGAAAACATGTAGTTAATGAAGAACACGAAGAAGGGAGGGAAGAAGATCTAGAGGTTTGTATATTTTTCAATTTTTTACATTGTAGAATAAGTGTATACATTTGTACTTGCAGTGTACTAGTTTTAATATGTCATATTTCAATGAGTTTGTTCAATATTGATAGTGGTAAACCAAATGTAAATACTATATATTTTGAAACAGGACAAGGTGTTTGACCTGGCAAATAACATAAAGAGGAAAAAAGTTATAACAAAAGAGAAAAACATTCCTAACAATAGACGAAAAGTAAAAAATGTTGCTTCTAGTAGCTTTGTTGAAAGACATATTATACAAGAATATAAGGATGATGAAATTGAGGTGTTTATATTTTATTTATGAATTTATATAATGTTGAATACATATTCAATTGTTACCTCTATTGTATTATGTGTTGTATTCAATTGGGCTCTATTTAATACATTTATACATAAATACTCTTATATTGTTCATCCTATTTATAAGATTTAATGTATGTTAGACAATAGTTTGTATTCAGATGAATGTTGTGTAAGTTGAACAAGAAAGTTTATGTGGAGGATATACCGTTCAAATTATTATACTGTGGCATACTTATAAATATTGAGTACTTAGAGTGTGGCATACTTTCATGACCTACACCCTGGACGTGGCTGAAGAGTCCACAAATTGGACTCATTTAGGGCTATATTTTAATAGAAATTGTGTCCTCAAATGCTTATTTTATATCAATATCTGATGAAAACCCTTAAGTTTTAGGTATTTGAAGTTTGAAGGAAAACATTGGCACTATATCGCAAAAAGAAACGAAAAGGCTCAAAAGAATGAATAAATGAAGGCCTGAGGATTGCCAAGTCCACTTGGCGAGTCGCCGAAGGGTATTACTTCGCCTTTTGTTCTAGTGTGCTGAGCCATGAAGGAAAGGATCAAGTCGGTGGAAAAAGGGAGCGGTCGGCGCATCGCTGAGAAGTTCCGCGAGGCAGTACCATGTCGCCCAATGACCCAGAGCACGATGATGCTAAAGAATGGTGAAAGACGGCGATGAACTACATCAAAAGGCTAATCGCCGAGTTGATCGGCACTTCCGACTAATAACGTTGAATGATCTGTTGCAACATAAATCTGTGAAAACTATAAATATTAGTTAGAGTTATAGTTTTAGGTGTCGAACAATTATTATAATTTTCATATATAATAGTACTTTTTGATACTTTTACTCTAAGCTTGAGAGGATTTTGAAGACTTGAAGAACCAAAGGGTTTCATCTTCAAGATTTGGATTTAGGTCTCTTGGATTCTTCATTCTTAGCCTGTAACAAGACTTAAATCTTCATACCCATTTGAATGCAAGCTCATTTAGGTATAAATTTCTATCTCTTGATGTGTGGCTAAAATCCCAATTCTTGGGGTGTGATATAGCGAATATGGGTTAAGATAATTGTTGGGTATTACTTGCTGATAGTCTATTCATAGTTTAAATGTGATTACGTTTAGTGGTTGTGGATGAATTTAATGAATTTGTATTTGCAAATACAAGTTTATTTATGTGTTTTCGGCTTGCTTGAGAGAGAGGTTGTAAAACTAAGACCACTAGATTGATAGCCAGTGTGAGTGGATCGACATGAGGTTCAGCTCGAGAGAGTGAACCTTAGTCCCATGTCCACACACTCAGCTCGAGAGAGTGAGTGGGTTAAGGCGTAGGCTGGTCTTCATGCGGCAAGTGGGTGTTCGAGAGGAACGTATTTGAAACAGGGTAAGTTGCTCGAAAGAGAGCTTATCTAGGCTAGTCACAATTATTCTATGAATTTTCTATCAAAATCATGTACCCAATAATCTAGCTTAACCCATATTCCCGTCACATCACAAGGATCCCCTCTCATTACTTAGAAATCCTTGTTTATTTTGCTGTTTTTACTTACTAGTGACAAAACCCCATTGTTAATTGACACTCTTATGTCCCCCTTAAATTTACAATATTTTTAATCATTAATGTCTTTAGCTACGACTAGTTAGAACTAAATCTTATTTTTCTATTAATTCTCAAAACCACTCCCTTGGGAACAATCCCAACCCTTGGTTGGGTTATTATACTATTGCACGATCGTAGACACTTGCATCGGAAGTCGTGTCCTTAATTATGCAAACATTAGTGGCCCGTACTCGAGAACCATTGCTAGTCCCCAAGCGAACCCTCACTTGGATGACTATAAGCAAAAGACTAACTCAATCATACAAAAGCTTAAAAAAACTGAATTAAGTTCAATAACTCAAATACTCAATCTAAAAAAAAAGATCTAAAAACTACTTAATAGAAAAACTCAGAGTTTGTAAAAACAACTCAAAGAATATATATACTAAAAACTACTCAACTTTGTCTATCTATGAAGCCTCAACTATTATAGAAGGATATCAGAACAAGACCCACGACATCTCAAAACTACTATGTAACACCCGCATCCGAAAGAGGAAAGTTAACATATTTCAGAACTCCCAGGTGCCATCCACGAGGGCAAACCACGGCCCATGGTATGGGCCACAGACAATAGGTGAGTCCGTGGATGGGTACCTTAGTAAATGTCCAGGCATGGACCACAGCGAAACTTACAAACCATAGGTCGGTCCACGCCCCGTGGTGCAGTGGCCGCATATCAGGGCCAAAATCTCTGAATCTACTGACGAATGTGCAGGACGGACCGTAGGTCCACCCACAATCCGTCGATGGAGGTGTCATGGGTTGAGGAAAAAGTCTCTAACCACCAACCACAGTTCACGTAGATAGACCCCATCCACGGCCCGTTGAGTGGGTCCGTAGGTTGGTAAGTCGGTGATAGTTGACAGTTGACTTAGGGGAAGTTGGGCTTTTCCCTAATTAATTAGTTCCTATACTATGTCATTTTGCCTATATTTATAACCCCTATATAAGCCTTTTTACCCCCAAATTCACCCCATTTAATTTATTCTTCCAAAATCCCAAAAGAAAACCAAAACCTCCTCTCAAATATTCTATCTTTAGAACTTGAAGAAGAAGAAGATTCAACTAGGGTTAAGGGTTCAAATTCTCCATTGAAGGCTAGTGATTAGAGTCAAGTTATGGTAGCTTTCATCCATGGATTCCTTCCACCCATGGAGTCCCTATTAAGATTATTGATCTTAATGGTTTAATTATGTCTAAATATGCATGAATTGATGTTTTACAATGTTTTTATGATGCTTTCCCTATGAACTCATGCAAACCCCCATGTTTTCCAAATTGTGATCTCATAGAATTGGGTCATTGATTATGAAAGAGGAGTTTTATGATCTAAATCATGAAGTAATAGAATTACATGATTTTGTGATAAAACCCCTATCTAATGTTAGAATTCTTGATTTGGTGATTGAAAGTAGCTTTGAATCTTGAAAGGGTAAAGTATGAATTTTATGCATGATCTTATGAAACCTATGTAAATGCTTTAAGGGTGATTTGAGAGTAAAGTGACAATGTTGTTGTGTTGTTGAAAGGTTATTCTCATAAAACACTTACAACCATGATGTGAAAAGTTTTATCACATAAAAAGGGTTCTTCGATTGAAAGGATCTTCTCACCTAATTGAATCAATGAATAAGAGCTATCCTAATGAACTAACTTTGATTGATAAGATGACATGTCTTTCCATGAATAATGAGAATAAGTAAGTGCTTAGCACCGAGTGGATATTGACATTGAGATGGAAGCTCTCTCGTTCGTAGAGGTTGGGTTTCTAGAAGAAGTCTCATGAGATGGAAGCTCTCCCATTAGTAGAGGCCGAGTTTCTAGTAGGAGTCTCCTTATCCCATAACTATGTGCCCCCATAGGTTGATTAGCTAGTGCATCCACTTAAGCTTGATGTTCATGGTTCTACCTTAGGAAAGTAAAACAACCCTTTTCATTGTGGGAGACACCGGGTGATCATGTTTTAGCTCACATGGTCTCTATGTCGGTTAATGCTAATTTTTCCACAACAAGATGATTGATGAACTAAGGTTACTTAAAGAAGTATCTCACATCTTTTCAAAGTTTTAATGTTGATTTAGCTTGCATTGACCATGATGGTTTGACTTGTATTTTTTAACCATCTTACATCATGTTTTGTTGGTCAAATTGCATATCATGAAATGAAATGTCCTTCTTAGCATGTTTTAAATGTTTTTATGCATAGATATCATACTTAGTGTATTTTTGTACTAATGCATACTCTTGCCTACATTTTCCCCAAATGTAGGGTCCGATATGCAGGGTTTTCATTCTAGTGGATAGAGCTTGGACTTTGATTTTTTTTCCAGCTTGGTGAGTCCTCATGGTTCAAGGAAAGATTTCTCGTATTGTAGTTTCACTTTCATATTTCCTTTTTGAACATTATATATGGGCTAGACCTACCTTCATTCTATTGTAAAAGATGGCTATGTTAAGATATGTGTTAGACTTCCACTTTTCTATCAAAACTCTTTTTGACTTAGATGTTGTTTTATTCTTTATTATTCTAGTACTTTATGTTATGATATGCTAAGTGGCTTATATGAATTTCTTTGGGGTTCTGTATGCCATGTTACATCTAGGGGGTACCCCTGGGTCGTGACAAATTTGGTATCAGAGCACAAGGTTTAGAATGGTCCGAGGATGTCTCATAAGCTATGTCTAGTATAATCTTGTTCACAAGTGTAAAGCATGCCACATTTATGAATGAGAGGATACAAGATGATTAGGAAACTCCTTTTCTTTCATTACTCTAAAGTCGTGCCATAGAGTTTAACTCTATTAAGTCTCTCTCGTAATCCTTATCCTATATTTTTCAGGATATGTCTACTCAAATGGCTTACACTAGAAGAAGTGTGAGGGAGAATGTGGAACAAGAAGCTCCACCTCAAGTTCCGGTCGATCCTTTGGCCAAACAAGTTACAAATGCGGAGTTTAGATCGGCTTTTCAAGTATTGGCTTAGGCCGTGACGGCTCAAGCCAATAGAGAGGTGGTAGTCCCTGTGAACCCAAATGTGGGTACGACGGCTTCAAAAGTGAGGGATTTTATGAGGATAAACCCTCTAGAATTTCATGGCTCCAAAGTTGAGGAAGATCCTCAAGAGTTTATTGATGAGGTCTATAAGGTACTTGCTATCATGGGAGTGACTATGGGAGAGAAGATGGAATTGACCATTTACCAATTTAAAGGTATTGCTCAAGTGTGGTACAATCAGTGGAAGGAGGCAAGACCGGTTGGAATGGGTCCCGTAGAGTGGGAAATGTTTAAATCAACTTTTCTTGATAGGTTCTTTCCTCTTGAGATGAGGGAAGCAAAGGTTCTTGAATTCATCAACATTCATCAAGGAAGTATGAGTGTGAGGAAGTATGCTCTAAAGTTCACTCAATTGTCCAAATATGCTCCAACAATGGTTGCGAATTCAAGGGCTAGAATGAGTAAGTTTGTGTCGGGGGTTTCTGAAGTGGTGGTTAAAAAGTTTTGTACCACCATGCTTATTGGTGACATGGATATCTCTCCTCTCATAGTGCAGTCATAACACATTGAAGAGAAGAAACTCAAGGAAAAGTCTAGAGAGGTAAAAAGGGCGAAGACCAGTGATTGAAATTTCTCATATTCTAGATCCGATGGATATGGTCATCCTAAGTTTCGTCAAGGTTTTTCCTGTCAAGGTTCCTCTAATGCTCCACCTAAGTTTAACAAGGATACGGTGTCTAACCCTAAACCTCAAGGAGGGAATGGTGGTGGTTCTTCTTTGGCTAGGTCTATATGTGCTAAATACAGGAAGAAACATGATGGTAGGTGCTTAGTCGGCACGATGGTTGCTTTAGTTGTGGAAAGAGTGGTCACAAAATGAGAGATTGCCCCATGCTCATGGCAAAGGAAAGGGAAGGCAAGAAAACTCCTCCTAGTGGTTTGAATTCCAATGCTCCAAAGCAAAACCACTTCTATGCTCTCCAAACCCGAGCTGACCAAGAGAGTTCTCCATATGTAGTGGCCGGTATGTTAAAAGTCTTTCATCCCGATGTATACACTTTACTTGATCCTGGTGCTACTTTGTCATTTGTGAAACCATATGTGGCCAAGAAGTTTGATGTGCTCCCCCGATGTATTGTTAGAACCTTTTTCGGTCTCTACTCTTGTTGGTGATTCTATGGTGGCTAAGAGGGTTTATAAAAAGTGTCCCATTTCCTTGTCCCATATAGTTACTCTTTTAGACTTGGTAGAACTTGACATGTTGGACTTTGATGTCATTCTTGGGATGGATTGGTTGCATTCTTGCTATGATTCCATATATTGTAGGACTCGAGTAATCAAATTTCAGTTTCCAAATGAGCCTATCCTTGAGTAGAAGGGGGGAAATTCTATGCCTAAAGGTCAGTTTATCTCTTATCTTAGAGCTAGAAAGATGATCTCTAAAGGTTTCATTTACCATCTTGTAGGGTGATGGATGTAGATTCAAAAATCCCTACTCTTGAGTCGGTTTGCTTAGTTAATGAGTTTCTAGAAGTTTTCCCCGATGATTTACCCGGTATTTCTCCCGAGCAGTAAATAGACTTTGGTATTGACCTTCTCCCAAATATCCAATATATCTCTACTTCTCCCTATAGAATGGATCCAGTGGAATTTAAGGAGTTAAAAAATCAATTAAAGGATTTGTTGGATAAGGGCTTCATCCGACCAAGTATCTCTCCATGGGGTGCTCTAGTTTTGTTTGTAAGAAAGAAAGATGATTCCATTCGTATGTGTATTGATTATCAACAGTGGAATAAGGTGACCATTAAGAATAATTATCCTAGACGATTTATTTGATCAACTTCAAGGGGCCAGTTATTTCTCTAAGATCAATCTTTGTTTGGGTTACCACCAATTGAGGGTGAAGGATAGTGATATTCTGAAGACAGCTTTTCTAACCCGATATGGTCATTTTGAGTTTTTGGTGATGTCGTTTGGGTTGACCAATGCTCCGACGGCATTTATGGATTTGATGAATAGGGTGTTTAGAAAATACCTTGATATGTTTGTAATTGTGTTTATCGATGATATTTTGATCTTGTCAAGAAGTAAGGAAGAGCATATTGACCATTTGAAGTTTGTGTTGCAAATTCTTAAGGACCAACAACTTTTTGCAAAGTTTAGCAAATGTGAATTTTGGTTAAGGTCCATAGCTTTCATTGATCATATTATGTCAAGCAAGGGTATCGAGGTAGCTCCAAAGAAGTCGGATGCTGTCAAGAGTTGGCCTAGACCTCTATCCGCTTAAGATATTAGAAGCTTTTTGGATTTGGCTGGTTAATATAGAAGGTTTATTGAGGGTTTTTCCTCCAATGCTTCCCCTTTGACTCAAAATAAGGCTAAATTCATATGGTCGGAAGCTTGTGAGAAAATTTTCCAAGAGTTGAAGGATAGACTTACTTCCGCTCCGGTGTTGACCTTGTCGGAAGGTACACATTGCTTTGTGGTATATTTGAAGCATTTAGAGTTGTGTTGGGATGTGTGCTTATGCAAAATGGTAAAGTTATTTCCTATGCTTTAAGGCAACTTAAGATCCATGAGAAGAATTATCCTACCCATGACCTTGATTTAGCGGCGATCATTTTTGCCTTAATGATATGGAGGCATTATTTGTATGGGGTTCATGTTGATGTTTTCACCGATCATAAGAGCTTGAAATATGTATTTAATCAAAAGGATTTGAATCTTCACCAAAGAAGGTGGCTATAATTATTGAAGGATTATGACATGAGTATACTTTATCACCTCGGTAAAGCAAATGTGGTAGCGGATGCTCTTAGTTGACTATCAATGGGTAGTGTTTCTCATATTGAGGATGAAAAGAAAGAGTTGGTTCAAGATGTTCATAGATTGTCCCGATTAGGTGTTCAACTAGTGGATTCCACCAAGGGTGATGTTATGGTTCATAATGAGTCTGAATCATCTTTTGTGATGGACGTGAAGTCTAAGAAAAATCTTGATCCAATTTTGGTGGAATTGAAAGAGGCGGTACTCAAGAAGTCCGTTGAGACTTTCTCCCAAGGGGGAGATGGGGTGCTTAGATACCAAGGTTGGTTATGTATTTTGAATATTGATGACTTAAGGGAACAGATCTTGGCAGAAGCCCATAGTTCTCGATATTCTATTCACACGGGAGCCACCATGATGTACCGTGATTTGCGGGAGATCTATTGGTGAAATGGGATGAAGAAGGATATTACGGAATATGTGTCTAAGTGTCCTAATTGTCAACAAGTGAAGGTTGATCATCAAAGACCGGGAGGTTTATCCCAAGATAGTGGTATTCCTACATGGAAATGGAAAGATGTTAATATGGACTGTACATTAGGGTTGCCACGTACTCGGCAACAACATGCCTCGATTTGGGTAATAGTGGATCGGATGATTAAATTTGCTTATTTCATTCCCGTCAAGCTCTTCTATTCAGCGGAAAAATATGATAAGTTGTATTTGAGAGAGATGGGAAGGTTTCATGGAGTGCCTTTGTCCATTAATTTTGATCGAGGTACCCAATTTACTTCTCAGTTTTGGAAGTCATTTCAAAAGGGTCTTGGTACAAAAGTTAAGCTTAGCACAAATTTTCATCCCCAAATTGATGGGCAAGCGGAGCATACTATTCAGACTTTGGAAGACATGTTTAGGGCTTGTGTGATTGATTTTAAGGGTAATTGGGATGGCCATTTGATATTAATTGAGTTTGCTTATAATAATAGTTATCACTCGAGTATCGATATGGCTCCATTTGAGGCCCTCTATGGTATGATGTGTAGATATCTTATAGGATGGTTTGAGGTGGGTGAAGTTGCTTTCATAGGTCCGAAATTGGTACATGAGGCCATATAGAAGATTCGACTAATTAGAGAGAGATTGAGAACGACCAAAAGTCGGCAAAAGTCTTTTGCCGATCATAGAAGAAGGGATCTTGAATTTGAGGTTCATGATTGGGTTTATTTGAAAATCTCACCTATGAAGGGTGTAATGAGATTTGGGAAGAAAGGGAAACTTAGTCCCTGTTTTGTAGGCCCATACCAATTTTGAGGCGTATTGGTAAGGTTGCGTATAAGCTTGCTTTGCCAAATGAGTTGGCATCGGTGCATCCGGTTTTCCATGTCTCCATGTAGAAGAAATGCATTGGGGACGCAACATCTATAGTTTCCTTAGAAGGTTTGGAAGTTAAAGAGAATATTTCTTATGAAGAGGTTTCAGTTGAGATTTTGGACCGGCAAGTCAAGAAGTTGAGAAATAAGGAAGTTTCTTCCATAAAAGTGTTATGGAGGAATCATTTAGTTGAGGGTGCTACTTGGAAGGCCTAGGCCGAGACTGATATGATGTCCTAATATCCTCATCTCTTTCTTTCTACTCCTACTCTATCTTGAGGTAATGAGTTCCTCTTGTTTGTTTTATATGTTGGGGTCCATGTGTGATTTATGTGTTTCCATGATTTCCTTATGATTATGCATGTTCAAGAGAAAGCTAAAGTTTTGAAAGAAATAACTTATATGGTTTATTTTCCTCATGTTGTTATGCATTGAGTATGAGTTGCCTAAAGACTTCATGAGATGATTGTTGAACATGCATTAGATATGCTTTTTGAGAATGAATTACATAAAGGCTCCATGATATTGTGTTGAGTATGTTCTTAGCTTGGAGAAGTAGTTCCTCCTTGAACATGAGAAATTTTGAAATTTCATACATATTGGGTTGCTAGATGTAGTTCTCACTCCCTTATGTTGCATTTGCATATGTTGAATTGAAGTTGATGTTTCCTCCTTATTTCTATGCATTGTATGCATAATGGGTAGATAGAGTTAGTTCAACCCTCTTATGTTTGAGAACGTCCTAGCTTGGAGTCAAAAGTTCCTTCTTGGTTTCATGCATTTCATTGTTAGGTTGGGTTGTTAGTTTCTCTCCTACTAGTTTAGAACCAGTTTAAATCTCATTCGAGGACGAATGATTCCAAGGGGGAGATATTGTAACACCTCGTATCCGAAAGAGGGAAGTTAACAAATTTTAGAAATCCCAGGTGCCATCCACAAGGGCCAACCATGGCCCGTGGTATGGGCCACGGATCGTAGGTGAGTCCGTGGATGGGTAACTCAGTAAATGTCCAGGTATGGACCGTGGTGGAACCTATGGACCGTAGGTCGGTCCACACCCCGTGGTCCAGTGATCATAGGTCCACCCACGATCCGTCAATGGAAGTGTTGTGGGTCTAGGCAAAAGTCTCTGACAACCAACCACGGTTCACCAGGTACGGTCCATCCATGGCCCGTCGACTGGGTCCGTATGTTGGTAAGTCGGTGAAAGTTGACTGTTGACTTATGGGCAGTAGGATCTTTTCCTAATAAATTAATTCCTATACTATGTCGTTTTCCTATATTTAGAACCCCTATATAAGCCTTTTAACCCCCATATTCACCCCACTTAATTCATTCTTCCAAAATCCCAAAATAAAACCAAAACCTCCTCTCAAATATTCTCTCTCTAGAACTTGAAGAAGAAGAAGAAGATTCAACTAGGGTTTGAAGCTAAGGATCCAAGTTCTCCATTGAAGGCTAGTAATTGGACTCAAGGTATGGTAGCATTCACCCATGGGTTCCTTCCACCATGAAGTCCCCAAATTCCTCTATTTCAAATTATAGAATTCCCCAATTAGCTAGGGTTTTCTTCAATCACAATGGGTTCTTTTGATTATTTCTCTTAATGGTTTAATTATGTCTAAATATGCATGCATTGGTGATTTACAATGTTTTTATGATGTTTCCCCTATGAACCCATGCAAACCCCCATGTTTTCGTAGTTGTGATCTCATAAAATTGGGTCAGTGATTATGAAAATAGAGTTTTATGATCTAAAGCATGAAGTAATAAAATTACATGATTTTATGATAAAACCCTATCTAATGTTAGAATTCTAGATTTAGTGATTGAAAGTAGCTTTGAACCTTGAAAGGGCAAAGTTTGAGTTTATGCATGATCTTATGAAACCTATGTAAATGCTTTAAGGGTGCTTTGAGAGTAAAGTGCCAATGTTGTTGTAGTTGTTGTGTTGTTGAAAGGTTATTCTAATAAAACACTTACAACCATGATGTAAAAGGTTTTATCACATAGAAAGGGTTCTTTGGTTGAAAGGTTATTCTCACCTAATTGAATCAATGAATAAGAGCTATCCTAATGAACTAGCTTGAATTGATAAGATGATGTGTCTTTCCATGAATAATGAGAATAAGTACGAAAATACTATTCTGTGGGAATTATGCTTAGCACCGAGTGGATATTGACAATGAGATGGAAGGTCTCTCGTTACTAGAGGCCGGGTTTCGAGAAGAAGTCTTATGAGATGGAAGCTCTCCCATTGGTAGAGGCCGGGTTTCTAGTAGCAATCTCCTCATTCCATAACTATGTGCCCCTATTGGTTGATTAACTAGTGGATCCACTTAAGCTAGATGTTCATGGTTATACCTTAGGCAAGTAGAACAACCCTTTTTAATGTGGGAGACATCGAGTGATCATATTTTAGCTCACATGTTCTCTATGTTGGTTAAGGATAATTTTCCCACAACAAGATGATTAATGAACTAAGGTTACTTAAAGAAGTATCTCACATGTGTTCAAAGTTTTAATGTTGATTTAGCTTGCATTGACTTTTACTTGTATTTTCTAACCCTCTTATATCATGCTTTATTGGTCAAATTGCATATCATGAAATGAAATGTCCTTATTAGCATGTTTTAAATGTTTTTATGCATAGCTATCATACTTAGTGTATTTTTGTACTAACGCATACTCTTGCCTACAATTTTCCCAAATGTAGGGTCTGACAGGTAGGGTTTCCATTCTAGTGGTTAGCTTGGACTTTGATTCTTTCCGAGCTTGGTGAGTCCTCATGGTTCGAGGACGGATTTTCCTTATTGTAGTTTCACTTTCGTATTTCATTTTTGAACATGATGTATGGGCTAGTCCTACCTTTATTCTATTGTAATAGATGGCTATGTTGAGACATGAGTTAGACTTCCGCTTTTCTATCAAAACTCTTTTGGACTGAAATGTTGTTTTATTCTTTATTATTCTAGTACTTTATGTTATGATATGCTAAGTGGCTTATATGGAGTCCTTTGGGGTTCTATATGCCATGTTACTTCTACGGGGTACCCCTGGGTTGTGACATACAATTTGTAAGATAAAGGTAAAGTCCTTCGGAATATGAAAGGGCTCACCAAAGCTGACTGGAATATCACATGACCTCAATGAAGCGCTTGTTGATGATCCTGAATACCTGTATCTGCATCATGAAACGATGCAGGCAAAATGGCTTAGTACATGGAATGTACAGGCATGTAAGGGGAATTCTAAAGCATAAACATAAGCTTGAACTTGACAAAAAGGAAACATGTTTACCTCTTTTCAACTCACTCAACCAAACTCAACTCAAGAATAAGATACTCAACTCAAAGATTAGATACTCTACTCAAAGATTTGCTACTCAACTCAAAGGTACTCAACTTCAGGTACTCAACTCTGGATACTCAACTCAAGATAAAGGAACAATACAAGATGCAATATATGGAAAAGTTTTAAAATAATAGATAGCAACTCAATGTATTGAAGAATATAGTAACAACTAAATTTGTATATAAAAATACAATATAACTCTGTGGGAGATTCTCTAATCGACAACCATCACTATGAGTTATGTGATGATACAACGTCTTGCCTACGCTGTTAGAATTGTCTTACACCATGCCGGAGTATAGAACTCTTCAACTTAGTGGATCCACTCGTCTATGATAAAAAACATTAAGGAATCATCTAAAAAGTATGACCCTTTCTACCCACGTTGTCTACATGGTTTATGGGGACTTTGAGTTATCTGAACTCGTCCTCATATCGGTGCTCAATACTACTCCCAAAATGTAAGTAGATCATATGTTTAAAAACATAACTCTTTCTGTGGTTTGAGATTATTACTCAAAATCTTTCTCTTAAAAGAGACGATACTTCAACTTCTCAAAACTCTTTTGGAAATCTCAGTTTCCTCTCATCTTAAATGTAAAAACATTAACTCTTGGGAATACTTAGTTCCCATATATTATTTTAAAGAAAATGAACTCAGCTCTACTCTTCCTCAACTCAGTGCTTAAGTCTTTAAAATAATTTTTGAAACAATTTGTAAAAATACTACTTAATATAGATGTGGACAACTCAATTATGGACGTGAACGACTCAATTTAAGGTTTTCAATAACCATGCATAGAACTCAATACTTGGAACTCAACAACTCTAAAGCTCAAGGAGTCAATGATACTACTCATCTGAAGAATGCTCGACTCAGAGGGTTCATACGAAATTTTGGGCATGAGCTACTCAACATAAGGGATTAATGATACTGCTCATCTCAAGTCTGCTCGACTCATAGGGTTCATGCGGAATTATGGGAATGAACTACTCAACTCAAGGACCTTCATGGGTAACATGTAGTATTCCCATGATTAGAGATATAATCTCAAAAGGATTAGGAACTCAATACTTAAGACGTAGAACTTGAAGATATTACTCCTCTCAAAGATACTTAATTTATGGAGTTCATGCGGAATTATGGGCATGAACGACTCAACTCGAGGGTCTAAATAACAATATGAAACTCATGTATATGAATATTCTCATTCTCACACTTACTTCCTTAAAACTTAGCTCAAATCAATAATTGATCTCAAAGGATTCACAATTGAACTGAACGACTTTCTTGAACTCTACTCTTAACTCTTTCTTGAATTTGAATTATGAATTCAAGAGTTAATTCATGATATGAAGGATCTTGATTATAGTGTAGACTCATGAATACATTATCCTCACTCTCATGCTCACTTACTTGAGTCTTGAAACAAGTTATTTTAAATTGTAGAAGACTTCTTAAAAAGACTCAGAGGGACTTTCTCAAACAACTCTGAAGAACTCTCAAGACTTGACTCTTAAATCTAACTTGAATTTGAATTATGGATTCAAGGTTATGATTCATGTTATGAATGATTCTAGATGTTTAGAAGTAGTTTAGAGTGTATAGAATCGATAGGTCTTAAAGGTACCCTTTTAAAAGACTCAGATGGGCAAAAAGACGGAGGAGGGGTGGGGGCAGGCGACCCTGGTGCACTGAGTGGCACAAGGTGCCAGCCCTCTACCTACAGAGGTGTTGTTGGGGTGCACTGGCTGGCATAGGCGCTAGGCCCCAACCATAAAACCCCAATGACTTTTCTTTCTCATTTTCTAACCCTAAATCACCTAGAATCGAATGGTTTCTTCCCCAATCACTTAGATTCAAATACCCAACCAAAGTACACAAGAATCTACTAAAAACAACTCTTAAAATTCATACAATTATCTCAAGAACTTATTGAAATTCCAACAAAACAAGATTTAGAATGTACCTTCAAGAACACTTATCAAGAACTCATCAAGAACTTAAATCCTTAAATTTCAAAAAACAAATTATGCTGAATTAATCATGATTGGCACGTGGGTGAAAGAAACCAATACTATGGAAGCTTACATACCTCTTAGGGATCAAACCCTTGGTGAAACCCGCAATGAAACCTCAAGAACTTGACGAAACTGTGACTTTTCTCCTCTTTTCTCTTCTTGAACAGTTTTCTAAAACCCTAGTGTCTATTATGATTGTGTAAACTGAACCAAATCAGTTTAGACCTAATTACTAAAAATGAATTAAATATGATAGAGTAAGGAAAAGACCAAAATAGCCCTCTTAAATTCGGGTAACTTTACTTAAATAGGCAGCCTGACTTCAAACGAGCATATCTCCCTCATACGAGCTCGAAAATTAGCAAACTTGGTGGCGTTGTAAAGAGGACTCAGAGATATTTCATTTGATATCTTATGGGTCTTCTAACTCATCCTGTACTGAAAGTTATTGTCATTTGAAGTTGACCTGAAACTTAAAAAAACTAAGGAATGACTTGAATGAATTCTCTTTAATTCTTTTTAGAACTAAAGGTGCTATATTTAGTGACCTGACCTTAATACTTAAGAAATTTTTAATTCCTTGGAAAAATCCTACTCACAACGAAGGATGGTTCGAGTCTTAGTTCAAAATTTTTTTGGGATATTACAGATACTTATACATATTAAATACCTTTAGTGTACTTGGGGTTATTTTGTCATTCTATTTTTTGAAAATGTAAGTGGTTAATGTAAAGTAATGATAGTTAAATGAATACTTGGATACTTTTCAGACTATTATTAGCATCAAGTATATTTTGTGTCACTACCTCTTTTATTTGAGTATGTTGTTTCTTATGTATGCATTGAATCAAATTATATGTTTTAGATTTGTGTTTGGCTATTACCAGATTCCTAAAGTGTTGGTTAGTTTTAAGAAGTTATTAATGTAAGGTAAGCGCAGTTTCATATTATTGTATTTCCACATTACAACGAATCAAATTTTATGTGTTAAATCACCCGATTGAACCCCCGCTCATGCAGGTTTATGTAAACCATAAGATAGTTACATATTTGAAGGGGAAGCTTATATTGATCCAATTCAATCTATTCAAAGATACATGTTTTGGATCATATACCAAAATGCAATTGTCTGAAGCGAAACCACAAATCTTTAGGTGTTTAATGGTAAATTGGAGGATAATTCCCCAGATGAACTGTTCTTTCGTATAAATCATGCCACACTCCATTTCGGTAATGAAGAATTTGCCATCATTACTGGTTTGAACTGCTTTGCCGATGAAGATGATTTCTTATTTGACACAAGCGAGGCGAACATAAGCATCGTGCAGTACTTTGAGGGTAAAAACATTATCCAAAGGGCATAGTTGATTAGTAACTATAAAAACAAGGTATAGGGTGATGGGAATGATGATGATGTTGTTAAAATTGTAATTATGTATTTTATCAGTACGTTCATCTACTCTGGTGAGAAATAGAACTCATCAATTACAAGGATACAATTTGATCTAGTTGAGAGCGGCTGGTACCATGAATACCCGTAGGAAAAAGATTTTTTCTCCAAATTGGTCAAAAGCATAACAAAAAAAATGGATGCCAAGAAAAAGTATTACATAATTGATGATATGCCTCTTGCTATGCAAGTTTTGGCTATATGAATGTTGTTCTGCTATTGATCCGAATATTGCTGAAAATAAGGCCAATTGTATTCCCAGACTGGTTAATTGGAGGACCAGAAACAATAGAATACATTACGAATTCCTCATGGAAGGAATGTTTAGTGATAACGGGAGTCCGGTAATTTAACATATTTTCATTATTCAATTAAATTATTCGTACACATATTGTTTTCTTTTAATATACCTATTAAGTATAAATGTTTATTGCACAATTAAAATATAAAAACATTCAATCTTCACTTAAAGAGATTACATTTTATTAGCTTCCAGCAAAAAATGATGTGATCCCCAAAGATGATGTTCACTTGTATTGATCATGGTTTTATGACTTATGATTTGTAACTCTCAAAATACATGTTTTAGCTTGATTATTGCATGCTTATTAAAATGTCCCTTTTTAGCATGATTTAAATGTTTTATGCATGACTATCACACTTGGTACATTGTTTTGTACTAACGCATACTCTTACCTACATTTTCCTAAATGTAGGGTCCAATAGTCAAGGTCATCAGCTTCAGGGCTAGAGGTTGACTTAAGATTTTTTGAGCTTTGGTGAGTCCTCATGCTTCGAGGAAGAACTTTCATTATTTTAGTTCCTTTTCTTGTATTTCACTTTTGGACATAATTTATGGGCTAGGCCCAAATTTTATTCTATTGTATTAGATGGCTATGATGAGACAAGTGTTTTAGACTTCCACTTTTCTTTTATAAAAAACTATTGGACTTGGACTATTGTTTTACTCTGATTGTTCTATTTCTTATGTTATGAGAGCTAAGTGGCTTTGTATGGGGTCCTTCGGGGTTCTATACGCCATGTTACATTTAGGGGGTACCCCTGGTCGTGACAATTTTGATGTTGGGATACATATTAGACAATGTAAGTATTAATTAGTGTTCAACTCCGATAAAATTATTTATGCGCGGAAATCTGAAGAATATACTTTATTTTTTCCATTTCATTTCAGACAGGAGACGTGAATGATTTACAAAATAATGGAGTCGAACAACCATAGTCACAATTTGAGTTGCACGATGTTTTGTTACCTAGCCTCGACACAATTAATCTCGAAAAGAGTGTTGTGGTTCATCCAAAGGCTGTTGTTAATGATAATACACATGATCAAGTTCAAAGGATCAGACGACCTGGTCGTTTGAATTGTTCTCCATACTCAACCAATTTTGGATCCTCATCTGGTAATTAATCTTCCTTCAGTATGCGTGGTTTCACGCCAAAGTGATGAGGCAACAAAAATATAATCTATGTTTTACCATTTGTATGTCTTTATACACAAAATTTCAGGCAGCTCTTCCAATGTAGTAAGAATTTATGAAAAGATACATCCCTTAATTGTTTCTGACTTCATACGAGGTGATCGTTTTGATGATTACACAATGTGATTTCATGAAGGTCTCCTTGCTAGGCATATGAATAAGTAAGTATTTTATTTCGTATGATTATCAACTGTACGCATAATATACTTAAATTATCATTCTATTTGTTTTCTAAAGGATGCATAATGAGGATCAGTATAAGAAGAAAAAAACAGAATTGATAGTTGATATGGATTTGAGTATTCATTTAATATCAAAAAAGATTTGGTTCTAATTTCTGTCTTATGATAAACAACTTCTGAAGAGGTAAAAGTATTTCATTGATACGTAAAAGATATTGTTTCTATTAGAAGTGGTGCACATACATTTATTATATTTATTCTTTTAACAACATATTGATGTGGTTGTATATTATTTGTATTCAAAAAGTAAGTACAACATCAATAGTCGCTGCAGATAACTATTATTGACTGTCTGTTCAAGTAAAAATTTGCTGAAATATATGCTGCGTATGCTTAAATTGGAAGTGAATTATGTGTTGTAAATGTTGAAAGCGACATACATGATTACAAAAGTGGGTATAGGTTGATAGCTTCCACCCCATGTAATACACTCGAAAGTGTGTTCATACCAGTGAATGTGGAGCAGAGAAATCACTGGGTATTGGCTGTTTTGTCAATAGCTGAACGACACATTTATGTTTATGACTTATACAGAGCAACATGTCATGACTCTTATGTTAGGGATGAAATTCAAAAGCTTGATCAGCTTCTGGCAATGTATGTGTCAATGGAGTTTGCCAATAATTCAGATGATACACAAGATCAGCACATTGCATACGACGTGATGTATGTGGAGGATATACCTCAACAGGAATCATATGGCTTGTAAGTATAGAAAAATAGTCTCTTAATATACTTCTAAAACCTGACCCTGGTCTTCTTTAAGTTTATGATATTCCCCGCTCGTCTGAGCTTTTGTAGGCCGAAGCAAATACTTAGATGAGGAGAAGTCAGAGCAAAAGTCAAAAGAAGAAGGACAAAGAAGTCCCATTAGGATTACTTGGAGGCTACCCTAATACCCTAATCCATGCCTATATAATTTAAAGAGGGAAAATCGTTTTCATGGAAAACCCTTTTCGCTCCGCTTAGCCTTATCCACCATCTAGGGGTATTTTAATGATAGGTTCCACAGGAATTGGACAATATCTTTGTAACACCTCAAAACTTATCAGACCTGAATAATAGAAATTTGGTGAACCACGGTAGGGTTCAAGGACTGTGAGAGGAACCATAGTCTATTGACCTGCTTGTGGCTCACACCCACCCAGCAGTGGTGGACCATAGAGCCCTTCACAGGCCGTGGAACACCACACGAGCAGTGGGAAGGCTTGTGGAGGAGGAAGAATCACCCAAGGCTTAGGTATTATACCACGGATCCCTCAACAGGCCGTGGTCTTGATGACAGGACGTGGTGAGGCTCATAAAGCTAAACTAATAAACCCCAGCCCCAAGTGAAGAACCATGGTGGCCTTCACGGTCCGTGGTCCTTCACACAGTATGTGAAGTGGACCGTAGAGGGGAGTGTCCAAAACTAGTAAACCCTGGCCAGCAACCACGACCCACTTGACGGGCGGTGGTCTCTTTGATGGTTAGTCAGTAGCTCTGTGGAAGGCCCCCTTCAGATTTTAAGTTGGAGTTATTTTGGTCTTTTCCCCTATGCGTTGGACACCTAAACTACGTCGTTTTACTCATTTTAATCCTAGTAATTTAGTCAAAACTTACCCTAAACGATTATTCACCAAAATTAACCAAAACTTAGAGAAAAAAGAGGAGAAAGAGTCGACCAACCCTCAAGAACAAATAGGATATTTTCTTCAGTTGCATCCCTAAAATCGGAAGATTTCTTAGTGAATTTTATCACCAGGTATATGGGATTTCACTTGTGGGTTCCTTTCATCCACTAGGTCCCTATAATTCAATCGATTTTTAATTCTCTATATCTTGTTTAGACCTAGAGTTTCTAAAACCTTGGATAATTGTTGTGACTTAGCTGTTGTAGTATTCCTCATTGAATTATCATGTTTTCTTGGAAAGTTTGCTTAGTTCCTTGCGTGAAACTCAGAACCCTAGTTGTGTAGATTCTCTTAGTATATGAATTACACTTTCTAGGTTGGTTAAACAAATGAACATTCTCCAATTTTTGAATGTTACATTGTTAGTTCTTAAATGTTGCATTTTAGATTTACATGTTAGAACATTGAGCTATCCAATATTTCAGTTATGGTGTGTCTTACACATTTCCAGTTGCGAGTAGGCTTAACACTGATTTGGACTAGGGTTCAGCGTACGCTCATAGTCCCAGAACTGCGTGCCTCTGTAGGTTTATAAGTCCCCTCTATGGGCATCTAATTTAGTGATCATGCCAATCATGCCTTTGTACCCCTGACAAGGTATATTGAGTCCTCTCGATGGGGGCGTATACGTCAGTCTCCGCATTTAGCTCACGTGGTTTTATGTCGGTTAATAGTAGCTCCCACAGTGAGAGTTTAGTGCATTTGACCAGGTTTTCAATTTGTACCTCAGTATTCAGTCTTAGTATGCTTGTTCATGATTAGTACTTGGTCACTGTATTTAGCCCAGTTTTCAGTTATATTTCAGTAACTACCTTTCTGCTGAGATTATGTTATTGCTCAGTTATATTTGTTCAACTTATATATTTGTTTAGCTATATTCTATATCCTACATGCTTAGTACATTACAAGTACTGGCGCATACTCTGCGCTACATCCTTTTATGATGTAGGTTATGGTACTCAGCATCCAGATCACGCTTAGAACGACTTTCGGTCCTTATTAAGCAGCTTCAGTGGAGAGTCTTCATACTTCGAGGATAATAGACATGATTTTTATATTCAGTCTTTTTCTTTTTAGTTTTCAGTTTTGCTAGAGTTAGCTGGGGGCATGTCCCAATCATTCTAGTCAGTAGAGGCTTTTCACACATAGTATTAGATTCAACTTTAGCTTTTGAGTGATTGTTCAGTATTTCTAAAACTCTTAGTATATTTTTCATATATATATATATATATATATATTCAGACTAGATGGGTATTTCCCACTTTCGGTTATCAATTGATTAAGCTTCCACATTAGTTCATGTGTTTCTTAGATATGTTTAGTATGCTTATGATATGCCAGAAACAGTGTTAGCTTGGGGTCATTCGTGATCTTAGGTCCCATGTTACGTCAAGGAGGTAGCCTCGGGTGTGAAAAACTTGGTATTAGAGCATTAGGTTCAAGAGTCCTAGGATGTATGAAATTTGCACTAAGTAGAGTCTATTTCATGGGTGTGAAGTGCACCACATCTAATGAGAGGGAGACTACTAAGTATTTTAGTAAAAACATCACTTTCTTGTTATTCTTATTGTGCATGCGTATGGTATGGTCTCCTTTCTAATTCATCGTTATGCATTTAAAATCATGCCTCCTGGTAGAGCTTATGCATGGAATGCTAATGTACGCAATGTTAATGTAGTTCCTCTAGTCTTGGACCATGAGGTCACTAATGCAGAATTTTGGAATGCGATCCAACTTTTTGCTCAGAGTGTGACCAATCAGAACAATCAACATGCTCAAATTCCCGCAATTGCTAATAGTGGGTCAACAACAGCCAGTGTTAGATATTTTGTTTGGATGTATCTGCTTAAGTTTGTAGGGTCACAGATTGGTGAGGACCCACAGAAGATGAGGTTAAGAAAATCTTTGGAGTGATGTAACTGAGCATTAATGATAGAGTGGAGTTGGCATCCTACCAGCTTAATGATGTGGCTCATATTTGGTTCACTCAGTGGAAAGAAAACAACGGTGCATATGCGGCTTCTGTGACTTAGGAGTGTTTTATCGGAGCTTTTAGGTTCTTCTCGATGGAGTTGAGAGAAGCTAAGGGACAAGAGTTTATGAACTTTAAGCAGGGTTCAATATCAGTCCAATAATATGGGTTAAAGTTCACTCAACTCTCCAGGTATGCTCTATATATGGTTGCCGATCCAAGGGCATAAATGAGTAAGTTTTTATTTACGGTATCCGACTTTGTGAAGACAAAGTGTATGGATGCTATGTTGTTAGAGGATATGAATATATCTACGCTTATGACTGATGCTCAACATGTTGAGGGAGACAAGCTTAAGGAACTGGCTAAGGACAACAAGAAAGCTAGAACAGGGAATTAGAATACTATCAGTGGAAATTAGGCGGTGGTAATCACTCACTGTTTCAGTAGAGGACTACAGCCCCAACACCTTCATTAACTAGTGCTCCATCCCCCAAGTTTCGACATGATCATAAAGGTTGGACATCAGGCTCTAAGTCTCAAGGGAGTACTTCAGGTAACAAGACTTTCCCAACTTGTCCAAAGTGTGGTAAGAACCATCTGGGTGAGTGTCTTGCAGGCAAGAAAAGTTGCTTTGGGTGTGGTCAGTCTGGCTAGAGGTTGAAGGATTTCCCTTCTCTCAGACAGGGGCAAAGAAGTAACAACAATAGGGCTCAGTCTACAATTCCAGCAGCACTAGCAGATCACCAAACTCAGCAAGGTGCTTCATCTGGTACAGGTGGCAGTCAGCACCAGAACAGGTTGTATGCGCTCCAGGCTTGCCAGGACCAGGAATATTCTCCTAATATAGTCATCGATACGTTACGTGTCTTTTATTTGGATGTTTATGCATTGTTAGATCTAGGGGCTACACTATTTTTTGTATCTCCATATATAGCAGTAAACTTTGGTGTCAGTCTAAAAACTCTTTCAGAACCCTTCTTAGTCTCTATTCCAGTTGGTGACCTAGTTATAACTAGAAGGGTAAACAAAAATTGCCCTATCATAGTCTCTCAGAAAGTCACCTCAGCAGATCTTGTAGAGTTAGAAATGGTAGATTTCGATATCATTCTGGGCATGGATTGGTTACATTCTTGTTATGCCTCAGGAGATTGTAGAACTAAGATCATTCGATTTCAGTTTTCAAACGAGACAGTCTTATAATGAAAGGGTAGTAGCTTAGTGCCTATGGGTCAATTTATCTCCTACCTTAAAGCCAAAAGAATGATCTCTAAAGGGTATATCTATCATCTTGTTTAAGTTAAGGATTCAAACTCCGAAACCCCAACTCTTGAGTTAGTCCCAGTAGTAAATGAGTCTAGAAGTGTTTCCAGAAGATCTTCCCAGAGTTCTTCCTATAAGGGAAATCAACTTTGGAATTGATCTCCGTCCAGATACCTAGCCCATTTCGATTCCTCCTTACAAAATGGCTTTAGCTGAGCTTAAGAAATTGAAATAACAGTTGAGCTTCATCAGACCCATTATCTTTTCATGGGGTGCACCAGTGTTGTTCGTGAAAAAGAAAGATGACTCTCTTAGAATGTGCATTGTCTATCGTTAGTTGAACAAATTCACCATCAAGAATAAGTATTCCATCCCCAGGATTGATGACCTATTCGACCAACTTCAGGGTGCTAGTTGCTTTTCTAAGACAGACCTCAGATTCGACTATCGTAAGCTTAAAGTCAGAGATAGTGACATTCCGAAGACACTCGTCAGGACTTGATATGGTCATTATGAATTTGAAGTTAGGTCATTTGGACTAACAAATGCTCTTGCAACTTTTATGGACTTAATGAGTAGGGTGTTCAAACAGTATTTAGATTTGTTCGTTATTGTCTATATTGATGATATCCTCTCTTATTCTCGGAATGAGGAGGATCATGCGAGTCATCTAAGAGTTGTTTTGTAAACTCTCAACGATCGCCAATTATTCACAAAGTTCAGTAATTGTGAATTTTGGTTACAGTCGGTCGCATTCCTTGGTGTGGTATCAAGCAAAGATATTCAAGTGGATTCTCAAAAAATTGAGAAAGTACAACACTGGCCCAAACCCACCTGTCCAACAAATAAAATAAGTTTCTTTGATTTGGCTGGGTATTACAGGAGATTTGTTGAAGGATTTTCACCATAGCTTCCCCATTGACCAAGTTGACTTAGAAGAAGGTCAAATTTCTGTGGTCAGATGAGTATGAGAAAAGTTTCTCAGAACTGAAGACTAGGTTGACTACACCTCCAATCTTGACCCTACCAGATGGTTCAAATGGTTATGTGGTTTATTGTGATGCATTCAAGGTCAGCCTAGGTTGTGTGTTGTTGTAGTGAGGTAAGGTTATAGCTTATGCTTCTAGACAACTTAAGGTACATGAGAAGAACTAACCGACTCATGACCTCGAACTTGCAGCTCTAGTATTTGCCCTAAAGATTTAGAGGCACTACTTGCATAGTGTTCATGTTGATTTAATCACAGATCATAAAAGCCCAGCATGTGTTCACCCAAAAAGAGTTGAATCTTCGTTAGAGGAGATGGCTTAAATTCCTTAAGGACTATGACATGAATATCCTTTACCATCCTAGTAAGGCCAATGTAGTGGCTGATGCTCTCAGCAGACTATCTATGGGTAGTGTAGCACATGTTGAGGAAGAAAGGAAGGACTTAGCAAAAGATGTTCACCGGCTTACCTGCTTAGGAGTTGGTCTTATGGACATGTCAGATGGTGGTGTTATAGTTCAGAATAGATTAGAATCTTCATTGGTAGCGGAGGTTAATGGAAAACAAGATAGTGATCCTATATTACTTCAGTTGAAAGGTGCAGTTCACCAACAGAAGGTTGAGGTTTTCGCATAAGGGGGAGATGGTGTACTTCGTTACCACGGTCATTTATGTGTTCCTAATGTGGGGGAGTTGAGGCAGCAGATCCTTACAGAAGCCCATAATTCCAGATATTCTATTCATCCACATACCACTAAGATGTACCTTGATCTGCGGGAAGTCTTTTGGTGGAACGACATGAAGAGAGACATCACAGACTTTGTGGGTAAGTGTCCTAACTATCAATAAGTTAAGGTAGAACACCAGAAACTAGGAGGTATGACTCAGGAGATTAATATTCCTACATGGAAGTGGGAAGTGATAAATATGGACTTCATTACGGGTTTACCTCGTACTTACATACATCATGACTCTATTTAGGTGGTAGTAGACAAAGTCACTAAGTTCGCTCACTTCTTGGTTGTCAAGACTACAGATTCAGTGGAGGACTATGCCCAACTCTACATCTATGAGATAGTTAGGTTGTATGGGTTCCCTTGTCTATCATCTTAGATAGAGGTCCTTAGTTCACCTCTCATTTTTGGAAATCATTTCAGAAAGGTCTTGGTACCCAGGTAATTCTCAGCACATCATTTCATCCATAGACGGTTGGTTAGGCAAAACTACCATTTAGACCTTAAAGGACATGTTGAGAGCTTGCGTGATCGGTTACAAGGGTAGTTATGATGATCACCTACCTCTCATAGAGTTCGCCTACAACAATAGTTTCCTTTCCAGTATACAGATGGCATCGTATGAGGCACTATATGGGCATAGATGTAGGTCCAAATTGGTTGGTTTGAATTAGGTGAAGCAATATTGATTAGGCCAGATCTGGTGCATGAAGCTATGGAAAAAGTTCAGATCATTAGGGATAGACTTAAGTAAATTGAAAGTTGTCAGAAGTCCTATGTAGATGTGAGGAGAAGGGACTTAGAGTTCGAAATCAATGATTGGTTTTTCTTGAAGGTGTCACCTATGAAGGGGTGATAAGATTTGGCAAGAAAGGGAAGCTGAGTCCTAGATATGTAGATCATTACAGAATCCTAAAATGGGTTGGTAATGTGACTTATGAGTTAGAATTTCCAGCAGAACTACATCGGTTCATCCAGTCTTTCACATTTCATTGTTGAAGAAGTGTGTGGGTGACCCGACATCAATAGTACTATCAGAGAGTCTGGCTGTGAAGGATATTCTCACTTATGAAGAGGTGCTAGTTGATATTCTTGACTATCAGGTTCGTAGGTTGAGAAATAAAGAGTTGCTTCAGTGAAATTTTTGTGGAGGAGTCAGTCCGTAGAGGGAGCTACTTGGGAAGCAGAAGCAGCCATGAAGGCCAAGTATCCTCATCTCTTTCCTTCCAATTCCGTTTTAACTTTAGGTAATAGTACCTCTTTAAGATCTCATTTTACTCTTTCATAAATTCAGTCTCAGTATCTTGTTCCTTCAATTGTTGTTACAATTTCAGTATATTTGCATATTCTCAAAACTCTGTTAAGTCAGATATAAGTTTCTAATACTTATTGGTAGGGATTGCAGCTCCTTCCCTCTATACTCATCTATTTTAGACTTCATTTAATGACGAATGTTCCAAAATGGGAGATATTATAACACCTCAGAACTTATAAGACCTGAAAAATAGAAATTTGGTGAACTACGATAGGGTTCACAAACTATGAGAGGAACCACGGTCCATCGACCTGCTCATGGCTCACACCCACCCAGCAGTTGTGGACCACAGAGCCCTTTACGGACCGTGGAACACCACACGAGCCATGGGAAGGCTTGTGGAGGTGAGGTAGAATCACCCAAGGCTCAGGAATCAGACCACGGAGCCCTCCACAAGTTGTGGTCTTGATGACGAGCTGTGGTGAGGCTTGTGAAGCTGAACCAATAGACCCCATCCCCAAGTGAAGAACCACAGTGGGCTTCACGGTCCGTTGTCCCTCACAGGGTCCGTGAAGTGGACCGTAGAAGGGAGTGCCCAGAACCAGTAGACCCTGGCTAGCAACCACAACCCACTTGACGGGCCATGGTCCCTTTGATAGTCTGTCAGTAGCTCTGTAGAGGGCGCGTTTCAGATTTTGAGTTAGGGTCGTTTTGTTCTTTTCCCCTATGCGTTGGAAACCTAAACTACGTCATTTTACTCAGTTTAAGCCTAGTAATTTAGTCAAAACTTACCCTAAATGATTATTCACTAAAATTCACCAAAACTGAGAGTAAAAAGAAGAGAAAGAGTCAACCAACCCCTCAAAAACAAGTAGGAGATTTTCTTCAGTCCCAACCTTGAAATCGGAAGATTTCTCCATGAATTTCATCACCAGGGATGTAGGATTTCACTAGTGGGTTCCTTTCATCCACTAAGTCCCTATAATTCGGTTAGATTCTTGATTCTCTATATCTTGTTTAGACCTAGGTTTTTAAACCTTGGGTAATTGTTGTGACTTAGCTATTGTAGTATTCGTAATTGAACTATCATGTTTTCTTGAAAGTTTGCTTAGTACCTTACATGAAACTTAGAACCCTAGTTGTGTAGATTATCTTAGTTCATAAATTACACTTGCTAGGTCAGTTAAATAGCAAACCATGCTCCAGTTTTCGAATGTTACATTGTGAGTTCTTAAATGTTGCATTCTCAGATTTGCATGTCAGAACATTGAACTATCCAGTATTTCAGTTATGTTGTGTCTTACGTATTTTTAGTTAGGAGTAGGCTTAGCATCTAGTTGGAATAGGGTTTAACGTACCCTCATAGTCCCAGAATTACATGCCCCCATGGTCGTATAAGTCCCCTCTGTGGGTATCAGATTTAGTGATCACGCCAGTCATGCCTTTATACTCCTGGCAAGGTGTATTGGATCCTCTCGATGGGGCATATATATTGGTCTTCGCGTTTAGCTCACGTGGTTTTATGTCAGTTAATAGTAGCTCCCACAGTCAGACTTTAGTTCATTTGACCAGGTATTCAGTTTGTACCTCAATATTCAGTCTCAACATGCTTGTTCATGATTAGTACTTGGTCATTACATTTAGCCTACTTTTAGTTATATTTCAGTAGCTACGTTTCTGCTCAGATTATATTATTGCTTAGTTATATTTGTTTAGCTTATATATTTGTTCAGCTATATTCTATATCCTGCATGCTCAGTATATTTCAAGTACTGACGCATAATCTGTGCTACATCCTTTCATGATGTAGGTTAAGGTAGTCAGCATCCAGATCACTCTTAGATCGACTTTCGGTCCATATTCAACAGCTTCAGTGGTGAGTCCTCATACTTCAAAGATAAAAGACATGCTTTTTAGATTCAATCCTTTTTCTTTTGGGATTCAGTTTTGCTAGAGTTAGCTGGGGGCATGCCCTAACAATTCTAGTCAGTAGAGGCTTTTTAGACATAGTATTAGATTCAACTTTAGGTTTTGAGTGATTGTACAATATCACTAAAACTCTTAGTATGTTATATATATATATATATATATATATATATATATATATATATATATATATATATATATATATATATATATATATATACAGACTAGATGGTATTTCCCACTCTCAACTTATTAACTTCCGCAGTAGTTCATGTTTTTCTTAGATATGTTCATTATGCTTATGATATGCCAGAAACAGGGTTAGCTTGGGCTCATTCGTGATTCAAGGTCCCATGTTACGTCAAGGGGGTAGCCTAGAGGCGTGACATTATTAATGTATTTTCATCATTTATCAGGGATTATGGTATATATTTTCTAGCATTTGTAGAGTACCTAAGTGAGGGTAAAGGTATTCCAGTTCAATACCTTGATTCTAAGTTACATTGCATTAGATATGGTGCACTATTGTGGGAATATGCAGTGAAGAATATTGAAGAAAGAGCTATTAGTGAGAATGAGGCACCACCCATAATGATCAGGCCACCCGCAAGAATCGATAATTGTCAACTGGTTAGGATCGATTAGTTTCTTGTCATAATTATCATTTTGAGCTTCTATTTTATGTTTGTGGTTGAAACTAATATTTTTGTTTTTGGTCTAACTTTATCAACTATTTTATTTATATATGATCATGTTGCTTTACTATTTTGGTAATTACATTGTTCAATATATTTTGTGGGTTATTGCATTCAATGTATGGATATTTACCTTTGGTAACAAATTTTTTCAGTTGTGTGTTCTTTTTATAAACATATTCAATAGTATAAATGTATACTAGAGTCTTTTTTATATCAACATATCCACAAGTATTACTATATTCATTTATTATCAAGACTAAAGACATTTGGATACTTACATTCTTTAAACGTTTAGTAAATGATGGAAGTAATTACATTCGAACATTTTTTCTGAAATACAAATTTTTTAAATCTTTGTAGTTTACTTATTATCAATGCATGTGTGTATTTTTAACATAAGTATTTTTTACTCATCCCTATTAGTATATGTTTTTAAAGTGATTTTTATCATATACCAAAGTAATACGTAAGCATATACGGAGAACGTTGTTCCTTTATATTTTTTTAAGTTATGTGTTCTATTTATCAAAATATTCACTAGTATAGCTGTTTTATATATGTATTTACCAACATATTCTCAAGTATAACTATATTCATGTATTATTGGTAGTTACTTATAGTGTCAAGTAGTTTGTGTGTATCCATACATGTTTATAATGTCAAAGTGATTAATTGACTAATTATCAGTTGAGAAGTTTGTATCATGTATAATATTGAGATACTATTCAAGTTAATTTATAATTTAATCAAGAAAACAAACAAACAAATCTTTCAAAAGGCAACTAAGAACATTTTTATTCATTTATTCGACATACCAAAAATTAAGTAAAAGAACATTTCACTAGTGGGAGGTATCAGTTCCTATGCATTCTGTGTTGCAGTTCGACATGAACGCCTATTGTGACCACGTTATCAACATGTACTACAATTGGTACCTTTCCTTTTACTCAACTCGCTAAATGACTTCTCCCATTGCTTCTTTCGCCTTCCTGGAGGTCGCTTGTATTTTGGTGGCAATACAACTTCATTAACAATATGTTTAGGTATATTCCATTCACTTTTGTCAGGCTGAGGATACACACACTTCATATGTTTTCAATATTGTTTTTGTCTTGTGAAAGTATATTCATATGGAAGCATATGTTTTCTGTTCAACACCTTCATGCATGTACGCATGGTATTCCATCCAGTTGAAATCTATTGCAACTGCAAGTCTTCTTTTCCAAGCATACGATATAAGTCTTCCCTTCATCACTTACTGAATAAATGTAATCAATTGATGGGACAACTTAATACATTCTATATTAAAGTAAGTATACTTTAAATACATAAATAACTAAATACATAATCAACTGAATACATGAAAGATTATTTTTCTCATAAGAAAATAGCCTTTCATTAACATACATACTGTCATACATCCAAATTTTAATTCATTAAGTACAAGCATATCCTGAAACTTCTTCCCAAGTAGTGTGAATGTAGATGATGCATTTTTTCGAATTGTGCAATTCCATCTAGATAATATCAAGCGGACTTGTTCAAGAAAGTCATATATCGATAATTCTCTTATTGCTACCAATGTCGAATTGATGAACTTTGCAATATTCGACGTCATCATCCAACCCTGAGGAACTGGAGCATACAATCTTGCCCACTTATTATATCTAGCCAACTCCATGTATTTCTTCACCCTTACATCAACCTGCTCAACCCTTTTCATTAGCCTATCAAAATCATTTTGAGTATACGCTTTTGTCATAGTGTAGAATACTTCACTCAATTGCTCATTTAATTTTCAAAATTTTTTGCATACATTAGCCCATAAGTGCCATATGCAATCGTAATGCTGCATATTTTTGTATACTTTAGATACAACCTTTATTATGCTCTCATTTTGGTCAGATACCATACACTTATTCTCTCTTTCCCCATAAGCTTATTTGAATTGTCCAAAGAACCATGCCCAATCAACATCATTTACTGAATCAGTAACTCTGTACGCCAAAGGTAATATATATATATATATATATATAAAGTATTAAAAACAAATAAATAAAATTATAATGCAATTATGTATCTAAAATACTTGTTCCATATAAAGTAGTGGCTGATCCGAATGCACCAATATATGTTGATTTGAGGTGGTTGGCGTCTACAACGACAATGGACCTACAATGATCAAACCCCTTTATAAAAATGCAACGATATAAACACATACAAAACGTCATTAGTAGGTGTTTTCTTCATTGAAATATGTGAACCAGGGTACATCTTGTCCAAAGTATACAAGTATCCAGGCAACTTTCCAAAAGTCGCAGCTGGTTGCCCCATTATCGATTCTAATGCCTTCTCTTTTACTTGTCATGCCAAAATGTAGTTAATATCAATATCCATGTCAAATCTAACGTCATCCATGATATCATTTGGAGTGAACTTCCTCTTGTGCTTCCTTAATTTAGGTGCGACTATTCCTCCAATAAGTCCACTTGTTGCACGACATTCTGAATGTACCCCGTCTTTTAAAGGACATGTATGTTCAGAGTTAAAAACTCTAATTTTGAACATCTTCGACTTGTTAATACTTGACGCTTTCATCAACCATGTGAATTCTCTAGATTGGCATACAAGTGTATAACTGCGAATATAATTTTATTTTATTTTTAGTTTTGCTTTGCATCTGCAAACATAAATCAGTACACTTAAATTGAAACAAGTTTAACAACAATTTACCTAATAGAGTTTACCTCTCCACCAAGAATTTAAACCTTTTGTCGATTGAATACTTTTCCATCACATCCTTTAACATCAACTTGTCCATGTATATCTGATCCACCATTATCTCCTTTTGAGATATATTCGTAATGATCAAATAGTTTCCACCATCAAATACATCTACCAGTTAATCGCCAATCGTTGGGACAATTGGTAATGTATCATTCGTACCAATCAATTCTTGATTGTATTCAAGTTGCAACACATCCCCATTAATAGAATTTTCTCCAGAATTAGAATATACTATATCAGTATCGAAAATACTTACACACAAGGGATATACTCATTGAGTGTTGATTTTTTCAACTCAACATATGTAGGCACACCCATATTGTTACCTATTTCAGAGGCGTGTCATTACCTTCGACAACGTATTTGATTTTCATACACTTTTTTGTAAGATCGATGTTTAATTGTACTGAAATTAAATCAACTAAATCATAGTATGAAGCATACTCCTTCAACACTATCCCATCAATACTATATTCTACATAGCAATTCTCTTCGCTCAATTTTCTAGAATGTTGGATCAACACTGTGATAGTTGCCATGGAACTGAATTTCTTAGCTGTAAATTGAATAAGAAAGATTAAACATAATTTTATCATTTTAAACTGATGAGAAACATGGAGGGTAGTGGTCATAATGTGATTATCCTACTTTAAAGTGCCAAATTAAGGGGTGTTTAAGGGCTGAAATAAAGGAATGACAGTTACATTAACAAATCTACTTTATTTAGTAGAGAATTTAATTTGGGTGTATTTTTGTATTTTTTTAAAAAAGAAATATTCATGGAATAAAACCTTTTTGAAATAGAAAGTGCAGCTTTTTTTTTTTTTAAAAAAATATCATACTTATTGCTATTCCAATTTAGTAACCATAAAACTATAGTCATTTTTTAAAGTTACACAATTAAGGAAGCCAAAACGAGGATCAATTCTTCATATATTTATAATTATAATCATATTGCATTTGTGCATTTAGTGGTTGGCAGAGACTGCCCATGAGATTAATCAAAGAGCTAGTGCCGATCAAGATGCACATGTTTTATCAATGTCGTGGACTGCTCGGTATGGCGCCCTGGTAGTGTTTGCCTGGCTGTTGCTACTTAGCTCGTCTTTCTCTTCCTCGGCCATCTTTATAGCAATGCCACGTTTCAGTAACTAAACATGCAAAATTTTCTAACTTTACCCTTATCCAACAAGATGGTGACTACTCCTTCACCCCATTTCCCCAAGCTTCTGGCGGTTATGACTACTCATTTTTACACGCGTACCTTACCTACCATAACCTTTCAAATAACACTCTCCCATATTTTCATACATATAAAAATTCATTCGCAAGTGCTTTCTTCATTCGAATATGTGAACCAGGGTACGTCTTGTCCAAAGTATGCAAGTATCCAGACAACTTTTCATACGACGCAACTGGTTGCCCCAATATCGTTTCTAATGCCTTCTCTTTTGCTCGCCATGCCAGCATGTACATGTAGTTAATATCAATATCCAAGTCCAATCTAACGTCATCCATGATATAATTTGAAGTGTACTTCCTCTCGTGATTCCTCAATTTAAGTGCGACTATTCCTCCAATCAATCCACTTGTTGCACAACACTCAGAAAGTACCCTATCTTTTAAAGGACATGTATGATTAGAGGTAAAAACACTAATTCTGAACATCTTCGACTTGTTAATACTATGACGCTTTCATCAACCATGTGAATTATTTAGGTTGACATACAAGTGTATAACTGCGAATACAATTTTTTTTTAGTTTTGCTTTGCATCTGCAAACATAAATCAATACACTTAATTGAAACAAATTTAACAATAATTTACCTATAGAGTTTACCTCTCCACCAAGAATTTAAACCTTTTGTCGATTGAATACATTTCCATCACATCCTTTAACATCAACTTGTCCATATATATCTGATCCACCATTATCTCCTTTTGAGATATGTTCGTAATGATCAAATCGTTTCCACCATCAAATACATCTACCAGTTAATTGCCAATCGTTGGGACAATTAGTAATGTATCATTCGTACCAATCAATTCTTGATTGTATTCAAGTTGCAGCACATCCCCATTAATAGAATTTTCTCCAGAATTAGAATATACTATATCAGTATCGAAAATACTTACACACAAGGGATATACTCCAAATTGAGTGTTGATTTTTTCAACTCAACATATACAGGCACACCTATATCGTTACCTATGTCATAGGTGTGTCGTTACCTTCGACAATGTATTTGATTTTCATACACTTTTTTGTAAGATCAATGTTCAATTGTACTGAAATTAAATCAAATAAATCATAGTATGAAGCATACTCCTTCAGCACTATCCCATCAATATTATATTCTACATAACAATTCTCTTCGCTCAATTTTCTAGAATGCTGGATCAACACTGTGATAGTTGCCATGGAACTGAATTTCTTAGCCGTAAACTGAATAAGAAAGATTAAACATAATTTTTATAATTTTAAACTGATGAGAAACTTGGAGGGTAGTGGTCATAATGTGATTATCGCTACTTTAAAGTGCCAAATTAAGGGGTGTTTAAGGGCTGAAATAAAGGAATGACAGTTACATTAACAAATCTGCCTTATTTAGTGGGGAATTTAATTTAGATGTATTTTTGTATTTAAAAGAATGAAATATTCATGGAATACAACCATTTTGTTACACAAAGTGTAGCTATTTTTTTTAAAAATATAATACTTATAGATATTCCAATTTAATAGCCCTAAAACTATAGTCATTTTTGAAAGTTACACAATTAAGGAAGCCAAAACGAGGCTCAATTCTTCATATATTTATATTTATAATTATATTTCAGTCCTGTATTTAGTGGTTGACAGAGACTGCCCAGGAGATTAATCAAAGAGCTAGCGCCGATTGAGGTGCACATGTTTTATCAATGTTGTGGACTGCTCGGTATGGCACTGCTTAGTAGTGTTTGCCTCGGTATTGCTACTTAGCTTATCTTTCTCTTCCTCAACAATCTTTGTTGCAATGCCATGTTTCAGTAACTACACATGCAAATTCTCCAACTTTACCCTTATCGAACAAGATGGTGACTACTTTTTCACCCCATTTCCCCAAGCTTCTGGTGGTTATTAATACTCATTTTTACACACGTACCTTACCTACAATAACCTTTCAAATACCACTCTCCCATGTTGTCATACATACAAAAATTCATTCACATGTGTTTTCTTCATTCGAATATGTGAATTAGGGAACGTCTTGTCAAAAGTATATAAGTATCCAGACAACTTTCCCTAAGACGCAGCTGGTTGCCCCATTATCGATTATAATTCCTTCTCTTTTGCTCGCCATGCCAACATGTAGTTAATATCAATACCCAAGTCCAATCTTAAGTAATCCATGATATCATTTGAAGTGTGCTTCCTCTTGTGATTCCTCAATTTAGGTGTGACTATTCCTCCAATCAATACACTTGTTACACGACATTCTGAATGTACCCCATATTTTAAAGGACATGTATGCTAAGAGTTAAAAACTCTAATGCTGAACATCTTCAACTTTTTAATACTTGAGGCTTTCATCAACCATGTGCATTCATTAGATTTGCATACAAGTGTATAACTGCAAATACAATTTAATTTTTTTTTAATTTTGCTTTGCATCTGCAAACATAAATCAATACACTTAAATTGAAACAAATTTAACAATAATTTACCTAATATAGTTTGACCTCTCCACCTAGAATTTAAACCTTTTGTCGATTGAATACTTTTTCATCACATCCTTCAACGTCGACTTGCCCATGTATATCTTAGATCCACCGCTATCTCCTTTTGAGATTTGTTCGTAATTATCAAATCGTTTCCTCCATCAAATACATCTATTGCTTTATCGCCAAACGTTGGGATAATTGGTATCATTTGTACCAATCAATTCTTGATTGTATTAAAGTTGCAACACATCCCCTTCAATAGAAGTTTCTCCAGAATTAGAATATACTATATCAATATTGAAAATACTTACACACATGGGATATACTCCAAATTTAGTGTTGATCTTTTTCCATTGAACATATACACGCACACCCATATCGTTACATATTTCCATTGGTGTGTCGTTACCTTCGATAGTGTATTTGATTTTCATACACTTTTTTGTAAGATCGATATTCAATTGTACCAAAATTAAATTAAAAAAATCAGATTATGAAGAAAATATCTCTTCAACACTACTTGTCAAAACTATATTCTACACAACAATTCTCTTTGCTCCATTTTCCAAAATGTCGGAAAAATACTTTGATAGTTGCCATGGAATTGAATTTCTTAGTCTTAAACTGAATAAGAAAGATTAAACATAATTTTTATAATTTTAAACTGATGAGAAACCTAGAGGGTAGTGATCATAATGTGATTATTGCTAATTTAAAGTGTCAAATTAGGGGTTTAAGGGCTAAAATAAAGGAATGACAGTTATATTAACAAATCTGCCTTATTTAGTGGGGAATTTAATTTGGATGTATTTTTGTATTTTAGAAAAAAAGAAATATTCATGGAATATAGCCATTTTGACACATAAAGTGTAGCTATTCTTTTTAAATATCATACTTATAGCTATTCCAATTTAATACCCTAAAACTATAGTTATTTTTGTAAGTTACACAAAGAAAAATTCTACAAAACCATGTCAAACACTATGAAGTTAGTTGGATTTTCTTGGTCCAATTGCATTTGTGGGTTAAGTCCAATTTCATTTGGGTTAAGTAATTAATTTGGATTTTACAAATTCAGTAGGTCCATTTTACTAGTTATAAGCCCATGGTCTACTTATATGGTGGCCCAGATTTATATAACGTATTTAAATGGCATGAGTCAAATTCAAGACTAATGAAATTGTGGCATGGGCTAAATTGGAGTTTGCAAGTTCTAAATTGTCAGAGAACTAATTGGACCCAAGACCTAACTTAATTTGGTACTCTCTCTATCTCTTTTTACTTGTCCAATTTTGACTTTTTATTTGTCATTTTTGACAAATCAAGAAAAGACAATATTTTTACTTGTTATACCCTCAATTTATTTAGAGAGTTAGAGCATGTTTGAAAAACCACCTGGTAATTGAAATACGTGTAATTATCAAGCTAGTAATTACAAAACCTATTAATTACACTGACATATTTGTTTGCCATGGTGTAATTATATTGTAATTACACATATATTTTTTGGTTGCACAAATGTAATTATAAGGTTATATTGAATTTTTAAAATTAAAAATTTATATTACACAATAAGGGCCTTTATAAATGACATTAAATTGAATATTTAAGATATATATTGTCTTTTGAAAATATATTAATGAATAAAAATATGTTCTTAACTATATTATAAAAATAATTGATTTATATTTTTCAATTTAGTATATTTTAATTAAGTTAATCATAATAACTAAAAGTATAGAATTTCTATGAAAATGAAATGCTTGTTTGACAAAAAAAAAATTAATATTATAAATATAATGTCATAAAATTATAAAACATTACAAAAAGACAATCTACCATGTCTAACTTAAAAAGAATAGCTTGCAATGTAAAATGTTGAGTCAATACTCCTAAAACAAATGAAATTGAAAATAACATAAGTTCTAAATTCAAATTTTTTTTTTTAACATAGTACTCTTATTTCAAATTTCAACATAACATACATAAATATGATTTAAAAGAAAGAAAAGGAAAACGTAAGTCCATAACTTTAATTAACAATGAATTCTACTTTAATTTAAATACGAACAACATTATACTAATTTTTTTTAGATAACACGAAAGATTGCATGAAATCACATGAAGTAAAGGTTTAGCATAAGAAGGAAATGTAATAAAATATATAACAAAATATTTTAAAAAAATATTAGAATAATAAAAATAAAAAAGAATTTAAAATAATAAAAATAAAAATGCATTCAAACGAAAAAAAATAAAAATATAAATAAAAGGAAGAAAATATGAAGTAATCAATGTAACTCCCCGAAACTTTTTAAGCTAACACCCGAACTGTTCTTTATTTGCATATAAGGTCTTATTGGGTTATCTTAAATTGCTCATATTTGTAAAGGTAAATTATTTAGTATGAGAATGCTTTTGAATATCAATTAAGGTCACTAAAAACTCCTAGCACAAAGTAGAGTTGAAAGTTTCCTTATCGATTAAGTTTTGATGTAAGATTCTACTTGGGTCAACTTCAAACAATCATATCTCTTAGAATATAAAGATTTACGTGGGCCAAAACCTATAAAATTAAAGGTATTTGAATCTTCTTTCCAATGCCACCAATTCGTAACAATCCGAGTTTAAGAAAAAAAGGTTATGACCATTTTAGTAACCTGATACAGTGCAATGACAAATTAGCCGACGGAAAAACATTAAAAAGGGTCCTTTTTGTCTTTTTACCTCTAAGAAAATCCTAAACGAATTTCTTGACTAAATAAAGACCCAAAACAATTAGATTTTCATCTCTTAATTCATCATTCTCTTTTCTCTCAAACCCTAAGGTAAAATCCTAAGGAAAAATCAAAGTAGAAGACTTCATTCAAGATTCTTTCAATCTTTTTCAAGGTAAGTCTTTCTCCAAGAATTCTATTCTTTCCAACTCAAATTCCTCCATACAATAATGAATCACTAAGGAAAGTTATAATTCTTAGCCATATATGATTTATGCTCAACTACACCTCATCCAATACTAGGTGTAGATGATCAAAATCTAGTATAAAACCCAACAAATGAGTTGGGATCGAACCCACAGAAGCTTGAATTCAATTATGAAGTTATAAATGCAATTTTATTGGTGGTAGGAATGAAAATTATTGAAAGCACTTAAATAAATTGAGGGCTTGACGCGAATGTCAAATGAAGGATTAGGTTGTCAATTAGCAACTAAAACAATCACAAAGAACAAAGGCAAAACAAGTAATGCAGAGAAACTCAGGGGTATGACCAACTAACTATCAATTTCGCTAAATGGGTGCTCGGTAATTACTAACGGTTTCTTATTCTTAGAGGGTAGGCTGGACCTTAGATGTAATAGATTTCTCTCGAACAATTATTATGATTCAAGTGAGTTCTCTCAAACCTCAACAAGCTTCTCATGATAAACAGCCCAAAACCTCACTTCACATACTCTCTAGAGCTAGAAAAATAGCATTGGGCTTAAAATTCACTCTCTCGAGCTGAACCCACAACAACCCAATAACTACAAATGCTAATTTATACCCTTGGTTTTGTACCTCTCTCTCAAACACTAACAACATTGAAATGCACACTCCCATATATCAATTTAACAACAACTATAAATCAAATCCACTTCAAAATAACATTAAGATTAATAATCCCTAACACCCGTCAGCTAAATAAAATAATTAGTCACATAGTCACACCCCCAAGTATGGGTTTTTTTAGCTATTTATCATAAAAAGTAAGAATTCAATACCTATTTCATTTTCCATGGCTGAGTATTGATCTCTAAACTCTTAAAATGATACAATGGAGCTTTAATTACAAAACCCAATTTGAAATTTACATGAAATCTACTTGAAAACTTCAAAACTCAGCAAGAATAATGTTTTTCGTTTTGGGTAAAAGTTTTCCAATGTTTGGATCCTTCTTCCTCCTAAAAAAGATCTTCAAAATTTATCATTTTGGGGCAGTTCGGCGGGGTATGTCATGCGTCGCCGACTCACCAATTGCCCCTACCCATTGCCTTCTTGTATTCAGTTTTCATCCATTTTGCATTGTGACTTTAGGCGGTTTATGTCAGGCTCGTCAATGGATTTCCTGATTCGCCCTTTGCTTCTTTGAATCGCCAATTTGCCTGCATCTTCATTGAACAATCTGCAACTTACGGCAATCTAACCTCTCTTCGCTGATCCAATCGGCGCGTTACTGATAGGATTTGTCCTTCGCCCAATTTCTCTCATCCCCAAGGTTGGCATACTAAAATTTTGGGCAGGCTAAAGAGCCACTCGGCGGTTCACCGACTGGGCATGGCGATCACCAGGATCACTTTTCTTCATTTCTTCAGCTTGTTTTCTCCTTTTTGCTTGGTAGTGTCCTTGCCTTGCTCCTTAGTCTACATACCTGCAAATCAATGCTTTAACATCAGTTTATAACATAATTTAGGCATTTGAGGACACTTAAACTATCAAAATAAAGCCCTAAATGAGTCCAAATCTCGTACTCATTAATATTGTTTCAAGAAACTATTTCAAGAAATCTCAAGAAAGGGTTTCTTGATTTTTCTCCTTCAAGCTAGGTTTCAAGGCTTCTAATCAAGTTCATCTTCTAGATTTCAAGAACTTTGTTCTTTCAGGTATTTAAGGCTATCATAGTGTTGCACCTGTTCATCCTCATGCCCTACATCTACTTTCAAATCAGTAAAAGAGAAATCTAGGATTCTACCCCTAGATTCAAGTATTCTTGAGATGAGTTGATTTTGAGTTCTCCAGTTCCAGTTTCTTTTTGAAATTATATTCCTAATTATTGAATTGCTATATGTTATGCATTAAAATTCTTGAGTTGATTCATTCATGTCTATATTTCAACATGGACCCAAGATTTGAGTATTTTTTAGAGGAGAAATATCGCTGAGTTATGAGTTTCATGTTCTTGAGTCGTCTTAAGTTCTGGGTACTGAGTTTCCTTATTGCTATTAAGATCCCTGAGTTGAGTCGTTCGTGTCCATAATTCCACATGAATCCAATGATTTGAGTTATAAATTTTGAAAAGCTTTTTAAAGCAAACACTTGAGTTCTTAAACTGAGTTTTGAGAAAGTAAAGATCAATTTTGAGAAAAGAGTTTCTAAAACATGATTAGTATGAAAATCGAGTATGCCATCAATGTATGAGCAGTATGGTATCTAGATATACCATTAATGTTTATGAAGTATGACTTCCCAAGTCATCAATGATCATATTAAAATATGATTTTGATATGTTTTTGCGAAAGAGCTTTTCAAGTATGAATTTTGTAAGAGTATAAGGGGACTATGTATATCAATTTTTACATTGATAAAAGAGAAACTGAGATTTCAAAATGAGTTATGAGTTCAAAAGATATTTCAAGAGCAGTTACCTCTTTTGAGATGGTAGTTTGAGCAATTATGTCAAACCAGAGGAAGAGTTATGTTTTTAAACATATGAGCGTGAGTATATACTATTGGGAGTAGTATTAAGCACCGACATGGGGACGAGTTTAGATTACTCAAAGTCCTTATAAATCATGTATGCCAACATGGTTAAATGATCATACTTTTTAGATGATTCCTTGTTGCTTTTTAAGCATAGCTTAGTGGATCCACTTAGTTGAGGTGTTATATTCCCCGACAAAGTATAAGACAGTTCTAACAGCGTGGGCGAGACGCTGTACCATCACTAGCTCATAATGATGGTTGTTGGTTAGAGAATCTCCCAAATAGAGTTAAAAGTGTATTTTTATTATATCACTTATTATGTTGAGTTTCAGAGGTAAGTAGGTATTTTGTAAAGTTTTAAATGATTTCATTCCTTTAATCCTTTATATTAAGTTAAGTTTATGTTTTATCTATTGCAGTCCTTTCATTTAGTTATTTGTTATTCAACTATATTACATACTCGTACATTCAATATACTGATGTCATTCGAATTAAAACAGGCTCTTAGGATCCTCAACAAGAGTCTATTGAGATCACTTCATCCGCTCATCTGCTTTCGAGTGAGGTCTCTTTACTTCCGGAGGACTCCAGTTTTTATGAGTTGCTAGTAGTAGTTCTTTTGAGGAGTCCTGGGTCTTGTACCAACACTCATCTTTGTATAGTAGAGGCTTCATAGATAGACAGTTTGAAGAGTCTCTCAATTTCAGATATTTTATTTAAAGCATACTCAGTATATTCATTAATGTTTTGAGATTCAGTAAACTATTTTTAAACGTTTATTTCAATTTGATGCTTATGTATGCTTGAGCTTGTCTTTCACTGTAGTCATCCAGGATGAGGGTTCACTTGAGGACCAGCAATGGTTCTTGAGTGCTGTCCACATCCAGGGTATTGGCTCAGGTCATGTCAATAAGCTTGCAATTACACCATGTAATTAACAACAATTCACAGCCTCCCTCTGTGAATTCGAGAGTGTAATTATACCTTGCCAATTACACTCAATTACTTGCTCACAAAGTAATTACATGGCGACCAAATATGAAAGATAGTGTAATTACACTAAATTCAATTACCAGGGTGACTTTCCAAACATGCCCTTAATGTTTTTGAGAAAGGTAGAACCTCTTTAATGAGTAAATTGATTTTAAATTCTATCAATTAGTAGGGTTAAAAAGGTAACTCATTATGTCAATTATTATTTTTTTAATTGGTGTTCCAAGTTAAAAATGGACAAGTAAATATGGACAGAGAGATTATCAAAGTAGGATCATCTCACTCAATATTGGATTTTCGAAATAATTTTTTTTGCATGCACTTGATGCTAAGCACTGAGCGTAGGGTGACGTGTTAAAGAATGAAAAAAGTCCACATTGATTATTAGTGAAAAGGGTGGACCTTGGACAATCCTCCTAATTTGGAACCAAGACCTAATTAAGCAGAATACTTTTCATTTTTTCCTCTTGAATTTGGAACTTTCAAACTACAAAATCAACTGTTGTAATGGTCTTAAAAAATAGTAGTTATGAGTCGTGTAATAACATCTATGTTGATGCATTTGTTGAATGTGATCGCTTTGGTTTGATAACTCACAGAAAGTTCAAGGTTAGAAACATGGACATACAAAGGCGAATCGAGGATTTAGAGTCTCTGGTGCCAAATAGACTCATCGCCTAAATTAACTTTATATTTGATTCGAATTACTCTTTTTTTTTCGATTTATATAACAAATCATTCAATAAAATAGGAATAAACATGTATAAATTTTTTTAAAAGTGCTTGTAGGTTATTTACGAAAAATTTATGGTGGTTCATAATGTTCATTTGTCAAAAATCAAATAAAGATAAATATATTAATATTAATTTTGATTTAAAGTCAAATAATTACGTATTTAAAAAAGAGTTACGCTAAGATAAATTAAGATATCTGTTTTTAACTCCATACAAAATCAATTGTATTATTTTTAGGATAAACATAAATAGTTATTTAAAATTAACATAAATAGTTATTTAAAATTACTTTTCAATCAACAAATACAAATATAATTAACCAATTTTTGTTTTTTCATTTTACTCTCTCCATTAATTTATAGGTTATTTTTTATTCTCGAAATTCAAGCTATAAGGTGTATTTTTTTGTTCCTTTTTTTAAAAAAAATTATATAAACATGATAAGAATTGGAACTAATAATGTTTTTGGTTGACTTACAACTTAATGAGAAGGTAATATTTATGAACAAACATAAGTTGCAATTCTTATCATGTTAATGTAATAATAATAAATATTTTTAAATATTAATTAAATTTCACGTAGCTTGAATTTCAAGAATAAAAAAAATATCATATAAATTGAGAGAGTATGTATATATGGAGTTTACGGATGATTTTCGATTTTGGGTTACATGAAAATAGTACCAAAACCTATATAATTATTGGTTAAAATTACTGATGATCTTTCTATTATATTTTCTTGTTGGAGCATATTTAATGCATTTAAGTGTTTATGAAATTATTGAGAAGAGAAAAAAAAAATCTATACCTCTTTCTATTAGTTATTAACTTTTTCTTTTACTTCTTTAAGAAATTATAAATAAAAATGATAGTTTAGTATTTTAATCTATAAGATAAACATTTTTGTAATTTTTTACAAATTTTGTTTACACTTTCAAGAAAAATTAATTGTTAGGATAATGAAAATAAAAGAAAAAATTGTTGTTTAATTTTGTTAATTGACAAATATTTTTTAATAACTATTTTTAGTAAAATGTAAATAATTAATATAGGATAGAAAATTAATATCTAATGTTAGGAGTAGGATGAAACAATGGTACAAAAGAAAAAAAAAAAAGAAAGAGATCGAAAAACTATTATGATTTATGAGAGGAGCCTTGTATGTGCTAGCAGTTTTAAAAAGGAAAAAAAAATAAAAATGTGTCAAACAGGTTCAATCCCGTGACCTGAGGCTCGAACATTTGGCCTTTTGCCACGGGCACCACAGAGTACTTTGGTACTGTGGGTGGCGGGTTTATTATTTATATATAGATTTTGTATATATATACCTAGATACATAAAGTTTCCGTCGAAGCTGGTGGGTGGCATGGCACCCCTACCCGCCTAAATAGATTCCCCCCTATGGACATATATAGTACTTTATCTCATTCGGTATGATGGATAAAAGAAAATCTCAAACTACATAAACAATTTGTTGAAGTATCTCAAAGTGGCTCCAAAATTTGATGAATACGATGATTCAATAGATTTTTCTATCTCAAGAAAGTTCAACACCTTGATGAATTTTTCCACCAACATAGAAGAAAAACTTCCATGATGATGTAGACCATTGAGGTTCTTAGGAAATTTATTAAGATAAAGATTTGTAAACTGCCCCATTTTTTCGCAAGTTAGAGTTATACAACCTTAAGAAGTTAGTCACAATCCAACTGCAAAAGCAAAGGTTCATATTGAAGCAAACAATGAGTCAATTAACGTTGAAAGTGTCAAACTATATACAATAGTGACCAAAATAACAGTATAATAAATGTAGACATGATCACCAACACAATTTGTAACAACTTAAATCCTTCTTTTGAGGATTGTACTTTGTTTCATGATTTGAATATGTTTTATTTTACCTTTTCTACCACATTTGAAAATTGGACGTGAGGGCACTCGCCTTATTCCACCAAGACAAATCAGACTAAAATTCAAACAATACAATAGAAATGCGGAATATAAACTATCCATAAAACAAATGTGGATAACTTAGTCAAACTCATAAATACCCCCCCAAAACCTGGTTGTCACATGTACAAGCCACTAATGTATTACAACTTAATCAAAATAAAATACAAGTCACAATGTCTTTGTTTCTAAAGTAGAAACCGAACATAACAAAGGAACAAGAGGGTCTGCCGATTTGATAAGCAACTACCTCTCAAGTCTCCCCAGTACATTCCCGGACGAAGCATAGAAGAAGGATAATCACGAAGGTCCGCTCATAACCTACACAAGTGTAGAAGTAAGGAATGAGTACCAAACAACATGATACTCAACAAGCAAACCACTAAACACGAGGTAAAGCAAAATAGAATATGAGTACTCCTTTCATCCTAATCAAACCTCCGCAGCTACAACCAGAGATCAACCTAATCTAGCAATTCACAATTTCAAGTAACACATAGTTCAACATTAATACCTCAACAATTACAGATTAACCACAATCGAGTATCAAGTTCATCCATCAAAGTTTCCAATAATTCAGAGTCCACATAACAAAGCACATAGATCATAATGACTCAAGTTGCACCAATCACAAGTATCAAGGTCATAAATCACAATTATCAAGATTATCAATCACAAGTATCAAATCGGAACCCATGAGAAAATACCCAAGATCCATATATATGTTGGAAGAAACCTCGACCTTAATACCACTTACCAAAATAGACCTCAGTATCAATAAAACTTATCGGAATAGACCTCGACATCAGTACCACTTACGAAAATAAACCTCGATATCAGTAACACTTATAAAAATAGACCACAGTATCGGTAACACTTGTCAAAATAGACCTCAACAAAATCACAATACATCTCATCATAGTGTTTCAGAATCAATACAAATAGGTATGTTCACACCATAATGATGGGATGATAATTCCATAGCAATTCATAATCATAAACACAATCATATTGTTCACCAATAACAGATCAAAAGGATAACGCAATTCTCATAACAATTTACAAGTCAATACAACACAAACATAATGTTTCCTTAATAATTGAATCAATATCACCACTCAAATCTTTCACAATATAACGCACAACAAATATCATAATATTGCCTTTTTTTATTCCCTCTTTTTTTTTTTTTTTATATCATTTATTGATCAATATGAACAATTCAATCCAACTTTGATCCCCATTACTCCCCAATACACGTACATCTAGGAAATACAAAGTTCTACAAGCTTAACAAAGGTCTAGGAGTTCACTTGCCTCAATTACTCAAACAATCTCTTCGAAACTTGAACCTCCCCTTTTTGTTGGGTCTCCAAATCAACACAATCTATTCAATAATAGAGTCACTATAAGATTTTGAAACTAACAATACCCATATCAAGCATTTTGAAAAATGGGGTCAGATCAACCCAAAAACATAATTCAAAAAATGAAGGGTAAATTTGGAAATTTACATGAAAGTGTTAACAAGATTTGGAAGTCACCAATGAAAACCATTTTGAAAATGGAGTTGAGATCACTCACAAACTCCCATTTCACTTTAAAACTCAAGTTCTTGAAAACCCTAAAACTTTGAACTTCAAAATCCACAATTTGATGGTTAAAATCATAAGAAGTTAATGAAAATGTAACATTTAGGGTCACAGTTACATACCCTTATGTTTTATCATGATACTCCCCTTTGAAATCATCTGCCAAGAGTTCTCTAAATCCAAAAGTGAAAAATGGGGAAGAAACCCTGAATTTTGGGAATAAAACACTACTAGGGGTCCACCACAAATGTAGACCCCTGCTCGACTTAAAATAACTCTCTGTGAGCGCGACAACCTCTTAGGAAATGCGGCTACCCGACGCTCCGCGAGCGGAAAAGCTTCTCAGCGAACACTGCTGCCTGACGCTTCACAAACATGGTAGCTTTTCCAAGAATGTGGAGGTTTGTCTGTGACTGCCTACGAATGCGGCCCAAGCCCCACAAATGCTAGAGTCATTAGACACCAGCAACTCAATACACGTCACAAAATTCACCGAGAAGACCCTCGGGATTTGTTCAGAACCCCATACCCAAAAAACTAATATGCCTCTCAAATAAACTTAATGCTCCAGACTCAATGAAACCATTAAAACACGAATTTGAGGTCTCCTTAACTCGAATCCCATGTAAATCACAAGAAACTAACACAACGCCTAAAAAGGTCAAACCAAACTCAGGACCTCTGAAATTCAACAAAGACCACCCATAGGCCTAAAATCATACTCTTTATCCAACATAACTGTCGGAAATCCAACCCAAGCATTTGAACCCCGAATGTTGACTAAAATCTATCCAAAGGATAAAATCTCACCAATTTCCAACTTAATACCTCAAATTGATGGAAGGACTTAAGAAACTGATAACTCTGCTACAACAATTTTCACATTTTGGAGATGATGGAATTGATTAAATTTTATGTGAGACTCAAAATTTCAAAAGACACCAAAAGCCACATTTAACAAACTTAATCCTTTCAAAACTCTAAAATTTCCATGAATTACAAGTTTTTACTCAAAACGTGAAACAAATTTCACAAACCAACCAGAAATGACTCAGAGCAACAAATATAAGGGGTAAAATGATAATTTCATAAAAACAACCTTTCAGATATTACATTTTCAAACTTAGCGCAAGGTGGTGCGGATTAGACCGAAGGGATCAAAAAGGTTTTCGAATGCAATCATGTTTTAGAATGCTAATAGGGATAAGTTAAGAACACAATCCCTCATTTTTTTGTATTAGTGTGCCATTGGTGAATTTCACATAGGTGTATAATATTTTGGACTTGTGGACATGCTTTTTGTGGATCCAAGGGGGGGCTTAAGGGTATTTCAAAACTATTGGAACCAAGTTGTGATAGTTGAATTTCTAGTGCTAGTATTTTCCTGTGATCATATGGGAACCAATCGTGAACATGATGCACATGTGGGAAGTATGTTGCGAATGTGTGGAGCTGGGGCATGATTGCAAAAATGAGCCAGGTTAGACCTTTGGTCAACTTTTTTTTGCGATCATGAAAGGTTTGACCACAATCTTGTATTATTGCCTGGTTGGTCTCCACGAATACTAAGAATGTAATGTAGCTATGTAAAGTTGGGTTCAAAATTACAAGGATGTTTTAAGGCTAGATTTAATGGTTTTAGAAATATAAGATCTTGTATTTAAGGGAAGTAAAGGTATTAAAATAGAATTTTGATTATTACTTTAAATTACTTAGTTTATGGTAATGCGTTCATATAATCAATTTTAGATTTTTGATATTTGACTCGAGGTTTGGGTTTGAGTTGACCAAAAGTTGACTATAAAAGTGTCCTAAAATTATGAGATAGATTTTTCTTGACTAATTTTGGACATGTTATATGTGAATTGCAATAAATTAAGGCCATGATAGGTTGTTTGGGTTGACTTGGAAATTGAAATAAGGTTTGACTATAGTATTACAAGAAAATGAGTCTTTAATTTTGTCTTGATCAAACAATAGATGTGATGACACTTGTCTAAACCCACCAAGATAAGTCAACCTAAATCCAATAATACAAAGAAAATGCATACATAAATTAACAATAATATAAGAATAAAAAAACTTAGTCATTTTAAAATACCCCTAAAAAAGCCTGGTTGCCACATGTACAAGTCACTAGTATAACAATACAAAATTTAAAAGATAAATACAAGTCGCAATGTCTTTTTTTCTCGAATTGAACAAAACATAAAATAAGGAAGAAGTGGGCCCGACGGGATTACAAGCATTTGTCTCTCAATGTAACCTCAAGGAGAAAGAGCAAACAAGTCCGAGCTCGGAACCTACCGAAGTAAGAAGCAAAGAATGAGTACCAAACAGCACAGTACTCAGCAAGACCCACCCAAAAATGGTAAAACTAATCTAGAATACGATTACTCTTTTCATTCCAACCGAATCGCCTCAACTACAACCTGCATAGAAATCAACCCACACAAATAGTTTACAATGCACAAATCACAAGGCTTCTCAATCATAACATAGCAGTCCCAGTTCAACAATCTACAAGTATTTAGTATGTCAATCACAAGTATCAATAATGATCAATCACAAATATCAAGTATTTCAATAACAAATATCAAGAAGATCAATCTCAATGGTCAACACTTACCAGAAATATTTCTCATTGGCACAATATCACTAGTCAGAACCATTTCCCTGCGGCTTTATATAATGTCACTTGTTGGAACCATTTTCCTTTGGCACAATATCACTACATGGAATCATTTTCCTTCAGCTTTATATAATATATCACTTTCCGATATCATTTCCCTTAAGCACAACATCACTAGCCGGAACCATTTTCCATCGGCTTTATATAATGTCACTTGATGAGATCATTTCCTATCGGCACAAAATTACTAGCTGAAACCATTATCCTTTGGAGTTTATATAATATCACTTGCTAAAACAATTTCCCTTTGGCATAATCATCATATTCTCATCACGATGCACATAAATCAATGCAAATAAGAAATTTCACACCATAAGAAATCTACAATAAACTCAGGCAATTCAAATCCACAATAATGCCATCAAGCATTTCATCAATCAATATATTAGGGTCAAGAAAAAGGCAACTCACAAGCACAAATATCAACACGTTGGCTTTTTCATTAAATCCTTTTTTATTCAATAAGATCAAGCAAGTGAAATAATTAAACCCATCACTTCATTCTCATTACTCCGCACAACACACAATGAAGGGAAATACAAGATTCTACAAGTTTTACTAGGTTTAGAAGTTTACTTACCTTAATTCAATAAAAAGTCAATTCGAGACTTAAGACTTTCATTTCCGAAAAATGTCTAAATCCACACAGTTTACTCCAACAAGTAATCACAATAAGATTCCAAAAATAATAACACCAAAATCATACACTTCGAAAAATGGATCATCTCAACTCAAAACCCAATTCTAAAAATGAGGTTTGAATCCAAAAATCTTTACTTGAAAATGTTGCCCAAGACATTTAAAACATATTGGTGAAAACCATTTTGAAAAAGGAGTTAAAATCAGTTCACAATCACCATTTTACTTCAAGAATCCAAGTTCTTGAAACCCCAAATTTATCATTTCAAAACCTTGATTTGAACACTTATTATCATAAATAACAATGCGTTAATGAATATTTAAGATTAAAAATCGTTACCCAAATATTTCTTCTCAAACACCTTCTCCAAATCGCCTCACCTAAACTCCTAAAAAATTTTAAAAATCGATAAATGGGGTTGAAACCCTGATTTTGGAAAGCATTATGTCCAAGGGTCCTCCGCGAACGCAGAAACCTGCCCACAAATGCGGACTTTAATGAATAAACCCTCTACAAATATGGCAAGGCTATTGCGAATGTGGAGGTCAACAGCTAACCCTCCGCAAATGCGGTCAAGCCTTCGTGGATGCAGTCGAACCTCTACGAACTTGGGGTCCACAAGACTTACCCTTCATGAATGCGGCCACTAGCTCCGCGAGCACGAAGGGTTGGACACAATAATTCCAAACCATCATTCAACAACAACTTTGAAATTGTCCTGGGATTCGTTCAGGATCCCATACACATAAAAATAATATGCTATTTGACTATACTCGATGTTTTGGACGCAATGAAATTGTTGAAACATGGATCTAAAGTCTCCTTAACGCAAAACCCATGAAAGTTGCAATGAACAAACATAACACCTAAAAGTGCCAAATCAAACTTGGGACCTTTAAAAATTCAACCAAGATCTCTCCTAGGCCTAAAATCATCCCTCGAATCCAATAGAACTATTGAAAATCCAATTCAAGCATCAAAACCCAAATCTTGATCAAAGTCAATCCAAACACTAAAATTTCACAAATTTCCAACTTAGGAACTCAAATCCATGAAAAGACTCAAAATTTTCAATTGATAACTCTCTTAGAACAATTTCGATATTTAGGGCTGATAGAATTGAAGATTTTCCATTCAGAGACTCAACTTCAAAAGACACAAAACACTACTTTTTAACTACTTTAGCCTTTCAAACTTCTAAAATTTTCATAATTTACAACTTTTAAATCAAAACTTGAAACCAATTTCAAAACTCATTTAGAATTGACTCGGGGCCAATATCGAGAGGGGTAAGATGGTAATTTAACTAAAATTCTCAAAAATAACCTTTCAGGTCATTACATTATTCACCCCTAAAAATCATGTTCACTGTCGAACATAACATAAAAGAAAGTACTTGAAGCCTCTAAAAGTAGGAGATATCTGGCACAAATGTTTGGCTTCCTCTCCCAAGTCACTTTACCAACTGAGCGATCCTTCCACTCCACCTTCACTGAAGTAATTTCTTTGGTCCTAAGCTTTTGGACCTGCCTATCTAAGATGGATATAGACTCCTCCTCAAAGTTCAAGTCTGGATCTAACACAACCGGATCAAGCGAAAGCACATGGGACTCATCTGACATGTATTTTCGAAGCATGGAGAAATAAAATATAAGATGTGTCATGATCCAAAATGGACATGATGACACTCATATTATCCCACAAAGACAAGTTAACCTAAAACCTAAATAATACAATAAATGCAGAAGTAAAACTAGAATAAAAGTCTAATACTATAAATAATATAAAATTTCATAATAAACTTAAATATATCCTCAAAACATGGTTGTCATGTGTATAAGTCTCTAAAGTGTTATAAAAATTGAAATGAAATATAAGTCTCAAATGACATTATTTATAGAATATAACAAGATCATAAATAATGAGTAAGAGGGTCCGTTGAGATAACAAATAACTACCTCATATATCTTCATACTAAGCCTCGAAAGTAGAAGAGAAGAGAGAGTAATCATGGGATTCGGGCTCATAACCTACAAGTGTTGAAGCAAGGGGTACTCCTACCACTCCAAATAACCTGGTATCAACAAGCAAACTCCTAAACAAAAAGTTAAGTAATATAGAATACGAGTACTTCTACCACTCCAATCAAACTTGCACAACTACAACCTGCATAAAACTAGCCCAACCTAGCAATTCTTAATTTACATAGCACATAGCTCAATAAAAACACCCCAATAATTATAGCTAAACAATATACGTGATCAAGTTCATCAATCACAAGTTTCACTAAGATTCACTCATAAGTTCACAAATGATAAAGATATGCAATGCAATAAAATGCAATACCAAGTATGGTGATACATGTCTAACCTAGTGATACATACCCATTGTCTCTCAGTTTGGAACCCATGGGGGACATATTTGTCCATGCATCCATCATGGCGTTTGACATGACCCTCGATAATATAATTTGTCGTGTCGTGTGACATGCCCCTCAAATAATATTTGTCACGACACGTGACCCATCTCTTGAAATGGTACATCATCTTTAATTCATTAATATTTCTCAATTCACATAATATTTGTCACAATCAAGTCTCATAACCAATGTAAATGACATGTTCACACAATTAATGAGGAGATGACTTTTTCCATATCAATGCACAATTCACAACAACAAAATCATGATACACCATCAACAATGAATTGATAAACCTTTTAAATCATTCTCAACACATCAATATTAATTCAAGTTCCCTTTTACTACCCCCTTTTCTTTATTAGAACCATTTAGTATGAATAATTCAAACCATCACTAAGTCATGTTACTCTCCAACACATACAACAAGGAAATACATGATTTTATACACTCAACAAGGGTAAAGAAATCCACTTGCGTCAAATAATCGAACAATCACTTTGGGACTTGAGCCTTCCGCTTTTGTTGGGCTTCAAGATAAATGCAATGATCTATTGAGATGTACAATATTTGTATGCAAACAAGTCTGTAGATATCCATATTACTATACGTCTAGTCTAGACCCAAAAACTCAACCAAATCTATAATCAAGTTCCTAATCTTGATGCCAATTACTATACCAACTCTCCTATTTCCCAAATTTCAAACCAAGGACTAAGTCTTGATTCCTCCAAATATCATAAATCTAATGAAATTAATATAATACAATACACCTAATATTTAATTACCTATCTCAATGTATCAAAATTTAATTTATAACATGATAACAAAATAATAATATTTAAAATTGAAGCCATTGGTTATGAAACCAGTGACGACAACCACAAACACACCTCCCAATCAATCCTTACCCTTTTAAATCTATTCCAATTATCACATGGTAATTTACCATTTAAAAAATACTCCTACAAACTTCAAGGAACCCACGTGAATAACAATCATATTCAATTAAATTTTCCTTCCTTTCTCTTTCACCACCCATTATTATGATAATATAATATGACCTCTATGCATATACACAAATGCATAAATTAAGGCTTGGTTAATTCTTACTTGTTGCAAGTTGGTCACTGCTTTGGTTGTACTGAAACTTCGACGTCCTCTTGGGGGTTTTTTTTTTTTTTTTTCAAAATAAATATAATCTAAAGTAATATAGGGTATTAACTTAAATTTTATTATATATGGGTCAAACCCATTAACCATCAATTAAATTAATTAATTAAAAGAATATCTATCAATTAAATAACCATAATTAACAAAATAACTTAAAATACTATAGTCAATTTGCATGTTTAGTTTGTGTGTATGGGGTCCCGAACGATCTCGAGGATCTTTTTTATCTTTTGAGAGTTCACTGTTTTTTTTTTGGTACCTAAGTTTTGTACCCTTATCTTTTGCGATAGACCTTATGCTTTAGTAACCTTCGCTTTAGCGAAGGAGTGATCGCTAAAGGGAAGGCTGGACTTTCGCAGGGTTTGCTTCGGTGAACTAGTGCTTGCTTTAGCAATGGTTGCTTAAGCGGATCCTGATTCGCAAAACTGAGACCCAAAGTTTTTGTGAGGTTCTCTTAAGTAACCTGTTTTCTCTTAAGCGACTTTAGAGAGGGTTTATGTCTGCCATTTTTGGGGTTTTACCCATTTTCCCCATTTTGAGCTTTGTAAAACCCTTGGAGGAGATTTTGAAGATATTTCTTATGCTAAATTATTTGGGTAAGCTTTTGTGACCCTAAAACTTCATTTCCATTTGATTATTTATGGTTTTTTTAACGTCAAAACTTTTGATTTTAATTGACAAATGACAAGGTTTTTCAAGAACTTGAGTTCAAAATTAAAATGGTGATTGTGAATTAATTTTAACTTTTTTTTTTTCTAAATTGATTTGATCAATGAGTTCCAAATTGTCTTGGGTAACATTTTCAAGTAAAATTTTTGAGATTCAAACTTCATTTTTAGAATTAGATTCGAGTTGATTGATTCATTTTTCAAAGTGTATGATATGAGTATTGTTATTTCTAGAACTTATTGTGATTACTTGATTGAATTAGACGGTGTGAATTTTAACATTATTTGGAAAGGGAAGGCTCAAGTATTGGATTGACTTTTGATTTAATTGAGGCAAGTGTTCTTCTACATCTTGTAAAATTAGTAGAATAATGTATTTTCCTTCATTGTATATGTTAGGGAGTAATAGAAATAAGGTGACGAATTGATCGTTCCACTTGATTAATCTTAATGAATAAAAAAAGGATTAATAAAAAAATCAATGTGTTGATTATAATGATTTGTGAATTACCTCATGTGTGGACAATATTGTGTTGATTGATGAAATATTTTGATGACATTATTGTAGATTTGAATTGCTTGAGTTGTTGTCTATTCATTATAGTGTTAAATTTCTTATTTGTATTGATTATTTTACACCATGATGGGACATGTAATGAATATGTCGAAGGAAAATGCTTTCGGTAAGTGATATGATATAAAGACAAAGAAAAAATTATTTCGGTTAGTGATGTGATATAAGGCCAAAGGAAAATTGTTCCGTCTAGTGATATTATGCCGAAGGAAAATGGTTCTATAAAGTGATATGATATAAAGTCGAAGAAAAATGGTTTCGGCTAGTGATAATGTGCCAAAGAAAAATGTTTCCGACAAGAGTTGACTATTGTGATTTGATGAACTTTATACTTGAGATTGATATATTTGATGCTCATGCTGGATCTACTTGATAATTGTGATTGATCTACTAGATACTTGTTATGGTCATTCTTGCTACTTGTTAGTTGTTGAACTATGACTATTGGACTGTGGTTATTAAGCCTTGCGAACTAGATATTGTGAAACTGTTAGATTAAGCTGATTTCTAAGAAGATTGTAGTTTAAAAGAGGTTCGGTTTATTTTCTCTCTAGTTTTGCCTTATTTATTAGGTTGCTTGTTGAGTACTGTGTTGGTTGGTACTCACTCCTTGCTTATACACTTACGTAGGTTTTAAGCCCTGACCCTTGTGATCTTCTTCTTTTATATCCAAGGCGTTCAGAGGACTTTGAGCGGTAACTTCTTTTCATCCCGATGAATCCTCGTGTTCCTTATTTTATGCTTTATTCTATTTGAGAAACAAAGACATTGAGACTTATAAGTATCTTTCAATTTCGTACTTTATACCATAGTATCTTGTACATATGACAACTACGTTTTGGGGTTATGTTTGAGAATGAATAAGTTTTCTGCTCTTATGCCATTCTTGTTTTAATTTCTTCATTTCTTTCATATTGTTGGGTTGAAACTCACTTGTCTTGGTGGGGAGAGGTATGTGCTATCAAGTCCATTTTTTGTTCGTGACAAATGGTATCAAAGAACTAGCTTTATAGGTCTCATGTGTGTGCATGTCAAGTCTAAGTAGAGTCTTGAGGATCGATACATATACATTTATACTTCTTTTCGAGAGGCTATAGAGACTGTTAGAAAACTTCACTTTATTCACTATTTCTTATTGTGCATGGTTACCTTCTCTAGTGTTGAGTTAATGCGCATTGTGTTGGAAGATGTTGAGGACCAGAGCTTCTATTTCCATTAATAGGAGAGAAGAAGTCCCCGAGTCAGTTGTTGAGACCCCAACTAGGGGTAGAGGTAAGGACCAAGCTAGAGGTCATGCTCGTGGATTAGCACCGGCTAGAGATTGTGTCCGTAGAGTGGCACCAACTAGAAGACGAGATAGAGTTGTCTCTCTTGAGCCACATGTTGAGGTTTCTGAGGACCAAGTTCCTTTTGAGTTTATAACTTTGTTATTTCAGAATACTTTGTTGATGATGCTAGGTGTATCTCTTAGGGTGGTGCGATAAGTACACTATATGGTTTTTAGGCAAGGTAGGGGCGCAAACCTCGAGTTAGCAACATCAGGCTCTAGTTATCCTTGATCAGGTGGGTTAGCCACCAGTGGTTCCTGCACCGGTTGTTAGTGCACAAGTTTTTCCTAAGGTTATTGTAAAAGCAGCTAATCAATAATGTTATGAGAGATTTCAGAAGATGAAATCACTAGCTTTAAAGTGGTAAGAGTGAGGATGCTCATGAGTTCTTGACCTTGGACATTGAGATTATTAAGGTAGTGGGTATGGTTGATGCACGTAGTGTTCCTTTTATTGCACTTCAGCACTATGGATCCGCTAAAAAGTGGTAGAGGACTTATGTGAGGTTTAGACCATTTGGATATCCTCCAACAGAGTGGGATACGTTCTCCAATGCTTTCCAAAACTACTTCATCCCTTCGAGCATGAGTGAGGAAGCCGATTAATATTTGAGGACTTGAGACAACATGGTTATCTCTGACCGTGTATAAGGCCCATTTCTGCGAGCTTTCCAAGCATGTTATGACTATTGTCCTAGATGAAGCGGAGTGAGTCTTCAGGTTTGTAAGAGGGTTGATTTTCTCCACTGGATCTTATGTGTTCAGAGAAACCTGAGAGGGGGCTTCCTTCTAGTCCATTGTAAGTACCACCAAAGAGGCAAAGTTGATGGTTATAGAGAATTTTTGGGATCCCAAGAGGGCCTGTCTTCGAGTTAGTTTTCTGGGGCCTCATTTGGAGGCATAGGTTCACATAGATATAGTAGCTCTTTTTAGCATTGTGGGCATGTTCACGCATTCACGCTAGTAGGTGAGAGTGGAAAAATATCCCAAAGGTCCTATGGTTCTGGCCAAGGTGGCCATAGTAGCTCATTTTGTCCGTCACAACATTTATTCTTACTAATATCTTGTTACAGCTGTGGGGATCCAGGTCATATGATTTGGCAAATTATTTTTCAGACTCACTCAGGACCCAGCGTACTTATTCATCTTTTTTAGCTAGACATTAAATGCCTCCGACTATGGGTCAAGGTAGAGGTTGGTCTGGTAGAGGGGACATGGCTTCTAGTAGGGGTGTTACAACTCAATAGTGCAGAGGTCGAGGTACTACTCATATACTGGTGGTGATTGAGGGGCAAAATATTATTATTTTCCAGCGAGGCGTGAGGCTGAGACTTTTTATGTTGGGATTACAAGTATCATCCCAATTTGTCATTGACATGCGTATGTATTGTTTGATCAGGGTCTATTCTCTCGTATGTGTCTATCTATTTTGGTGTTGGATTTGATATAATGTCTAATAGCATGCATTTGCCTATTCATATTTCTATATACCAGTGGGAGAGTCCTTAGTGGTGGATCGAGTGTATCGATCATGTCCTATTTCTTTGGATGGGTATGACACTTGGGTGGACTTTCATATTATCTTGGATATAGATTGTATCAACCCGCATCATGATATTCTTGATTTTATGCTAATACTCTGACGTTAGCAATATCGTGCGTCTCGAGAGTTAAGTGGATAGGTGCTAGTGGTTCTTACCCTAGCAAATTTATCTATTTCATTCAAGCTCAGAGATTGGTTGATAGCAGGTGTTTGTCATATTTGGCATTTGTTCTAGATACTAATATTGAGCCACCTCCCATGGATTTTGTGCCCATGGTTTGAGATTTTTTAGATGTTTTTCCTACTGTTCTTCCAAGTGTTCCTCTGGATAGGGACATCGATTTTCTTATTGAATTAGAGCCGAACATTAAGCCCATCTCTATCTCTCATTATCGCATGGATCCATCAAAAGTTAAGGATCAGTTGCAGTACTTATTGAGTAAGGTGTTAATTCACCTTAATGTGTTTCAATAGGGGTGCTCAAGTTCTATTTTTGAGGAAGAAGTATGGAACCATGAGGATATGTATTGACTACCGACAGTTGAACAAAGTGACAGTGAAGAACAAGTAACCTATTCCTCATAGTGATGATTTATTTGATCAACTTTAGGGAGCATCTTTATTTTCTAATTTGAGGTCCAACTATCATCGACTGAGTATTAGCGCATCATATATCCCTAAGATAGTTTTCAGGACTCGATATGGGCACTATGAGTTTCTTGTAATGTCATTTGGTTTGACTAACGCCCTTGCAACATTCATGGAGTTGATGAACATATTGTTTCGACTGTATTTGGATTCTTTGATGATAGTGTCACGCCCTGAGCCTACACCCTAGACGTGACCAGCATTCGAGAATCATTATTGTTTCCTAAGTGAGCCCTTGGCCTGACTGAATACTTAGGGGAAGACTTACTCAAGCATTGATAGGATCACAACAAAATTAAATCAGTCAAAACTCAAATACTCATCTCATAAAGTTTGGAATATACTCAATAAACAATACTTATAGTTTGTAAAAAAAACTTTAAAAGAAAGTAAATACTGAGAGACACCTCGGCTTTGTCTATCTATGAAACCTCTACTATTAAAGAAGGATGTTGGGACAAGACCCACGACATCTCAAAGCTACTAACTAGAAAGTAAATGTGAAGTCCTCAGGAATGCATGCAGGACCAAAAGCTAGCTGCAGTGTAGAGTTATCTCAATAAAGTTCCTATTAATGATCTTGAACACCTGTATCTGCATCATAAAAAGATGCAGGTTGAATGACATCAATATATTGAATGTGCGAGTATGTAATGTAATATAGCTGAATAAAAAATAACTAAACTGAAAGTTTGAAGGTAACTCAACTAAAATATAGTATAAATCACGATGAAAAATCAATTAAGCTCTTATTGTATGGATCAATAAAAGTAAATACTGAACTGAAATATATATATATATACACACACACACACACACACACTCACACTTTACTTTACTGGGGAGTTTCTTTAACCGACAACCATCACTATGAGTCTCGTGATGATACAACGTCTTACCCACGTTGTTAGATCCTCCCTATACATTTCCAGAGTATAGGACACAACCGAACTATTGGATCTACTAAAAACCTTCTTGAGGCAGGTAAGGAGTCTCCTATCTTTCGGTACGATCCTATCTACACTAGCGTCGTAGGTTATGGAGTTTGAGTTATCTAAGCTCTTACCCCAAATTGGTGCTCAGTACTACTCCCGAAATGCAACTAAATGCTCATGTAAAAGTACTCTCTAGGTTGAGATAATTTCTCAAAATGCCTCTTTAAGAGGTAACTAAAGTTGTACTAAATCTTTCTGAAACCTTGAAAACTCTTTGTACTTTTATGAAAATAGCGCTCTTTTGTTTAAAATGTAAAATGATACATTTAGAATCATTAATTTCCCTTAAAACTCTTGAAATAACCTATATTTAGGTTGTAATCATGAAAACTATATCTGAAACATATTGTGATTTGATCATTGACGACTTAGGAAGTCCTACTGCATAAACATTGATGGCATATCTAGATGCCATATTGCTTAAACATTGATGACATACTTGATTGTCATACTAATCATGAAACGTAGTTCTTTTCTCAATGTAAAAATCGTGCTATTGGAATCATTTGTGTTCCCTGAAACGCTTCTCAAAATATACTTTAAAATACCCTAGAACTCACTATAAAATTAATAAAAATTAATGCACAAAGACTTTCAAGAAAATATCATCAACTAGGGTTCATGTGAAATATAAACATGAACAACAAACCAATAATCTCAATGTATACAATATCATAATCTCATAATTAAGAAATTAGAACTCAAAATAAGAATATAATTTGAATTTAGAATTGCACAGATCTTTGAGTAGAATATTGGATTTAATTCTTATTGACTGAATTTAGATGTAGGGCGTAAGAAAGAACATTCCTACAATTGAAATTCATGCACTTTTTTCTATTTTTGACATAGATGTGCTCCTTTACGAGCCAAGAGATAAGGGATTGAAATTCATTGGAACACTATGAATAGCCTTGCATACCTGGAAGAATAAATTTCTTGAAGATTCTTGAACAAGAACTTGATTAGAAGACTTGAAACATTAGCTTGAAGGAGAACAATCAAGAGCACCTTTCTTGAGATTCTTGAATTAGCTTCTTGAAAACTCTATGGACAAGAATTATGATTTTCATTAATCATCCATAATTGTGTGAAGGAATTTGAGTTGGAAAGAATGAAATTCTTGGAGAAGGACTTACCTTGAAGAAGAATCTTGAAAAAGATTGGAAGAATCTTAAATGGAACTCCTACGCTTTGTTTTTTCCTTAGGGTTTTGCCTTAGGATTTGAGAGAGAAGAGATTGGGGGATCAAGAGATGAAAATATCATTGGTTTCGACGTTTAATTAGTCAATAAATTCATTTAGAATTTTCTTAGAGGTTAAAAGAAAAAAATGAACCTCTTTAATGTTCTCCCGTCGGCTAATTCGTCACTGCACTGTATCAGGTTACTAAAATAATCATAACCATTTACTCGGAACTCAAATTAATTCAAAATTAGTGGGGTTGAAATGAATATTCAAATACCTTTAATTTGATAATTTATGGGCCACCTAACTCTTTATATTTAAATAGGTATGATCATTTGAAGTTGACCAAGTAGAAAGTTATATAAAAAATTAATCGGTAAGGAAGTTTTCAACTCAACTTTGTGCAAGGCGATTCTTGTGACCGTAATTCATCTCCAAAATTATTCCCACACTAAAGAATTGACCTTTACACATATGAGGAATTTAAGAATCACCCGATAAGACCTTACATATAAATGAAGAATAGTTCGGGTCTTAACTTAGAATTTTTTTGGGTGTTACAGATAGTGTTCATTGATAAAATCTTGGTTTACTCCAAGATTGAGGAGGACTATGTTTGGCACTTGAGGATGGTTCTCTAGAGATTGCGGAAGAGAAGTTGTATGTGAAGTTCTTGAAGTAGGAATTTTGACTTGATTCTATTGCATTTTTGCGACATGTGGTGTCCAAGAAGGGTATTCGGGTGGATCTAACTAAGATTGAGGCACTTAGAGGTTGGACTAGGCTTACTTCAGTTACCAATATTTGGAATTTTCTAGGACTTGCAAGCTATTATAGGCGATTTGTTCAAATCTTCTCAACTATTGCATCTTCTTTGAATAGATCGACTCGACAGAGTGTGAGTTTCTAGTGGTTTGATGAGTGTGAGGAGAGATTTCAAAAGCTCAAGACCTTGTTGACTTCGACTCCTCTTTTGACTCTACCCGAGAAGGGTGTGGACTTTACTATATACTGTGATGCTTCTAGAGTTGGGTTAGGTGGTGTTCTAATGTACAAAGGTAATGTGATCATCTATGCTTCTTGTCGTGGCCCAAGGCTACCCCCAGATGTGACACGGCGTACAAGGCTCTGAGAAGCCTCATACAAGCCTCATAACATATCATGAACATAGGAACATAGGAAAATAGTTTGGAATTTAAAAATTTTCTTTACAGTCGAAGTCTTTTATAAAATGAGAGATTCTATAACACCATGTCTCAAACCATCTATAATACTTGCATTAAAACTCTTGAGTACAATCTTAGGTATATAGCCCTTACATCAGTCTAAAACATAAAAGAAAGACATAAAGGACATCTGGTGAAGCTCTTGAATACTATGAGGACTCACCAATCTTCTTCTTCTTGATCTACTATGGTCCTAGACATGAGGGTAGAATCTGATATCACCAAACCCTACACGTATAGAAAATGTAAAAATATGGGGTAGCACAAAAATGTACTAAGTACGGAAGCGATGCAAAAAATTCCTTAAAACATGCAAAAAGGGACATTTTAGTTGAAACCATGCTATATGCCACCTTTTAACATCATCTTTGAAATAGTTGGAGAATGTAGCTCATAAGACAATCATGTACAATTCATCATAGCATAAAGAATATCATCATAATCACAAGCATAGTCTCCAACAGAAACATAATGCATACTCCAATCTTCACAAGACATAGTTCACATAAATAATTATTTACCAAGACCATCTCATCATAATAGAACTATCACATAAGCAATGCTTAGCTACACTTGTGCAATGCATAGATAAGATCCCATAATGCTATCTACAGTAAGTCTCACTTTTAGGCCTCCAGAATCATACATAACATACCTTGACCTTATCCAGAGCCAACACTCATAGACAATGAGACATTCATGTTCATAACTTGTAATAAGTAAAGTCACTCATAACAATAATCCATATCATGCATACATAAATTCATATCTTATCATAGATAAGGAAACCATACTATAATCCCTTTATAAGTCTACTTGTGCAATGTATAAGTGAAGTCCCATACCCCTACTTATACTAAGTAAGGCTCATTAAGAATTCATAAGTATAGTTCATGTTCATGTTCATAATTCATATAAAACATACATATAACTCATCAACATTATATCATAAAAGAGAGATACCATGCCCACTCTTAAAGCCTACTTGTGCAATATATGAATGAAGTCCCATACCCTCATTCATACTAAGTAGAACCTCTTGAGGAACCATAGTACATAACACATGTCCTTGTCATAATTCATATTCTCATCATATAGGAAAATAGCCTTAACCGACATAGACTATGTGAGCTACATGGAATCTCGTGTCTTACCCCAGACCAAAAAGAGGTGTCCTACTTGCCTAAGGTAGAACTAACATATTTGCTTTTAGATGGATTCACTAGATAAAGACCTATGTGGGCACATAGTTATGGGATAAGGAGATTGCTACTAGAAACCCGGACTTTCTAACGTAAAAGGTTTTCATCTCATGAGATAACTTACATTGGGAAGCCAGACTTTATAACATAAAGCTTCCATCTACTATTATTATCCACTCGATGCTTACCATAATTCCCTTTAAAATTAATATTAAGTCTTTACTTAAGTTCATGTTCATGAAAGAATGCACTAGACACTCAAACCACATAGTATCATAATAGCTCATAGATTCATTAGGTGAGAATGTCCTTTCAACCTTAGAAACATCAACATGTGAGTAAACCTTTCACATCGTATTCATAGTTTGTTCATGAGAATAGTCTTTCAATCAACACAACAACATTGTCATATTCATAAACATTTCATGCATACTCATGTGTAAGGGTATGGGGAGAATGATCTTGAAACCGCACCATAATTACACAATAGTCATAGGATCTTCACTTTCTAAGAGAATCATAAGCTCATACACAATTCTTATCAACATGTATAAACCCTCATAAATCTCCCTTCAAGGGCTATGAATCAACTCAACCCAAACGTCTGGAATTGCTACATTAGATAAGGGAATATAATGATTCAATATCTCAATCAACACCTTATTAATATTATAGTCATGTTCATGCATGGGGTGTGTGTGATTGTCCTTTCAATGACACAATTAAGTTTATCATAAACATAAATACTTCATGCATAGTCATGTGTATGGGTATAGGGGAAGGTGATCTTTCAATCAGTACCACAATTACTCCTTAGTCATAGAGTCTTCGCTTTCTAAGTGGATCATAAGCTTAAAGACAATCCTCATCAACATAGGAAAAATCCTCATAAATTTTCCTACAAGGGTCATGGATCATGATTCATCTATATCTCTATAATTACTTCACTCAACATGTAAAAATAAACTAATCCAAGTAAGCAATCCATCACATTCATAATTCGAACACAATCTACTAACAAAGACAATTTAGGGAAACCTAGAAATTCAAGGATTTTTAGTTAATTCCTTAGTAAAACAGTAGTAATTCATCAATTTGATCATAATATAAGAAAATAAACATATTGAGATCATTTTGAAAGTGAATCCATACCATCAATTGAAAACCCTAGGTTTTGGAGAATTTCAACTTTGAGAAATAGAGGTTAGAAGGGCTTTATGGAAGGAAACTATCCATAAATCAAGACTACCATACCTTATGAAGATTTCCACATGAAATTGAAGAATAAAGGCTGCTCCTTGAACCCTAAACTTGACCTTGTTCTTGCTTTTCAATGGAGTTTCTAGAGAGAGAATATTTGGAGAGGCAGTTGGTTATGATTTGGGGTCTTGAGGTATAATGAATTAATAGGGTGTTTAATGACTTAAAATAGTTTATATATATGTATAAAGACTATATTAAATGACCCCTACTTAAAACTAATTGAAAAGGAATTACCTAAAATATTTAAGCCTTGGCCGAACCAAGACAACTTTTGCAGGTGAGAATTACGACCCTAGATCTACGGACCGTGGGTGTATTGACGCCCCATCCTGTAGGTCCGTAGTTGGGTTCACAGACTTTTCAACTAATGGTCTTGACCTACAGAGCCTCCCCACGAGGCATGGTGGGACCTACGCCCCATAGGTCCCATCCGTGGGTTACCAAATTTGGCAAATTTTTGACTTTTGGGCAGCATTTTGGGTTAGACTTTAGGGTCCTCCTCAAGGACCCTTGGTTGGTCCTTGGGAAGTTGTACCTTGACGCTTAACCTCTAAACCCCTCAACCTAAGTTCAGGAGCTCATTTTACAACATAAAATCCCATAAAAACTCAACAACACACTTGTAAGGCTCTAGTTCCACATACTAGTTTTCCGGGTTGTCACATTATCTCCCCCTTGGGAACATTCGTCCTCGATGACATTTCTAAAACACATTTCGGAATTAAAGACTCAAGACTAGAAGCCCATCATGCATGAAACATCTAAATGCACATAAACAAGGAGGAAACATAACTCCATCTCAATATACTCAATGCAACACAAGGAAGTATGAACTACATTTAAAAACCCATTTATGCATGAGATTCTCATAACTAGTCATGTTCAAGGAGGAATTTCTATCTCATAGTCATAATATGCTCAACTTACTCTCATGGAGTTCAAATGCAATTTACTCTCTAAAAACATTTCATTCAAGGAGGAATTTCTCAACTCATAACTAAAGCATGCTCATACAATAGGCATCTTACTCAAAGTACTACAACATGAGGAAAACAATTCACATAAACTCATTTTTATTTCAACACACAAGTTTTCATGAACAAGCATTATATAAAGAAGTCATGGCACCACATAAGCATATAACAACAATGTTATCTAGGCACACCATCTCCTCCTTGGGAGTGGGCCTATACAACACTTCTAAACACATAATCATAGGAGGAACTATATTTTCCAACTAAAAGCAAGCTCAACAGAACACTATGGATCCAATATGCCATTTCATCAAAAGCATAACAAAGCATGTTCATCAATTCATCTCATGAAGTCCAATATGCCAGCATCATACTAAAATGCACAACAACATGAGAAACATGTAAATCATGAAAACTCATTTTATTCAAAATAAGAATTCTGTCAAGAACATGCATAACATAAGAAGATCATGGAAATTTTCCAAAACACACATGACTCCCAAAGCATAAAACAAGCCCAAAAAGGAACTCTTAGTCTCAAGCTAGAATAGGAATAGAAGAAATGTATGAGGATATCGGGACTCTCAATCAATTTTTCTATCTAAGCACATCATCTCCCCCCAAGGGAGTAAGCCCCTTACTAAGACCTCAAATACTACTCCTTTCAAACTTTCCCAAAGCATGACCAAGACTCATAATAACCTCACCGGGTTCTTAATAACAATAGAGGTAAACAAGAGTAACTCTATGGGACAAGGAAATCATAAGACACCTATAACATCTAAGACTCCACAATCATGAAACAAGTTAAGGAGGACTTATCATCTTAAGCTAAAGGAGGAATAGAAGGGAGTACAAGGATATTAGGACATCTCATTGGCTCTTGGCCTCCCAAATAAAACCCTTAATTAAAACCCTTACTAAAATACCACCCTCAACATTCTCTAGTCATCACTTAAACACCACTATCTATCAAATCCTCCAACACAATAAAAAAAAACTCATTATGGCTAAGTTGGGTTCCACCAACATATACACATAACCATAATCAAACCCATGTATACTAAGGACAACATAAAAGCTCATCATGTCCAATTTATCAAGTCACAAAAGGAAAGTACTACCGAAATAGAAATAAGCATGAACCACATACCGGGAGCAACATTAGGAGGACATTCTTGTTCACCTCTAGCTTGAAGAGAATCGGACCTAATTTTCTTCCTCTCTCTTCCTCTAGCGGTAAGTACCGGGCAATCTCTAATTTTTTGGTCACTTCCACCACAACCATAACAACCCTTAGTGTCGGCTAGACACTTATCATCATATTTCCTTCCACACCTAGCACATGTAGGCCTAATCACATAAGATCCACTACCACTCACTCCTTGTGATTTTGGGGTAAACACCCTCTCCCCACTAAAATTTAGGAGGAATTTAGAAGAACCTTGTCCAAAGGACCTCTCAAGAGAAGAATTTTCATCATCTATTATAACCCACTTTTTCTCTTTCAACCTTTCTTAAAGTTTCTTTTGCTCAATTTCAAAGGCGTACACTACAAGATGAGGGACATTCATATTATGCTCAAACATGGCCATACGCCATTCTTTTACCACTAGATTGGACAATCCCGACACAAACTTACTCATCCCCAATTTGGGATCGGACACTAGAATTGGAACATACTTAGACAATTGAGTGAACCTCCACGCATATTCCTTAACACTCGTATCACCTTGTCTAAGGTTGAGGAACTCAATCACCAAAGCTTCTCTCATCTCTAAAGGGAAGAACTTATCTAGAAAAGCACTTTTGAACCCTTCCCACTCTATTGGGCCCAATCCTACCGGTCTAGTCTTTTTCCATTGATCATACCATATTTGTGCAACCCATTTGAGTCAATAAGAAGCTAACTCCATTTTCTCTATCGGAGCTACTCTCATATAGTCTAACACCTTAGAGACCTTCCCCACAAACTCTTGAGGATATTCTCCCACCTTGGATCCATAAAACATAAGAGGATACAACCCCAAGAACTCCCTCACCCTAGAAGTAGCCATCCCCCTTATTGGATTTGCCGGAGTTACAACCTCTCTATTGACTTGCACCGTTAAGGCTTGAGCCAACAATTGGATTGTAGACCTAAACTCATGAGTCACATTTTCTCCTATAGGGTCAATTGGAGCTTGGAGAGGAGCTTGGAGAAGAATCTCTTTCTCCACATTGTCTTCCTTTTTCCTTTCAATGTAAGCCTTTGAAGTAGTCATATCCTGAAAACCATAGGGCACACATTAGGAGAAAGACCTAACAAAGCTAAACTCTATGACACAACTTAGAGAATGAAGAAGTGAAGTTTTCCTAACATCCAATAGCCTCCTTTTCATAAGTATAGTGCGCTTCACATTTATAACCAAGACTCTACTAGATCTGGTTTGAAACATCCTAAAACCATCTCAAAAACCTGGCTCTGATACCATGTTTGTCACGACTCAAGGCTACCCCTAGATGTGACACGATGTACAAGGCTTCGAGAAGTGTCATACAAGCCTCATAGCATATCATGAACATAATAACATAGGAAAATAGTGCGAAATTTAAAACTTTTCTTTACAATCTAACTCTTTCATAAAATGAGAGAGTCTATAACACCATGTCTCAAACCATCTATAATACTTAGATTAAGACTTTTGATTACAATCTTAGGGACATAGCCCTTACATAAGTCTAAAACATAAAAGAAAGACATAAAGGACATGTGGTCAAGCCCTCGAATACTATGAGGACTCACCAATCTTCTTCTTCTTGATCTACTATGGTCCTAGCCACGAGGGTAGAATCCGATAGGGTTAGCACAAAAATGTACTAAGTATGGAAGCGATGCAAAAAATTCCTTAAAACATGCAAAAAGGGACATTTTAGTTGAAACCATGTTATATGAAACTTTTGAACATCATCTTTGAAATAGTTGGAGAATGTAGCTCATAAGATAATCATGTATAATTCATCATAGAATAAATAATATCATCATAATCACAAGCATAGTCTCCAACATAAACATAATGCATACTCCAATCTTCACAAGACATAGTTCACATACATAATTACATACCAAGATCAACTCATCATAATAGAACTATCACATAAGCAACCCTAAGCTACACTTGTGCAATGCATAGATAGGATCCCATAATCCTATCTACACCAAGTCTCACTTTTAGGCCACCACGATCATACATAATATACCTTGACTTTATCCATAGCCAACACTAATAGACAAAGAGACATTCATGTTCATAACTTGTAATAAGTAAAGTCACTCATAGCAATAATCCATATCATGCATACATAAATTCATATCTCTTCATGGCATAAGGAAACCACATCATAACCCCTTTATAAGTCTACTTTTTCAATGAATAAGTGAAGTCCCATACCCCTACTCACACTAAGTAAGGCTCATTATGAAGCCATAAGTATATTTCATGTTCATGTTCATGTTCATAATTCATATAAAGCATACATTTAACACATCATCATCATATCATAAAAGAGACATAACATGTCGACTCTCAAAGCCTACTTGTGTAACATATGAATAAAGTCTCATACCCTCATTCATACTAAGTAGAACCTCTTGAGGAACCATAGTACATAACTCATATCCTTGTCATAATTCATATTCTTATCATATAGGGAAATAGCCTTTACCGACATAGACCATGTGAGATACATGGAATCCGGTGTCTTACCCCCATATCAAAAAAAGGTGTCCTACTTTCCTAAGGTAGAACTAACATATTAGCTTTTAGGTGGATCCACTAGCTAATGACCTATGTGGGCAAATAGTTATGGGATAAGGAGACTGCTACTAAAAACCCAGACTTCTAACGTAAAAGGTTTCCTTCTCATAAGATAACTTACAATGGGAAGCCGAACTTTCTAACGTAAAAGCTTTCATATCATATTTATATCCACTCGGTGCTAGGCATAATTCCCTTTAAAATTCATATTAAGTATTTACTTAAGTTCATGTTCATGAAAGAATGCACTAGGCACTCAAATCAACATAGTTTTATAAGAGCTCATAGATTCATTAGGTGAGAATGTCCTTTCAACCTTAGAATCATCAATATGTGAGTAAACCTTTCACATTGTATTCATAGTGTGTTCATGAGAATAGCCTTTTAATCAACACAACAACATTATCATATTCATAAACATTTCATGCATAGTCATGTGTAAGGGTATGAGGAGAATGATCTTGCAGCCATACCATAATTACACAATAGTAACAGGATATTCACTTTCTAAGTGAATCATAAGCTCATACACAATTCTTATCAATATGTAAAAACCCTCATAATTTGCCCTTCAAGGGCTATGAATCAACTCAACCCAAACATCTATAATTACTACATTAGATAAGGGAATATAATGATTCAATATCTCAATCAACATTTAGCCATATCATAGTCATGTTCATGTATGGTGTGTGTGCGTGATTTTCCTTTCAATGACATAATCAAGCTTATTACAAACATACATACTTCATGCATAGTCATTTGTAAGGGTATAGGGGAAGGTGATCCTTCAATCAATACCACAATTACACCTTAGTCATAGAGTCTTATCATTAGCTTAATGACAATCCTCATCAACATAGGAAAAATCCTCATAAATTGCCCTACAAGGATCATGGATCATGATTCATCAATATCTCTAGAATTAATTCATTGAACATGTAATAATAACCTAATCCAAGTAAGCAATCCATCACATTCATAATTCGGACACAATCTACTAACAAAGACCCATTTTCATTCTTCAAGATCCAATTTAGGGAAACCTAGAAATTCGTGGATTCTTATATAATTCCTTAGGAAAATAGTAGTAATTCATCAATTTGATCATAATATAAGACAATAAACACATTGAGATCGTTTTGAAAGTGAATCCATACCATCGATTGAAAACCCTAGGTTTTGGATAATTTCAACTTTGAGAAATAGAGGTTTGAAGGGATTTATGGAAGGAAACTATATATAAATCAAGACTACCATACCTTACCTTGTTCTTGCTCTTCAATGGAGTTTCTAGAGAGAGAATATTTGGAGAGGGAGGTTGGTTATGATTTGGGGTCTTGAGGTATAATGAGTTAATAGGGTGTTTAATGACTTAAAATAGCTTATATATATGTATAAAGACTATATTAAATGACCCCTGCTTAAAATTAATTGAAAAGGAATTACCTAAAATGTTTAAGCCTTGGCCAAACCAAGACAACTTTTGCAGGTGAGACCTATGGACTGTGGGTTCATTAACGCCCCATCCTGCAGGTTCGTAGGTAGGTTCAGAGAATTTTCAACTAGGGGTCTTGACCTACAGAGCCTCTCCACGAGACGTGGTGAGACCTATGCCCCATAGGTCCCATCTGTGGGTCACCAAAATTTGGCAAATTTTGGACTTTTGGGCAGCATTCGGGGTTAGAATTTAAGGTCCTCCTCAAGGACCCTTGATTGGTCCTTGGGAAGTCTTACCTTGATTTTTAACCCCTAATCCCCTCAAACTAAGCTCGGGAACTCATTTTACAACATAAAATCCCATAACAAACTCAAAAACACACTTGTAATGCTCTAGTTCCATCTACTAGTTTTCTGGGTTGTCACACTTCTAGACAGTTGAAGGACCATTAGAATAAAAACTCTACTCATGATTTGGAGTTGGAATTTATAGTGTTTCTGCTTAAGCTATGACGACATTATCTGTATAGGTATATTGTGTTGTCTTCACAGAACATCGGAGTCTTCAGTAAATCCTTAGTCAGATGGATCTGAACTTGAGGCAACACAAGTGAATTAAGCTACTAAAGGATAATGATATCACCATCTTGTACAATCCAGGAAAGACCAGTGTGGTGACTGATGCTTTGAGTAGGAAGACTTCTAGTATGGAGAGTCTTGCCACTATCAGTGTTAGTAGTTTCCATTGGCTACAGATTTTTAAAGGTTAGCCAATAGTCTCATCTAATTACATATTTCTGAGATGAGTGCTGGTATAAAACCTTTCATAGAGACCCGTTATTCCTTAGTTGAGCAGATTCGTGAGCACCAGTTTGATGATGAGAAATTGTGCCTTATTCAAGACAAAGTGTTGAGAGGGGAAGACAAAGAGTCTATCCTTGATTCTGATGGTGTCTTCAAGATCAGAGGTAGGATTTGTGTGCCCAAGGTGGGTGAGTTAATTAGATTGATTCTAGAGGAGGCTTATTGCTCATGATATTTCATTCATCCGGGAGTGACGAAGATTTATCATGATCTGAGTCAGCATTATTGGTAGTGTGGCATAAAGAGAGATACTGGAGACTTTGTGTCAAGATACTTGACTTACTTGCCAACAATAGGATATCTATTCCTACTTAGAATAAGAGAGAATCACTATGGAGTCTTAATTCATTCTGGTTCGGGTTAAGTATATGGTGGAAAACTTAGCCCAACTTTATATCAGTCAGATTCTGCGACTACATGAAGTTCCTATTTTATTGTCTTTAATCGAGGTTCATTGTTCACTTCGCATTTGTGGAAGGTTGTGCAACATGGTTTGGGAACTCGGTTAGATATAAATACAACCTTTCACCCTCAGACAAATGGTCAGTCCGAGTAGATGATTTAGGTGTTAGATGATATGCTTAGTGCTTGTGTAATTAATTGTGGTGCTAGATGGGATCAATATTTGCACTTAGAAGAGTTTACATACAACAAAAATTATCACTATAGTATTCAGATGACCCCATAAGGCGTTGTATGGAAGATGGTGTAGATCTCCGATTGATTGTTCTGATTCGATTGAGATGTATTATTTAGATACATACTTGCTTAGAGCTGCTATCGAGTAGGTCCATATGATTCACGATAGACTGTTGACAGCCAAGAGTTTTAGAATATCAATGTTGGTTGGAGAGTTAGAGCCCTAGTGTTTATAGAGGGTGATCATGTTTAGCTCCGGGTGTCACCTATAAAGGGTGTGATGAGGTTCAGAAAAAAGGGAAAGCTTTGCCCTAGATTTATTGTCCCTTTTGAGATGTTGAGCTAAGTGGGATAGCTGGCCTATAAGTTGGCTTTGCCACCTAGCTTGTTAGTTGTACATCATGTGTTTCATTTCTCCATGCTTCAAAAGTATATGCTAGATGAGTCTCATGTGCTTTTGCTTGATTCAGTTATATTGGTCCAGAATTTTCTTTAAGGAGGACCTTATATCCATCAATAGATAGGCGAGTCCGAAAGATTAGGAACAAAGAGATTACTTTAGCGAAGGTGTAGTGGAAGCACTTCTTAGTTGGTGAGGCGACTTAAGATACAAAGTCTGATATGCGTGTTAGATATCCTCAGTTTGTCAAGGCTTTAGGTACTTTCTTTTATTTTATATTCTATGGCAATTATGATTTTTATTGATGGATAATTGTCATGACCAAGGGGTACCCCCTAGATGTAATATGGCGTATAGAACCCTCGAAGCACCCCATGCGAGCCAATTAGCTCTCACAACATAAGAAATAGAACAGTAAGAGTAAAATAATAGTCTAAGTCCAATAGTTTTTATAAAAGATAAGATGAAGTCTAAAACATTTGTCTAATTATAACCATCTAATTCAATAGAATGAAATTGGTCCTAGCCCATACATCATGTCCAAAAGTGAAATATAAGAAAAGGAACTAAAAAATGAATGTTTGTCCTTGAAGCATGAGGACTCACCAAAGCTCAGGAATATCGAAAAGCAACCACTAGCCACGAGACTGATGACCCTGACTGTTGGACCCTACATTTGTGGAAATGTTGGCAAGAGCATGCATTAGCACCAAACAATGTACCAAGTATGAAAGATATGCATAAAACATTTAAATCATGCTAAAAAGGGACATTTCATTTTAATGACATCCAATTTACCATGCTAAAACATGATATAAGAGAGTTAGAAAACATAAGTAATAAAACCATAGACAATACAAGCTAACATCATCTTTGAAACCTTTGAACTCATATGTGATATCAATGTGGGGGATTAGACTTAACCGACATAGAGACCATGTGAGGTATAACATGATCCCTCGGTGTCTCCCACACTGAAAAGGGTTGTCCTACTTGCCAAGGTATAACCATGAAATTTTATCTTAGGTGGATCCACTAGCTAAGGTCTATCTAGACAATTATCCAATGGGGGCACATAGGTAAGGGATAAGGAGAATGTTTCTAGAAACCTGACTTCTGCGCACGGGAGAGCTTTCATCTCCATATCTTCTCGGTGCTAAGCATAATTCCCATGGAATATTTATTTCTTCTAATTTTTATTATCCATGGAAAGGAACGTCATCTTACCAATCCAAGCTGAGTCATCATCCATGGAAAGGTATCTTTCAATAACCAATTCAAGCTAATTTCATTAGGATAGCTCTTAATCTTTGATTCAATTAGGTGAGAAATCCTTTCATACTAAGAATAATTATTATGTGAGAAAACCTTTCAACTCTTAATCTTATGTGTATATGAGAAAATCCATTCAATAACACATCATGATCATCATCATTGATACTTTACTCTCAAAGCATCCTTAAAACATTTGCACAAATTTCATAAGAAAAATGCATAAGTCCATAATTTAACTTACAAGGTCAAAACCCACTTTCAATCATCAACAATTAGAAAACATGGGTTATATATGGATTTCATCATAAATTCAAGTAAATCTTGCAATACATGCTCAATTTCATAAAACTCTTCCTTTACAATCAAAATCTCACATCATATGATTCATAACTTGAAAACATAGGGGTTACATGGTTTCATGGGAAAATAATCATAAAATCATAGTATTTCATCAATTCATGCATAAAAGAACATAATCCAATCATTTAAATTAATAATCAAAAGAGCCCATGACAAGTGAAGTAAACTCTACCTCAATTGGGGAATTCTAATTTTGAAATAGAGGAATTTGGGAACTCCATTAAGGAATCCATAGATGAAAACTATCATACCTCAAATCCAAATGCTTACCTTCAATGGAGGAATTGATAATTTACCTTGACCCTAACTTGAATCCTTTCATCAAGTTTCTAGAGAGAGAAATATTTTGGGGAGGAAGAACTTTGATTTTCTTTTGGGTTTTTGAAATAATGACTTGAATGGGTGAGTTTTGGGGTTAAAATCACTTATATAGGGGTCCTAGGCTTGGATAAAATTACATAGTACTAATTCAATTAAAACTAGAAAGACCCAAAAACCCTTGAACTAAAAACTATTGAACCACTACCACGCCTGACTTCACGAGCCGTGGTGTCCCTCACGAATCGTGGAGCCAGTCATGGTCCATTGACTAGTGGCTTGGCTTGCCACCACTTATCCCCTCAAACCCTACTCATGTCTATGACCTCTCCCACGGCCTGTAGTGGACTTCACGAGCCATCAAATGGCACTTGGGGAGGGTTTTCATTTAGGTAGCCTTGGAGGGCTCACTGCCTCACTTCTGCGGGCACCACCACGTGTTGTGGAGCCCACCACATGTCGTGGTTCCCACCACGAGCCATCATTGTGCTAGTAGGAGGTGACCCTCCCTTGGCTAGATACTGCCTAAGGTCCACGGGCGCCACCACGAGTCGTGGTGCCCTTCATAGTCAGTGAGCATCTTCATGGAGGGTGCCAAGGCTAAATTTTTAGTGTGTGACCACTCACTTGGACCCTTGCTTAGGCTACTAAATTCTAAGGTTTTACATTATCTCCCCCTTTGGAACATTCATCCCCGAATGGCATTCTAGACACCTTTTGAAAGAAAAAGACTCAATACTAGCAGCCAATCATGCATGAAATCTCATCAAATTGCACAAAAACCAAGGAGGAAACAACTCCAAGCAAAACATACTCAATGCATCATAAGGAAAGTAGGAACTAGACCTAACAAACCAATATGCATGAAATTTCAAAATTTATCATGTCCAAGGAGGAACTACCATCTCCAAGCTAAAAGCATGCTCAACACAATCACATGTAGCCTATATGTAATTCGTTCTCAAAAAGTATAGCTAAAGCATGTTCATCAATTCATCTCATGAAGTCTATAGGAAACTCATACTCAATGCACAACAACATGAGGAAAATAAATCATGTAAACTCATTTTCTTTGTTCAAAACACAAGTTTATTATGAACATGCATAACATAAAGAAATTATGGAAACACATAAAACACGACTCCAAAACAAAGGAAAAACCAAGAGGAACTCATTACCTCAAGCTAGAGTAGGAATAGAAGGAAAAAGTCGAGGATACCGGAACATCATATTGGCCTCGACTTCCCAATTAGCACCCTCAACTAAATGAATCCTCCACAATACTTTCACGGAAGCAACTTCCTTGTTTCTCATCTTCTTAACTTGTCGGTCTAAAATCTCAACCAGGACTTCCTCATAAGAAAGACTTTCATCAACTCTCAACCCTTCTGAAGGAACTATGGATGTCGAATCTCCAATACACTTCTTAAGCATAGACATAGAAAATCGGATGTACCGATGCCAAATCTAACTCAAAAGCAACCTTAACAATACATCTCAAAATTTAATATGGGTCTGCATACCTGTAACACCTCAAATTTGAGAAAATAGAAAAAATTATATCTTTCCAAACATGGTACAAGAACCACGAAAGCGACCAACGGTCCGTGGTATGAGACACAGTCCGTAGGTGGGGTTCGTCGTTGGGGACTAAATATTTATAGTCTCTGATCCCACCCACGGTCGACCAGTACGGTTTGTGGTTAGACATACAGACCGTAGAATTCAGTAAGGTTCTTGATTCCCTTTATCTTGTTTAGACCTAGGGTTTCTAAAACCTTAGATATTAGTTTTGAATTAGTTGTTAGAGTATTCCTAATTATATTATCATGTTTTCATAGAATTATTACTTAGTTCTTTGCATGAAACTTAGAACCCTAGTTGTGTAGATTTTCTTAGTACATGAAAACACATGCTAGGTCAATTAAACAGATATACATGTTCTAGTTTTGAACATCACATTATCAGTATATTCATCATAAATCCTATTTTGAGTTATAAATCTTGAGAAGCTTTTTAAAGCCAACACTTGAGTTCTTAAACTGAGTTTTGAGAGAATAAAGATGAGTTTTGAGAAAAAAGTTTTCTAAAACATGATTAGTATGACAATCGAATATTCCATCAATGTATAAGCAGTATGGTATCTAGATATACCATCAATGATCATATTATAATATGATTTTGAATTGTTTTTTTAGAAAAGGTTTTCAAATATGACTATATGCATGTCAATATTTTGAGCTATTCAGTATTTCAGTCATAATGTATCATATACATATTCCAGTTGGGAGTAGGCTTAGACAGAGTTGGACTAGGGTTTAGTGTACCCTCATAGTCCCAGAACTACGTGTCCTCGTAGGTTAAGTCCCCTCTATTTGGCATCAGTCTTAGTGATCACGCCAGTCATGCCTCTATACCCCTGGCAAGGTATATTGAGTCCTCTCGATGGGGTGTGTACATCGGACTTTACATTTAGCATACGTGGTTTTATGTCGGTTAATAGTAGCTCCCACAACTAGACTTCAGTCCATTTAACCAGGTCTTCAGTTATATTTCAACATTCAATCTTAGTATGTCTTGTTCAGGATTAGTACTTGGTCATTGCATTTAGCTCAGCCTTCAGTATATTTCAGCATTTATATTCAGTTTAGATTATGTTATTGTTTAGTATGCTCTATTCAATTATGTATATTATTCATCTACACTCTATATCCTGCATGCTCAGTATATTCCAAGTACTAACGCATACTCTACGCTACATCCTTTCATGATGTAAGTTCAGGTACTGAGCATCCAGATCACGCATAGATCGATTCCTGATCTCCATTTCAACAGCTTCAGCTATGAGTCCTCATACCTCGAGGACAATAGACATGATTTACACTTTAGTCTTTTATTCAGTTTTCAGTTTATCTAGGGGGCATGTCCCAGCAACTTTAGTCAGTTAGAGGCTTTTTCAGACATAGTACTAGATTCAGTTTTAGTTTTGAGTTTGATCCTCAAGTTGTTATTAAACTCATAATCTTTTATATATTCAGATCAGTATTAGGTATTCCCCACTTTTAGTTATCAGTGTTTAAGCTTCCACAGAGTATATTTATTCAGTAATCTTTTAGTATGCTTATGATATGCCAACTTAGGGTTAGCTTATGGTCACTCGTGATCTTATGTCCCATGTTTACATCCAAGGGGTAGCCTCGGGGAGTGACAATACTGGGGACTAAGCTTCCCTTTCTTACCATACCTTATTACACCCTTCATGGGTGAAGTAAACCCAATCATTAATATAAAACTCAAGATCCCTTCTTCTTACATCGACATATGACTTTTTCTGACTTTGAGCCATTTTCAAATTTTCTCTAATAAGTCAAACTTTCTCTATGGCCTCTTGTACTAACTCGAAACCTATGAAGGCAACTTCACCCACCTCAAACCATCCTATAGGATATCTACACCTCCTACCATATAATGCTTCAAATGGAGCCATATCAATCCTCGAGTGATAGCTATTGTTATATGAAAACTCAATCAATGGGAAATGGTCATTCGTATTACCCTTAAAATCAATCACATAAGCTCTTAACATATCTTCCAAAGTTTGGATAATACCCTTGATGAGTTTTAGATTTGGACTCAATTGGGGCATTGTTTATATAGATTTAGTGTCCTCAAATACTCAATTTATGTCACAAACTAATGCTAAAGCCTTGATTTTCAAGTATATGGATTGAGGATCAAAGCAAGGACATTGATAGGAAAAAAGGAACAAAACAAACTAAAGAAGTGAAGAAAGGTGAGCCTGAGGATCGTCAAGAGCATTTGGTGCGTCGCCGAGTGGCAACTTTGACCACCTAAATTTCCAGTGTGCCAGCCTTAAGGGAAGAAACCAAGTCGGTAATAGAAAAGGGGCAGTCGGCATATCACCGAGCAGTTTTGTGATTCAAAGAGAGATCGCCCTAAGTTACAGGACTTAAGGATGCTGAATGTCAAGGCAAAAAGGCGATAGAAGAGAGCATTGGGTGGTTCGCCGAGTAGTTTGGCGAACCCAACTTACTTTGCCTAATGGCCCTTTGTGGCTTATTTTTGGCACCTATAAATTAGATTTTGAACAGTTAATTTAAGAGGCGAACTTATGCTAAGTTATTTTAGAATTCTTCTCTTTGGAGTTTTTCATAGTTTCTCATTAGACTTAAAGAATTTTGGAGATTCAATTTGGAGATTTTGCAAGTGACTTTCGAATGTTTTGCAAATTAAAGCATTGTAAAGACTAAATTGCTCCTACCCAGTTGATGGCTAATCGATTTGGTAATCATTTGTACTCTTTATTGATGTTCAGCTAAAACCCTAATTCTTTGGGTGTGATCATGTGATTATGGGTTGAATTAGTTTATGGGTATTGTTAATTACTAGTTTAAATGCTGAATTAAAGTGAGTTTAATCATTAATTATGGTTTAATTTATGAATTGTAGTTGCAAATGCAGTTCTAACCTTGTGTTCTGGGCTTGCTCGAGAGAGAGGTTTTAGAACTAAGATTATTGATTAATGATTTGTAGGTAATGGGTTGAGCTGGGTTTAACTCGAGAGAGTGAATTTTAAACTCAATCCTACCCATCTAGCTAGAGAGAGTGGATGAATTAAGGTGTGGGTTGTTCTTCATTGTCATGCTTGTTGATGTTCGAAATAAATCACCTAATTCGGGATAGTTGTTCGAGAGAAAGCTATCTCTCTTATAATCTAGCCTACTCACTGATTTTTAGTTGTTTACTAGTAGTTTCAATTATCCATATATCAAAATTTTCATATAATCGATCATATCCCGAGAATTCATCTCCTTATTGTTATTTTAAATTGTCTATGATTGCTTTGTAGTTGATAATTCCAAACCAAAACCCCCCATCTAACATTCATATCACCCCTTTTAATTTTTTTTCATGTATTTTTCGATAATTTCTATTCCTATGGCTGATTAGACCACGTTTGCATTTCCTAATTGAATTTGAACATGTACCGCTTTATGTGGGATTCGAACCCAACTCTTTGTTGGGTTTTATACTACGTAGCGATCGTTTGCACTTAGAATTGGATGAGGTATGCTTGAAATGTTAATCAACGCTCCGCTTGCCCATCGGTTTGGGGATGGAAGGTCCTACTAAGCTTAAAATGAGTACTAAGACCCTTTTGGAATGACTTCCAAAACTGAGAAGTGAATTGGGTACCACGATTGGAAATAATGGACAAAGGCACACCATGCAACTTTACCATTTTTCTCAAGTACATCTTGGCATAGTCATCCCCTGAATAAGAAACCTTGATGGGAAGGAAATGAGCTGATTTTATTATCCGATCTACTATCACCCAAATCGAATCATGTTGTCGCCTGGTGCAAGACAAACCAACAATAAAGTCCATGTTCAAATCTTCCCACTTCCAAGTAGGAATGCTAATATATTGGGAAAAACCTCCCGATTTCTGATGCTCAACCTTTACTTGTTGGCAATTTGGACACTTAACCACAAATCCAGCAATATCCTTCTTCATCCCATTCCACCAATAAACCTCCCGTAAATCACGATACATCTTGGTGGCTCCTGGGTGAATGGAATACAGCAAACTGTGGGCTTCTAACAAGATCTGTTCCCTCAAGTAATCAACATTCGGAGCACATAAACAACATTGATATCTAAGTACACCATCTGAAGCTTCAATGGATTTCTTAAGCACCGCTTCTTTCAATTCTAACCAAAATTGGATCAAGACCTTGCTTGGCTTTCACATCCGCCACAAAAGACGATACAAACCCATTATGAACCATAACACCACCCTTGGTGGAGTCCACTAATTGAAAACCTAATCGGTTCAATCTACGAATATCTCGAACCAACTCTTTTTTTTCTTTTTCAATATGAGCAACATTGCCCATAGATAACCGACTAAGAGCATCCACTACCATATTAGCTTTATTGGGGTGATAAAGAATACTCATTTCAGAATCCTTCAATAACTCAAGCCACCTTATTTTGCGAAGATTTAGATTTTGCTGATTAAACACATATTACAAACTTTTGTGGTCGGTAAACACATCTACATGAACTCCATACAAATAGTGCCTCCAAATCTTTAAGGCAAAAGCGATTGCCGCTAATTCAAGGTTGTGAGTAGGATAATTCTTCTCATGAATTTTAAGTTGCCTTAAGGCATAGGCAATAACTTTCCCATTTTGCATAAGCACACATCCTAGCCCAAATCTTGAGACATCACAATAAACCACAAAGCCATCCGTCCCTTCCAGAAAGGCCACCGGAGCGGAAGTAAGTCTATCCTTCAACTCTTGTAAACTCTTTTCACATAATTCGGACCATATGAAATTAGCCTTCTTTTGAGTCAAAGCAGTCAAAGGAGAGGCAATCAAAGAGAATCCCTCAACAAAGCTTCTATAGTAACCGGATAAACCCAAGAAACTTCTAATATCCAAAGGAATTAAAGGTCTAGGCCAACTATTGACCGAATATGTCTTCTTAGGATCTACCTCAATACCCTTGCTTGAAACAATATGACTAAGGGAAGCTACAGACCTTAACCAAAATTCACATTTGCTAAACTTTGCAAAGAGTTGTTGGTCCTTAAGAACTTACAACACGATCCTCAAATGATCAACATGCTCATTCTCACTTCTCGAATATATCAAAATATCATCAATGAACACAATCATAAACATGTTAATATATTGTCTAAAATCCCTATTTATCAAATCAATAAACCCCGCCAGGGCATTAGTCAATCCAAACGACATTACCAAAAACTTAGAATGACCATACTAAGTTCAAAAAGCCGTCTTCAGAATGTCATCTTCTTTCGCCCTCAATTGGTGATAATCCGACCGAAGGTCAGTCTTAGGGAAATAACTTGCTCCTTGAAGTTGGTCAAATAAATCATCTATCCTTGGTAGAGGATATTTATTCTTAATGGCCACCTTATTGAACTGACGATAGTCAATACACATACGAAGAGAACCACCTTTCATTCTAACAAACAAAATTCGAGCACCCTATGGAGAGATACTCGGTCAGATAAAATCCTTATCCAACAAATCTTTCAATTGTTCCTTTAGTTCTGCCGGAGCCATATGGTAAGGAGGAATAGAAATAGGTTGCATATCTAGGAGAAGGTCAATACTGAAGTCTATTTGCCGCTCTAGAGGAATACCAGGTAAATCATATGGGAACACTTCTAGAAACTCATTAACAATGGGGACCGACTCTAGAGTAGGGGTTTAAGAATCTACATCCCTCACCTAACTAGATGGTAAAGGCTACCCTTAGAAATCATCCTTCTAGCTTTAAGATAAGAGATGAACTGACCCTTAGGCATAGAATTCCCCCCCCCCCCCTCCCCCTATCCACTCTAGGATAGGCTCATTCGGGAACTGAAACTTGATTACACGAGTTCTACAATTAATAGAAGCATAACATGAGTGCAACCAATCCATACCAAGAATAACATCAAAATCTAACATATCAAGATCTACCAAGTCAACAAGAGTAACTCTATGGGACAAGGAAACGAGATACTTTCTATAGACCCTTTTAGCCACAATAAAATCACTAACAAGAGTAGATACAGAAAAAGGATCTAACAATACATTTGGAAGAATATCAAACCTCATAGCCACATATGGCGTCCAAAAGACAAGGTAGCACCAGGATCAAGTAAAGCATAGACATCAATTTGGAAAACTTTCAACATATTGGTAACCACATTGGGAGAACCCTCTTGCTCACCACGAGTCTAAAGTGCATATAATCAGTTTTGCTTAGGAGCATTGGGACCCGAACCACTAGGAGGAGCTTGTTTTCCCTCTCTTTCCTTAGTCGTAAGCATCAGGCAATCCCTTATTTTATGACCATTTTTACCACAACCAAAGAAACCATCCATGTCAGCTAGACACTTACCCTTGTACTTCCTTCCACACTTAGTATTAGTAGACCTGGGCAGTGAAGATCCATTACCATTACCTCCTTGAGTCTTAGGGTTAGACACCCTATCTTTGTTGAACTTAAGAGGAGCATTGGAGGAACCTTTACCGAAAAACCTTTGTCGAAATCTAGGACGACCATGTCCATTGGACTTTGTATAAGAGAAACTTCCATCTCCGGTCTTATCCCTTTTTACTTTTCTAGGATTTTTCTTAAGTTTTTCCTCCTCAATTTGTTGTGCAGGAACCAAGAGATGAGATATGTCCATGTCATTAATAAGCTTGGTGCTATAGCACTCTTTAACTACTATTTCGGACACACCCGAAACGAACTTACTCATCCTAGCCCTTGAATTAACAACCATTGTTGGAGCATATTTAGATAATTGAGTGAACTTTAGAGCATATTCCCTCACACTCATACTTCCTTATCGAAGGTTAATGAACTCAAGCACCTTGGCTTCCCTCATCTCAAGGGGAAAGAACCTATCAAGAAAAGCGGCCTTAAACTTCTCCCAATCAAGAGGACCCGCATCTTCCAGTCTCCCTTCCTTCTATTGGTTGAACTAAATTTGAGCCACACCTTTTAGTTGATAAGCGGCCAACTCTGCCTTTTACACCAGCGTCACTCCTATGATCACCAAAACCTTTTAGACCTCATTAATAAACTATTGAGAATCGTCCTCAACCTTAGAGGCATGAAATTCAAGAGGATTCGTCCTAGTGAAGTCCCTTACTCTAGATATTGTTGTTCCCACATTTGAGTTGAAGGGAACCACAACCTCTCTATTGGCTTGGGCCATCACGGCTTGATCTAACACTTGAATAACAACCCTCAACTCTGCATTAGTTACTTGCTGGATCGACCGAAACCTGAGGAGCTTCTTGTTCCTCATTCTCTCTCTCATTCCTTCTAGCATAAGCTATTTAGGTAGTCATATCCTGTAGAACATTGGGTAAGGATTAAGAGAGAGACCTTATAGAGTTAAACTCTATCGCATAACTTTAGAGTAATGAAAGAAGTGGAGTTTCCTAATCATCTTGTAGCCTCTTATTCATAAATGTGGAGCACTTCACACTTATGAACAAGATGCTACTAGACGTGGCTTATGAGACATTCTAGGACCATTATAAATCTTGTGCTCTGATACCAAGTTTGCCACGACCCAGGGGTACCCTATAAATGTAACATGGAGTATAGAACTCCATAGGACCATATACAAGCCACTTATCTCTCATAACATAACAAATAGAACAATAAGAGTAAAACAATTGTCCAAGTTCAATAGTTTTTATAAAAGATAAGCGAAAGTCTAAAACACTTGTCTCATTATAACCATCTAATATAATAGAATGAAATTGGGCCTAGCCCATACATCATGTCCAAAAGTGAAATACAATAAAAGGAACTAAATAATGAAAGTCCATCCTCAAAGCATGAGGACTCACCAAAGCTTAGGAATCTTGAAAAGCAACCATTTGCCACAAGATTGATGACCCTGACTGTTGAACCCTACATATAGGGAAATATAGGCAAGAGTATGCGTTAGTACAAAACAATGTACCAAATATGATAGCTATGCATAAAACATTAAAATCATGCTAAAAAGGGACATTTCATTTCATCACATGCAATTGACCAAGCTAAAACATAATATAAGAGAGTTAGGAAATATAAGTCATAAAGCCATAGTCAATGCAAGCTAACATCATCTTTGAAACCTTTGAATGCGATACTTCTTGAAGTAACCTTAGTTCATTATTAATGTGGGGGATTAGCCTTAACTGACATAGAGACCATGTGAGTTATAACATGATCCCCAGTGTCTCCCACAGCGAAAAAAGGGTTGTCCTACTTGCCAAGGTAGAACCATGAACTTCTAGCTTAGGTAGATCCACTAGCTCATATCTATATAGACAATCATCTTATGGTGGCATATAGGTAAAGCATAAAGAGATTGCTTCTAGAAACCCGACATCTACTCACGGGAGAGCTTTCATCTTAATATCATCTCGGTGCTAAGCATAAATCCCACGGAATGGTCATTTCTTCTCATTGTTATTATCCATGGAAAGGCATGCCATCCTGCCAATCCAAGCTAAGTCATCATCTATGGAAAGATATCTTTCAATAACTAATCCAAGCTACTTTCATTAGGATAACTCGTAAACTTTTACTCAATTAGGTGAGAAAGCCTTTCAACCTAAGAACCCTTATTATATGAGAAAACCGTTCACATCTAACTCTTATGTGTATATGAGAAAATCCTTTCAATAGCATATCATAACCATCATCATTGATACTTTAATCTCAAAGCATCCTTAAAACATTTGCATAGATTTCATACGAAAATGCATAAGTCCATAATTTACCTTTCAAGGTCAAAACCCACTTTCAATCATGAACACTTAGAAAACATGGTTTATATATGGATTTCATCATAAATTCATGTAAAGCTAGCAATACATGCTCAATTTCATAAAACTTTTCCTTTACAATCAAAATTACACATTATATGATTCATAACTTGAAAACATGGGAATTAATTAACGTATTAACTACACCTCATCTGATACTAGGTATAGACGATTGTTAAGCAGTATAAACCCAACAAAAAAGTTGGAGTCGATCCCACAGAGAGTAGTTCTATTTTGAATTCAAATATGAAGCATAATGGTGACTTTTGCAATTGAAGGAATAGAATTTTTCTGAAACTATAAACCAAATTGGAGGAGTAATCACAAATTCCAAAGTGAGCGGTTTTTAGTCTAGACAACCACTGAAACAGTCAACTAGGAACAACCAAATAAGGGAGAGAAGCTTGGGCGATTTACTAACCAACTGCTAAGTTCAACTCAACGGGTGCAAATCACTTAACTAAAAATGTTAATTCTTTATAGGTAGCGTGGACTTTAGGTAAGGCACTTTTCTTTCAAACAACTACCTTGTTTCCACTGAATCCTTTCGAACCTCAACATACTACATACAAATACCAGCCCACAACCTCACTACATCCACTCTCTCGATCTAGATACATAGGATGCATCTTGGGGTTCACTTTCTCAAGCTGAAACCGTCATGACCCACTATCTATGAGTGCCAATTTATCACCTTAACTCTACACTTCTTTTTAAAGCAAACATAAAACCCTAAATCATATTGAAATAAGCATACAATTAGAGGTTAAACCACAATAATAACTCAGACCCATTTCAAATTAGCACCAAAATCAATAATAATTAGCACCCATTAACTCAAACGCAATAATTAGTTACACTATCAAACCCCCAAACATGCTCCATGGCTTGGTATTTGAAAATCGAAATTCTAAGATGAATAATATCTTCTCCATTACAATATCCAATTGAAATCTATTGCTAAAATTGCTTTAAATCCACAAGATTAGTGTTTTGCTCTTTATTTTGCTCCTCATAAGTTATGAATGCTCTCTCTCTTCTAAAAATCAATTTATACTAAAATGAGTGTGGATTTTTGGGGTCAATCAGCGAGGAAAATTGGGCTTCGCCGACCAGTCGGCGACTCACCGATCGTCCTTACCTCTCGCCTTCTTTTTCACATTTTCCTTGTTCAATCACTGTAATTTTAGGTGATCTAGATTGGGATCGCTGATCCTTTCAGCGATGCGCCCTTTAGTCTTTTAGACTGCCAATTTGAATTCACCTTGGTCTCAACCTATACATTCGGCAACATGATCATCCTTCACCGATACAGTCGGCGATTCACCAATAAGGAATGCAGTTCGCATAAGTTCTTCTAGTTTCAAGCTCAGTGCTTTGTAAATTTAGGCGATCCATGGGTAACTTGGTGATTCACCAAGTTCTCTTGGCGATCGTCAGGCTTGTTTTTCTCCTTCTTTCTTAGCTTATGTTGTCCTTTTTGCCTATTAGTGTCCTTGCTCTGTTCCTTAACCCATATACCTGAAAATTACATATTTACCATCAATTTATGGCACAGATTACGCATTTGAGGACACTAAATCTATATACATAGAGCTCTAAATGAGTCCAAATCTCGAACTCATTAACACCCCCAACTTAGACTATTTCTTGTCCTCAAGTAAAACTCAAGTTCAGCAGTTCAACAAGAATGTCTCAAACAGTGCTACAAAAGACTCAACATAAATACAAACAACAAGACTCAACTTACTTATACAATGACCAATTGTGCACTTAAAGATTCAAATTGTGACTCACCATTAACAACGATGTTGAAGTTCACAATACTTGCTTCAAATGCAAGTTCAAGCTCAACAAAGGTACTCAAATGCCCTCACAACAAAGATGATTCCATATACACACATAAATTTTTTCGATAGTTTATAGTTTCGGAATCACATGCGACTCTCACACTCACAAAGATGAAAACATGCATAACTTTACCCATAGGTTTGCCCTTATTTTCCAATCAACATTAGCTTTATCTCACTCAAGATCACAAAGGTCTTTTCAAGGCTTGTAACGGGGCTGAGTGTAAAGGTATGGTCATTTAGGTTCAATGGTTGCTACCCTCATGAAATGTGATATGAACATTACTTTCTTCCTTTTTCTTCAACATCTTGATCATGCTCGTGATTCACCCCATTATTCAACTTTCAATGGACTACCGGACACCCCATTTCTTTTGCAACTTTCACAACTTTATTTAACAACTTTTTCATTCTTTTTCTTTTTTTTTTTTTTTACATGGAGGGGTTCTATCTTCTTCAAGAGCGCTCAAAAGGGAATTTTTTTTTCTTACACTTCTTGATTTACCTTCGACACCCCCAACTTAGGCATTCGGCCTAAGTTGGCTATTCAAACAAACCACACTTCATGAGAGTTATGGGTGAGTGGATAAAGAGGGGTAACAATTATTCAAGTTTCTTCCAAGAAAAGGATAAGACTCAAAGGGGTTCAAGCAAGGTTCACACATCTCACAAGGTTGGCCACAAAAAGAGGTATATTATCAAATTGTTTCACTTATCAAAATTGTTGCCTAAGATCATTTCAAGAGCTTGCATCACTTAGTCAACCGACTAACGGGGAAAATTCAGGGTGTCATCACACAATGTTTAAGTAAGCTCATCACACAAGGCATTGGCACCAATATCAAATGAGACTCCACACTTTATAGCTAGTGATAAATGTTCATCACAGGAGACTTCATTTGATAACCAGCAAGTCACAACGAGAAGCAAAAAGTTCACACATTGTCTATGAAACTTCACTTGGCCTCATTGTAGCCGCACATTCATTTTGTTCAATTAAGAGTACTATTCAAGGGTATTGATCATGACTGATACTCGAATAACTTCGAAAAAAGCAAAGGACTATACAACCAGACACCTACTACCCCCACCAAAAGCATCCAATATTGTCCCCAATGTGAATAGATAACTAACAATAACAAAACCAAAGATAAACTACTGGCACTTAAACAAGTAGAGTAGGGTGACAAGGAATCTTCACTAGGCGCTTATTTGGCGAAAGCTTGTTGGAGTCGCCGAACTGTTTGGCAATTCGCCAAATAGTCTGGAGCTCACCGAAATTTCTAGTATGCAACAAGTCCATGCAGGTGTAGAAAGGTGGACAAGAGCGAGTCCGTCGAATACATCGGTGCATCGCCTAATGGAATTGAAACCTCGCCGAATGATCTAAGATTTCGGGCTATCAGGGCTAATGCAAAAATATGGTAAAAGTCGGGTTACCTAATCACTTTGACGAGTCACCAAGTGGTGCAAGTATCTTGCCTAATGTTCCAGTGTCTCAGCCCATTGTTGACGCTAGAAAGGTGATTAACTTCATGATCGCCGAACTTACTTGGTGATTTGCCGATGGAGTCTTACCCTCGCAAAATTGCCTACACCTGCACATTCAGCACATATTATTCAAAACACTAACACATGGGTTACCTCCCAAAGAAGCGCCTTATTTAACGTCGTGGCACGATGTGGAAATGCTCTCAAGTATCTTCCAAATACACCATTTTAATCACAAAAATTTCATGGCATTCTCCAAAATATAATTTCAAGCATTGCCCATTCACTTTGAAGGCAGGGACTTCTTTACTTTCGACTTCAATGGCTCCATTAGTGAACACTCATGTTACTCTAAATGGGCCTGACCATTTGGATTTGAGCTTTCCCGAAAAGAGTCTTAGTTGAGAATTATGCAGCAATACCCAATCTCCAACTTGGAATTCCCTCCTAAGGATTCTAGAATCATGCCACTTCTTCATCTTTTCCTTGTAGAGTGCTGAACTTTCATAGACCCTAAACTTGAATTCATCCAATTCATTGAGATGATCTACCCTTCATTTTGAAGCCCTTGCCCAGTCCAGATTCAAGGCCTTTAAGGCCTATAATTTTTTATGTTTCAGTTCAACCGGTAAATGGTAAGATTTCCCAAAGACTAGCTGATATGGATACATATCGATTGGTGTCTTTTAGGCGGTGTGATATACCCACAAAGCATCATCTAAATTTCGAGACCAATTAGTCCTATTTGCATTTATGGCCTTAGCCAAGATACTCTTGATCTCTCAATTCAAAACTTCCACTTGGCCGCTTGTTTGAGGATGATATGAAGTTGTAACTTTATGTCTCACCCCATATTTGCTCAATGCGGATACAAAAATCCTATTACAAAAATGGGATCCACCATCACTAATAATAGCCCGATGAGTGCCGAACCTAGCAAGGATGTAGCATTTTAGGAACCGAACAACACTTCTCCCTTTATTGTTTGGTAGTGCCACAACTTTTACTCATTTAGAAACATAGTCTGCTGCCACCAAAATGTACTTATTACCAAACGAACTCACAAATAGACCCATGAAATCTATTCCCCAAACATCAAACAGCTCAACCTCCAGAATAGGCTTGAGGGACAGCTCATGTCTTCTGGATACTCCACCTTGTTTTTGACATTGAGTGCACCTTTAAACAAACTCATGAGCATCTTTGTATAGAGATGGTTAGTAGTAACCACTTTGAAGAATTTTAGTAGTTGTATGCACCCCACCATGATGACCACCAACCAGTGAAGCATGACGCGTTTGGAGAATTTCGCTGAATTCTTCCTCCGATACACATCTCCTAATGATATGGTATGCACATTCTCAAAATAAGTTGGTTCATCCCAAAAGTATTTATTAACATCGAACAAAAACCTCTTTCGTTGATAGAAGTTCAGTTCCTCCGATATCAATCCACACACTACATAGTTAGCAAAATAAGCATACCAAGGAGTTTGTTGTAGAGTTACCGTGAATACCTGTTCATCAGGAAAGGCGTCATTTATGTCTACCTCTAGCGCATCACTCTTCTTGCCTTCTAACCTTGATAGGTGGTCAGCCACCTGATTTTCACAGCCTCTTCTATCTTTGACTTCAAAGTCAAATTCTTGCAACAGCAACACCCACCTTATTAATCTTGTCTTGGAATCTTTCTTTGCCATTAAATACCGCAGAGCAGCGTGATCTGTATTAATAACCACTTTGGTGCCTAGCAAGTATGCTCAAAACTTCTCAAATGCATATACCACCGTAAGTAATTCTTGCTCCGTCACTGTATAGTTACGGTAAGCACCATTCAGAGTTTTTCTTGCATAGTAAATGGGGTGGAATAGCTTTTTTTTACGATAACACAACACCTAGTGTTGTACCATTTGCATCACACATCACTTCAAAAGGTGATGACCAATCAGGACTAATGATAACCGAAGTGGAAATCAATTTTTCTTTCAAACATTAAAAGGTTATCATGCAATCATCATCAAGATTGAATTTTACTTCCTTCTCCAAAAGTTTTCACAAAGGGTGTGCAATTTTTGAAAAGTCTTTTATGAACCTCCGGTAAAAACCAACATGCCCCAAGAAACTTTGAATGTCTTTCACCAAGATCGGTGGTGGTAACTGCTCTATGACTTCGATTTTTGCTTTATCAACTTTTAGCCCTTTTTGTGATACTTTGTGACCAAGAACTATCTCTTCCCTAACTATGAAGTGACATTTCTCCCAATTTAGGACCAAATTTGTCTCAACATATCTCTGAAGGGCCTATTCCAAATATGCCAAGCATTCTTCGAAAGTATCACCTACAACTGAGAAGTCATCCATGAAGACTTCCATTGAATCTTCTACCATATCAACGAAAATAGATAGCATGCAACGTTGAAATATTGTTGGAGCATTACACAACCCAAACGACATTCTTTTGAAAGGGGAAGTCCCATACAGACAAGTGAAAGTGATTTTCTCTTAGTCTTCAGAAGCTATAGAGATTTGATTATATTCTGAGTACCCATCCAAGACCATCCTCTTTCTGAAAGTCGATTAAGCATCTGATCCATAAAGAGCATGGGTCACTGATCTTTTTTGGTCCACGAGTTCAATTTTCGGTAATCTATGAATACTCGCCATTCGATTACAGATATCATAGAAACAAGCTCCCCCTTTTCATTTGGGACCACCGTGATGCCTCCCTTTTTTGGTACACATTGGACCGGACTCGCCCACTTACTATCCGCAATAGGGTAAATCACCCCTGCATCCAACTACTTTATTATCTCCTTTTTCATCACCTCTTGCATCAGTGGGTTCAATCTTCTTTGAATCTCAACATTCGGCTTACACTCGCTATCAAGCTGAATTTTGTGAGTGCAACTACCGGGTAGAATGCCCACAATGTCAACAATAGTCCATCCAATGGCTTTGATGTATCTTCTCAACACTTCAAGGAGTAACTTCACTTACATTCAAGTAAGTTGGCTGCAATAATTACCGGCAAGGTGTTATTTTCCCCCAAGAATGCATATTGAAGATGGGAGGGGAGCACTTTTAACTCAAGCTTTGGTGGCTCCTCCGTTGATGGCTTTGCGGGAGGATTCTCCCGATTTTTTAGATCAATATCCAACTTTAATGGAGTCTTTGAATATTCCCCCAAACCTGGAAGAGAAGCTACTACCTCATCGTAACCTTGGACTTCAGGCTCATCATAGTTTGCAAGTACCTCTTCTAGTGACTCACTCATGCACATCAAATGGCTAACACTAGCCACAGCTTCATCAATTACGTCAATAGTCGAAACTACATGAATATCGCTTGGGTGTTTCACAGACTTACACACATTAAAGGTTACTTCATCTTCATTTACCCGAAATTTTAACTCTCCACTTTCAACATCTACTAACACTCTCCCGATTGTCAAGAAAGATCTTCCCAAAATAATTGGAATTTCCGCATCAATCTCGCAATCAAGGATGACAAAATCAGCTGAAAAATAAATCGGTGAATTGGTCAACCTTTATCAAGATATCATAGAGTATTCCCACGGGATGCTTGATAGATCGCTCTGCCATCAAAAGCCTCATTTTTGTGGACTTTGGTTCACCCAACCCAAGTTGCTTATAGATCGCATATGGCATTAGGTTTATACTTGCTCCTAAATCACATAAGGCCTTGGCGAATTGGAGCATACAGATTGTGCAAGGAATGGTAAAGGCTCCGGGATCTTCCTTCTTTTTTATCATCTCATTAGTCATGATTGCACTACGACTAGGAGAGACTTCAATTGTTTCAAAATCCAAGCTTATTTTCTTTGTGACTAACTCCTTCATAAACTTGGCATAACCCAACATCTCCAACAATGCCTCCACTAGAGGGAGATTAATCGATAATGTCTTGAACACCGATAAGAACTTCTTGAACTTTTCATCCTCATTTTCTTCTTGAGACGTTGGGGAAACGGAGGAGTTATTTTGGGAAGATGTTGCACCACTTTTGACGTTAGAGTGCTTTTTACTGCATCTATTTGTAGCTCTTTGGCAATGCTTTATTGGATAGGTATATCCTCTTCCTCAATACCTTTGTTGCCTTCATGAGCTGGTGCTTCATCATTACCCTTCATATCACCTACTGCTACTTTCCCACTACGCGTAACTACAGCTAGACCTCTATCACCATCCTTCCCCAAAGTTGTGATATGTATGGCTTCGTCGTCCCTTATTATTTTTTGTTCAAATTGAGCTAAAAGTAGACTTAACTGACCCTCAATTAGCTTGATTGCATCAGCATGAAAATTCACTCTATTGTTTAATGACGAGAAATCGACTTTCATCCTTTTAAGCAAATCATCCGAACCCTCAACTTTGTCAAGGATATGAGACATCAAGTCGTCCACTCAGAGACTACTTGCACTCCTCTTTGACTTTGGGCCCTTACTCGATTGAGTGTGGTCTTCTTCATGATCATCTCTCTTCTCCAAGGATCACTTTGCTTAGCCTATTCTTAATAGTGTCTTCTTTGCTCTTTTTCTTTGTGAGAGTTCCAACCTTGATTCCCACCTTACTGTAAATAGCGTGAGTGGAAACCCTCCTCATATCTATTAGAGTTCCAACCTTGATTCTCCCCCGGCTTTGAATGGCTCGAGGAAGAACCCTCCTCAACTCTAAACACTCTTCTTGCTCCTTTGGGCTTTTTTGCATTCTCTAACACTTGTGTTTGTAGTAGCTCCATTTGGGATAACATCTTCTTAATGTTCTCATCTCTTTCTCTTTCCTTATCAAGTTATTCTTGAGTTATTCTAAAGCAAAAAGGTGAAACTCAATCTTCTTGAGTGTACCAAGCTTGATTATTTTCGTCATGTCATCAAGAAGAAATGAAGCCACCTCAAGTGATTGCAACATTATTCCACCTTGAACTAATTGATCAGCCACTCATTTATTTACCGAATCAAGACTTTGGTAAAAGAATTAGAGTAGCACATTGTTTGGCAGTTCGTGAGTCGGGCATTGAAGTAGGAGTTTCTTAAACCTCAACCACATTTCATGCATGGGTTCACCCTTTAATCACTTGAAACCTTGAATTTTATCTATGAGTTTCATCATCCTTGATGAGGGAAAGAACCTCGCATTGAATGTTGTGGTAAGCTCATCCCATGATGTGATAGAATTCTTTGGTAACTCAGCCAACCACGTGCTAGCTTCTCCCTTCAGAGATAGTGGAAGTAACCGGAGTCTAATTGATTCTTGCGACACATTATTGAATGAAAACGAGCTGCAAACATCTATAAAATTCCACATGTGCTCATGTGGGTCTTCATCATTCAACCCTACATAGACTCCCTTCACTTGAAGGAAATGGACAGTTGTGCTCGTAACATCAAATATAACATCCTTTTCGGTTGATGGTTAAATATTGCACCAATTCCACCCAATTGGATTGGGTTGTGCACACTATTAACATCATCAATATCATCTCAGTGACCTGTTTGGCTATCGTTCATCTCTGTCTCACTCATTTTCTCTTCTGCTCAGCACAACCAAAACAAACATAATACAACCTAAACCAATTCAACTACAGCCGACAAATTCATAAATTAAACTTCGACAAAGGAATTCTATACAACGCTACTACCCGACAGCGGTGCCATTTTGATTAATGTATCAACTGTACCTCATCTGATACTAGGTATAGACGATCGTTAAGCAGTGTAAACCCAACAAAAGAGTTGAAGTTGATCCCACAGAGAGTAGTTCTATTTTGAATTCAAATATGAAGCAAGACTGTGACTTTTGCAGCTGAAGGAATAAAAGTTTTTGGAAACTATAAACCAAATTGGAGGAGTAATCACAAATTCCAAAGTGAGCGGTTTTTAGACTAGACAACCACTGCAACAATCAACTAGGAACAACCAAATAAGGGAGAGAAGCTTGGGGGATTGACTAACCAACTGCTAAGTTCAACTCAACGGGTGCAAATCACTTAACTAAAAATGTTAATTCTTCATAGATAGGGTGGACTTTAGGTAAGACATTTTTCTCTCAAACAACTACCTTATTTCCACTAAATTCTTTCGAACCTCAACACACTACATACAAAGACTAGCCCACAACCTCACCACATCCACTCTCTCAAGCTAGATACATAGGATGGCTCTTTGGCTTCACTTTCTCAAGCTGAAACTATCATGACCCACTAGCTATGAGTGCCAATTTATCACCTTAGCTCTATACTTCTTTCTCAAGCAGGCATAAAACCCTGAATCATATTGAAATAAACATACAATATAGAGGTTAAACCACAACAATAACTCAGACCCACTTCAAATTAGCACCAAAATCGATAATAATTAGCACTCATTAAGTCAAATGCAACAATTGGTTACATTGTCAAACCCCCAAGATCGGGGTTTTAGCCAATCATCGTAAAAGAAGGAAATTCAATACCTACTACATAATCCATGGCTGGTAGTTGAAAATCAAAATTCTAAGATGGATAATATCTTCTCTATTACAATACCCAATAGAAATCTCTTGCCAAAATTGCTTAAAATCCACAAGAGTAGTGTTTTTGCTCTCTCTATTTTGTTCCTCACAATTTTTGAATGCTCTCTCTCTTCTAAAAATTAATTTATACTAAATTGAGGTGTGGCTTTTTGGGGTCAATTAGTGAGGAAATTTAAGCTTCGTCGACCAGTTGGCGACTTACCGATTTTCCTTGCCTCTCGCCTTCTTTCTTCACATTTTCCTCACAATCTAGATCGGGATAGCTGATCCTTTCCGCGATGCCCGCATTCACCTTGGTCTCGATCGATACATTCGGTGACATGATCATTCTTCACCGATGCAGTAGACAATTTGTCAATAGGGAATGTAGTTTGCATAAGTTCTTCCGATTTTAGGCTCTGCTCTGTAAATTTAGACGTTCTAGGGGTAACTTGGCGATCGTCAGGCTTGTTTTTCTCCCTCTTTCTCAGCTTGTATTGTCCTTTTTGCCTATTAGAGTCCTTTCTTTGTTCCTCAATCCATATACCTGAAAATTACGGATTTAACATCAATTTATGGCACAAATTATAATATTTGAGGATACTAAATCTATATACACAGAGCTTTAAATGAGTCCAAATCTCGAACTCATCAGGGGTTACATGGGTTTGTGGGAAATCATCACAAAATAATAGTATTTCATAAATTTGTGCATAGAAAATCATAATCCAATCATTTAAATCAATAATCAAAAGAACCCATGACAATTAAAGAAAATCCTAACTTAATTGGGGAATTCTAACTTTGAAATAGAGGAATATGGGAACTTCATGAATGGAAGGAATCCATGGATGAAAACTATCATACCTCAAATCCAAATGCTTATCTTCAATGGAGGAATTGAGAATTGACCTTGACCCTAGCTTGAATCCTTTCTTCTTCTTCTTCTTCTTCTTCTTCTTCTTCTTCTTCAAGTTTCTAGAGAGAGAAATATTTTTGGGAGGGAGAACTTTGATTTTCTTTTGGGTTTTGGAAATATTGACTTGAATGGGTGAGTTTTGAGGTTAAAATCACTTATATAGGGGTCCTAAGCTTGATAAAACGACATAGTATTAGTTTAATTAAAATAGGAAAAGACCTAAAAACCCCTAAACTAAAAATTGTAGAACCATCACCACTCATGGCTTCACGAGCCGTGGTAGACCTCACGAACCGTGGTGGTAGTCATGGTCCTTTGACAAGTGGTTTGGCTTGCCACCACTTGGCCCCTCAAACCCAACTCATGTCCCAGACCTCTCCCATGACCCATAGTGGCCATCACGAGCCGTCAAGTGGCTCGTGGGGAGGGTCTCCATTTGGGCAGCCTTGGAGGGCTCAGTGCCTCACCTCCACGGGCACCACCATGATCTGTGGTGCCCGCCACGAACCATCATGGTGCTCGTGGGAGGTGAGACTCCCTTGGCTAGCTACTACCTAGGGTCCACGAGCACCACCACGAGTCGTGGTGCCCTTCACGGTTAGTGAGCATCTTCGTGGAGGGTGTCAAGGCTAAATTTTTTGTATGTGACCACTCACTTGGACCCTTGCTTAGGCTATTAAATTTCGAGGTGTTACAATAATGTAATGACCCAGTCGATCATTTTGGAATTTTAATATAAAATTATCATTTTACCCATCCCTATATTGGCCTAGAGTCACTTTTGAATGAGTTTTAAAATTCATTTCGAGTTGTGAATTTTGATAATTTAGGAATTTGAAAAGCTAAAGCTGTTAAAAAGTGGTTTTCATTGTCTTTTGGAGTTTCAAGTGATAGGTGACCTCAAATTCATGTTTCGATGGTACCATTGAGTCCGGAAGGTCGAGTAAAATTGATTTGTATATTTGGTTTGTGTGTACAGGGTTTTGAAAGAATCCTTGGGATTCTTTCGATGTTTTGAGCGTTGACTCATTTTTTTGGTACCTAAGTTTTGTACCCTTTGGTATTGCGATAGGCCTTCCGCTTTAGCAACCTTCTCTTTAGCAAAGGTGTGATTGCTAAAGCAAAGGCCAAACTTTCGTGGGGTTCACTTTAGCGATGGTCTCTTAAGTGCAGCCTGGTTCGCAAAAGCAAGACCCCTAGTTTTGCGGGGTTCGCTCGAGTGTCTTTAAAGAAGGTTTATGCTTACCATTTTCAAGGTTTTATCTATTTTCTCTATTTTGAGTTTTGTAAAATCCTTGGAGACAATTTTGAAGAGATTTCTTGTGCTAAATCATTTGGGTAAGCTTTTGTGACCCTAAAACTTCATTTTCATTTGATTATTTATGAATATTTAACATCCAAATTTGGGATTTTGATTGGCAAATAGCAAGATTTTTCAAGAACTTGAATTCTAAACTAAAATGGTGATTGTGAACGGTTAGGTTGTTCCGATTTCTATGCATGTTGTAGTTTAAAGAGGTTTGATTGGGATGAAAGGAGTACTCGTTTTTAGCGAGTTTTGCCTTGTTTATTAGGTTGCTTGTTGAGTATCGTGTTGATTGGTACTCACTCCTTATCTCTAAAATTTTGTAGGTTCCGAGCCTGGACCCAAGTAATCTTCTTCTTATTCTATATCCAAGGCTTTCAGAGGTAGTTGCTTGTCATCCTAGCGAGGCCTCTTGTTCCTTATTTTGTGCTTTGTTCTATTTGAGAAACAAAGACATTAGGACTTATAATTATCTTTCAATTTCGCACTTTTTACAATAGTGACTTGTACACGTGATAACCAGGTTTTTGGGTTATGTTTTAGAATGAATAAGTTTTCCGCTCTTATGTCATTCTTATTTTACTTTTCTCATTTCTTTCGTATTATTGGGTTGATGCTGACTAGTCTTGACGGAGAGAAAATATGTATCATCACGTCCATTTTTGGGGTTTGACAGGTAATGTTGTATTTTCTCTCAAACCATCATATATTCAAACTAAATATTCATAACTTCAAATATTCTTTTTTTTTTTTTTTTTAATGTAAATTAGTGTACAAAATAAATATTCACTATTCTGAATTCTCAAACTCTTACCAATCTTATTGAACTTCCACTTGGACATTACATTAAATAAGCCTAAGTTCCAGAAGTCCTTCAAAGGATCAAACATTGTACATACATACACAACTCATAATTATCACAATTATTCAACTTAATCAAAGACTGGTTTTTTTAACTACAAGAAATTGTAGTTTGTGTCTTGACCCTATTAGAAACTCCTTGTTCCAAGTGGCAAATCACCAAAACACCAACAAACCCCCCTTTTCCATCCATATTATCCATGTTCAAAGTAGAATACTACAAACACTTACAATTATAATTTACCTGCCTTATAAGTTACATATATGCGCTCCTTATTATTATTATCGCCTCTGAGGCTACCAATTCCAAATCCAGTATTCAATTTCTTCAATTCCAACTCGATTTTCCAATTTCAATTCCGATTCTATTCTCGTCCCTCTCACTATTTGAGATCGGCGATTACTCCTCCTACAATGGCGTCGCCGATTGAGGAAAGTGTGGGTGTAGCGAGGAGGTGTTGGATCAATTTTAAGAAAGAGTCTACTTTTGCACTTTACACTCCTTTTGTCGTTTGCTTGGCTTCTGGAACTCTGAATATTGATACTTTCCGCCATTACATTGCGCAGGATGTTCACTTTCTCAATGCATTCGTTCAAGGGTCAGTACTTTCACCCTCTTTTTTCTTTTTTATTTAGATTAATAAATTTATTGAGAAAATGTTTCAGTATTTGTTCGATTTTGTTCTGGTAGTATAATCTTTGATTGGTGTTTTAAATTATAATTGTTTGTAGAATTTGTTTCAGTAAGTATGTGTATTATTCTTCTTTTTGGTACTGGGGATATGACATTTGAGTATATGTGAAATAAGTAGCAATTGTGTCACGAATGAAGCAGTAATGAGCTTCAATTAATTGAAATGCAGAAATGAAAAGAAGGGAAAAAGAAGATAAAAGAGAAGGAAATTTGATATTTCATTTATGGTATTTGGATAAAATAGTACAACTCCATAGATGGATTTGGATAGAGTTACTAATAAACCCAAAAACATAAAGAAGTTGAGTCAAATACTGGAATTAAAAATTAAAAGAACTCACAGGATCTAAATGACTTAAAATTAGGAAATTGTAGTCTCCCAAATAGCTTCTTCAGGGAGCAAATTGTCCCATTGCACGAACACTTATGTTGCAATTGCATCTCCCTTTTTTACTATTTTGTGATCCAGAATGACAATTGGTTAGATGGCACATTGGAGGATCATTAGTAGGAACTACATTGGACCCTATCCTTTCCTTCAATTTGGAAATGTGAAAGATAGGGTGAATTCTAGATGTGGGAGGAAGTTACAATTCATAAGCAACAGTGACTGATCTTCTTGATCACACTGTAAGGCCCATAATACTTGGAAGTGAGTTTCAAATTACACCTTAAGGCAGTAGAAGTTTGCATATATGGTAGTCTCCCAACTTCCGGTTCTTTTAGAACCTTAGCCATCACCTGCCTTTCTTGCAGCCATTGAACCACTGCAACCATTTTGGATTGAGATATCAACTCAAAAGTGAGTTGTGGAGGGTCATATCCATACAAGATCTTGAAAGGAGACATCTTGGTAGCTAAATGGTAATTGGAATTATATCAATATACAGCCAAGACCAGTCACTTGCAGTCTTCACCTAGTTTGTTACTACACATGCACCTTAAATAATTTTCCAGGCACTTGTTGCCCCTTTCAGTTTGCCCATCAGTTTGGGTATGGTATGCTGATTTAAACTTCAGTCTTCTCTTCAAACCTTTGAAACATTCTTTTGAAAAGATACCGAGGAACACTTTATCTCTATCACTCACTATATTACTAGGCAACCCTTGTAGTTTATAAACATTGTTCCTGTGGCTAACTTCACATTCTAATACCACCCTTTGAACATCAGTTAACATTGAAGGCCAATAGAATAATAGTTTGATCCTTTGTATTGAAGTAGAGACTCCAGACTATCCACCAAGACCAAAGGTATGAATTTGTTGCACCAATTGTTGTCTTAGTCCACTACTATTCTAACTCAAGTCTTGCCTTGCAACCTTAGTAAACCATTTTGTATAGCAACATCCTCTATAGCTGCAGTATCTAGATGAAGTTGAGTTAACAACTGGACAACTTCTTGTTCTCTTTCATAACTGCTTAGGATCTCCTCTATCCACTTAGCTGGCACGTGACTGATAACACTGCAATTAACTTCTGTGTATGCCCTAGACAAGATATCTGCAGCCTAGTTTTCCACACAATTCTTGTAATGGATTTCATAAGTTTGAACCCCATAAGCTTGGTATGCCCTTATGTTGTAATGAAGTGAAAATTTTCTAATCCTGCAAAAACTTAAGACTTAAATGGTCAGTTTTAGTAATAAAGTGGTGAGGATGGAGGTAGTGTCTCCATCTCCTCACTGCCATAAGCAAGTCAATTAACTCCTTCTTATAAGTTGATAAGCCTTGACCGCTTTTTGCTCAGTACTTTACTGAGATAAGCAATATGTTGCTTGTCTTTCATGAGGACTGCCCCAACTCCAGTTCCACAATCATCAACTTCTACAATGAATGGTTTACCAAAATCATGTAAGGCCAAGACTGGTACAGAGGACATAGCAATTCACAGCTCCTGAAGTGCCTCAGTGGCTTCATCACTCCAAGAAAATGCCCTTTTTTGGTAATGAAGTTAAAGGCTAGCTGATCAATGCAATAAGAAATCCCCTCAACTCCTTCAGATTGCTATCTTTGGGCCAGTGTTGTGAAAAGCAACAAAAAATGCGCTTAAAGCGCGAAGCAAGGCGAGACGCATGCACTGCGCTGCTGAAAAAGCAAGCGCTTCAGTAGGCGAAGTGAGAAGTGCGCTTAAAAAAAGTTGATGAATAGCTTGCCTAAATGAAATAAGTGCTAGTTAGGTTTTTTTAAAATATTTATGCAAGTTTTTTTTTTTTTTTTTTTTTTTTTTTTTTTTTTAAATTTGTGTAAATATACTTGGGCAACATCTTTCCAATTATTTTTCCTCCTTGGTCAACTGCTGCGACTGTTGCCACACTCTACAGGTTAATTTTCTTCTTCTCTTTGGTCGACTGTTCCTCTGTGTTTTTCTCTTCTCTTCTTCTCTTTGGTCACTGCTGCTTTGTTTTTATCTTTTTTTTTTTTTTTTTTCTGGCTGCTGCTATGTTTTGTCTCTATATTTTTTTTCCTTTGTTTTTTGTTGTTGTGACTGAGTTACTGTTGATCTGTTTGTAATGCTATGCTCTGTTTCTCTTTTTCTTTTTCCTGGCTGCCTCTGTTCCGTCTCTATATTTATTTTCCTTAGTTTTTTTGCTATTCTGTTGCTGAGTTACTCTTCTATTTTTGCTTGTAGTAAGTTGTATTTTCTTATTCAATATCACAAAGAAGAATAGGAGTTTGATCCTTTGTGATTTAGTTATATATTTGCTTTAAATGTTATGACTTATGAGGATTATTGACTATCTATTTACCTTTTAATCTAAGAATATGTTACCTCTATTCAGTTATGTAATATTTTTTATTTTTATACTAAATACCGCTTTATTTGAAAAAAGCGTGTGCTTCACTTCACGCTTCTGTGAAGCGAGCCCTCGTCTCTTTTTTCCACTTCTCGCTTCCCAAAAAAATGGTTCGGGCCAATTTTCCATTACTGGCCACTTCTCTAGTGATGATGTGCCCAAGATATTCTACTTGTTTCTGTCCTAAAGCACACTTGGACACCTTGGCAAACAACCAATTCTCCTTCAACAGTTGTAACAGAATCTCTAAATGTGTCACATGATCATTTGATGATGCACTGTAAATCAAAATATTTTAAAAAAGAGTAATATGAACTTCCTGAGATATGCTCCAAAGACTTGGTGCATTAATGGTTGAAAAGTGACAGGGGCATTAGGAAGGCCAAATGACATTACCCTGAATTGCTGCAACCCATGATGGGTCCTAAAAGCAGATTTATGTTCATCCGCCCTTCTCATTCTCACTTGGTGATACACTGACCTTAAGTCCACCTTAGAGAATAATTTAGACCCATTCAACTCATCTAGAAGATCTTCCACCACAGGGATGGGATATTTGTTTTTCACAGTTAATGAATTCAACCTTCTATAGTCAACACACAATCTCCAATTACTTTCTTTCTTTTTAAAAGGTAGGGCAGGTAATGCAAAGCATGAATGACTAGGTACTACAGTTTGAGAGCTTACATATCATCAACAATGCTCTCAATTACATTCTTTTGGTCAAAGGAATACCCGTATGGTCTTAAATGGAAACGTCGGGCTCCTCACAACAATGGAATGTTGTGATCACAAGGCCTATTAGGAGGCAATTTCTTTGGTTCATCAAAGACCTCTTGAAATGATTTATTATCTCTTGAGGGACTTGCTGCCTTCGATCATCAATTGTAGCTACCCATGGTGCAAACAACATCTGCCCACTAAGGTGTTTGTTGAACAATTTCAGTAGCTTTTCACCCTCGGTTGGGAAGAATGTGTTCGCATCCTGATAACCAAACAATGTGATTAACCTACGGCGAAAGGCGACAAGGGCCTGCGAGGCGATCGGCGAGGCGCTCACCTTTTTGAATTGAAGCGCCAATTAATACCAAAAATTAAAAATATTTAATTGCATATATAAATATCCATCCAATGTCCCTCTTTTTGCTAGCATCCGACGCCATTGAATTCAATAATTATGAACAAATAAATACTATATTAATTAGTATAAAACTAAATTAAGTAGGGAAGAAATAGTTATAGAAGGATTAATTTATTTATTTTTAATATAGATAGAGCAGTGAGCACAAAACAGAGCAGTCAGTTATTGTTCACTACCACGGGAAAACAGAGCATAGTGACTGACTGAAGAAGAAGAAACTGAAGTAGAGATAAACTGAAAAGAAGAAAAGAAGAGAAGAAGAAGAAGAGAACTGACTGAAGAAGAAGAAGAAGCAGCAGAGAAAAACTGAAAAGAAGAAGAAAAAGAAGAGGTATAGTAGTCATACCTGGCAGCAAATGCGACTCGCACGAAGGATAAGAGTAGAATAGAAGAAGTCGTGACTCACGATTGAGGAAAAGAGGTCGCAATGTCGCGACGATTGCAGAAAACCCTAATTTTGAGTTTTTGACTAATATTATTAAGTCAGACCTTTTTTAAAAAAAAAAAAAAAAAAAAAAGAGAAGAGGTGCTGCCACCTCGCCTCGCCATCGCCATCGTCATCGCCTTATTGTCGCCATATCACACCCATTTCACTTCGCTTTGCCTCACAACAATTAGGTGACACAGCCTCGCCTTATCGCCTTTGGCGAAAGGCAAGTGCCTTTCACAACACTGGGACAGACTGTGTGGTCTAGAACTTAGTACAATCAAGGAAAAGACATCTGTCCGGTTCATACCTAGCACCAAATCACATCCACCAACTTGCAACGATCTAATGTCAAAACAAAATTGTACTTCTTGCATTTGCCACAAAAAACAACAATGTTCTGTATGCATAGCCTCTTCATTAGTTACTTTCACCTTCATCCTAATAGAACAAGGGACTACAGACAGTCTTAAAGCCTAGACCACTTGAGGGCTCACAAAACTATGAGTTGAACCACTATCAATCAGTATAATCAAAGGCAGTTTCTGTACATAACCCAAAATGTGATAGTAGAAGGTCTGAGATGGTTATGCCCATCGCAACACACATGGATATCCAACCCTCTTCTTTTGTAGATTTCTCGTCCTTAGTGCTTTCAACCTTCTCACCACTGACTTCACCTTCCGCATGGATGACTTGCACCTCAACTTCTTCGTGGTCCTCTCCTTCCCAAGTAAGAGCATGAAATGTCTTAGGTTTGCATTGATGGCTAGGAAAATAAGCTTCATGGCAGTAACATAGATTCCTTTCTTTGAGGGCTTCATTGGTGGGGTTTGGTTTGAAGGGAACTGTAGGTCTAGAAACAAAAGTCCTGTGTTTTTGTATTGGTAGATTGATAAGGAACAATGGCGCTGTTGGATTGAGGTTGGTTTGAAGGTCCTTGGTAAGATACAATTGCTCTGGAAGAAGTGGCTTGGTTGTGAGGATATTGGGCTATCATGGGAGTAGTGACTCCTTGGAGGGCTTTGAATGAAGCTTCATAAGATTTTGGTAGTTCATAAGGATCCATGAGGGTTTTGGGGTTTTCTAAACCAACTAGTGGCTTTATTTCTGGTTTCAGACCACTTGTAGCAAGCAATGAAGTGAGTTTTGTTCAAAAGAGGGTTTATCAATAGCATATAACACTTAAGTTCATCAAAATTTTCCTCGTAGCTATCAATACTGCCAGTTTGTTTATTGTTGTTAAATTCATCAACAATATCCAAAGGTCTCACATTACCAAACCTCTGGCATACTTCCGTGCAAACAAAAATCAATTGGTGTCCTTTTGTTCTAGGATGTGGCTGTTGTATCACTCATATGGACTGAAACATAGCTCATTTTCACTTAGCCTGGGATCTGATATATCTCAAAGAACTGTTCACACTTTCTAACTCACCCCCGTGGATTAGATACATTGAACTGAAGAAAACTAATATTGGCTTTGAATGGCTTATTTGGTGTTTCTGGTTAAACAAAGGTTTGTAACGGAAGAAGTGGAAGATTAGCATTTAGCTGGGTGGTGTTTGGTAAAGGAATAGCAGTTTGGGTAGTCAATGGAACAGTAGGGTTCACAAGGAAGAATTGAAGTAGGTCGCAGAGGACTGCTCTAGAAGGAAAAAATAGGAGGAAATGTAAAACCCCTTCCCACAGGATATCTAGTAGTGGAGAAAGAAGTTACCTGTGCTGCTGGAGAGTAAAAGGATTTCCCAGACGCGCGAATAACAAGGTTTCTTGGAGCTATGGACGTCATTGACCTAGGAGATGGAGGAAGCTCGACTACAGTGTCTGCTCTTTTGCGAGTCTCCTGCTGAGAAATAATCAACTCGAATCCCGAGTCATCTCCTTTGTTTCCTTTAGCTGAATTGAGAACTGAGTCTGGTTAGATTCCAATGATTCAAATCGTTTTGCATGGTTAGTGGTCATAGATTGAAGTTGTATTTCAAGCTTCTTCATGCTGTCTTTGGTTCCTTTGAATTTCTGGTTATCCGGCATGATATGCGAGAATCAAGCTTGCTATGATATCAATGTCACGAATGAAGCATTAATGAGCTTTGTCAAAGAATGACAAAAGTCCCACATTGGTGGTTAATGAGATGGGTGGACTCCTTATAAGGCTTGGGCAATCCTCCTCCCTTTGAGCTAGCTTTTGGGGTGTGAGTTAGGCACAAGACCTAATTTAACATGGTACCAGAGCCTCTACGATCTTGGTAAACAATCAAAGAGCTTTCATTGCCGGCGTGCGACTATTATCCATATATGCCGCCCGTCCGGCTAATGATTATGTTAGCAAAAGTTGGGTCACCGTGTATCTTTCTTGTAACTATTTTCTCATATCTAATTTGTGTCGTACCGTGCCATCATTCCGGTGACTACTTTCTTATATCTAATTTGTGTAGCATCGTGCCATCATTTCGGTGACTACTTTTTCATATTTAGTTTTTGTAGCACCGTGCCATCGTGCCATCATTCTAGTGACTACTTTTTCATATATAATTTGTGTAGCACCGTGTCATCCTTCCGTAGCACCGTGCATCTCTCCGGACTACTTTTCATATTTAATTTATGTAGTACCGTGGATTTTTCCGAACTATTTTCTGAAATCTGAGTTGCATAACATCATGTGTCTTTTCAGTGACTCCTTAGATTTGATTTGCATAGTTCCATTCGTTTTTCCGATGACTCCTCAAATTTGATTTGCGTAGGGTTGTGCCATCATTCCAACTCTACCCGTATAATTTTTCTTTTTCAAGTAGGGTCGTGCCATCATTCTGACCATACTCATTTATTTCTCTTTTTCAATGGGGTCGTTCCATCAATTCGAACTATCCTATATAATTTCTATTTTCTAGTTGAGTCGTGACATCATTCCGACCCTACCCATATAATTTTATTTCTTAGATTGTGACCACTTTTAGCCATCAAATCTAATACTCTGGCATATGAGCATGTTCCGGCCAGTTTTTTTGGTGACTTGTATAATATCGACTCATCTATTGATTCCAACATGATCCATGCACTTTATACTATCTTTTGAGCACTTTTTGCTGAGGGGGAGTATAGTAGCCTTGCATGTCGATTATGTGATCACTCTATGATCTGAAACAGTCTTTGCAAGTTTGGTTTGGGAAGTCAACACTGTAATTTTATTACTCTGTGTTTTCTTGGTATTATGCATCAAATTCAGTATTTCATGAGAAGATTAAGCACATTGAGATTGACTATCAATTTTGTGAAGTCGACTGATCAACTTGTAGATATCTCACCAAGCCCCTCATCGGTCCTCGTATTAATTACATTTGTAACAAGCTAGGTACATGAATTGTATGCACTATCTTGTGGGGGGGTGTTTGAACATGAATAGGTTTATACAATCCTATTAGAATAGGAATAGGTTTATACAATTTTATTTAGAATAGGAATAGGAATACAAATAGAAATAGGAATAGTAAATAGTTTCCTACTTAGTAAAGGATTGTATTCTAGTGTCTATAAATAGGGTCTCAATGTAATTATGTAGAAATGACAACAATTCAATAATATTTTTTTCCTATATTTCTCACATGGTATTAGAGCCAGGCCCAGCCCAATTTGTTGTTCACCGATGATAGTCCCCCATTTAGAAGTGTTCACGCTCCAGTTGAGGTCAAGGCGTGCAGGGGAGTGTTAAGATGTCCCACTTCGGTAGAGGGATGGGAATTTGGTCTCCTTCTATGGACTTGGACAAACCTCCCTTCATGAGCTAGCTTTTGAGGTTGAATTAGGCCCACGCGTCATATCTTTACAAGCTTCAATCGTGAAATGCAGAAATGAGAAAGAAGGAAAAAGAGGATAGAAGAAGAGAAGGAAATTGGATATTTTGATACACCTGTACATCACCTAGCCAGTTACTAATAAAGCCAAAAACATGAAGGACTTATAGGCAAATATTGGAATTAAAAATTACAAGAACTCACAGGACCTGGTTGGCTTGATTAAATTAGACTTAGCCCTAATAATTCTGTTACTAACATCATATTCATGACATTGTCATTTCTGTTTATTTGGGGGTTTCATTTTTATTTCATAGAAGTACTGGATTTGGACACGTCACCTACCCAATTACTAACAAAGCCAAAAAACATAAAGGACTTATAGGCAAATACTGGAATTTAAAATTACAAGAACTCACAGGACCTGGCTGGCTTGATTAAATTAGACTTAGCCCTAATAATTCTGTTACTAACGTCATATTCATGACATTGTCGTTTGTGTTTATTTGGGGGTTTCATTTTTATTTCATAGAAGTAGTCAATTTATTTCCGTTCGTAATGAAAATCAAGAAAACAGCCACCTTTATTATATAACTGTTTCTTTTTCTCTCCAGACGAATAAGAATTTTTGTGATGGATTTTATGTTTCTTGACTTTTATGAAAGAAAATGTGAATTAACAGATAAAGCGAAAGAGAATGGCATTCTAACATTTGAATGACTATGGGCTTAGTCCATTTTCATTGAAGAGTATCTTAATTTTGTTAGTTGGTCAAATGTACTAGAAGTAGTACTACAAATCTCTATCCAAATTGTACAAGAAGTAAGAAATTCATTATTCCTTGGGTGATTTCCAATTTACAGCCTGGGTATGACAAGTGAATTACTTTACCCTTTTAAAGTCATTGGGAATGTCTGCTAAAATATCGGCATGTTCAGGTAAAATAAAACATTAAAGATGTGGAGGGGAAAAATATACATGAAAACAGTGTTTTTTCCAGTTAAGTGAAAGAAAATGACTGAAAAAACAACCATTAATCAAATTGCCTTTTCATACTCTGCTTCTTCGGCTTTTTTCTTGTAATCAACCTTTAATTCCTCTTTGATCCTAGATGTAATTTTAAAGGGACAAGTCAATTATCTGTCTTGATTCTTTTCGACAAGTATGAACTCAAAACTTCTACAAGAACATCATGTTTCTTGCTCTTTTGTTTAACTTTTTGTTTGCTCTCTTATTTTTATGGGATTCCTTTTACCTTCCACTATATGGTACTCCCTCCATCTCAATTTATATGATATTCTTTCCTTTTTAGACAGTCTAGAAAAGAATTACATCTTTCTATATTTAGTGACAACTTAACTTCAAACTTTCCATTTCACCCTTGATGAGATAATTTATAGACAAAAATTTCTATGACTTATTTCAGAACACAAGTTTCAAGTCTCTTTTTTTCCTTTTTAAATTCCATGCCCAATCAAACACTTCACATAAATTGGGACGGAAGGAGTATAACTTCTTTTTTTTGTCTTTGAAGTATTTTCATCCGGATTATTAGTTATTTCGGTGCTTAAGTTTTTGCCAGAAGTTTGGGTATTCAGTCAAGTCTCAGGGGTGAGGTAATCCCCTACCCATAGTTTAGGGAGTAAAAATGAGTGTTCCTTATACCCTCATTTTTAGGTCTCTTTTGGTGAATGGATTCTATGTACTTTTTCTTTTAATGAATTTCTTCTATGCAACCTTTTTTTGCTAGAGATGTGGGACTTTTGGGGTCTAGTGGTTTTTTTTTTTTTTTTTGAGAAAGTAGCTTTGTATTCACAAAAAATCATCATCAAAAGAATGATGAGGTGGGGCACTTACAACCCACAATGGGTGGGATACATCCTTCACAAAAACTAAAAGCTTTACAATTTGCACTAGAGTTACTACCTCCCCCACCAAATTCTGTTTACACCAAAAATTAAAAGGCTTAGGCATTTCATTTTGATCTTCTGTGTGTTGCAGCTTTTGCCTTCAAAACATCTGGTATTTCTTTCCTTCCATAACGTCCACCAGATATAAATTGGAATGTTCGTCCACCAATCTTCGCTCTGCCCTCTTCTTCCAATTCCTTTCCAACTGTTGAGTAGCTCCAGGGTGGTTTTAGGCATTACCCAACTTACTCTCAGAATATGTAAGAACATGTTCCACATATTTGCAGCTGTTTTGCAGTGTACAAACAAATGACTATTTACCTCTGTTTCCTGATCACACATAAAGCACCTTGAGCAAATCTGTAAACCTCTTCTTTGTAACACCTCATGAGTTAGACATGCTCTTCTGATCACAAGCCAAGCGAAACATGAGACTTTCAGTGGACTTTTGACTTTCCAAATTAACTTCCAGGGCCATATATCTATCAAAGATTGCCTGTTGTTCATCTTCCAGTAGCAAGATTTTACGGTTAAAAAACCTCTACTATGTAGACTCCAAACTGGTTTGTCTGGCCCTAAAGAGATACCTGAAAAGGAGTTTAAAACCTGAAGCAGGCTTGCTACTCCATCAATTTCCCAATCATTAAAAGCTCTTCTAAAAATCAGGTTCCACCCTTGTTGGCTCCAAACCTGAGATACAGTGGCATTTTTTTGAAGGCTAATGATGTAAAGATGAGGAAAAGTGCTTCTTAGAGTATCATCATGTCCCCAAGGCCTAGCTCAAGTGGCAAAAGGTGGAGGATTTGTGTCTTAGGTCGCAGGTTTAAGCCCCACACCATGCAAAGCGAAGCCCGGTATTTAAGTGGAGAAGGGTAGAGGGGCGGGCCCATTATCCACCGAGTTTAGAAGGCTATGATTGGTCCAAAGGGTGGGTCACAGACGGATTTCTCGGCTATCAAAAAAAAAAAAAAAAAAGAGTATCATCACCATTCCAGAGCTCATTCCAAAAATCAATCTTCACTCCATCACCCACTCTGAATGAAATGTTGACATTGAATTTTGTCCATAATCTCCTGATGGTTTTCCATACACTATATCCTGGGGTCTAGTGGTTTTAATGCTCTTTGTTATTGCTAATAATTTTAGAGTTCGCAAAAGTGAAAGATTTCATGGGCTTTGTTGGCCGTGTAATACCCCCCCCCCCCCCCCTTCTTCTTGTTAAGAGGTTTGGTTTGTTAGTAATATATATATATATATATATATTAATGAAACAAATTGCAGGTATGAAGCTGCAGAAGTGTGTACTGATGATGACGATGCAAAGGTTGGCATAAGTGAACTACGGAAGAATATTGTGAATGAACTTAAAATTCATGATGCAGTTTTAGAAGTAAGATATGAGTCTCTTTTCCATTAAATTCAAGTTTCTCCCTGTCCATTTGGTGATTAGAATTGCCATGTGCCCTAGCCCACAAATTTCCTTTTACTTCTTTGCAATATTTTTCCAGTTGAGTATTTGTAGAGACATCTCCCGAAAGATATAGTTGACTATCAAATTGAGTCATTTACCTAAAAGCCTTGTTTTGAATGAACTGCCAAAGGGATGTGGGATCCTTTTAAACCATTTATGTTGTCCGTTCATTTTCTTTTGCAACCGAAAAACTAATCAGGTTTCTAATGGCATGAGCTTTCGCTAAGTTGCTAACCATGGATACATTTGCCTTTCTGTTGATCTTGATTAGGCTCGTTGCAAAGGAATGTGATATGCATAATTTTCTTTCTTAGTAGGCGTTCGTACATGCGATTTCATCTCGTAATTTGAAATCATGTGATGAAATAAATATTTGGACATGCGATTTCATCTTATTTTTTTAAATCATGAGATAAAATCCCAAATTCTCCAAAAAGCTTGATTTGTGAATTTTATATTATGATTTCATATATTTCAAATACAAAAATTGACCCACAAGTTTATATTTTGTAATAAAAAAATCCAGCATTTTACATCTACCAACCATTTATTTCGTATGTAAACAAAATTTATAATTGATATTATTACTCTTGCCAACCTTTATACCATTTATATCGGAATAAACATTACTTTTACCAACCAAATTTATAGTTGAGTATTATTATTTTTACCAACTTTAAACCATTTATGTCGGATATAACCATTATTCTCACCACCCAATACCAATTTTTAGTTGATATTATTACTCTTACCAACCTTTAAACCATTTATATCGAGAAATGCATGCTCAACGTGAGGAGATTGTGCGTACTATGTGGGAGGATTATAGTAAATAGTAGTACACTACAACTCATGTTCAATTTTACTGAACTAAAGTTCGATCAGTAAATGTTGTATTTTCTTAAGAAATAACTGTGCGGCAGTGTATTATACTTTTGTTATGAATGTTTGCTTATTTGGTAAGATTGTACAAAGATTTGGGGTAATTTTGTTAAAAATTTTCACAACTTATGGGTTTTTTATGTTTATGAGCAAAAAATACAACTTATAATTCAAATTGCATGTCCAAGCAAAAAACAGACCCTTAGTTTATCAGTACCATCCATGTAAGTGAGTACATTTATATCTCTCAACTAGGTCATTTATCTCGAAAACTTTAGCTTTTGCATCCTCACCATTCAAAATATTTCCAAGGAATTTGTTAAATTCAAATCTGGCCATCATCAGTGTATTAAAATCCTAACTATTCTATCTTTCAACCTCGAAAAGTTCAGTAGCCTAGAAGGTACTATAAACATTTGCACACAACTTGGTGAAATGGATCTCTCATCATCTGTTCAAAGTATGTTATGTGGACCAGGTATGGGTGTCAGATATGTATGAGAGGTTTTGCATATTTTAAATCATTTTTACTTTGGATGTGGGGTGTGCATGGAGTATTTAGGTGTGATTGTGATGATACTGCTATCAGTCAATCAATTAGACAGCTATGCAAATCCTCCATAATCATTTTGCTCTATTTGGATCCGTTCATTTTAATATTACTTCTCTTGAAAATAATTGTCTCTAAAGCAAGTTAGTGGTTATCTAAAACTAAGGTTTTCTAAATCTGACAATTAGTGGTTATCTAAAACTACAGGTTTTCTAAATCTGACAATTTTCTACACTTTGGTATACACTGGCAAACTGTGAGGATACACCTAATTAGCACAAAACTATCTCTGGATGCATATGGTAGTTGACTATCTAAGATCTGTTTGACGTAAGGTGTGAATGATCTTGTTGATGTAATGATATATTGTCTATGTTGGGAGTTTGAGGTCTCAATGAATAATGTGGTTGTCAGTCTATGTTGTAGTTCTTTAAAATATTGTTTTCCAGTGTATTATACTTATACATCTTGGGTAAATGAGGGTGTGGTATACAAGGAGAGCTCAGTGGGCATATCAGTTGTCAAGAAAACAATATAGTTTGACTAGTGCAAAGAAAACAATGTCTTTTTCCTTTTGAGTTGATGGATGTTATGGTACTCTTTACAAAGTTAAATGTACTTTAGTTGTCCTATTTGTTTTTGTTATGATCTGCTGTAAAAGTGAAGTAAATAGCGGTCAAGTGACTGACTGTCACTGCTAGCTCAGTTGGCCTTGATTGTCTGTAATGTAGAGTTTCTGTTTAGATGTTTAAAGAGTCTTTACTTCTGATTAAGGAAGGATATTGCAGCTGATATTAACTCAATGTTAGATTATTTGTCTGGTGGTTCTTTTGGAAGGAAAGGAGTGGTTGAATTTTTGAAAGCAAAAGTGAACCTGTAATTAGCATCAAGTACAGATGTGTCTCTATACTTGTTTTTTGGTGTAAATAGCAATTGCAAATGACATAGAATTCATGGTAGATTTTCTGTCTTTACATTGTTAGTATTGTTAGGCTTCATTTATTTACATTAAGATTAAGTCATCTGGATATGAATACACATCTAAATATTAAGATGTGCATTAAGATTTAGATGTTTGAATCTGAATGCACATCTTAATATTAAGATGCTAGTATAAAATTTGTCTTCCATTTAAAAATTTATGAGTTCTACAACATACCCAGTTTAGTCCACAAAGTGAGTGTATGCAAACATTACCCCTACCTCAGAGTTAGAGAGACTGTTTCCTATAGATCCTCCACTTAAGGAAAAATAGTCTAAAGCAGTCCCAAAAAGGAGTAACGAAAACACAAGAAACAACAGATAATAATAAAAACAACCTATAACAACAAAACCGAAACAGAACAATACGATAATCGTGGTACAAGAAACAACAGGTAGTAACAGAAATGGAAGGCCAAGAAATGACAGGAGCAATACTACGACTACTAATATGAACAAACAACAAGATAACACATTGCACCCTCCTGTCTAAAGGTCATGTCTTCGGTAAGCTGAAACAAGTCATGTCTAATCACCTCTCCCCAATACTTCTTCCGTCTACCTTTACCTCTCTTGAAACCATCATAGCCAACCTCTCACACTTCTACAGTGGGGCATCCATGCATTGCCTCTTCATGAGCCCGAACCATCTCAATCTCACTTTCCGTATCTTGTCCTACTCCAAAGCCACTCCTACCTTGTCTCGGATATCATTATTTCAAATCCTATCTCTCCTAGTATGCCCAAACATCCATTGCAACATCCTCATTTCCACAACTTTCATCTTTTGAACATGAGAGTCCTTGACATGCCAACACTCCGCGAGATACAACAAAGCCGGTCTAACCACTATTCCGCAGAACTTGCGTTGAAGGTTTGGTGGTACCTTCTTATCGCACAAGACTCCATATGCGAACCTCCACTTCGTCCACCCTACACCAATACGATGGGTGACATCATGGCCAAACTCCCCATTCCTTTGGATAATAGATCCAATATACTTGAAACATCCTCTCTTTTGGATGACATGTGTATCAAGCCTCACTTCTACATCAGACTAATAGTCACATCACTGAACTTGCACTCCAAGTATCTGCTCTTGGTCCTGACTCTTGCTCAATCCGAACCCCTTTAGACTCCAAAGTTTGTCTCCAAACCTTCAATTTAGCATTAAAACCACCACGAGTCTCGTCAACCATAACTATGTCATCTGCAAATAACATACACCATGACTATCCACCTTGAATTTTTTCGCGTCAATGTATTCATTACCAAGGCAAATAAAAATGGGCCAAGGTATGATCCTTGATGCAACCCTATCGAAACTGAAAAATGCTCTGAGTCTCCTCCCATAGTCTTTACCTCCTCCCATAGTCATTACCTGAGCTTTGTCTCCATCATATATATCCTTGATCTCCCTAGTGTATGGTACAACTTCAGGCCCATTCCCTCACATCTCTAATTTGGCGTCTCTTTTGGTGGCAATTGAAAATTTCCAACTAGGCATCTGCTGAGCAAATCTGATGCTGGCCTGGCTGAACCCCCTGTTACAGATATTTTGTTGTTTCTTGCTGTTATCTGTGACGTTTTTGTCTACTAAGTTATCCATCTGCTGTTTTTGAGGCTGCTTTGTACGCTGTTTCTGTTTGTCTGTTTTTGCCTGGGAGGGAGTTCTTCACTCTGTTTGTCTCATTGATATAGTTATAAACTTTTGGGCAATATTCCCCCAACCCTCTTTAAAGGATCCCTCTGGTGTAATAAGAATAGATTTACTTGCTTCCTGAATGTTTATGTACTTCCCACTTTCAGTGGATTTAAGAGTGATAAAAAACTCAGAAATTGTCCTTCATGTTCCATCTCTTTAACGTCTTCCACTTTTCTTCTGTTTCTGTAAAGAAGACAAACACCAACCACTTCATGACATTAATGCTAATAGTAACTTTGTCTCATTAAATTTCTGCTGCATTCGATCCAATCGAACCATACTTCTGAGCCTGAATGTCATAGGATTTAGAACCTTCATTATAAAAAATCCTTTCTTACACCATATCTGTTGAAATTCCGGTCAGAAAAAACAGAAAAAGTTTCCCCTGAAAAGTGACTATACTTGAAAAAAGATTTAACACTGACAAGCGACGAAAAAAGTGCCCGAGAGCATTTTGTCTCAGTTGTCAATGTCCCTTAAGCTTATGTGGAAAATTTTACTTTAATATTAACGAGAAAATAACTTTTTCTTAGCCTATAACACATGATTGGGCGGAGAAACCTAAATTCTGCTAAGGCATTTGAAAATTGAAATGAGCATAAACCATAGTTATATGGGATACTTTTCCCTTGGATCGCTATCAACGGACAAAACACCATGCCAACAGGCTCGGTGAACCAAGATAGAAGTTCATTGATAGCTTTTTATAAAGAAACTCAACTTTGATTGTTTAATAATTCACATCACTTCTGCTTCTGCTGGAACACAAGATTCCCCTATTCTGTGGTCAATAATTCTGACAACGTAGGAACAATTCCTCAATATCTTGTTCATTCGCTACAAAATATTTTCTTTGTGTGTCGGTAAATAAAAAAACATGCTTTTTTGGGAAGATATACTATTTCACCAATCGAGTCAAGAGGTATCTGACATATTCATACCTAAAGAGCCGCCCAGGCCGCAAGCGACAAACAGGCAGTTTCTCTGAAGAAGCAGTGGGTACCATTACTACATCGGGAACAGCCTCAAACTGGTGCCCAGCCCAAGAAGCTGCTGCTGAGCCGTAGAAACTTGAACTAAGCCTGGAAGGGAGATCCAAGGTCTGCCTGAAGTTAATGAGATGTGAAGGACCTGAGTTGAAAATTGGTTATGCATTGTGTAAGACTTAATGTTGATGAATAATCGATGCATTTTGGTATTCTTGTAAGTTTGTTGCTAATAATGAATAAGATATGCTGTTGGGATACAGTTGTAGAAAGGACAAGAGAGGGAAATTCTGAATGAATGGACCAATGGCACTATCAGTAGACTGTTAGTTTCTCTGTACTATCATGGCAAGCTTCTTGATTTCCCAAGACATTTCCTGCTTTACTTCAGAAATGGCACGATGTCCATAGTTAATGCTCAACTGGTTGATCATTGTGGATTCACAATAGCTAATATTTTGAGCTGCCTAGATGTATATATAGTCCGACTTTATTATACATCTTAGTACTTTACACATAGCACATATGAGAGCTACATTTATGTTAAATCTTGATTTCTATTTGTAAAACAAATTCTCATTATTTTTCTGGAGCGTAACTAATTTGTCAAGAAAGTTAAGATGTGCGGTTACTGAAAAGTGATAGCAATTGTTGTTAACAGTTAGGGATCGTTTGGTAGAGTGTATTAAAAGAAATAATACATGCATTAGCTTTGTGTGTTAGCAATTCCTTGTTTGGTACATTTTTTCAACCTACGTATAACTAATGCAAGTATTAGTTATACACTCAATTGTGTATTGAGGAGTGTAGTAGTAATACATGGAAATCCATGGTATTAGTAATGCTAGAGGATTTAATGCATGCATTAGCATGGTTAAAGACCCAATTGCCCCTCAAAACCTTTTTTTTACATCTTTTCCACCATATTTGTTGAGGGAAACTTTGTAAATAAATACCCTCTCTGTCCCTAATTACTTGTCCACTTTTCCTTTTGTAGTTATCCCTAATTACTTGTCCATTTTGACAAATCAAGAAAGGACAAATTCTTTTTACCTATTATACCCTTAATTAGTTAATTTGAAAAAGGTAGAACTTCTTGAAAATATTAAGTTTTTAATTAACCCACTTCATAATTAATAGGGGTAAAATAGTAAACTCACTATGTCAATCATTGTTTCTTAATAGGTGTGTCAATTCAAAAGTGGACAAGTAATTTGGGACAGATAGGGTGTTTTTAAAAAAATTATGCAATGCTTAAGAAATAATGCAAGCATAACTAACGCAAACATTAATAATACACTCTATTTAACATAATTAATGTAACCATTACTAATACACTCTATTTAGCATTATTTTTATGCACCTACCAAACGACCCCTTAATGATTTCGATATTGTATCTTATACCTATGTATCAAAGTACATTAGAAACTCTCTTTATGCACACAAAATTGTCTTCTTGCTTGGGAAAATAAATAATCTCAGAGTCACTTCTGTAGGAGTGGGGCATTGATCTGGTCAAGGAGTGTACTATTAACTCTGCAACGGCCAAGTACACAGATTTCTTATTAGCTACAGCTTCAGGAAAGGTTGAAGGGGTAAAAGCTGCTAAACTTGCCACTCCATTTGAGAAAACAAAGTTGGCTGCTTATACTCTAGGTGCTATGACACCTTGCATGAGACTTTATGCCTACATTGGTAAGGAGCTGCAAGTGTTTCTTGAGGGAGAGAAAAATCATCCATATGAGAAGTGGATTGACAGTTATGCCTCTGAAGGTTTCCAGGTTTGTGGCTGTTTATTCCATTCTCGTCAAACTGATGAGTTCAGCTTATGAAAAATATTTATGACATACCACACATTCTACTTAACTGAACTGAAATATCTTGTTTATTGAATAATAGGCATCAGCTCTGCAGACAGAGGACTTGTTGGATAAACTGAGTGTCACTTTGACAGGCGAGGAGCTTGCCATCATTGAGAAGCTTTATCATCAAGCAATGAAACTTGAAATCCAGTTCTTCTTAGCCCAGCCACTTGTTCAGAAAGCTGTCATCCCTTTGTCAAAAGATCACAACCCTGCGGAACAGCGGCTAACAATATTTTCTGATTTTGATTTGACATGCACGATTGTTGATTCTTCTGCCATCTTGGCTGAAATTGCAATTATAACAGCACCAAAATCTGATCAAAATCAGCCACAGAATCAAATTTCAAGGATGTCGTTGGCTGATTTAAAGAATGCATGGGGAGATCTCTCTAAGCAGTACACAGAAGAGTATGAGCAATGTATAGAGAAGATGTTACTTACTGAAAAAGGTAACACTGTTTCATTAATCTTTTGATGTTTTCCAACCTCCCTATGTCATAATATTGCTGATCGGCTGGGATGAACTGTTCTAAGAATCTTAGTTTTACAGCGGAAAAATTTGATTATGGAAGACTCTGTAAAACGGTTGAGCAACTCTCTGATTTTGAGAAAAGGGCGAATAGTAGGGTAGTTGAATCTGGGGTTCTGAAAGGTCTGAACCTTGAAGACATTAAACGAGCTGGGCAGCAATTGATTCTCCAGGATGGTTGCACCGACTTTTTCCAGAGCATAATAAGAAATGAAAATCTGAATGCAGACATTCATGTCCTCTCCTACTGCTGGTGTGGTGACCTTATTAGGTCTTCCTTTTCATCAGGTATTTCATTGATAATGACAACTTAGTGAAATGGAACTTCAGTTTGAACGTATGTGCACTAATCATCATGTTTCAGTTGTATATGCTAGATCTGCGGATATTATTGTTGTCAAGTTGATTGTTATGGTCTGCCTACCTTTTCATGGTTACTTCAATGTCTTCTTATTTCTTAGTTACACCTGGATATGCTAGAAAATTTGCTGAATGTTTTTTGGATGCTAAGTGACATTTGTCCCTCTTTGTCATGCCAATTCGCTTCCACCCGCTATCCTTTTCTTGTACCATGGGAAAGGAAACAAATTTCTAAAAGAAAAAGAAGAAAGGAAGGGGGAAATGGAAAAAGAGTGGAGGAAAAAGTAGATCATTCCTTGTTTTTCAAATTTACCTTGGTTTCCCCTGTTCTTATTTTGTGTCATGTCTTCTCCTCCCTTTTTGAGTTCTCTTTTCCTTTTAAGTCTACTAGAGTTGTTAACATTGTCAATGATTTCTTCTCTTAGTCTGGAAGAGAAGTTTTGGTGTGCTTATAATCTTTAGTTGGGTCTCAAAGATCATCGATCACATGAGCTCTCTTTTATTTTTGCTATGGTTGGTCTTAGTTTACAGTTGACAGTTCCATTTTCATTTGTAATTATGCAATGCTTGTCAGTTTTTAGTTTCCAGTGAGATGTTAAATTTTTTCCTGCCTTTTCGGCTTATAAAAAAGTAATCTATTTCCTGTCTTGTGTTGAACAGGGGGCATAGATGGTCTAGATATACATGCCAATGAGTTGATGTTTCAAGAATCTCTAGCTACTGGTGAAATTGTTAAGAAAGTTGAATCCCCCATTGACAAGGTTCAAGCTTTTAGTAAAATTCTAATGAACTGTCACAACGACAAAAAGAATCTGACAGTATATATAGGGGATTCAGTTGGTGACTTACTTTGCTTGCTGGAAGCAGATGTTGGCATTGTGCTTGGTTCGAGCTCAAGTCTGAGGAGGGTGGGGAATAATTTTGGTGTTTCTTTTGTCCCTCTTTTTCCAGGGGTTGTCCAGAAACAGAAGATATATGCTGGGTCAGACTCATCAAGTTGGATGGGACTTTCTGGTGTTCTCTATACTGCCACTAGCTGGGCTGAGATACATGCTTTTGTATTGGGATCATGAATCTTCAAGTTACTTATTCACCATGCTAGTTAGGACATATGGAAAAGCAATCTTATATAATATATCAATACATACAGTTTGTGGCTAGTTTTATTGCAGGCCACAGATCACTTGTGTTCCATTTTTGTTTTTTCTAGAGGGTTTTCTGTTCAGAAATGTAAATGTGCTTCATTTGGCTGGAGATTCTCTATGAGTACAGCAAATGTTAAACGTTTGTGGCCACTCTATTCTAGTCAATATTTGTATGGTAAATGGCCCCTTTTCAGATGAGCAATGTGACAGGTTTTGAAGCAGGCGTATCACTTCTTTTTGTTTCTGAAGCTATTGGAAACAAGTGTTGTTGGTGGAAAGTTATTATTTTAGAGCCGTTTTGTCATACGTCAAGGATATTTTTTACCCTTTTACTATTCTAATAATCTAATATCTTGACTTCTCCAGCTATTGGAAACGATTATTGGTTGTAGTGAGGTGTTTTGTAATAATGGATGATATAGTTATCATCATAAACAGTGTGAAGGTCTTATTATCATGAATAAGATTGAAGTGGGATTTTCGAGTTCCTTTTTGCCCCAGCTGGTATGGAGATTGTTTACAAAGCGTGAGATGGATGCCTTTATGCTCTAATAATGGAAGTCCTGTGTGACCAACAAGGATTGTGGTGGAGTGGTAAATACTCATCTATTCTAAACCAGGGGTCTCGGGTTTAAGTCCCCCTGGTTGCAAAGTTGCCTTTGTTAGAGAGTGTTTTACGCACAAATTTGTATTTAGTCGGACTTCAATGTGAGACTTTTAGACACAAATTTGGATTTAGTCGGACTTCAATGTGGGTATTGGACATCGGAGGGAATATCAAAAAAAAAGGAAGCCTTCTGTGATGTTGGGATTTAAAAATGAAATAGAATCCCTGCTTACTTTTCACACGGTAAAATTGAGACTTTGAAAAAATTAAGTTGAGCCTAAAGATTGTAAATTGTCCAATCTCTTTTCTTGTTCAATGGATAGAGATTCATTTTTTCTTGATCCGTACATAGGGATCTCTATCAAACTAGAACACCCCCCAAAAAAATAATACTAATCATAGTTGATGACCAACTCAAATTTTGCTTCATTATTCCCACTAATATTAAAGTGAAAATTAGGTAAGAAATATTCGGCCATCTAATTAATAAATATGGATAAGTATGTATATTATGTATACACTATGATTGTTTATATTGTAAATAGGTATATATGTTATCAGTATTGATCATAATTGATGACCAAGTCAAATGTTGCTTCATTTTTCCCACTAATATTAAAGGGAAACTTATATATCTATTTATTTATATTATGTTATCTTTTATACTACCTTAAAAGTATGAACTCTCTAACTTGAATGTTAAATTATTATAATACCCCTAACTTCAAACACCCAATTTAGTATACATTTTGTATTTTATATTATATTATATTATATTTATTTATTTAGTATCCTCCTCCTCCTCCTTAAAACAAGAAAGATCGTAACAATTGTTCAATTATGCAATTACAATATTTTTTAAATTAGATAGATCAACAGAAATTGATGCAACAAGGAGAATGGAGTAACCCAACTTCAAACGAGAAGACTATTTATATAATTGATATGTACTCTTTTTTCTTTAATCATACTCATTTTCATTGTCATACATATACTTTTGCAACAACTTCTACTTGACAAGAAGTTCAATGATTTTATGTTGCACAAACTACAACTTGGTGTTCAAGATGTGAATAGCCTCAAACTATTGGAGAAAAGGGATTTGATCAAAAAATCGATTGAAGAGTCAAAACTAGATTTAATAAGTACTCTTCCGTTTTCAATTTATTTATTGTACTTTTATTTTTATTCAGTTTAATAGAGAATGTTTTTTTTGTAGGGAGGGGGGATGTTTAAGAACACAAAGTTAAAAGATATTTTTATGTATATATTCTACATATCCTTAAATTAAAGGGATAAGGGTCTAAAAAATACCTCAACTTTGACCGAATTTGCTATTACGATACCAAACTTTAATGAGCACCTATTACCCCCCCCCCCCCCCCAGACTATTTAATATTGTATTTTAAACATATATACTTTCCCAACTGGTCAAGTGCGTGAAAACACGACGCATAAGCGCGTAGGGCACCAAATAATTTTTTTAGGCCAATCATTAAATGGCACATATCAATACATTGATTAAACTATATCTATTTTTTTTTACCTCTAATTCTAATTCATTTTAAACCCTTTCTCTTTCACTAGAATACTAATCTGGAAGACCACCATTGAAGGGCTAGGTGAGCGATTTCGGAGTCTGGTTCGCTGATGGGTGAAGCCATTAAACTCAGAGCTCACCGCTTTGAAGTGGTCAAGGTTGAGACAAAACACCTATAAAGCAAGACAAAATCGTAAATGGGAGAGGGGAAAGGGGACTGGTTCGCCGCTAGCTAGTTGTGGTGGTTTGAAACCTGTCGAGCTCCAGTTCATCGAAGCTATAAGCTCCTCGTCGGAGTAGCGACGGAAGCTATTGTTGGCAGCTTGTTTGGTGTCTAGCGGAGGCCGGTTATTGGTGGTTGATGGCTATTTCATGATCTGTTGGCAACATTGGAGGAGGTCATTTGGTTGCTGTTTTTTGGCGAGTTTGGTAGTTGTTTTCAAGCGAGATTGGTAGCTGTTTTCAGGCGAGTTTAGTGGTTGTTTCTGGTGGGGTTTTGGATCAGGTTTGGCTAAAGCTTTCGGAGGTGTTGTTGGTCGATTTTGTTGGCTGTTTCAGCTACTATTTGATGGCTATTTCAGCTGCTATTTGGACACAGCAAAAAGGGAAGAGGAGGAAGAACGGCTTGGGCACGAAATATGTTTATTAAAGGGAACAAAATGACTAATTTAATAAATTTAATGTATTAAAACATGTGTGTGACACACTTAACTAACATAGACTAAGTATGGGCAAATATATGTTTAAAATACGATATTAAATAGTCTAGGAGGGGTAATTGGTCCTCATTAAAGGTTGGTATCGTAACAGCAAATTCGATCAAAGTTAGGATATTTTTCAGACCCTTATTCCTAAATTAAAAAGTCGTCTTTATTTTTTAATATTTCATAATTAAAATTAGACAAATATATGTATATATATATCTTTTCTTTTTTTTTTTTTTTTTTTTTTTTTTTTTTTATCTTCTATTACTACCTTTAAAGTATGAACTACCTAACTAAAATGTTAAATTATTATAATCCCCCTCCCCCTCCCCACCAAAAAAAAATAATAAAATCTTAACACACCAAATTTAGTATATCTTCTATATATATTGTATTATATTATATTTATTTATTTATATTATATTATATTAAAAGCAGACACCTATTCACATTGAAGAGTTGTGACATTTTCAAAGAGTTATAATTTTTTCAATTAGTTGTGACCTTTTTGAAGGGTTGTGACTTTTCTAAAGGGTTGTAACTTTTTTGAAGAATTGTGACTTTTCCGAAGGGTTGTGACTCTTCCAAAGAGTAATGACTTTTCTGATGAGTTGTGACCTTTTTGAAGGATTGTTACTTTTTTTTGTATGGCACAATTTTTTATTGTTCTTCTTCTTCTTAAGCACCTAATTTAGTAAATCTTCTATATTATATATTATATTATACTAATTTATATTATATTATATGAAAAGAAGGCCTCTTCCTAGTGATTGCTTACAACTTTTTTAAATATTTGTGACTTCTTCGATGAGTTGTGAACTTTCTCAAGAGTTGTGACTTTTCTGAAGGGTTGTGACTTTTTTGATAAGGCACAATAAGCACATGCTCATACTACCCTTTGATAACTTTACATGGATGAGTTTTCTCACATTTTGAAACTTCGATTTTTTATGTTTTCTATTCTTCTCTACTTAAAAATTCAAGTATGATTTACAGACGATGAGATTCTCAAAGTTCAATGGAATTTGAACACTCCTAACATGAATGCTAAATTAATATAATACTTCAACTCTAAACATCCAATTTAGTATATCTTCAATTTTTTATTTTAATATTTATTTACATTATATTATATTATATTATATTATATTATATTATATTATATTAAAAGTAAGAACTCCTACAATACAGTAATAACTAAGCAATGCACTATAGAGAAGGGAGGAGAGGTACATTTAAGAGGTGTAACTAAGAGATTTTAAGAGTAATGACTTTTTCTATTTTTACATATTACAATTAATTTTAAAATGAAAAAAAAAATCATAAAACAAAAAAAGAAAAAGATAAATTTAATTGGAGGTCATAGAGAAGTGTCAGAGCAGCTTATCTATACCTAGCTTTATATTATAATTAGTTATAGGTATTTATCGGATATTGATTTGACAGCTTCATTAGTAATCAAAAGAAATCTTACATCCACTATTCACAGGAACTTATATTTTATCATTCCATTTATAATTGTTTATTTAATATTTATTCTTTTATTTAATAAGGCTGACATTATTTTTAAAAACAGTGCAGTACATGGTTTGATATTCACATGCAATGCACGTGCAAGGCTAGTACTATCTTAAAAGAGTGAATTTCCTAACGTAAATGTTCAATTACTATAATATCCCCAAGTTAAAACACACAATTTAGTATATATTCTATATTTATATTATATTTATTTATTTACTATGTTATATTAAAATCTGACACCTTTTCACATTGATGGGTAGTGACTTTTCCGAAGGGTTGTAACTTTTTTTTAATAGAGTTTTGACTTTTTCGATGAGTTATGATATTTTCGAAAAGTTGTGATTTTTCTGAAGGGTTGTGACTTATCTGATAAGACACGATAAACACCTTTTCGTATTATCATTTATTGTCTATAAATAAAAGGTTTTTTTTCACACTTTTAAACTACAAATTTTGTAAGTTTTCTATTCTTCTTCTTATAACAAGGAAGATTGCGAGAATTATTCAATTATGTAATTACAATATTTTTTATGGGTAAATTAGATAGATCAACAAAAGGTGAAATGGTCTGATAGACCATTATACTTGTATGAGTTTGTATTCTAGACCTTCTAATTTAGCACTTTGTCAATCGAACCCTTTAAATCAATGAAATTCAATATTTTAAATCTCTTTGACTTTATGTGAACTTCAAACACCCACTGAAAATGAAATGTCATCATCCACATCAGATTTTATATGACACATCATTTATTATTTAATTTTTTTTTCACTTCATTACTCCCTTCATTGTTACTTGAGCAACTTCTAAAACCCTTTCCTCCATTGATACCAATGAATTACCATTAAATTACCTTAATATATCTTAATATTTGCATACAAATTTACAGAATATACTTCATCTAATTTCCTAAAGATATTCAACAATTACTTTTCACTATTCAAAACTACCAGATCTCTTCACTTTACCCTAGAAAAATGAAGAAAAACGACAAATCAAGAACAATTTTGACAGCAAAAGTGGCCAAGATACTCATTAGACATATTTCTTTCAACAACTATGTTTATCCCACCAATTTTCTGAATTTTCCTTTGCTGATTATGTTCAATTTTTTTTTTGCACAATTTTGTTTTTAATTTGGGGGAACAATTGGAAAGGAGCGGGGAAGGGGAGAAAGAGAGAAATGGGGGTCTTGGTGGGGAAGAACATGGAAACTGATGTTTGAAGAGGAAAAGAAACTGGGATGGGGGCGGGGCAGGGAGGGAGGAAGTGAAACATTTATTTTAATTTTTTTTTTCTTATTTTTATTCTAATTAGTATAAGTATGGTGCGTTGCGCGATTAGTCGATAAATATAATTATAAATATTGATTTATTGACAATTTCAAAATTTAACTTATTATAAGATGCTATTATAAAGTTTGTTTGAGAGAAGGTTAATATTTAGCACCTTGATATGTTATAATAGAAGTATATAAGCTTAATTCACGGTCTAAATTTGAAAATGATATTTTTCTTTTACCATTAAATATCTTATTATAAGGATGTTGTGTTTTAGCGACCTAATAGATACAAGAGGAATAAGGGAATATAATAAAAGGAGTTATTTTCTTAATTAAAAATTAAAAAAATATTGCAGAAAAAAGAAGAAGATACTATATCTGCTTTCAATTAAAATAAATCATTCTTACCGTAACTATTTCCTCAATTCCATATTAATTGAAATTTTTGGTGTTTTTTTTATTATTCAAAATAATTAAATTGTTCAAAGTTCAAAATGGATGTTCGATTTTTTTTTTTCATAATTGCCTTTGATGAAGTTTGATAATTTCTTGGAGATAAATTGCGCTATTTACAAAGTTATATTTATCATTTCACAAAGAGTAAATTTTACAAATTCAGTAATGGAATATAGAAATATCAATTAAATAGAATTGAACCCAAATAATTTGAATTATGGAGTTTTAAAAAGAAAGAAGAAAATTCTTAATCAATTATCTATATTTTAAGAATTCACTACTGCCTTTATTTTTTGCAAAATATAATATTTAATTTTTAAAATTACTGATTTTTTGTGATGCTAACGTTATCACCTATGAGGAACAAAATAAAAAAATCACACTATATTTCACTGCACAAACAATTTTATAAAACCAAAGAACACTTCTTAAGCAATATTTGCTACAATTAAATTAAACAATGCTTGCATGTTTACTCACAATCGAATGCTTTCTTTGCATGTATAAGAAATAAATTACAATAAAAATAGCTACAGCCTACATCTATTATGGTCGTATATAGCACGATTTCCACAACACAATGCTTAAATCTCATGCACAATGTTTAAGTTCATTATTTTGCATTACAAAATAAGCAGTGAATTGCATACATTCAAACAAATTACTAAATTCTAATTTCTGAGAAACACATAATTATTTAAAATATAACTCATGCATTCTCAAAAAAATTCATGATAAAATTTAGATGATAAAACTTTGTCATGTACATAAAATGTATACTTTAAGCGCAAAAGTTAATAATATGAGAGAAAAATATAATGCGTACCTTTAGGTTGATTGAAGGTGGAGACGTGATGAAAGTGACTCGTCCTGTGATGATAACATCCATTTGAATTTCTTCAAACCATTATGTAAAAAAAATTGTGATTTGTTTAAAACGTTTCACTTCCAAGTTTAATGAAACTAACCTACGTTATCAGATGTAGTGTGTGATTCCTAGAAAATAAATGATTGATTTTATTTATTATAAATAAAAAATTGATATAACAAAAGATAAGATAAATTTTGATAGCATTACGGTTTTTAGATTTTCAAATTTGAAAGGACAATTTTTTTTTGGTTTTTGAATTTTTGAATTTTTCTATTTTTTATAATTTATGTTTTAAAATTTTTTAATTATTACACGTAACACATAACGGTTTTTAATTATGCACTTTATTGCAATGTGGTAACTGTAATTATTAGTGGAGAAATGAGACACTTTTGTTAGTTTTCTTCTTTCTTACTTTTTTTTTTTTTTCAAATTAGTTGAATATCAAACGTAGGTATTTCAAATTTTTATATTAATTTTTTTCCTTCTAAAAATCAAATAAAATATATATAACTTTTAGGAAATCCTTATATAATTTATTAGTTGCTGACATGTGTCTTTTATTTTATTTTTTAAAAAAATCAGATTAATATATTTAGTTAATTGATTTTTTAAAAACTGAAAAATTAAAGAATAATTGTATATAGATAGAAACGTTAATTTCTTTTAATATTTTAATTTTTTCTGTTTCACTTAAATACAAATTTACAGTTTCATCATGTTAATTTTAATTTTTTTTTAAAATCGTATCTCATTTAATTGTAAAAACTGCATTTAAATTTTTATTTTTTAAAATAAAATAAAATTTATTATTTAAACAAATTACATATAATTAATTTAGATGATTTAAAAAATTTGATTTTTTGTGGTGATCACATGTGTCACTTTTTCTTCTCCTATTATATATAAATAGATTTCCTTTTTCTTTTAATTATTTTTAATCAAAATTCTAAGGTCTACGCTCTTTTGGCGCGTGGAATAACGTGTTTGTTCCAACTCATTAATTAAGTTGTTACATAAGTCTGGTCAACGGTTAGAGGGATTTAAAATGTTAAGTTTCTTTGAGTTAGAGGGTTCACTTGACAAAGTTCTAAGTTGAAAGGTCCAAAATACAAACACATACAAGTATAAGGGTCCATCAGACCATTTTGCCTCAACAAAAATTGATGCAACAACGAGAATGAAATAACTCAACTTCAAACGAAAAGACTATCATTGTTTTTTTTAAAATTAAAACTCTTAAGTCAAAATGCGTGAATTCTAATTAGGAGCTTCCGGAGGATCAAAGAGCAGATGCAGTGAATAGTATGGTGTATGAGGCGAATGAAGGAATTAGAGATCCAGTATAAGGTTGCGCCGTGATAATTTGTCAGCTTCAAAAACAAATAAGTGAGCTTCAAGCAAATCTTGTCAAGGCTCAAGTAGAGATTATGAATGTTCAGACACAAAATACTTTGAATCATATGTCCTCATTTTCATAGCCATAAATCTACTTTTGCAGCAACTTCTATTTGACAAGAAGTTTAATGATTTTCCATTGCACAATCTACTACTTGGTGTTCAGCTTCTGAAAAGTCTCAAATTGTTGTAGAAAAAGGATTTGATCAAAAACTTGTTTGAAGAGCCCAAATTATATTTAGGATATATCAAAGTTATTTTTTTTTAACTTTGTGGTCTTAAAGATACGCCCCTAGCACCAAGAAAAAAAAATAAATATTTATATTAAACTAAATAAAAATAAAAGCACAACAAATAAATTGGAAACAGAGGGTTGTGAATTTTTTATAGGGCTGTGACTTTTTCGAAGCGTTGTGACTTTGTCGAAGGGTTGCGACTTTTTATGACTTTTCCAATGACTTGTGACCTATTTGAAGGGTAGTGACCTTTTCTGATAAGGCATAACAAGCAATTTTTCATACACTATCCTTTTAGCTATAAAAAGAGGGGCCTCCTCAAATTTTTAAACTACATTTTTCGAAAGTCGTCTTCTTCATAAATACCCAATTTAGTATATCTTCTATATTTATATTATTTTATATTTATATTATGTTATATTATATTATATAAAATAAGACACCATTTCACATTGAATGGTTCTGACTTTCCCAAAGAGTTGTGACCTTTCCGAAGGGTTGTGACTTTCCCAAGAAACAACATGCACATGCTGATACAACACTTTTTTTAAACTATAAATGGAGGGGTTTCCTCACATTTTAAAACTACATTTTTTTTATGTTTTCTATTCTTCTCTTTTTAAAAACTCAAGTTTGATTTAGAGATGTTAACAATCTCAACGTTCAGTGAAATTAGAACACTTCCTAACATGAATGTTAAATTAATTTAATACTCCAACTCAAAACATCCAATTTAGTATATCTTCTATATTTTATATTTATATTATATTATATTATATTATATTAAAAGTAAGAACTCCAACAATATAATCATAACTAAGTTATGCACTATGGGGAAGGGAGGAGAAAATATATTTATGTCACGATCCAAGTCTACACCCAGGACGTGACCGAAACTCGAGAACCATTGCTAGCCCCCAAGAGAACCCTCATCCTGACTGACTACAAGCGGAAGATTAACTCAAGCACACATAAGCATCAAATTGAAAGAAATATTTAAAAATAGTTTAATGAATCTCAAAACTTCGCTGAATATACTGAGTATGGAACATAAATTTTAAATAAAACAACTAAAATAGAAAGACTCTCCAAAAATGTCTATCTATGAAGCCTCTATTATACAAAGTTGAGTGGCGAGACAAGATCCACGACTCCTCAAGGGAACTACTACTAACAACCCATAAAACTGGAGTCCTCCAGAAGCAATGAGGTGTTACTCAAAAACTGACGAGCAGATGAAATGATCTCAGCGGACTCTTGTTGAGGATCCTTATAGCTTGTATCTGCATCATTAAAAGATGCAGGTCGAATGACATCAGTACATTAAGTGTACGAGCATTTAATATAGCTGAATAACAAATAACTGAATGAAAGGATTATAGTTGATATAGATATATACTCAATTGAATGTAAAGAATTAAAAAAATTAAATTATTAAAAATTTTACAAAAATTACTTACACATCTCTAAACTCAACATATTAGGTGATATAACTAAAATACACTTTTAAATCTATCTGGGAGATTCTCTAATCGACAACCATCACTATGAGCTATGTGATGATACAACGTCTTGCCCACGCTGCAAGAACTATCCTATACCTTGCCGGGGTATAGAACAACTCAACTAAGTGGATCCACTAAGCTCTGTCGGAAGGCACTAAGGATTCATTCAAAAAGTATGATCCTTTACCCATGTTGGCATACATGGTTTATGAGGATTTTGAATTGTTGAAACCCATTCCCATATTGATGCTCAATACTACTCCCAATAATATGCTCATGCTCAAATGTATAAAACATACTCTTTTTCTATTTTGAGGTAATTACTCAAAATAATCCCTTAAAAGAGGTAATACTCTGAAATACCTCTAAACTCATAAACTCATTTAGAAATCAAAGCTCCTCTTTCTCAATGTAAAAGTAATACATTTGGGAATCAATTAGTTATCTTAAACTTTACTCAAAATTTCTTTTTAAACTCTACTCAACTCTGCTTTACTTTCTAAAAAAAGTGTTCAAAACAAATATTTATTGTGATCTAATCATTGATGACTCGGGAAGTCACATTGATGGCATATATAGATGTCATACTGCTTATACATTGATGATATACTCAAATGTCATACTAATTATGAATCATAGTTCTCTTCTCAATGTAAAAATGAAACATCTGGGAAATACTTAGTTCCCTTAGACTCTTTCTCAAATTCCTCTTTACTTCTTCGAAACTCCATATAAACACAAATGTTGACTTTACAAGATTCTCAAAAGTCATAACTCAAAACAGTGTTCATGCTGAAATATAGACATGAACGAATCAACCTGTAATAACCCACTATTTGAAAGATCTAGAATTAGAAAGAACCATTTTTGGAAAGAATGAAAATCTGAAATTTGACAAAGTAATGTTAAGTATGATTTTTAGGTCAACTTCAAACGAGCATAACTTTCAATACAGGATAAGTTAGGTGTCCACTAAGATATCAAATGAAAGGTCTTGGAATCCTCTTTCCAACGCCAATAAGTTTGATAATTTTCTATCTCGTATGAGGGAGATATGCCCGTTTGAAGTTGGGCTGTCCATTTAAGGAAAGTTACCCGGATTTAAAAGAGGTATTTTGGTCTTTTTCCCTACCCAATTAAGTTAATCCATTTTTAGTAATTAATTAGGGGTCTAATTCACGCTAGGGTTTTAGATAAAAGAACTCAAGAGGAGAAAGGAGGAGAAAAGGTCAACATTTCATCAAGTTCTTGAAGGTTACGTGCGGATTTCGCCAAGGGTTGATCCCTAAGAGGTATGTGAGTTCACATAGCATTGGGTTCATCCACCCAAGTGCCAATCATGTTAATTTAAGCGTTAAATTCATTCTAGAGAGTTGAAGGTTTGATGTTCTTGAAATTGGCTTTCGTTCTTGAGTGAAGATGAGATTGATGAGTTCTTGAGGAAATCGTGTCGATTTTATTGTTGTGTTTGATTAGATTCTTGTGTACATGTATTGGGTATTTGAATCTAAAGATAAATTGAAAAAAAAAATCGACTTTAGGCGAATTGGGGTTAGAAAATGAAGGAGGAAAAAGTTGGGCAGAATCTCGCACACAAGTCTGCGTTGCGGACTTTCTTCCCAAGTACTCAAAATCCCTCTCCGCGTCGTGAAGAGTATACGGACCCCACTGAATCAAAAATAATTATGCAACCAAAAGAATAATTCCCTATCCACATCGCGGAGAGGACAAAGTCCTTTGTCTCAAGAATAATTATGTGACCAAAGATTTAATTCTACAGCCGCGTCGCGCCAGTATTCTTTAACCTGGATCTTGGCTCATTCTTACAAACAACTATGTTAGCCTTCCTAAATCATCGATAGGTCCTAATTTCCAAATCATAATCTTGAATCCATAAATTCAAATTCAAGATAGAGTTAAGAGTCAAGTCTTAAGAGTTCTTCGAGTAATTTTAAGAAGTTTTTTACAAATCTTTTAAACTTTTTTTAAGACTTGAGCATTGAGTTGAGTCGAGTTGAGTAAGAGTAAGAGTGAAGTTAATTTTCTTCAGAAGATTACATGGGAACTAAGTATTCCCAAAAGTAAATATTTTCACATTTAAACAAGAGATAAAATACCGATTTCCAAGAGAGCTTTTGAGCTAGTTTTTGAGTGATAATCTCAAACCACAGAGGAAGAGTTATGTTTTTGAACATATGAGCTGAGTATATTTTGGGAGTAGTATTGAGCATCAATATGGGGACGAGTTCATAATAATTCAAGTCTCCATAAACCATGTAGCCAACGTGGGTAGAAAAGGGTCATACTGTTTAGATGATTCCTAAATACTTTTTAGAATAGACTAGTGGATCCACTTATTTGAGGCGTTCTATATCCCAGAAAGTTATAGGACAGTTCTGGCAGCGTGGGCGAGATGTTGTATCATCACATAACTCATAGTGATGGTTGTCGTTTAGAGAATCTCCCAAACAAAGTTTATTTTTGTATTTTTATATAAAATTGAGATATTATTGTATTTTCCAATACTTTGAGATGTTATCAACTGTTTTAAATTCTTCATATCAACTGCATCTTTGTTGTTGTTTATTTTTGCATTGAGTTGAGTATCCATAAGTTGAGTAAGGTTGAGTTAAGTGTTTTTTTCAGATTTTAGTTCAAGTTTATGTCATGTTTGGTTTTCCCCTCGCATACTCGTACATTCAATGTACTGACGCCATTTGGCCTGCATCATTTTATGATGTAGATACAGGTAACTAGGATCAGCATCCAATGCTTCGTTGAACCAGTCAAGCATTTCAAAGTCATTTGGTAAGCCTCCTTATTTTCCGGAGGATCCCTTTTTATATTGTTTTATCATTTCAATTCTTAGGATGATCAGTGGTCTTGTCCGGACATCCCTCATAGTATTAGAGGCTTCATAGACAGATAGTTATAGTTCATTAGTCTTTTCATTTTCATTCTTTTTATGTTGAGACTTGAGTTGCCTTATTGGCCAGTTGGATGTTCTTTCACAACATTCTATGTTTATTTCATGAGTTTATCTTTGTTGAGTAAAGTCTTCTGCTGAGTAGTAAGCCAGACCAAGGGTTCGCTTGGTGCCAACAATGATTCTCGAGTGTCTGTGCTGCCTAGGGTGTAGGCTCGGGGCATGAAACAACCCAAGTATATAAATAAAAATATAGAAAACTCAATACTCATAACTTAACGATACTACTCATCTCAAGAATACTTAATTCATAGGGTTCATGCTGAAATATAGACATGAACGAATCAACTCAAGAATCTTAATGCATAACATATAACACTTCAATAATTAGGAATATAATTTCAAAAAGAATGAGGAACTCAAAGACTCAAAATCAACTCAATAAAATCTCTTGAACTTTTCTCGTAAACTCACTTTAGTTTTGAATGTGCATTAAGACATGTGATTAGAACATGCATGAATTCTCAAAGGTAAATGGAGCCTATGGGAGCTAATACAAAGAACTGAAACGTAGCCACAACTCAAAGGAACATGTCCGAATGAAATACGAAAAGGATCAGCAAGGCAACCCTTGGCGCAAGACGCCAGGCACAAAAATTCAGCCCCATGTTTGGGGTGCACTGCTGGCATAGGGCGCTAGGCCCCAAACTTCAAGGTGCCTTCGTGGCGCGCCACCCCATACCCCTACCCAACAACCCAACGAATTTTCAAGCTAACCAACTTGTTTAGAATTGAGAAAAATAACTCCTAAACTCTTCTTGATTCTCAAACCCAATACGAATACATAAGAACTTTCATACAATTCCTTTGGAAACATAGCTCTACCAAAGATTTACAAAACAAAAGAATCAAAACCATCACTGTTAAAGAATTGAACTCAATATCAAGAACTACGAATGGATCCTTTAGATACAATAATTTCTTGACTAAATTAATACGTAGGGAATTAGGAAGAACAAGTCTAACACTGTGAGAAGCCTTACATACCTAGAAAGAACAAAGGTTCTTGGTGAAATCGATGGAAACTTGAAGAACGCCTGAACCCTAGTGTTTTGTTCTCTTGAAACCTTGCTCTAATTCCTCTAAGTGTTAAAGAATGTGAAAAATAATTTTAATGCTGCCCAGACATTTAATTAGGTGAAGAAAAACGTGGCTTAGGATTAGAAGGAATGGGAAAAGACCAAACTACCCATCTAAAAATGATTTAGATGCCTTAAAATGAAGGCTTCACTGAAACAGACATATCTTTTTACTGCAAGCTCGAAGTGAAGCAAACTTGGCAAAGTTGGAAAGAGGAATGAAAGATCTATATTTAATTTGATAGGTCATAGTCCACCTAATTCTTTATATTCTAAGATTTATGATCGTTTGACGTTCACCCAAGTAATATCTCATATTAAAATTCAATTAGTAAGAAAGATTTCAACTCAACTTTGTGCTAGGGGATTCGAGTGACCTTAATTCATATCCAACATCATTACCGCGCTAAAGAGTTGACCTTAACACCTAAGAAAAATTAAGAGTCACTCGGTACAATCCTATTCACAAATGAAAAATGATTCGAGTCTTAACTTAGAAATTTTTGGGACGTTACAATTTAAAGGTGTAACAAAGAGATTTTATGATTGGCTAACTTTTAGTAGTAATCATAAGAAAGTTTATATACACTATTCATAAAAACTTATACTAGTTTTCACACACGTCCATTGCGTCAAAACTCTTAGTTACACCTCTTATATATGTAAATATAAATCTAGGTTAATTATTTATGTTCGTTTTACAAGAGATCTTCATTTACAAAATAAATTTTAGTGTGTGTATAAAACTTCTTAAATTGAACAATGATAATTTACTACTCTATATAATTTAATGTAGAAATTAAGTCAAACGAGGTTTCTTAAAGAGAGAGCTATTTGATAAAACGGAACAACAACTTACAACAATGAGTAGATTCCTTAATTGAAGAACAATTGAAAATAATGAAACTAAAAAAGATCCATTTTTATATGATGTAAATGGTAAACATAGAAAACTATAGAGATATAATTCTTGACTTCCCACACTAAATACTATAATAGAACATGACTAGAAGACCACACATGTCAACATAAAGAGTTGGTGGAGAGGGGAGAAAGATCAATTCCTCTTGTCATTTTCATACTATTAGGTGGAAGCAGTAACTCCTTGGAGTTAAAAAAAGCCCATGAGAATATCTTCATTCATGTGCACCTCTTCTTTACTATCACCTTTGTCCTCCACTGCCGCAACAATCATTTTACTTTTGCTCCCGATTTCAATGGAGTCATAGTTGTGATAATTGGAGAAGCAACAACTCTTGAACGCTTAACACGCTTGGATGAGGAGGAGGATGCATTCAAGGTTGATGTTTTGGGCACAATATTTATGCCTTTTGGAAGTTTGAATTTGAAATTACTGTTGCAACTATCAAGATTATTACGGTTCGTGGGTGGATCATGGTTGTGTTCACCGGAATAGGACACCAAGAAAATGTTCTCATCCTTTGGGCTTTTCTCAAATTTTTTCTTTGCTTTGTAGAGTTTTGTTGTGCTACACTTATAGTAATTCCTATTATGTCATGTACACATAATAATAGTAATCAGATTTAGTCAAATATTACATGTGTATTCACCATTAATATTTTTTACTAATTATTGTTATGAAAATTGAGAACAGAAGGGAACATAACATTCTATGACATGAAAAAATGGTGCAGAGAGCAAACCTCGGAAATGGTGAATCTTTGATATGCTTTTGACCGTACTTGCGCCATGTCCATATATCATTTGTGAGTTCCTTTTGCAATAATTCATAGGTAATCCTTCTTGACTGATTTTTCCTAATTTCAAATCAAAAGTACTAAAATCAAAATTTTGAACATACAGACATAAAATGTAATGAAGTGAGTAGTTACCTTGTTTTAGTTTGGATCAAAGGAGTCTTCATGGAAAATGTGAAATTAGGATAAGTGTTAGCCCCTATATCGAGTTGTTGTCGTAGATCAATCCTTTCTTTTGGTGTTGTAGTTGTTGGTGGCACACATGATACTGTTGTTGGTGATGGAGGAAAAGGGCTTTGTTGGATAAATTGAGCAGGTTGAATGGGATGTAAGTACAATTGCTGGTTACCATTTTGGTTCATCATCATGACCTGATCATTTGGTTTTTCCTGGTGAGCAGTTGGAAAATCTAAAGAGATAATTTCAGATAAGACATTAAAATTAGTCATGTCATGAGCTAAAAGGTTTTTAAAACAATTCCAAACATCATTTAGAGAAGTCTCCAAGTCTAACTTAGGAGCTACAACATTGTTAGGTCTATTAATATTACAACTTCTTACGACCGCACCTATATCCCAATCATCATCCCCTATTTTAGATCTATATTTAATGATATCTAGTTAAATGCCAAAAATAAAAATGAGCTTATAATAGAAACTAATGATGTTTTCTGCTAAAGTGGAGAGGAAAAGAAGGATCCAAAGAGGGGGGTTGGCTTATGGAGGAAGTAGATGAGCAAAAGAAATGTTTTAGTGGACAAAACATTACAAATCAAAGGTTCGGATGAAGAAAAGTGAACCAATTTCACAAATTATATAGAGAAACTTAAAGGGGTATCTACCTACCCCAGCCTATCCACATTTACTTTGCAGTTAATGCACAATAAATGTTTTTTTCTATTTTAAAGTGAGTGGGATTAGCGATAAAGGAGAAGTCAAAGATAATCCCATGTACCTTTTGTTTAAGATCATACATCTCATATCATATACAAAGATACTAAGCAAAGTCTATGTAATGACCTGAAATCGGACCATGATGAAAATTATCATCCATCATCACGCAAGCAAAAAAAAATAAAAAATTACGGAAGATAAGAATATCACGATAAAGAAAAAAAGAATATAGGAATAAAGATACAAAATAGAACCATAGAATAGAAAAATATATATGATACACAATATACAAAAGAGTCATGAAAGTGACCAAGAACGACAAAGTAACACAAGAACAAAATACCCAGACCTGGTGTCACCGGTACTAGAATAACTAAGTACAGAAATGGTATGTGTATAAGATAACTAACTAACCAAAATACAAAATGCAAGTCAGTAAAAAAGAGAGAAAGCAGAAAGTCTCTAGATGCTAGGAGCGCACCACGATCCGAGTCTGTGACATCCATGAGAGACTCGATACTCAATGAGGGTGGCTCTTACTAAGAGTTACGTTAAAAAAATATGTAGAAAAGTAGTATGACTATCAAACCACATCATACTCAGTAGGCATCATGAGCCGACTGAGCTTAGAAAGATCAAATATATGAAGAGGCACAAATTTCTAACATTACAATGGATAAGTTCTAAGAAATGAAAGCCAATAATTGAGGGAAAATGAAATAAAAACACAAGAAAGTGAATACGGAAACACTAAGGTACAAGAAAGTCATAACACACACACAACAAACCAAACATCAGGATGATGCGATGCAAGAGATAAATGTTGGGAAGTAGAAGCTCGGAAGATACCTCGAGTCACCCGAAATGATACCTCGGGCATATCAAGAAGTCCAATGCGGTGGAATATAACCTAGGTGAAAGCAGTGGACCCCTAGAATAACATATGATACTTATCAACAACATACCATGTAGAAGAATGTAGCCTGAATTTGAGTTAACAGTCTTCCTTGAATGATACCTCAGACTTATAAACGTAGAAATAACCCAAAATGCATTAAAACTCATAAACCAAGTATTTTACAATTTTAACTCATAAAAACCCTAAAAATGTTGTATTTTCCATAAACTCATTTTTCCTTATTTTTAAAAACGTGTAACATTTCGAAGATTTCTAAGATTAAGACTCAACTCAATCTTTATGGTGAATAAGATTTGTACCGAGTGATTTTAAATTTTCTTAGATGTTAAGGAATCCCCTAGCATAAAGTTGAGTTGAAAATTTCCTTTCTTATTGAGTTGCACTATGATATTTTTCTTGGGTCAACTTCAAAATTGACCATATCTTTTAAAAAATAAAGAGTTAAGTGGCCATGATCTATCAAATAAAAGGTCTCTGAGTTCTCTTTCCAACACCACCAAAATTTCTAATTTTCGATTTCGAGTAAAAAGTTATGCTCGTTTGATTGAAACCTCTCCATTTAAGGCTTCCATTCGTTTTAGGAAAAGGTATTTTGGACTTTTACTTTTTCCCGCTTGTCTTAACACATTTTTACTGACCCAATTATGGGTTTAATAAAATTCTAAAATACCCATTCACATTCAAAACACTTAGGGTTTTTAGAGTGAGGTTTTAAGAGGAGAAAAGCGAGGTTTTCAAGCGTTCTTCAACATTCATTGATTTTTGCCAAGAACATGGTTCTTTCCATGTATGTGAGGCTTTCCATAGTGATGGACTTGTTCGTCCTCACGTCAATCATGTAGTTCTTCCATTAATTCATTCATGAAATCGTTTATGTGAAGATTCTTGAGTAGTTCTTGAGTTTTAGCCCCATTCTTTATCAATGGAGGTTTTGAGTTCTTGAGGTGAGGGTCTTTCGAATGAGTGGTGTTTTCTAATAGAATTTGAGTGAATTTTCAATGAATTTGTGTTGGTTTTACTAATCAAAGAGAGTTTGGATGAAACTAATCGATTCTATACGAGTTAGGACCCAAAAGTTAACAAGAAAATTCATCAGATTTCTTGGTCCAGGCTGGGGCAATGCAGCCCCATAGCACCAGGAGGGCTGGGGAAATGCACTTGCAGTGCACCCAAAATTATCCCCAATACTTTTGGGGATGGCGCGACGTGCCAACGATACGCCAGGGTCGCCCAACCTCATTCCTCTCCATTTGTCATTCCGTATGTGTTCCTTTGAATTGGGTCATCGCTCTTTCCTTGATATTAACTATTTAAGTCTTAATTAATCATTTAAAGATCCAACATATCCTAATCATATATCTTAAATTACATTTCAAATTAAAGAGCTATTAAGAGGAAAGTTCAAGAGTGGCCTTTGAATCAAATTTGAGAATTCTTTTGAAATCAACCATAGTTTTGAACTAAGTCATGAGGAAGAAGTATGAGAATGAGAAAAGTTATACTAATGAGTTATATATTTTCATTTTTGAGTTAAGTTGTTTATGTCCATAATTCCGCATGAACTCGATGAATTCAGTATTCTTGAGATGAGTAGTATTGTTGAATTCTGAGTTTCGAGTTCTTGAATCTTTGATTCCTTGAGTTTTGAGTTTCCATATTGCTATTAAGATCCTTGAACTGTGTCATTCATGTCCATAATTCCGCATGAATCCTATGAATTGAGTTATAAATCTTGAGAAGCTTTTTAAAGTCAACACTTGAGTTTTAAACAGAGTTTTTGAGGAAGTAAAGATGAGTTTTGAGAAAGAGTTTCTAAAACATTATTAGTGTGACAATCGAGTATGCCATCAATGTTTAAGCAGTATGGTATCTGACATACCATCATTGTTTATGCAGTTTGACTTCCTGAGTCATCAATGATCATATCACAATATGATTTTGATATATTTTTTAGAAAAAGTTTCCAAGTATGAATAGAGTAAGAGTATAAGGGAACTAAGTAACCCCAAAGGTATCTGCTTTTACATTGATAAAATAGAAATTTTGATTTCTTAATGAGTTACGAGTTTAAAGATTTTTCAACCGAAGTTACCTCTTTTAAGAGGATAGTTTGAACAATTATCTCAAACTAGAGGAAGAGTATGTTTTTAAACATTTAGCATGAGTATATATTATTAGGAGTAGTATTGAGCACCGATATGAGGATGAGTTCAGACAACTCATATTCCTCATAAACCATGTATGCCAAAATGGGTAAAAGATCATACTTTTTAGATGAATCCTAAGCGCCTTCGGGCAGAGCTTAGTGGATCCATTTAGTTGAGGTTTCCTATACCTTGGAAAGGTATAAGAGAGTTCTGGCAATGTGGGTGTGACATTGTATCATCACGTAGCTCATAGTGAAATTGTCAATTAGAGAATCTCCCAAATATGAGTATAGAGTATTTTATTGTATTTTGATACATCACTGAGTTTTATCTCATGTTTTAAATATTGTATCTATCATTGAGTTGAGTTAAGGTGAGTATTTCTTCAAGCCTGGTTAGTTCAGTTAGTTATTTATTTCCATCATTCAAATTAGTTAATTATTAACTCTAACCTTATCACATACTCGTACATTCAATGTACTGATTTCATTTGACCTGCATCATTTTATGTTGTAGATAAAGGTGCTCAGGATCATTAACAGGCGCTTCCTTCAGGTCATTTGACATTCCAATCAGCTTTGGTGAGCCTTCTTACATTCTTGAGGACTTCACCTTACAATTAGTAGTTTTAAGATGTCGTGGGTCTTGTCTCGATATCCTTCTATAATAGTAGAGGCTTTATAGATAGACAAAGTTAAGGTGTATTTTTGTATTTACTTCATTTTGAGTTGTTTTACAAACTATAAGTATATCTATTGAGTATTGCTCAGACTTTATGAGTTGAGTATTTGAGTTTAAAGAATTTAATTTAGTTTTAAACTTATGTATGCTTGAGTTAGTCTTCCGTTTATACTCAGCCAGGATGAGGGTTCACGTGGGGACCAGTAATGGTTCTCGGGTGTCGGCTACGTCCAGGGTGTAGACTCTGGTCGTGACAAACTTGGTCTTAGAGCAGAGAGTTCAAGTGTCCTAGGGTGTCTATGAGCCGTGTTGGTAGGATCTTATTTATAGTTGTGAGGGACCCACTTCTATAAATTAGAGAATACAAACATTTAAAAAAAGTTTCCCTTATTTCATACTCAAAATCATGCAATAGAATTATGTCAGAACGAACTCATTCAAACTCCTGCATTTCTCATATCCTTTAAACTACCCCTCATGCTCAAGGTAGTTTAAAAGCAAAGCCCAAATCCTTATCGATAAGTTACTCTTAGCAAAATTCTTGAGAATGTCATGAGGCTATAGAGGGGCTAGAGAGAAGTCCGTGAGTGATCTTAAGTGTTCATATTTGAAAGCATGCACTCTTATCTATATGAATAGTGCATTCGAGTTAACAGCGAGATGAACTCTCTTCTCTTAACCTTGTGTCAGTTGAGATCCCTAGGAGGAGGTGTTGTGGAGCTTGAGTTGTGTTTTCACCCAAAAAGATAGTGTGAGTTATGAGATTATATGCAGTACTAGTAAAAGTGCCCAAAGTTAGAAGAATGCATGCAGAGGTTCAGTAATCTAAGAAAGGGAGATAGTGATGAGGCAAGCTATGTTGTTGTAGTCATGGACCCAGTAAGTTTTAATAATGAGTTTTCCTTTATGAGTAGACTAAGGAATAATAATCTTGTATAGACTTCATGATAGAGGATAGAGGAAGAGTTACTAGTTAGGATGAGTTAGAGTATACTTTTACTAGATAGGAGTGTATGATTAGGTTTCATTGTGTTTGTAACGACCAAATGTAGGTGTTCGATAGAAGAGCAAGAGTATTCATGAGGTGATAGCTCTAAAATAGGCTTATGATTTTTAGGGGAAGACCCATAATATTGAGAGGGTTACAGAACTAATTAGGAAATTATGTATAACGAATGCGTAAATAACATTTAAGTTGTGAAAGAAAGTGTGATGGTAAATTGTAAGTATGAAGACTGAGAGGTAACGATTGACTACTTGTCATGGGATCTTAGTGGGTGAGTATTTCTTAATTTTATCTAGTATTGATAAGTTAGTATAATATGCGAGAACATGTATTGATATCCGAGATTAGTAATAAACATTAAGCTTGGATTTGAGATGAGCGTAGTAATTAAGAGAATGGAAACATGAGGGTGATGATGTTATTTGTGAGTTCTGATTTGGTAGACTTGTCATAGAGTAGGTGAGGAATTGAGATGTTAGTTGAAATGGATATGAGTGGTAAAAGTATGAGATCCTAACTTTTAGATAAGGGTAGTGAAGTGTGGCTAAGTCATAAGAGTAACAAGAGCATTAAGAGGTGTACTCAAGATTGTATGTAATCAAATGAGGTTCTAATTAAGTAAATGATTTTCCATGTTTGCCTAGATAGTATATTTGAGTTGTCAATGTGGAATAGGCTGATGTAAGAATTATTTGTTTTGTTAAAGAGTTAGATGAAACAGCCTTATAAACCAATGAGAAGAGGTTAAGAGAAGTATCTTAGAAAGAGGTCTTAGAAGGAGTCTTAGTACCTACTTATGGAGAGTTCAGTAGCCATGATATAAGCCTTTCTTGATTAATAGAGAAAAAGGAATGTAGACTAGCTTAGACATAATGGAATAGATCCATAACTTCAAAGTGTCAGCCTCATACCTAACGGGGAGATAATAAAATGAGAAACTAATTCAAGTGTTGAGGATGAGATAGTGATGTTTTCCGAATGAGTTTTAGAGGTACATCAATCCATTCATTCTCTTGCATATTACTCTAGTCTAGTTATTACAACATGTTGTTGATATTCCTAATATCAGAATTGTGTCTATTACTTATGCCCATACACTTCAGATATATTCACATCTATGCTCAGTTCATAGAATGAGGGGCAAAGACTTTAGCGCATTGATCTCAATCTTACTCCATAAATTTATGGACATCAGCCTCATGATATGAACCTATTCATATAAGTATTCATGTCTCATAGTATGTTCAGTATCGCAAATACACGATTTAGTCTCAATGGAGAGCAACATAATGTTACGTCATGCATATTCTTATATAAGAATTCTTGAATTAATTGTGCTTATGATCTTTTGTCCTAAATTTCGTTCAGTGATCCTTTTTAGTTGAGAGTGGTGTTGTTGATAGCAGTGGTGTGATGATAGAGAAGAGGATTTTTATTTTCCGATTGTGATACTGATGGTATGTTTTTTAAATCTAAGGTTATAAATGTATGAGGAAAAAGGAGATACAGTTTTATGATGAGTAATAAGTCAATTCATGGTAATAATGCATGAAAGTTCTATTGGTAGAAGTGACTAGAGAATGAGAAATTCTTACAAAGAGTGGTTAGTAGATGCCCATGGAATGGTTAAGTACTTTGTGATTTTGAGTTAGGATTGAATATAGTAAGAGTAACCCCTGTCAATTCTCAGTCCAGCGGTCATTCAAGGACGAATAATCCCAAGGGGGTGATATTGTAACATCCAAAAAAATTCTTAGATTAAGACTCAATTCATTCTTTATAGTGAATAAGATTTGTACTTAGTGATTTTGTCAATCCCCGAGGCTACCCCCTTGACGTAAACACGGGACCTAGGTTCACGAGTGACCCCAAGCTGACCCTAAGCTCATAAGCATACTAAAACAACTGAATAAAAGATACTATGCGGAAGCTAAATCAATTGATAACTGAAAGATGGGAAATACCCAATACTCATCTTAATATATAAAAACTACTAAGAGTTTAATGATACTGAACGTTCACTCAAAACTAAAGCTCAATCTAATACTATGTTTGAAAAATCCTTTAACTGACTAGAGTTACTGGGACATGTCCCCAGCTAACCTTAGCAACACTGTAACCTATATAAAAGACTGAAATGGAAAAGATGTATATTGTCCCCGAAGTATGAGGACTCACCACTAATACTACTAAGTATATGGATCAATAACCGATCTACACGTGATCTGAATGTTGAGAACCTGCACCTACATTATGAAAGAATATAGCATAGAGTATGCATCAGTACTTGAAATGTGCTGAGCATACATGATATAGAATATAACTGAACAAATATGTAATGGAACAACGCATAACTGAGCAATGACATAATCTGAACATAATGTAACTACTGAAATATACTGAACTGAACTGAATGCAATGGTATGACATACTGAGACTGAATACTGAAATATAATTGAAAACTTGGTCAATTGTACTAGAGTCTGACTGTGGGAGCTACTGTTAACCGACATAAAAACCATGTGAGCTAAACGTGAAGTCCTATTCCTACGCCCCATCGAGAGGACCCAATATACCTTGCTAGGGGCATAAAGGCATGACTGGCATGATCTCTAATCTGATGCCCACTGAGGGAACTTATAATTCTACGGGGGCACGTAGTTCTGGACAATACGAGTACGCTGAACCCTATTCTAACTTGGTGTTAAGTCTACTCCCAATTGAATATGTATATGACACATTATGACTGAAATTCTGAATAGCTTAAAATACTAACATGCAAAATATGAGAATGTAATAATTATATACTCATAATGTGACATTCAAAAACTGAAGAATGATTATCTATTTTACTTACCTAGCAAGTGTATTTCATGAACTAAAAGAAACTACACAACTAGGGTACTGAGTTTCATACAATGAATTTAACAACTATTCCAAGAAAAAATGATAATTCGATTAGGAATACTATAACATCTAAATCACAACAAATATCTAAATTTTCTAGAAACCCCAGGTCTAAAAAAGATATAGGGAATCAAGAGTCTGACTGAATTCTGGAGACATAATGGACGAAAGGAATCTACTAGTGAAATCCTATGTACTTGGTGATGAAATCTATGGAAAAATCCTTTGATTTTGGGGCTGGACCTTAAAGGAAACTTGCTGATTGTTCTTGGGAAAGCTGGCGCCTCTTGCTTCTATTTTTGCTCTAATTTTGATGAATTTTGGAGAATAAAGGTTCTGGGTATGTCTGACTAAGTTATTTGGCTTAAACTGAGTAAAACGACGTAGTTTAGGCATTAAACGTCGTAGTTTAAAGGCCCCAATGCCTAGGAAAAATACCTAAATGACCCTAACTTAAAAGATGATGAAGGTCATCCACGAAGGGACCTACGGACCATCGATTGACCTACCAACCCATCGGTAGGGGTCGTCTATCAAGCTCCTCCCAATAGGGCTTCACTAAAATAAACATTATTTCTTACTCCGAGATGGGATTTTTGCAAACTCAGTGGAGTTGGAAAAAGGATTCAATTATCTTTCATTTGATAGGTCATGTACTACCTAATTCATTCTGTGCTAAAACATATGCCTATTTGAAGTTGACCCAACAACCAATTCCCTCCAATTGGTTGCGGACCCTCACCTATGGTCAGACATATAGTTTGTAGGTCCAAGCACGGACCGTCCTGGTCGACCATGGGCAGGTCAGAGACCATAAATATTTGGTGGCCAATGACGGACTCCACCTACAAATCGTGTGTCAGACAATGGACAGTCGGTGGCTTCCGTGGTTCTTGCACCAGGTCTGGAAAGCTGTATTTTTTTCTATTTTCTCAAATATAAGGTGTTACTATATCTTCCCCTTGGGAACATTCATCCTCGAATGAAGTCTAAACAAGTTGTTTATGGAGAGAAGGAGCTGCAATACCTACCACTAAGTACTAGAAACTGATATCTAACTAAACTGAGTTCCAAGAACATGCAAATATGTTGAAATGCAAGAACAATTGAAGGAACATGATACTAAGACTGAATTTACGCAAGAGTAAATTGAGATACTAGAGAGGAGCTATTACCTCACGCTGAAATAGAATTGGGAGGAAAGAGATGAGGATACTTGGCCTTTATGGCTGCTTCTGCTTCCCAAGTAGCTTCCTCTACGGACTGACTCCTTGACAAAAGTTCAATTAAGCGACTTCTTTATTTCTCAACCTACGAAATTGATGGTCAAGAATCTCAACTGGAACTTCTTCATAAGTGAGACTACCCTTCACAACTACATTCTCTAATGGCACTATGGATGTTGGATCACGCACATACTTCTTCAACAAGGAAATGCGAAAGACTGGATGAGCCGCTGCTAGTTCTACTGGTAACTCTAACTCGTAAGCTACCTTACCAACCCTTCTCAGGATTCTGTAAGGACCTACGTATCTAGTACTGAGCTTCCCTTTCTTGCCAAATCTCATCACCCCCTTCATAGGCGACACTTTCAGGAAAACCCAATCATCAATCTCAAACTCTAAGTCCTTTCTCCTTACATTTGCATAGGACTTTTGATGACTCTGAGCGGTCTTAAGTCTATCTCTGATGAGCTGAACTTTTTCCATAGCTTCATGATACGAATATGGCCCAATCAATTTTGCTTCACCTACTTCAAACCAACCAATTAGAGATCTGCACCTACGCCTATATAATGCCTCATAAGGGGCCATCTGAATACTTGAATGGTAGCTATTGTTATAGGTGAAATCTATGAAAGGTACGTGATCATATTAACTACCCTTGAAATTGATCATGCAAGCTCTCAACATGTCCTCTAAGGTCTGGATGATATGCTCTACCTGACCATCTGTTTGTGGATGAAATGCTGTGCTGAGATTCACCTGAGTACCAAGACTTTTCTGAAATGATTTCCAGAAATAAGAGGTAAGCTGAGGACCTCTATCTGAAATGATAGACAAGGGAACCCTATGTAACTTGACTATCTCAGTAATGTAGACTTTAGTGTAGTCCTTTGCTTATTCTGTAGTCTTGACAGCCAAGATCTGAGCGGACTTAGTAACTTGACTACTATCACCCAAATGAAGTTATGATGTTTATGAGTACGAGTAAACCCATCATGAAGTCCATGTTTATCACTTGCCACTTCCATGTAGGAATGTTAATATCTTGGGTCATACCTCTAGGTTTCTGATGTTTAACCTTAACTTGTTGACAATTAGGACACTTAGCCACAAAATCTGCTATGTCCCTCTTCATGCCGTTCCACCAAAAGACTTTCCGCAGATCACGGTACATCTTTGTGGCACCTGAATGAATAGAATACTTGGAGTTATAGGCTTCTGTAAGGATTTTCTACCTTAACTCACCTACCTTAGGAACACATAAGCGACCCTGGTAATGAAGCACACCATCTCCCCCTTAGGAGATAAATTCAACTTTTAGTGATGAACTGCACCCTTCAACTGGAGTTGTATAGGATCACTATCTTTTTTTCCTTAACCTCTACTACCAAAGAAGATTTTGGTCTATTCTGAACTATCACACCACCATATGATGTGTCTATAAGGTAAACACCTTGGCTAGTAAGCCAGTGAGCATCTTTTTCTAATTGCTTCGTTTCTTCCTCAACATATGCTACACTACCCATAGACAATGTGATAACAACATAGACTACTACATTGGCCATACCAGGAGGATAAAGCACATTCATATCATAGGCTTTGAGGAATTCAAGCCATCTCCTCTGGCGAAGATTCAACTCTTTCTGGTTGAACACATACCAGAGGCTTTTATGATTTGCGAACATATTTACGTGAACACCATAAAAGTATTGTCTCCAAATATTTAGGGTAAATACCATGGCTGCAAGATCGAGGTCATGAATTTGGTAGTTCTTCTTATGTACCTTAAGTTGTCTAGAAGAATAAGTTATAACCTTACCTCGCTGCGTCAACACACAACCTAGGCCGACTCTATATGCATCAAAATAGATCATATAACTATCTGAACCATTTGGTAGAGTCAAAACGGGAGTTGTAATCAACCTCGTTTTCAGTTCTAAGAAGTTTTTCTCACACTCATCTGACCATTGAAACTTAACCTTTTTCTGAGTCAACTTGGTCAATGGTGAAGCTATGGATGAAAATCCATCAATGAATCTTTGGTAATAACTAGCCAAACCCAAGAAGCATCTGATATCTGTTGGAGAGGTGGGTTTGAGCTATTTCTTCACTGCCTTTATTTTCTAAGAATCCATATGGATTCCTTCGTTAGATACCATACGACCAAGGAAAGCAACTGATTGTAACCAAAATTCACATTTGCTAAACTTAGAGAATAGTTGGCGATCTTTGAGAGTTTGCAGAACCACTCTGAGATGAGTGCATTATCCTCTTCATTCCTAGAGTAAATGAAGATATTATCAATAAAAATAATAATGAACAAGTCCAAATATTGCTTGAACACCGTGTTCATTAAGTCTATGAAAGAAATATGAGCATTAGCTAGTCAAATTGATATAACTACAAATTCATAATGACCATATCAAGTCCTGAAGGTTGTTATCGGGATGTTACTATCTTTAACTCTGAGCTGATGATAACCATATATGAGGTCTATCTTTGAAAAATAACTAGAAGCCTAAAGTTGGTCGAACAAGTCATCAATCCTGGGGATAGGGTACTTATTATTGATTGTGACTTTGTTCAGCTGACGATAGTTGATGCACATTTTGAGAGAACCATTTTTTTTTTTCACGAACAGCACTTGAGCACCCCATGGAGAGATACTAGGTCTGATAAAGCCCCTATCTAGAAGGTCTTTCAGCTGTTCTTTTAACTCCTTAAACTTAGCTGGAGCCATTCTGTAAAGAGGAATCTAAATAGGCTTGCTATTTAAGAGGAGATCATTTCCAAAGTCGATTTCCCTTTCAGGAAGGACTTCGGGAAGATCTTCTGGAAACACTTTTGAAAGCTCATTTTCTACTAGGACTGACTCAAGAGTTGAGGTTTCGGAGCTTGAATCCTTAACTCGAGCAAGATGATAGATGTACCCCTAAGAGATCATCTTTCTGGCCTTAAGGTAAGAGATAAATCGACCTACATGCACTGAGCTACTATCCTTCCATTCTAAGACTGGTTAGTTTGGAAACTAAAGCCAAACGATCCTAGTTCTACAATCGACTGTGACATAACTGGAATATAACTAGTCCATGCCTAGACTGATATCAAAATCTACCATTTTTAACTCTACAAGATTTGTTGATGTGACTTTTTGAGAGATTGTGATAGGGAAATTTCTGCATACCCATCTAACTATAACTAGGTCACCAACTAGAGTTTATTGCTATATAAGGAGTTACAAAGGAAAGAGTATCTCTTGGATCTAACAATCTATAAACATCTAAATAAAAGACTCATAATGTACCAGTGACCACATCAGGAGAATCATCATGGTCCTAGCGAGCCTGGACATCATATAACTTGTTCTGGCACTGACCGCCACCTATACCAGATGAAGCACCCTGCTTAGTTGGGCGACCTGCCGGTGGTGCTGGAACTGTAGACTGAGCCCTATTATTGTTACCTCATTTCCCTTGTCTCGCTTAAGGGCAATCCTTCAACCTATAGCCAGACTGACCATACTTAAACCATCCTTCCTTGCCTAAAAACCACTCGCCCGAATGGTTCTTATCACACTTTTGATAAGTCGGGTAGGTTATGTTACCTGAAGTACCCCGTTGAGACTTAGAGTGTGATGCCTTACCTTTATGAACCTATCAAAACTTGAGGGGATAGAGAACTAGCTGGCGAAGGTGCTAGGGCTGAAGATCTCTACTGAAACTGTGAGCGATTCCACCACCTGATTTCTGCTAAGAGTATTCATAGTTCCCTGTTCTAGCTTTCTTGTTGTCCTTAGCTAGTTCCCTAAGCTTACCCCCCTCAACCTGCTGAGCATGAGTCATAAGCCTAGAGATATTCGTATCCTCTAACAGTATAGTATTTTTGCACTCTATCTTCACTAAGTCGGATACCCCATATAGAAACTTACTCATTTATGCCCTCATATTGGCAACCATGTGTTTAGCATACCTAGAGAGCTGGGTGAACTTAAGTACGTACTCTTGGACTGACATGGTACCTTGCCTTAATTTCATGAACTCCTGAGCCTTAGTCTCCCTCAACTCTCTCGGAAAGAACCTGTATAGAAAGCTCCAGTGAAATACTCTCAAGTCATAAGAGCTAAATCCGCACCTATGTTTTCTTTTCATTGAGTGAACCATATATGAGCCACATCATTAAGTTGGTAGGATGCCAACTCAACCCTATCATTACCAGTCACTTGCATCACTCCAAGGATTTTTCTAACCTCATCATTTAAGTTCTGGGGGTCCTCACTAACTTGCAACCCTAAAAACTTAGGCGGATTAATCCTAACAAAATCTCAAACTCTAGCATCCACTAATCCACCACTTGTGTTAGTAGGATCTGGAATTATTGATTATTCTGGTTGGCTTCACTTTGAACCAAAAGTTGGATCGCATTCAAAAATTCTACATTCGTAACCTCATGGTCTGGGACTGAAGGAATTGCAGTAGGTTTGTGGACATTAGCATTCCTTACGTAAGCTCTACGAGGAGGCATAATCTGAAACACATAATGACGGATTAGAAACGAGAAATTGGATCATACCTCAGGCACGATAAGAGTAACAAATAAAGTGAAGTTTTTCTTAAAACACTTGTAGCCTCCCCTCATAGATGTGGTGTACGTCACACCCTTGAAAGAGACTCTAATTAGTGTGTCTTTTAGACATCCTAGGACTCTTAAACCTAATGCTCTGGTACCAAATTTGTGAAGCCCCGAGGCTACCCTTTGACATAAACATCGGACCTAGGATCACGAGTGACCCCAAGCTAACCTTGAGATTGCATATCATAAGCATACTAAAACAACTGAACAAAATATATTATGCGAAAGCTAAATTAATTGATAAGTGAAAGATTTGAAATACCCAATACTCATCTGAATATATAAAAACTACTAAGAGTTTAATAATATTGAACATTCACTCAAAACTAAAGCTGAATCTAATACTATGTTTGAAAAAGCCTCAAACTGACTAGAGTTGTTGGGACATGTCCCAGCCAACCCTAGCAAAACTGAAACTAAAATAAAAGACTGAAATAGAAAACATGTCTATTGTCCTCGAAGTATTAGGACTCACCACTAATATTGCTGACTCACCTAGTCCAAATCGTTGTTAATTCTACTCCCAACTCAATATATACATGACATATTATGACTAAAATGCTAAATAACTCAAAATACTGACATGTGAAATTTAAGAATGTAACAATTATATACTGATAATATGACATTCGAAAACTGAAGCATGATTATCTATTGTACTGACCTAGCAAGTGTATTTCATGAACTAAAAGAAACTACACAACTAGGGTTCTGAGATTCATATGGAATTGAACAATGATTCCAAGAAAACATGATAATTCAATCAGGAACACTATAACAACTAAATCACAACAACTATCTAAAGTTTCTAGAACCCCTAGGTCTTAACAAGATATAGTGAATCAAGAGTCTGATCAAATTCTAGGGACCTAGTGGACGAAAGGAATCCACTAGTGAAATTCCACATACCCGGTGATGAAATGTACGCAAAAATCCTTCAATTCTGGGGATAGAACTTGAAGGGAACCTGCTGGTTGTTCTTGGGAAATTTGGTGCCTCCTGCTTCTCTTTTTTCCTCTAATTTTGATGAATTTTGGAGAATAAAGGTTCTGGGTATGTCTGACTAAGTTATTAGGTTTATATTGAGTAAAACAACAATGACGTAGTTTAAGGGACCCAACTCATTGGAAAATGACATAAATGACCCTAACTTGAAAGCTGATGAAGGTCATCCATGGAAGGACCTATGGACTGTCAGTTGACCTACTAACCGTCGGCAGGGGTCGTCGGTCAAGCTCTACCCGACGGGATTTCACTAAAACAAGCATAAACTTTTACTCTGAGATGGGATTTCTATTATCTTTCATTTGATAGGTCATGGGCCACCTAATTCATTCTATGCTAAAAGATACGACCATTTGAAGTTGACCCAACAACCAGTTTCCTCCAATTGGCTGCTGACCCTCACCTATAGTCAGACCTATGGTCCGTAGGTCCAACCACTGACCTTCTTGGTCAACCGTGGGTGGGGTCAGAGACCATGAATATCTACCGATCATTTTTCAGACCACGGACCGTCAGTGGCTTCTATGGTTCTTGCTCCTGGTTCGAAAAGCTGTATTATTTTTCTATTTTCTCAAATCTGAAATGTTACAGATTCTAATATTTATTAGATGTTAAGGTCACTAGAATCTCCTAGCATAAATTTGAGTTGAAAACTTTCTTTTCAATTGAGTTGCACTATGAGACTTTTCTTGGGTCAACTTTAATCGACCATACTTTCAACAGATAAAGATTCAAGTGGCCCATGACCTGTCAAATCAAAGGTGTTTGAGTTCTCTTTCCAACATCACCAAGTATACTAATTTCCAAATTCTGAGTAAAAAGTTTTGCCCGTTTGAGTGAAGCCTCTCCCTCTGAGGCTTTCCATTTGTTTTGGGAAAGGGTATTTTGGTCTTTTCTTTTTCCCCACTTGTATTTACACATTTTTCCTAACCCAATTAAGGTTTTAATCAGATTCTAAAATACTCATTTACATTCAAAACACTTAGGGTTCTTAGATCGAGGTTTGAAGAGGAGAAAAACGAGATTTTCAAGCGTTCTTCAAGATTCTTTGATTTTCTCCAAGAACATGGTTCTTTCCAGTGAGGTTTCATGTAGTGATGGACTTGTTTTTCCTCACAATAATCAAGTAGTTCCTCCATTAATTCATTCATGAAATTGTTTATGTGAAGATTCTTGAGTAGTTTTTGAGTTTTAGCCCCATTTTCTTTTATCAATGGAGGTTTTGAGTTCTTGAGGTGACGGTCTAGCAAACAAGTGGTGTTTGCTGATAGAACTTGAGTGAGATTTCAATGAATTTGTGTTGGGTTTATGAATCAAAGAGAGTTTGGAAGAAACCAATCGATTCTAGACGAGTTAGGACCCGAAATTTAACAAGAAAATTCATTGGATATTTGGGTCTTGGCTGGAGCAAAGCACTCCCGATAGAGCCAGGAGGGCTGGGGCAATGTGCCAACAGTGCGTCCCAAAGTACTTAGAGTAGTTTGGGGGTTGGCGCGACGCGCCACCAATACACCAGGGTCGTCCGACCTTTTTCTTTTCCGTTCTTCGTTCCGTATGTGTTCGCTTGAATCGGGTGTTCATTATTTCCTTGATATTAACTATTTAAGTCTTTATAATCATTTAAAGATCCTACATATCCTTATTGTATCTCTTAAATTACATTTCAAATTAAAGAGAGATTAAGAGGAAAGTTCAAGAGGGCCTTTGAGTCAAATTTGAGAATTCTTTTAAAATCAACCATAGTTTTGAACTAAGAACTGAGGAAGTAAGTATGAGAATGCGAATAGTTATACTAATGAGTTATATATTATCATTGAGATTCTTGAGTTGAGTCGTTCATGTTCATAATTCCGTATGAACTCTATGAATTAAGTATTTTTGAGAGGAGTAGTATCGTTGAGTTCTGAGTTTCGAGTTCTTGAATATGTGAGTCCTTGAGTTCTTAAGATCTGAGTACTGAGCTTCCATATTTCTATTAAGATCCCTAGGTTGAGTTGTTCATGTCCATAATTCTGCATGAAATTTATGAATTGAGTTATAAATCTTGAGAAACTTTTTAAGGCTAACACTTGAGTTTCAAACTGAGTTTTTGAGGAAGTAAATATGAGTTTTGAGAAAGAGTTTCTAAAACATGATTAGTATGACAATCGAGTATGTCAATAATGTTCAAGCAGTATGGTATCGAGATATACCATTAATGTTTATGCAGTATGACTTCCCGATTCATCAATGATCATATCACAATATGATTTTGATATATTTTTTAGAAAGAGCTTTCATGTATGAATTGAGTAAGAGTATAAGGGAACTAAGTAATCCCAAAGGTATCAGTTTTTACATTGATAAAAGATAAACTTTGATTTCTAAATGAGTTATGAGTTCAAAGATATTTCAACAGAAGTTACCACTTTTAAAAGGATAGTTTGACCAATCATCTCAAACTAGAGGAAGAGTATGTTTTTATACATTGAGAATGCGTATATATTATTGGGAGTAGTATTGAGTACCGATATGGGGATGAGTTCAGACAACTCACATTCCTCATTAACCATGTATGCCAACATGGGTACAGGATCATACTTTTTAGATGAATCCTAAGTGCCTTTGGGCAGAGCTTAATGAATCCACTTAGGGCATCTCTAACCCTAAACTCTATTTTACTCTCCAAATATAGAGTTTTCGATTTTTTTAGACAATCAACTCCAACCCAATTCTCTATTTTATTCTCTAAAAAAGAATCTTTTTCTCTCTCCTTAATATTATATTATTATTTCTATTTCATTTTTATTTTCTTATTTCATTATATAAGTCCTTTATTTCCTTTTCCCAAATAATTACTTTATATAATTTTATGTGATATAAGATTTATTTTTTCAAATTTTTATATTTAATATAAAATTATATTTTATTTTAAATTTCTAAATAACATAAATTTCAATAAAATATTATATAATATACAAATTAATGAACAAATTCAAAAAATAAAAGTGAAATACAATTACATAAACACTCAACTTTCAAAATTATTATGTTGCTCTCATAATTGTTCTATTAATGCATTATGGAGTTCAAAATGAGTATTTTTGTCCTTAATCTTTTATGTCTAGCTAAAAATTGGTCAAACTGTAGATTTTCATCTACCATCATATCCTAATTTTTTTTCTAATAGTGCTAAATTTGGAAACGACCTACCAGATTACTAAATTATTGTTGTGATAAAGTAATTATTATGCTATGTATTGTATTGTGTTTTATCATGTGTTTAAATTATTATGTATTTATTGCATTTTTAAATTAAAATTTTCATCTTATCATTTTAATTTTGTACATTCTTTATAGTGAAAATTAATAATAAAATGAAATTATATTATTAAAGAAAATTAGAAAAAATATTTAAATATTTTAATTTGGGATGAAAGTAGTATATATTAAATAATATATTTTTTAAAATATTATATTACATGTAAAAAGAATTAATCATATTAGATATTTAATTAATCATATTATATGTAAAATAATATGTTAATTCAAAAATAATAGAAATAATAATAAAATATTGAAAAAGTGAAATAGAGAGTGTGAATAGTAGCAGTAGATCTCCAAATTTGGAGAACTACTATTCAACTCTCTAAAATTGAAGAATAGAGTCTAAAATATAGAGGGGTTGGAGTGGTCATTCTCTATTTTACTCTCTAAATATAGTGAATGGAGAGTAAAATAGAGGTGGGTTGGAGATGGTCTTATTTGAGGTATCCTATACCCCAGCAAGGTATACGACAATTCTGGCAGCGTGGGCGAGATGTTGTATCATCACGTAGCTCATAGTGATGGTTATCAATTAGATAATCTCCCAAATAAGAGTAAAGAGTACTTTATTATATTTTTTTATACAACATCAAGTTTTTATCTCCTGTTTTATAATGTTTTAAATATTGCATCTATCATGGTTGCTTTGTATTGAGTTGAGTTGGGGTGAGCATTTCTTCAATCTTGGTCAGTTGAGTTAGTTATTTCTTTCAGTCATTCAAGCCAGTTAATTGTTTACTCTAACCTTATCATATACTCGTACATTCAATGTATTGATGTTATTTGACCTGCATTGTTTTATGATGTAGATCTAGGTGCTCAGGATCATCAACAGGCGTTTCCTTGAGGTCATTTGACATTGCGGTTAGCTTTGGTGAGCCTTGTTATACTCCGGAGGACTTCACCTTTACCTTATAGTTAGTAGTTTAGAGATATCGTGGGTCTTGTCCAGATAATCTTCCGTAATGGTATAGGCTTCATAGATAGACAGAGTCGAGGTGTCTTTTAGTATTTACTTTCTTTTGAGTTTTTTTTACAAACTATGAGTACACCTATTAAGTATTATTCAGACTTTATGAGTTGAGTATTTGAGTTTAATGAATTTAATTTAGTTTTAAGCTGATGTATGCTTGAGTTAGTCTTCCGCTTGTAGTCAGCCAGTATAAAGGTTAACTTGGGGACCATTAATGGTTCTTGAGTGTCGTTCATGTCCAGGGTGTAGACACGAGTCATGACAATATGGTCCGCTCATTTGGGCTTAACAAGCGGAAAACACTCAGTGAAAATGGAACACCCTGCAAATTTCAAGATAAGGCCCGAACTATTCTTAATTTGTTTGTAAGGCTATATCAGGTGATTATTAAATTTTCTTTAGGTGGTAAGGTCAATTATTTAGTGTGATAATGGATTTTAATATAAATTAATGTCACTAGAACCTCCTAGCACAAAGTTGAGTTGAAAGCTTCCTTATCGATTAACTTTTGACATAAGATTCTACTTAGGTCAACTGTAAATGAACATATCTCTCAGCACAAAATAAACTACGTGACCCATTACCTACCAAATTGAATGTATATGAGTTCTCTTTCCAATACCACAAATTTTGCCTCATTCCGAGTTTGGAGTAAAAAGTTACAATCATTTTTACTAGAGATTGTTAGATTAGAGTTTTGCGTGTTTTTGAACTTCAACACCATTCTACGGGCAGTAGATTAAATTACGACCCGTACTGTCAAGTCATAGTAGAAGCTTAGAGATTAAGTTTTTGTGGACCAATTCCTACGGATCCATTCTACCGGCAATAGGAAATTTTAGAGGCTATAGTTTGGACCTATAGAATGGACTTTTGAGATTGAAAAGTCTATAAGTTCTACATATTGGATCTACAACTCGTAGGAATTTCTATGGGTCATATGTTGGACCCATAAAATGAAATTTTGAGGCTTAAAATTTAATATAAATTCCACGTATAGAATCTACGCTCTGTAGATCAAACCACGGATCATAGATGGACCCGTAGAAGGTTTTCGTCAGTTTTTAAGAGGGGTAGTTAAGTCTTTTTCCACCTCTTGTAAGCCTAAACCACTACATTTTTACACCTAGTTAAGGGTTTAAATAGTGTTAATTAATCCGTTGACGTTCATCAATGCTTCCAAGTCTTAGAGCTAGGATCCAAGAGGAGAAATCTAGGGGTTTGAGTGTTCTTCAAGTTTTCACCAATTTCGCCAAGAACTTTATTCTTCCTGGTATGTAAGACTACCCATAGTGATAGAATGAGTTTGTACTCATGCCCTACATCTACATCCTATAAGTAAAGAATAATCTAGTGTTACATCCTTAGTTTTGATAATTCTTGTGATGAGTTTCGTTATTGAGTTCTAAATTCTACTTCTTGATTATTGAGTTACTATATCTTGCATTGAGATTCGTGAGTTCATTGTTCACGTATATTTTTTTGCATGAACCCTATTGTTGAGTTATTACTAAGTTAGTATTGAGAATCCTTTTAAGTAAACATTTTTGTCTTAAAATAAATTTTGGGAAAGTAAAGAAAAGTTTTGATTATAGTTTAAAGATTGATTTTGAGTTAAGTATGAGGGGACTAATTAATTTCCAAATGTATCATTTTTACATTGAGAAAGAGAGCTTTGATTTTCATAACGATTTAAAGGAGTTTCTAGAGATAATTAAGATATTGCCTCTTGAAGAGGATCTTTTGAGTAATTACCTCAAAACAGAGAAAGAGTATTAATACTTGAGCATGTGTGTGTGTGCGCATATATATATATATATATATATATATATATATATATATATATATATATATATATATATATATATATATATATATATAGATTGAGAGTAGTACTGAGTACCGATAGGGGGACGAGTTTAGACAGCTCACATTCCTCATAAACCATGTAGCCAAAATGGGTAAAGGATCATACTTTTAGACGAATCATTATTGCTTTCGAGCAGAGCTTTAGTCGATCCACTTAGTTGAGATATTCTATATCCCGACAAGATATAAGAAATTTTTGATAGTGTGGCCGAGAAGTTGTATCATTACATTGCTCATAGTGATGGTTGTCAGTTAGAGAATCTCCCAAATAGAGTAAAAATGTATTTTTATCATTTCACTTAATATGTTGAATTCAGAGATGAGTAATAATTTGTAAATTTTAAATGCTTTCACTCCTTTATTTCTTTACATACAATTGATCATGTATTTATATCTGTTGTAATCCTTTCATTTGGTTATTTTGCTTCGACTATATTATATAGTCGTACATTTAATGTACTAATATCATTCGACTTGTACTTTTTATGATGCAGATATAGGTGTTCAGGATCATCAACAGGCACTTCGTTGAGATCACTTTGCATTTCTCCTTTGAGAGTTTTGATGAGTATTCCTTGCATTTTGGAGGTCCCAATTTTTTATTTCAGTATTTACTTTGGGGCGTCGAGGGTCTTGTCCCGACGTCCATGTTAAACTTAGCGGCTTTATAGGTAGCTAGAGTTGAGTTGTTTTCAAAAGTTCTATCTTTAAAGTGTTTTGCAAATATTATATTTTTCTTAGATGAGTATTTAAGACATTTCAGTTATATGTTTTCTCTTTAAAGATTTTAATTTGCTTGAGTCAAATCTTCCGCTAAGTAGTCAGCCAATCCGAGGTTTGCTTGGGAGCAAGCGATGGTTCTCGAGTGCCGGCCACATTCGGGGTGTAGGCTCGGAGTGTAACAAATTTGGTATCACAGCACAGAGTTCAGGAGTCCTAGGGTGTCAATGAAGTCGTGTCTAGTAGACTCCTTATCGATGTAAAGAACGCCACACCTACAATAAGGAAGCTATAACATTGAGGAACTTTTTAGTTTTCTTTTACTCGTGTTCGTGCGATAGAGTTCAACATTAAAAATTGTTCTTCTAACTCCTGCTTGCGCGTGTAGTCATGACTCAAAAATGGACGTGATGACATTTGTCTAATCCCACTAAGACAAGTCAGCCTCAACCCAACAAAAATGAAAGAAATGCAAAAAGATAAAGTAAGAAAAAGATAAAGTAGAAAACTTATTCTTTCTATTAAAAACCCCAAAATCTAGTTGTCACGTGTACAAGCCAATAAATATATAAAGTGCAAAATTAAGAAATAAGTACAAGTCTCAGCGTTTGATTCTCAAATAGAACAAATCTTTAAAAAAAGGAAAAAAGGGCCCGCCAGGATGAGAAGCATCTACATCTAAATAGTTCTTTGACAAGCCTCATAAAGTAAGAGAAGAACGACAATCACACAATACCAGGCTCGAAACTTACACAAGTGTAGAAACAAGGAGTGATTACGAACAACACAGTACCCAACAAACAACCTAATAAACAATGCATCTAGCTAGAAACAAATACCCTTTTTATCCCAACCAAATCTACTCAACTATAACATCCATAAAAATCAACACAACCTAACAGTTCTATAATACACGGATCACAAGGCTCAATATACACAATCCAATAACCAATAGGAATCTTGTAAGTAAATCTAAATATGAAGTAGATCAATCACACGCAACAACTGCATCAATCATAATTAAAGAGCAAGTCACACATAAGCATCAAAATGCATCAAATCAAAATAATCAATCTCTCACCAGAACCATTTCCCATCGACACAATATCACTAGCCGAAACTATTTCCCATCGACACAATATCACTAGCAAGAAATGACCTTGGCATCACAACACTTGCCAGAAATGACCTCGGCATAATAGCACTCATCAGCAATGACCTCGACATCACTTGCTGGAAATGACCTTGATATCATAATTATCACATGTCTTATCACGGTGTTCAATAATCAATGCAAACAAGTAATAATCATACCACATCGAAGAGACAACAGCTCATACAATTCAAGTCCACATTCATGCTATCAAACATTTCATCAATCAATCAACAAGGGTTACAAGGAGGCAATTCACATCATCATGTTCATCACATAACCTTTTCATTTCAACCTTTTTTATTCATTAAGATTTATCAAGTAGATAATTACTCTTTCACCACATTCCCATTACTCCTGAAACATAAACAACAAATGGAATACATGAGTTCTACTAGAAAACAAGGTTTAGGAGATCACTTACCTTAAATCAATCAATAAACCACTCCAAGAGTTAATTTTTCCCCTTCCAACTAATGTCCGAAACCACAAAAAATATAATAATCAAGTATTCACAATAAATCCATGGAAACAACAATACATACATCAATTACTTTGAAAAAATTGGATCAAGCTACTCAAAACTCCATTCTGAAATTAAGATTTGAATCCTAAATTTAATACTTAAAAATGTTACTCAAAGCCTTAGGAACTCATTGATGAGAACTATTTACAAAGGACTCAAAATTAGTTCAAAATCTCCATTTTAGTTAAAAACTTGAGTTCTTGAAAAACCTTTTCATTTGTGAATAAAAATCCCAAATTTTGATGTTAAAATCCATAAATAATCAAAGAGAAAAGAAGTTTTAGGATAATAAAATCTTACCCAAATGATTTAGCACAAGAAATCCTTTAAAAATCACCATCAAGGGTTTCCCTTGCTCAAAAATGGAAAATGGAGCTTGAACCTCGAAATTGGTAGGTAAAAACCCCTTTTAGATGTCGCTTATATGACCATAGGTTTTCTTAAGCGAACCCTGAAAAATCATGAGGCCTCGCTTTTGCGAACCTGGCTCCACTTAAGCGACCTTCGCTAAAGCAAGCCCTAGTCCGCTTAAGCGAACCTCGCATAAAAGCTTTTTTGCGAGTCGGCCTTTGCTAAAGCGGAGATCGCAAAAGCGAAGGCCCTTCGCAAGAGCGAGGACTGCAATACTAGAAACATCTACCAACTCTTGATATATCAAAAGGACCCTCGGGGTTCATTAAGAACCACATGCGCACATACCTCATATGTAAATCAATTATACTCAATGTTCTAGACTCAATGGAACCATCAAAACATGAATCTTAGGTCTCCTTTAACCGATATATGTGAAAACCACAAGAAACTAACTCAGTGCCTAAAAAGACTAAAACTAACTCAAGACCTAAAAAAATCAACAAAGATCTCACCTAGACCTTAAATCTACCCTCAAAACCAATGTAACTCTCGGAATTCCCATCAAGCATCCATACTTCAAATGATGACCAAAGTCAACTCAAAAGCTAAATTTCCTTAATTTCACAACTTAGGACCTCAAATCCTCAAAAGGACTTCGAATCTAAAACCAAAAATTCTCATGATCTTGGCAACACTAGTTTTTGCTCTTAAGATATGGCCTCATTCATGTGGATGTTCACCGGCCAAAAGAGTCTGTAATATGTTTTCAATCAAAAGGAACTTAATCTCAGACAAAGGAGGTGGTTAAAGTTGCTCAAGGATTACGACATAAGTATCCTCTATAACCCAAGTAAGGCTATTATTTTTTATGGTGCCTTGAGCAGAGTGTCCATGGATAAAATCGCTCATTCGAGGATGGAAAGAAAGAGTTGGCTAAGGAAGTGCACATACTTGCACATTTGGGAGTCCGCTTATTAGATTGTAGTGAAAGTAGAGTTGTTGTGATGAATGGGGTTGAATCATTATAAGGGCCAGAAGTGAAGGAGAAGTAAGACAAAGACCCCATCTTACTGGAACAAAAGGCAAAAGTTCATAAGAAGAAAGTGATAACTTTTGCACTAGGAGGAGATGTTATGTTGAGATATCAAGTTAGATTGTGCGTACCAAAGGTGGAAAACTCCAAGAGAGGATCATGACAAGCTCATATTTCTAGATAATTGATCCATTTGAGCTCGACAAAGATGTATCATAACTTGAGAGAAGTCTATTTATGGAATAGTATGAAAAGGTACATTGCAGATTTTGTTGCTAACTACCCAAATTGCAAGCAAGTCAAGGTTAAAGATCAAAGTCCATGTATTTTAGCTCTAAACATAGCTCTTCCAGATTGGAAGTGTGAAATGATTAATATCGACATCATTACTGGCTTGCAGCAATCTCACTGGTAGCATGATCGATTTGGGTGATTGTAGATCGGATGACTAAGTCAACCCATTTCTTACGGTGAAAACTACCAATTCAGCAGAAGATTATGTTGGTTTACACACCTGTGATATAGTCTAACTACATGGAGTCCCATTGTCTATCATTTCAGATAGGGGTGCACAATTCACCGCTCAGTTTTGGAAGTTATTTCAGAAAGGTTTGGGTTTGAATGTAAGCCTTAGTACTACTTTATATCCTCATACAAATGGTCAAGCAGAGCGCAATATTTGTACCTTAGAGGAAATATTGAGAGCGTGTGCATTGGATTTTAAAGGAAATTATGATGAAAACTTGCCTCCTATAGAGTTTGCATACAATAATACCTATCACTTCAGTATTCAGATTGCTCCTTATGAGACTCTTTATGGGAGAAGATATAGATCTCATATTGGCTGGTTTGAGGTTGGTTAACCTGACTTGATAGGGCCAAACTAAGTTCATCAATCCATGGAAAAGGAGAAGATAATTCAAGATAGGTTGAGGATAGCACAAAGTCATCAGAAATCCTATATAGATGTTAGAAGAAGAGACATGAAGTTTAAGATTGATGTTTGAGTATATTTGAAGGTTTCACCCATTAAGGGTGTTATGAGATTTGGTAAGAAAGGAAAGCTCAGTCCCTGATATATTGGTCCTTACAAAATATCCAATAAGATTGGTAGTGTGGCTTATGAGTTGGTGCAACTACAGGAGTTAGCAAAAATACACCTAATATTACATATTTCCATGCTAAATAAGTGTTTGGGTGATCTTTCCCTTAGTGTTCCTAAAAAGAATATTGGTATTAAGGATAACCAATCTTAAGATGAGATGGCCTTTCAGATACTTGATTGTTGGCAAGTTGAGAACCAAAGAGAGCTTCAACAAAGTCTCGTCGAGAAATAAGTTTGTTGAGGAGGCCACATGGGAGGCCAAGGAAGATATGAAGAAGAGATACCCTCATCCTTTTTCCTCCGATTTAGTTCTAGTCCAAGGTATTAACTTTTCCTAAAGTACTCATTCAATTTTCAGTCCCTCCTTCAACATTTCGAGTTTATGAGTGTATTTGACATTAAATAGGATTGTTAAACATTTCCCTACCCTGTCCATGCTCAGTTCAACTATCATTCGAGGATGAATAATTCCAAGGGGGAGGTATTGTATCACCCCATAAATTTCCAAGCTAAGTCCCAAAATATTCTTCATTTGCGTGTAAGGGTATATCAGGTGATTTTTAAATTGTCCTTAAGTGTGAAGGTCAATTCTTTAGTGTGATAATGTATTTGAATATGAATTAAGGTCTCTAGAACCCCCTAGAACAAAGTTGAGTTGAAAACTTCCTAACCGATTATGTTTTGACAAAAGAATATACTTAGGCCAAATTCAAACAATCATATCTCACAACACAAAATGAATTAGGAGACCTATAACTTATCAAATTGAATTCCTATGAGTGCTCTTTCCAACTCCATCAAGTTTGCCTCATTTCAAGTTCAGAGTAAAAAGTTATGACCATTTTACCAAAGGATGTCATATTAGAGTTTTTGTCTGTGAATTACAAAATCATTCTACGATCATAGATCCCATATTGTCAGGTCGTAAGAAAAGTTTACAAAGCTAGTGTTTGTGGTCAATATCCTATGGATCCATACATATAATTTCGCCATAGCTTAAGCACAAATATTACACCTTCCAACTCTAAATCATGGTTAGGGTAGTTCCTCTCATGGGTCTTCAATTGTCTAGAGGCATAGGAAATCACCCTACCCTTCTGCATAAAAAAACCACGTAATCTACTCCAGAAGCATCACAATAGACAATGAAGTCTACACCCTCCTTAGGTAAGGTCAAAATAGGAGCCTAAGTCAACAAGGTCTTGAGCTTGTGAAAGCTCTTCTCCCACTCATCAGACCACTGGAAGCTCACTCTGCCGAGTCAATCTGGTCAAAGAAGATGCAATGGTATAGCTCTAGCCCTCTAAAATTTTCCTATGACTTGACAGTACGGGTCGTAATTCAATCTATGATTTCGTAGTTCATAGATTCTCAAAACTCGTATGTGACAGTTTTTGGTAAAATGATCGTAACTTTTTACTTCAAACTCGAAATGAGGCAAAGTTAGTGGTATTGGAAAGAGAACCCATATATTTTCTATTTTATAGGTAATGGGTCACCTAATTGATTTTTTGGTGAGATATATGATCATTTAAACTCAACCTAAGTAGAATCTTATGTCAAAACTTAATCGATAAGGAATCTTTCAACTTAAATTTATACTGGAGGTTCTAGTGACCTTAATTCATATTCAAATCCATTCTCACACTAAATAATTGACATTAAAACATAAGTACAATTTAATAATCACCTGATAGTACCTTACACACAAATGAACAATAGTTCATGGCTTAGCTTCGAAATTAGCTGGGTGTTACATTTTCACTAAGTGTTTCCCGTTTGTTAAGCTTGAATGGACGAATCATATTTTATAATAAGAAAATGAGTTTATATGAAATATAAAATATTGTCACCATTTTTATGACTTAAAATTGTTAAATACTTGGTTTATGAGTTTTAATGCATTTTGGGTTAGTTCTACGCTAATAAGTTTGAGGTATCATTCCAGATAGGCATTTGACTCAAATCATGGATACATTCTTCTACATGGTATGTTTTTGATAAGTCCCATGTGTTATTTTGGGGGTCCTTGTCATTCATCTAGCTTATATTACACCACATTGCACTTGTTGATAAGTCTGAGGTATCATTTTGGGCAACTCGAGTTATCTTCTGAGCTTCTGCTTCCCAACATTCATCTCTTATATCGTATCATCCTAATGTTTGGTTTGTTGTGTGTGTTGTGACTGTCTTTTACTTCAGTGTTTCCCTATTCACTTTCTTGTGTTGTTATTTCTTTTTCCCTCGATTATTGGATTTCATTTCTTAGAACTTATCCATTGTAATGTTAGAAATATCATGTTGCTCTTCATATATTTGATCTTTCTAAGCTCGGTTGGCTCATGAGGCCTACAGAGTATCTCGTGGTTTGATAGTCATACTACTTTTCTGCATCTTTTTTTGACGCAATTCATAGTACGAGCCACCTTCATTGAGTATCAAATCTCTCGTGAGTGACAGACTCAGATCATGGTGAGCTTCTTCATCTAGAGACTTATTGCTTTCTCTCTTTTGTACTAACTTATATTTTTCATTGTGATTAGTTAGTTCGCATGTATATATAGTGTTGTTGTACTTAGTTGTTCCTATACCGGTGACACCAAGTCCGGAGATTTGGTTCTTGTGTAACTTTGTAGTTCTTGGTCTCTTTCAAGCCTCTTTTGTATATTGTGTATCATATTTATTTTTCTATACTATGGTTCTATTTTGTATATTTATTCTTGTTTTCACTTTTTCTTTATCGTTATATTCTTATCTTTCATAAATTTTTGTTTTTTTGCTTGCCTACTGAGGGGTAATGGTACCGAATTCAGGTCATGACATAGAATTTGATTAGTTGCTTTGTATATAATATAAGATCTTTGATCTCACACAAAAAGTACACGGGATTATCTTTGACTTCTACTTTGTCGCTAATCTCACTACTCTAAAATAGTAAAAAAAATATTTATTGTGCATTAACTGCAAAGTAAATGTCGATGTGCTGGGGTAGGTAGATACCCCTTTAAGTTTCTCTATATAATTTGCGAAATTGGTTCACTTTTCTTCATCCCAGCCTTTTATTTGTAATGTCCTACCCACTAAATGTTTCTTTTGCTCATCTACTTCCTCCATAAGTCAAGCCCCTCTTTGGATCCTCTTTTCCCTCTCCGCTTTAGCAAAAAACATCATTAGTTTCTCTTATAAGTTTTTTTTTTTTTTTTTTTTTTTTTTTTTTTGTATTTAACTAGATAGCATTATAGATAGATCTAAAATGGTTGATGATGATTGGGATATAGGTGCGGTCGTAAGAAGTTTTAATATTAATAGACATGAAAATGTTGTGGCTCCTAAGTTAGAATTGGAGACTTATCTAAATGATGTTTTGATTTCTTTTGACAAACTTTTAACTCTTGACATGACTACTTTTAATGGCTTATCAGAAATTTTCTCTTTAGATTTTCCAACTGCTTACCAGGAAAAACCAGATGATCAGGTCATAATCATGAACCAAAATGGTAACCAACAGTTGTACTTACATCCCATGCAACCAGCTCAATTTATTCAACAAAGTTCTTTTCCTCCATCACCAACAACACTAGCGTGTGTTCCACAAACAACTACAATACCAAAAGAATTGATTGATCTGCAACATTAACTCGAGATATGGGCTAACATTTATCCTAATTTTACTTTTTCCATGAAGACTCCTTTGATCCAAACTAGAACAAGGTAACCAATCATTTCATTACATTTTATGAGCTTATGTTCAAAATTTTGACTTTAGTACTTTTGATTTGAAATCAGGAAAAATCAGTTGATAAGGATTACCTATGAATTGTTGCAAGAGGAAGTCACAAATGATATATGGACATGGCGCAAGTTCGGTCAAAAGCATATCAAAGATTCACCATTTCCGAGGTTTTCTCTCTTCACCATTTTTTTCATGTCATAGAATGTTATGTTCCCTTCCGTCTCAATTTTCATAACAATTAGAAGTAAAAAGTATTATTCATGTATACACATATAATATTTGACTAAACCTGATTATTATTATGTGTACATGACATAACAGGAATTACTATAAGTGTAGTACATCAAAACTTTGCGAAGCAAAGAAAAAAATTGAGAAAAGCCCAAAGGATGAGAACATTTTCTTGGTGTCCTATTCCAGTGAACACAACCATGATCCACCCACGAACCATAGAAATCTTGCTAGTTGCAACAATAGTTTCGAATTCAAGCTTCCAAAAGTCATAAATATTTTTCCTAAAACATCAACCTTAAATGCATCATCTTCTTCGTCCAAGCGCGTTAAGCTTTCAAGAGTTGTTGCTTCTCCAATTATCGAAACTATGCCTCCGCTTGAAATTGGGAGCGAAAATAAAATAATTGTTACGGCCGTGGGGGAAAAAGGTGATGGTAAAGAAGAGGTGGACATGAATCAAGATATTCTCATGGGCTTTGAATAACCTCAAGGAGTTACTCCTTCCACCTAATAGTATGAGAACGACAAGAGGAACTGATCTTTCTCCCCTCTCCAGAAACTCTATATGTCAACATATGTGGTTTTCTAGTCATGTTTCTTTTGTAGTTTTTAGTGTGGGCAGTCAAGAATTATAGATTTGTAATTTTCTATGCTTAACACATTTGGCTGTAATTTTCCCTATATTTCAATCACCAAAATCAGTTTAAATGCCATCCTATGATCTACATATGCTCATATAATTTATTATTTTTTTCTTAATAGATAGTGAGCACGTTGAATTGATCAGTTAATTTATTTGGGTATTTAAACTAAAGTATATTTTGATACATTTTAATATACAATAAAGTATTCTTATTAAATATTCATAATTTATATCTTTTTTTTATATAATTATACGAATTTTCAAGCGACATTATATAAATAAATTAGTCATATGAAGTATGATACTCTTTTACTCATATGTATTAATTTCAATAAGTCACAAAAAACATTACAATTGTTCCAATTAAGACTGTTATGTAAAAACAAAAGGTTGTAGCATATTTTATGTTGTTAATTTATTTACCTAATTAGTGACTGAGAACATGTGCAAAAAGAATTTTCAAAATATTAATCGAAAGTATCTAATAAAAATATTTTATCATATATTCAAGTGCTTCATAGAAGTTGTCACAACACAAGGGTACCCCCTAGGCGTAAAAAGGCACACAATGCCCCTAAAGGCACCATGTAAGCCACTTAGCATATCATCACATAAGTAAAGAACAATAAAGAGTAAAACACATTTCAAGTCTTAAGAAGTTTTCATAGATGCAAAGCGGAAGTCTATACATTGTATCATTTAGCCATCTATTACAAAAGGAGTCTCAAATAGGGTCACATCCCTTACAATAGAAAACTAAAAGTATAATAAAATGAAAGGAAAGGAACAAGAAGATATCACTCGTCCTCGGATCCATGAGGACTCACCACAAGCTAGGAGAATAGTCAATCCAAGCTTGAATCAAAGGAAGAACACCTCTAACACCAGAAACTACACTTTGTGGAAAAATGTAGAAGAAATATGGGTTAGTACAAAAATGTACTAAGTATGATAGCCATGCATAAAATCCTTGAAACATGCTAAAGAGGGACATTTTCGTTGAAAACTATGCACTTTACCAAGTTAAGATTCATCATAAAGATTAGTGTAAAAGCATAATATATATAAGCATATTCAACAAATTGATCATCATTTTATAATGGAAACATACCATAAATACTATCAAAGCATCCTTGTGCAATGTATGAATAAGATCCCATACTCCTACCCACACTAACGAAAGCTTATTGAGTAACTATAGTACATAACTCATATTCTAGTTCATTTTATCATAGTGGGATTAGCTTTAACTGACATAGACCATGAGAGCTTAATTACGAAATCCTGTGTCTACCCCATACCGAAAAGGGGTTGTCCTACTTGCCTAAGGTAGAACCAAACTCTTAGCTTAAGTGGATCCACTAGCTAAAGACGTATGTGGGCATATAGTTTATGGGATAACGAGATTTCTTCTAGAATCCCGAACTCAACTAAGGTAGAAGTGTTCCATATCATAAGATAACTACTTTGGGAACCCAGACTCAACTAGTGTAAAAGGAACCCATTTGGAAAGCCGGACTCAGCTATCGTATAAGCTTACATCTCATATTCATATTCACTCAATGCTAAGCATTAATTCCCACTGAGTTCATATTAAGTCTTGACTTAAGTTTATAAATATGGAAGAATGACTTGACACTCAATTCATATAACTCATACTAAAGCTCTTAGATTCATTAGGTGAGACTAGTGTTCCAACCTTACAATCATTACATGTGACAAACCTTTCACATTATAATATATGCATACCTAAATGTGTATCTGAGGATAATCATCCAATCAACACAACAATTAGATCATAGTATATTCACTTTACTCTCAAAGCAATCTAAATGCATATACACAAGTCACATACACATAGCTAATTCTCATGCTTTGCCCTTCAAGGACTATAGATCACATTCAACCAACATATCTAGAATTACTACATTAGACATGGATGTTAACGTGATTCAAATAACTAAACTACTACAAGTACAATTTCATAGTATTCATCTTACTACAATTCACCCAAATCACAAGTCAAAAATTAGGGTTATGGGGGTTTCATGGATTCATGGGACATTTTCTCATAAAAACTATAATAATAAACAATTAAATCATAATGTATGATAATTACATCATTAAAAACGTTTTTTTGAAAGAATCTATGACTTGGAGTGAAAATCCTAGCTTTTAGGGAATTTCCTACTTTGAAATTGAGAGTTTAAGGACTTCATGGATGAAAGTTATCCATGAATCAAAGATGTCTTAGGTTAATAAATCCAACAAATTCATGTGAAAAAGCCTCCTTCTTCAAGCCCTAACTTAAACTTCTTCTTCTACTTCTTTGGAGTTCTAGAGAGAGGATTTTGGAGAGGGTTTGGTTTTGATTTTGGGATTTTGGAATTATGACCTTAGATGGGTTATTTTAGGTGGGAAAAAAAAATACTTATATAGGTGTTAAAAATAGGCTTAAAATGATACCACATAATCATTAATTAAAAAGGAAATCCCCAAAAGACCACTAACCTTAACTGCCAAATGGCAGTTTTAGGTGTGACATACGACCAGGGACCTACAGACCGAGGGTGGTACCACGGCCCATGCTGGAAAACTGTTGGTCATGGTCTAGGGCTTAATTTTAAGGGGCTTGACCCACGACCCCCACCTATGGGGCGTGGGTGGACCTATGGGGCGTAGGTGCCCACATGGGTCACTGCCCAGGTCACATTTTTAAGTCTTTTCCTCAAGGACCCATGGTTGGTCCTTGGGGTTTAGGCCTTGACGTCTAACACTAAACCATGAATTTCAAGGCACGGGAGGTACTTTCAAGGCTCTAACCCTAACGTCAAGCTCTAACTTGGACTACTAGTTTTATGTTAGACTTTAGTTTAGGCTATTACTTTTCGAAATGTAACATTGTCTCCCCCTTGGGAACATTCATCCTCGAATGATGATCTAGACACCTTACGAATCTAAAGACTCAAGACTAGCAGCCCATCATGCATGAAACATCAAAATAATGCACAATTCAAAGGGAGAAACATCAACTCCATCTCAAAACATAATCAATGCGATACAAGGGGGTTAGGAAGTACGTCTAACAACCCAATATGCATGAAACTCTCTATTTCTCATATTCATAGGAAGAACTACTTTCTCCAACTAAAATAATGCTCAACACAACATCATGGAGTCAATATGTCAATACTCTCAAAAGCATACTAAAACATGTTCATCAACACATCTTATGAAGTCAAATAGACAACTCATACTAAATACACAATAATATGAGGAACATAAATCATGAAAACTCATATTCTTACTAAACATGAATTTCATCAAGAACATGCATAACATAAGCAAATCATGGAAAAGCTCATATATCACACATGACTCCCAAAACACTAAAGAACCCTCAGCTAAATGATTTCTCCATAAAACCTTCACGAAAGCTATTTCTTTGTTTCTCAATATCTTGACTTGTCGGTTAAGGATCTCTACCGGAACCTCTTCATAGGAAAGGCTTTAATCAACTCCTAACCCTTCTAGAGGAATAATGGATGTCGGTCCCCCAACACACATTTTGAGAATAGAAACATTAAATATCGGGTGAACCGGGGCCAACTCATTTGGCAAATCCAACTCATAGGCAAGTTTCCCAATACGCTTGGCCTACATACCGGGGAATAAGTTTCCCCTTTTTTCCAAACCTCATCACACCCTTCATAGGGGATATTTTCAAATAGACCTAATAACCAACTTCGAATTCTATGTCCTTCTCCTCACATCGGCATAAGACTTTTGCCTACTTTGAGCCGTCCTCAACCTCTCCCTAATGAACCAAACTTTCTCAATAGCTTCATAAATCAACTCGGGACCAATAAGAGCAATATCACCCACCTCAAATCAACCAACCGGAGACTTACATCTCCTACCATACAATGCTTCAAAAGAAGTAATATCGATACTTGAGTGGTGACTATTATTGTAGGCAAACTCTATTAATGGCAAGTGGTCATCCCAATTACCTTTAAAATCTATAACACATGCCCTCAACATGTCCTCTAAAGTTTGAATGGTGCGTTCCACTTGACCATCCGTTTGAGGGTGGAAAGCGGTACTAAGCTTCACCTTAGTGACAACCTTTTTTGAAAGGACTTCCAAAAGTGAGATATAAATTGAGTACCCCGATCCAAATGATGGATAAAGGAACTCCACGTAACTTCACTATCTCCCTTATATTCAACTTGGCATATTCTTCCGCCGAGTGAGATACCTTAACGGGAATAAAGTGGCTGATTTTGTCATCCTATCAATAATGACCCAAATAGAATCATGTTGCCTTCGAGTACGAGGCAAACCCACAATAAAATTCATATACACCTTTTCCCACTTCCAAGTGGGAATTGGTATATCTTGCAAAAAGCCTCCCGTCCTTCGGTGCTCAACCTTAACTTGTTGACAATTAGGAAATTTGGCTACAAATTTCGCAATATCCTTTTTCATACCACTCAACCAATAGACTTCCCATAGATCATGGTACATCTTGGTGGCTCTCGGATGGATAGAATATCTAGAACCATGAGCCTCTTCTAAAATTTGCTCCCTTAAACGATCCGTATCCAAAATGCATAATTGACCTTGGTACCTAAGTACCTCATCTCCCCCTTGGGAGAAAGCCTCAACGGACTTCTTGAGTACCAATTTTTTCAATTAAACTAATATAGGATATAGGTCTTGTTTAGACTTCAAATCTACCACAAAGGACGATTCGGAGCCATTATGAACCATGACACCACCCTTAGGGGAATCTATTAGTTGGACACCTAACCAGGCCATCCTATGCACCTCACGAACCAATTCATTCTTTTCATCTTCTACATGAGACACACTACCCATGGATAATCTACTAAGTGAATCCGCTACAACATTAGCTTTGCTAGGGTGGTAAAGGACACTCATGCCATAATCATTCAAAAGTTCTAACCATTTTCTTTGTCGGAGATTCAAGTCTTTTTGACTAAATACATATTAAAGACTTTTGTGATCGGTGAAAACATCCACATGGACCCCATACAAGTAATGTCTCCATATCTTCAAAGCAAATACTACCGCCGCTAATTCAAGATCATGGGTCGAATAATTCTTCTCATGAACCTTAAGTTGCCTTGAAGCATAGGCAATCACCTTTATCATGTTGCATCAACACACATCCCCACCCCACTCTAGAGGCGTCACAATATTCAACAAAACCATTGGTACCCTCCGGTAAGGTCAACACCGGAGTGGAAGTAAGTCTATCTTTCAATTCTTGGAAGCTTTTCTCACAAGCCTCCAACCACTCAAATTTAGCCTTCTTTTGAGTCAAAGCTGTCAACAGAGAAGCAATGGAGGAAAATCCCTCAACAAACCTCCTATAGTAACTTTCCAAACCCAAAAAGCTTCGAATGTCAGAAGGAGTTAGAGGTCTGGTCCAACTCTTGACCACATCCATCTTCTTAGGAACTACCTCAATACCCTTGCTTGACACAATATGACCAAGGAAATCTACGGACCTCAACCAAAATTCACACTTGCTAAACTTTGTAAAAAGTTGTTGGTCCTTAAGAACTTGCAATACAGTTCTCAAATGGTCAACATGCTCATTCTCACTCCTTGAATAGATCAAGTTATCATCAATAAACACTATCATAAACATATCAATGTAATGTCGGAACACTCTATTCATCAAATCCATAAATGTCGTTGGGGCATTTGTCAACCCAAATGGCATAACCATAAATTCATAGTGACCATATCGGGTCTGAAAGTTCGTCTTGGGAATATCAACCCCTCTCACCTTTAGTTTGTGATAACCCGAACAAAGACCAATTTTGGAGAAATAACTATCCTCTTGAAGTTGATCAAATAAGTCATCAATTCTCGGAAGGGGATATTTATTCTTAATGGTCACTTTGTTCAATTGACGATAATCAATGCACATTATAAGAGACACATCCTTCTTCCTAACAAACAACACCAGAGCATCCAAGGAGAGATACTTGGATGAATAAAGCCTTTTCTAGCAAATCCCTTAATTGTTCCTTCAATTCATTCAACTCAGCCAAAGCCATTCTATAAGGAGGAATGGAGATAGGCTGCGTATCCGATAAAAGGTCAATGACAAAATCTATTTCTCGATAGGGAGAAATATCAGGCAAGTCATTAGGAAAGACTTTTGGAAATTCATTCACCACGAGGACTGACTCTAGAGAAGGGGCTTCAGACTCAACATCCATCACCCTAACAAGATGGTAAATGCACCCTTGGAGATTATTTTCCTGGCTTTGAGACAAGAAACAAATTGACCTCTAGGGATAGAATTTCCTCCCTTCCATTCTAAAATAGGCTCAATTGGGAATTGGAATTTGACCAATCGGGTCCTATAATCTATAGAGGCATAATATGCATGCAACCAATCCATACCCAAAATCACATCAAAATCTAGCATGTCTAACCAAATCCACCAAGGTAACTCTGTAAGAGAAAGAAATAGGACAACTTCTATAGACTCTTTTTGCCACTATTGAGTCACCAACCGAGGTACAAATCGAAAAAGGCTCTACTAATACTTCGGGGAGTATTTCAAACTTCATGGCCACAAAAGGTGTAACAAAGGACAAAGTGGCACCGGGATCTAACAAAGCATATACATCAATAGAAAAGACATGCAACATACCGATCACCACATCCGGGGAGCTCTCTTGGTCACCTCGGGATTGAAGGGCATAAAAAAGGTTTTTCTTTTGAGCATTGGAGTTGGAACCGTTTGGAGGAGCTTGCTTATCTTCTCTCCCCTTGACCTTGAGCATAGGACAATCTCTCATCTTGTGGCCACTCTTTCCACACCCATAGCACCCATCCAAGCCAACTAAGAATTTGCCTTCATGTTCTCTACCACATTTTTCACAATTAGGCCTAGCAATATACGAACCACTACCATTACCTCCTTGAGGTTTAGGGTTGGAAACCATATCCTTTTCGACCCTTGGAGTACTAAAGGATCCTTAATTGGAGAATCTTTGCTTACACCTTTGTCGACCTTGTCCATCGGACTTAATATTGGAGAAATTTACATCACCGATTCTAGCTCTTTTTACCTCCCTATTGTTGCCTTGGAGTTTCTCATCCTCCATTTGTTGGGCATACACCATAAGACGTAAGATATCCATATCATGAAGGAGCATTATCGTATGGAATTATTTTCTTACCACCTTGGATGCACCCGTCACATACCTACTCATCTCATCCCTTGGATCCACCACCATAGCCAGAGCATACTTGGAAAATTAGGTAAACTTTATAGAATATTCTTGAACACTCATACCTCATTGTCGAAGATTGATAAATTCTTCCACCTTAACTTCCCTCATCTCTCGGGGAAAGAACCTATCAAGGAATGCCTTCTTGAACGCCTCTCAATCTATGGGACCCGCTCCTACCGGCTTATTTCTCTTCCATTGAGTATACCATACTTGGGGCACACCCTTCAATTAGTAAGCGGCTAGCTCCACTTTCTCTACCGATGTCACCCCCATGGTATCAATTATCTTGTAAACCTCTTCCACAAATTCTTGAGGATCTTCTCCCACTTTGGAACCAAAGAACATGGGAGGGTTCATTCTTGTAACATCTCTCAACCTTGAAACCACAGAATTTATATTAGGGTTCACATGAGTCCCAACATCTTTATTGGCTTGGGTTGTCATGGCTTGAGCCAATGTTAGAAAAGCTGACCTAATTTCCACATCAGTCATAGCCGGATGATTAATTGGAGCTTGATTGACTTGAGGAGCTTGATTACCTTAAGGAACTCCTTGATTCACATTCTCCTCTTCCACTTTTCAAGCATTCACCCTTCGTGTATTCATTTCCTGAAGACATAAGAGAAGGATTAGGTGAGGGACTTTTATAGAGTTAAACTCTATGGCACGACTCAAGAGTAATGAAAGAAGTGAAAATTCCTAACTTCTTACAATCTCTCATTCACACATATGGTGTGCTTCACACTCATGAATAAAACTCTACTAGACGTGGCTTATAAGACATCATCCTAGAATCATTCTAAACCTTTTGCTCTGATTACCAAGTTTGTCATGACCGAAAGGTACCCCCTAGACGTAACAAGGCACACATAGCCCTTAATGGCACCATGTAAGCCACTTAGCATATCATCACATAAGTAAAGAACAATAAAGAATAAAACACATTTCAAGTCTTAAGAAGTTCTCATAAAAGCAAACTGGAAGTCTAAACATTGTCTCATTTAGCCATCAATTACAGTAGTAGTCTCAAATAGGGTCACAACCCTTACAATAGAAAATTGAAAGTTTAATACAGTGAAAGGAAAGGAACAACAAGATATCACTCGTCCTCGGATCCATGAGGACTCACTACAGGCTAGAATAATATATGATCCAAGCTTGTATCAAAGGAAGAACACCCCAATAACCAGAACCTACACTTTGTGGGAAAATTTAGAAGAAATATGGGTTAGTACAAAAATGCACCAAGTATGATAGTCATGCATAAAATCCTTGAGATGCTAAAAAGGGACATCTTAGTTGAAAACAACGCACTTTACAAATTTTAAGATTCATCATGAAGATTAGTGTAAAATCATAATATATAAGCATATTCAACATATTTATCATCATATTTTAATGGAAACATATCATAAAAACCCTTATAGCATCCTTATGCAATGTATGAATAAGATCCCATACTCCTACCCACACTAACGAAAGCTTATTGAGTAACTATAGTACATAAATCATATTCTAGTTCATTTTATCATTGTTGGATTAGCTTTAACTGACATAGACCATGAGAGCATAATTACGGAATCCGGTGTCTACCCCATACCGAAAAGGGGTTGTCCTACTTGCCTAAGGTAGAACCAAACTCTTAGCTTAAGTAGATCCACTAGCTAAAGACGTATATGGGAATATAGTTTATGGGATAATGAGATATCTTCTAGAATCCCGAACTCAACTAAGGTAGAAGTGTTCCATATCATAAGATAACTACTTTGGGAACTCGGACTTAACTAGTGTAAAAGGAACCCATTTGGAAAGCCGGACTCAACTATCGTATAATCTCATATCTCATATTCATATCCACTCGGTGCTAAGCATTAATTCTCATTGATTTCATATTAAGTCTTGACTTAAGTTTAAAATTATGGAAGAATGACTTGACACTCAATCCATATAACTCATACTAAAGCTCTTAGATTCATTAGGTGAGACTAGTATTCCAACCGTAGAATCATTACATGTGACAAACCTTTCACATTATAGTATATGCATACCTAAGTGTGTATATAAGGATAATCATCCAATCAACACAACAATTAGATCATAGTATATTCACTTTACTCTCAAAGCAATCTAAATGCATATACACAAGTCACATACACATAGCTAATTCTCATGCTTTGCCCTTCAAGGACTATAGATCACATTCAACCAACATATCTAGAATTACTACATTAGACATGGATGTTAACGTGATTCAAATAACTAAACTACTACAAGTACAATTTCAATGTATTTATCTTACTACAATTCACCTAAATCACAAGTCAAAAATTAGGGTTATGGGGGTTTCATGGATTCATGGGACATTTTCTCATAAAAACTATAATAATAAACAATTAAATCATAATGAATGATAATTAAATCATTAAAAACGTTTTTTTGAAAGAATCTATGACTTGGAGTGAAAATCCTAGCTTTTAGGGAATTTCCTACTTTGAAATTGAGAGTTTGAGGACTTCATGGATGAAAGTTATCCATGAATCAAAGACTAACATACCTTAGGTTAATAAATCCAACAAATTCATGTGAAAAAGCCTCCTTCTTCAAGCCCTAACTTGAACTTCTTCTTCTTCTTCTTCTTCTTCTTGTTCTTGTGCTTTGGAGTTCTAGAGAGAAGATTTTGGAGAGGGTTTAGTTTTGAATTAGGGATTTTGGAATTATGTTATTAGATGGGTTATTTTAGGTGGGAAAAATACTTATATAGGTGTTTAAAATAGTCCTAAAACGATACCACATAACCATTAATTAAAAAGTAAATCCACAAAAGACCTCTAACCTTAACTGTCAAATGGCAGTTTCAGGTGTGACCTATGATCAAAGGCCCACGGATCGTGTATGGGACCACGGATCATGCTGGAAAACTATTGGTCATGTACTGGGCCTTAATTTTAAGGGGCTAGACCCATGACCCCCACCTACGGGCCGTGGTAGACCTACGGGGCGTAGGTGCCATCATGGGTCACTACTCAGGTCACATTTTTTAGTCTTTTCTTCAAGGACCTATGGTTGGTCCTTGGGGTTTAGGCCTTGACATTCTAACACTAAACCATGAATTTCAAGGTACGAGGAGGTACTTTCAAGGCTCTAACCCTAACGTCAAACTCTAACATAGCCTACTAGTTTTATGTTAGACTCTAGTTTAGGCTACTAGTTTTTGGAATGTTACAGAAGCTTACTAAAATTAGAGTGTCTAATCCATACCCCGATTGATGATCTTGAGTTGGCAGCAGTAGTTTTTTATCTTAAGATATAGTGTCACTATCTCTATGTCATTCATCTAGATGTTCACCGACCAGAAGAGTCTCCCATATGTTTTCAGTCAAAAGAAACTTAATCTTAAACAAAGAAGGTGGTTAGAGTTAATCAAAGATTACGACACGAGTATCCTCTCTCCCCCTGGTAAGCCTAACATTGTTGGTGGTGCCTTGAGCAGGTCCATGGAGAGTACTGCTCATGTCAAGGAAGGAAATAAACAGTTAGCTAAGGAAGTGCACAACATTTCACATTTGGGATTCATTTTGTTAGATTCCAGTGAAGGTAGAGTTGTTGTGATGAATGGAGTTGAATCGTCATTAGTGCCAGAAGTGAAGGAAAAGGAAGACAAAGACCCCATCTTACTGGAACTAAAGGCAAATGTTCATAAGTAGAAAATGATGACTTTTGAACTAGGGGGAGATGGTATGTTGGGAGATATCAAGTTAGATTATGTGTTCCAAAGGTGGATGAGCTCCAGGAGAGGTTCATGACATAAGCTCATATTTTCAGATATTAGATCCATCAGGGCTTTACAAAGATATATTGTGACTAGAGAGAAGTCTATTGATGGAATAGTATAAAGAGGTGTATTGCATATTTAGTTGCTAACTGCCCAAATTGCAAGCAATTCAAGGTTGAACATCAAAGGCCATATGGTGTAGCTCTAAACATTGCTCTTCCGGAGTGGAAGTGTGAGATGATTAATATGGACTTATTTATTGGCTTGCTGCGATCTCACAGGTAGAATGATCTATCTGGGTGATTGTAGATCGAATGACTAAGTCAACCCATTTCTTATCTGTGAAGACTACCAATTTAGCAGAAGATTATGTCGATTTATACATCCGTGAGATAGTCTGACTTCATGGAGTCCCATTGTCTATCATTTCATATAGGTGTGCATAATTCACCACTCAGTTTTGGAAGTCATTTCAGAAAAGTTTGGGTTCGAAGGTAAACCTTAGTACTACTTTTCATACTCAGACAAATGGCCAAGGGAGCACACTATTCGAACCTTAGAGGATATCTTGAGAGTGTGTGCATTGGATTTCAAAGGTAACTAGGAGGACAACTTGCCTCTTATTGAGTTAGCATACAATAAGAACTATTACTTCAGTATTCAAATGGCTCCTTATGAGGCTCTTTATGGGTAGAGGTGTAGATCTCATATTGGCTGGTTTGAGGTTGGTGAAGATGAGTTGATAGGGCCAAACATAGTTAATCAATCCATGGAAAAGGTGAAGATAATTCAAGAAATATTGAGGATAGCACAAAGTCATTAGAAATCCTATACATATATTAGAAGAAGACTTGAAGTTTGAGGTTGATGATTGGGTATGTTTGAAGGTTTCACCTATGAAGGGTGTTATGAGATTTGGTAATAAAGGAAAGCTCGGTCCATGAAACATTGGTCCTTACAGAATATCCAATAGGATTGGTAATATGGCTTATGAGTTGGAGCTACCACAAGAGTTAGCAGTAATACAACTAGTGCTTCATATTTCCATGCTAAAGAAGTGTTTGGGTGATCCTTCCCTTGTTGTGCCTACCAAGAATATTGGTATTAAGGATAACCTACATTAAGAGGAGATTTCCATTCAGATACTTAATCGTTAGGTTCGCAAGTTGATAACCAAAGAGATTGCATCAGTCAAAGTCTTGTGGACAAATCAGTTTGTAGAGGAGGCTACATGGGAGGCTGAGAAAGATATGAAGAAGAGATACCCTTATTTTTTTTCCTCCGATTTAGTTCCAGTCCAAGGTATTAGCTCTTCCTAAATTACTTATTCAATTCAGTCCCTCCTTCAGCGTTTTGAGTTTATAACTGTATCTTACATTAAATAGGGTTGTTAAGCATTTCCTACCTTTTCCATGCTTAGTTCAACTATCATTCGAGGACGAATGTTTTCAAGGGGAGATATTGTCACGACTAAAAAACTGCCAAAAATCGACGGCCAAAAGCAATGGACTGCGTCGATTTTTTTGGTTAAAATCGATGGAAAAGCGATGCAGTCACTTTCGTCACATTTTAGCTCGGTGCTTTTCAAAAAGCGACGGACTGCGTCACTTTTTGACTTTTTTTTTTGAATTTTTTTTTAAAAAAAACAACGGACTCCGTCTCTCCATTTTAATTTTCATTTTTTTATTTCCAAAAGGCGACGTCGTCCGTCGCTTTAGTGGAAATTTTATTTTTGAAAATCCCAGAAAAGCGATGGACAAAAGGACATTGTCCATCGCGTTTCTAGAAGTTATTTTTTTGGAAAATCTAGAAAAGCAAAGGACAAAACCACGCTGTCCGTCGCTTTTTTTGCAATTTTTTTGACAGCAGAAATTGGCAATTTCTGTCGCCCACCTGCAAATTCAATTCAATTCAATTCTACACTATTCAGCTCAATCAATCACACACAATTATAAATAATCTGCATAAAACATAAAACAACAAACTTAAAATAACATTCAAAAGTATCTAAATCACAATTTAAAGACTTATAAAGACTTTCAAAATTCATTTCAAAATTTCATAAATGTCCAGAGATCTAAACTAGGGAGTGGGATTTACATAATCATCCTCATCATCACTTTCGTTGTTGGTGTCCTCAGGAGCCGAAGTAGTAGGTCGACGAGCGAGGTTCATCACTAGTTCTTTGATTTGCTAAATGATCTCGCTCATGCTTCGTTATTCAGCTAATCTTCTCTACTCTGACTCTGCCAGTTCCACTATAAGTTGTGTTATTTAAGCCGACATAGCAGCAATTTGAACACCGTCAAGTGTCTCGGCTTGACGTGATGATTCAATACCTTCTAAGCCTGACTTGAGTTGTCTTACATCATTTTGAGAGCCTAGACCATAGAATCTACCCTTGTGTGTCCCCCCTACCACTTATTCTTTCCAAATCTAGGTGGACAGTTCAGGTGTCATTTCGACCGAACTATCTAGATTCTCAGCGATGTAGTGATAAAACTCATTCTGCATATTAAATATAAAATTTGACATCAATATATATAGGCTTAAATCCATTACGGTACAAATGAACCATAATTGTATTTGATATAAAAAAAAAATTAAGTACTTACATGCACTACAAGGACACCTAACCAATCCATTATTCTTGAAAATGTCAAATGTCATTGTATGTTCAATAAAATCTCTAACACCGTCAATAAACTCAGGTTTCAAACCAGCACTATTTTCATAATGCATATTATACATCCAGAAACGATGATCCATCTACAAAAAAATAGATATTTAATTATATTATATATTAAATTTAATAATAATTTCACTACATTAATTCATTGTTAATATATATTTATAATAAGCTCAATTTCTAAATTCAAGATCATATTATAAAAGTTATTAGTTATATTTAAATTGTAAATCCAAAATTTAGTTATATATTCAAATTCTAATTAAGTTCAATTAGTTGAAGATCTACAAAGTTAAAGCTTAATTAATTAATGAATACTAATTAATTAAGTTCAAATTAAGTTCAAGTTCTAGTTAAGTTCAAAATTAATTTTATGTTAATTCCTAATTAAGTTTTCAAGTTATTATAAATTAATTAAGTTTAATAAAGTTCTAATTAATGTATATTAAGTTCAAATTAATTAAGGTCAATAAGATTTTCAAGTACTACAAAATTCTAGTTAAGTTCAAATGAAATTCAAGTTCTAATAAGAATAAATATACAGTTCTAATAAATTAAAGTCAACAATATTTCAAGCTCATATTCCTAATTAAGTTCAATTTATTGTAAATTCAAGTTATAATTAATTATAAGTTCTAATTAAGTTGTAATTCAAATCCCTAAAGTTCCATATTCAAACTAGCTAGCTAGAGTCCCAAATTCAAACTATTAGTCCTAAAATATCAAATATAATTCAAACTAGTCCTAAATTCCAAATTCAAACTAGTCTTAAAATCACAAATTCAAAGTACTACTAGAATTCAAAAATCAAACTAGTGCTAAAATCCCAAATTCAAACTATTTGTAGTCCTAAAATCTCAAATATAATTCAAACTAGTCCTAAATTTCAAATTCAAACAAGTCTTAAAATCACAAATTCAAACTAGTCCTAAAATCCCCAAATCTAACTAGTGCTAAAATCCTAAATTCAAACTAGCTAGCTATTCCTAATCCCAAATTCAAACTATTAGTCCTAAAATATTAATAATAATTCAAACTCTAGTTAGTCCTAAAATCTAAAAATCAAACTAACTCAAATAATACTCAAATTCAAACAACTCCTTAAATACCCTAATACAAACTAATCTTACAATCCTAAAATCAAACTAATTAACTCAAGAAATATCAAAATTCAAACAAATCCTAAGATACCCTAATTCAAACTAACTCTAACATTAAAATTTTCAATTCACAATCAAGAAACACGAACTAACAATCAAATAATCCCTAATTCAAACTAACAATCAGTAAATACAAAATCAATAAACTAATTACAATTAAATAGCTAACAAAATAAAAAATAATTAATTTTTTTTTAAGATAAATAAAACTCTAACCTTAAAGGAGAAGGAAAGAATGAAGAGAGAGGGGAAGGAGACAGCGGCAGCTCCGGCAGGTGATATGGCAGCGGCAGCTCCTCACGTCTCTGATTAGCGGCAGCAACTGATGGCGGCAACAGAGTGGAGAGAAGGAAAGGATTTGAGAAATGAGAAATGGGGGAGAATGGGGGAAAATTGTGTCTGTATGTATCAGATATTTATTGAAAAGCGACGAACAATGTCTCTAAGTCCGTCGCTTTTCATTACATAGTTGACCAAACAATTTGACCAAAAAGTGACCGACATAGAGACGTTGTCTGTCGCTTATTTAAAATATTTGACCAAATAATTTGACCAAGAAGCGACGGACATAAAGATGTTGTCCGTCACTTTCATAAAAAATAATTAGTAAAATAAAAAAATTCAAAAGTGACGGACGGTGTGGCTATTGTTAAATTTATATATAATTATTTTTAATTAAAAGTGACGGACAGCGTCTATATTTATATTAAATAAATAAATATTAATTTTATATAAATTTGGCGCAAAAATCCGCGGAAAAAAGTGACGGACTAAGAAATGTTGTCCGTTGCTTTTTGTAAAATAATTTTAAAAATAATTATTTTTAATAAAAAGTGATGGACAATGTGGCAAATGGCGTCGCTTTTTGAAGCAACACCGTCCGTCATTTTTTAGCAATTTATTAGTAGTGTGTAACTCCCCACAAATTTCCAAGCTAAGTCCCAAACTATTCTTCTTTTGCGTGTAAGGTTATATTGGGTGATTCTTAAATTGTCCTTAGGTGTTAAGGTCAATTCTTTAGTGTGATAATGGATTTGAATAAGAATTAAGGTCTCTAGAATCCCCTAGAACAAAGTTGAGTTGAAAGCTTCCATACCGATTAAGTTTTGATATAAGATTCTACTTAGGTCAACTTCAAACAATCATATCTCTTAGCAGAAAATGAGTTAGGTGACCTATAACTTATCAGATTGAATGTCTATTACTCTTCTTTCCAACTCCATCAAGTTTGCCTCATTTCAAGTTCGAAGTAAAAAGTTATGACCATTTTACCATAGGTTGTCACATAAGAGTTTTTGTCAATGAATTACGAAATCATTCTACGACCATAGATTTAACTATGACCCATACTATTAGGTCATAAGAAAAGTTTATAGAGTCAGTTTTTGTGGTCCATATCATATAGATCCATACATATAATGTCATCAAAGCTTAAGCACAAACACTACGCCTGCCAACTTTAAATCTCGATTAAGGTAGTTTCTCTCATGGATCTTCAGTTATCTAAAGGCATAGGCAATCACCTTACCATTCTGCATCAGAAAACCACCTAATCTAACTCCAGAAGCATCACAATAGACAATGAAGTCTACACCCTCCTTGGGTAAGGTTAAAATAGGAGTTGAAGTCAGCAAGGTCTTAAGCTTCTGAAAGATCTTCTCACACTCATAATTCAATTTATGGACCGTAGAATGGTTTCGTAGTTCATAGACTCTCTAAACTCTAATGTAACAGTCTCTGGTAAAATAATCATAACTGTTTACTTCAAACTCAAAATGAGGCAAACTTAGTGGTCTTGGAAAGAGGATGTCACACCCCGAGCCTACACCTTAAGAGGGATTGGCACTCGAGAACCATTGTTGTCCCCAAGTTAACCCTTGGCCTAACTTAACTCTTAGCAGAAGACTTAAATAATAAGAAACAATATCAAAAGATAACTTATGCAATAACCTAGGACATCTTAAAAGAAACATTTAACTATCTAAAATGGCAACTCAATGTCTTAAAATAAACAACTGAAAATAGAAAGACTAATGAACTATAACTATACGTCTATAAATCCTTTAAAACTATAAGGGATGTCGGGACAAGACCCCCGATCATCCTAACAACTGAAATACTAAAAACAGTATAGAAAAGGGAATCATCTGGAAAGCAAGAAGGCTCTCCCACTGACTTTGAGTGCTCAACTGGATCAACAAGGCATTGGATGTTGATCCTGGTTACCTATATCTACATAATGAAATGATGCAAGCCAAATGGCATCAGTACATTGAATGTACAAGCATGCAAGGGGAAAACTACACACGACATAAGCTTGAACTGAATTTCAAAAGAACACTTGCCTTAGCTTTACTCAACTCATGGATACTCAACTCAAATGCTGAATTAAACGACAGTTAAGGTGTATTTTATATAAAGCATTTAAAACAGCAAGAAACAGCTCAATATACATATATAATAAAGTAATATAACTTTGTGGAAGTTTCTTTAACCGACAACCATCACTATGAGCTATGTGATGATACAACGTCTCGCCCACGCTGCCAGAACTGTCTTATAAATTGCCGGGATATAGAACGCCTTAACTAAGTGAATCCACTAGTCTATGCTAAAAAGCATTAAGGAGTCATCTAAAAGTATGACCCTTTCTACCCACGATGGCTACATCATTTATAGAGACTTGAGTTATTATGAACTCGTCCCCATATGGATGCTTAATACTACTCCCAAAATATACTCAGCTCATATGTTTAAAAACACAACTCGTCCCCATATCGGTGCTCAATACTACTCCCAAAATATACTTAGCTCATATTTTTAAAAACATAACTCTTTCTCTGTGATTTGACGTGATTACTCAAAAATCTTGTCTCTTTAAAGAGATGAAAATCAAAACTACTCATGAAAAATCGTATGGAAATCAGTGTTTCCTCTCATCTTAAATGTGAAAAAATTATTTGCTCTTTGGGAGTACTTACTCCCCATACTTCATTTTTAAAGAAATGAACTCATCTCTTCTCTTTCTCAACTCAATGCTTAAGCCTTTAAAACAAGTTTAAAATGATTGTACAAAACTGTGAAAAGATTCAAAGAACTCTCTTAACTTAGGTCTTAGCTCTACCTTGAATTTGATTTATGGATTCAAGGGTCATGATCTCATGTTATAGATTATCTCTCGATGTTTAAACGTACCTTCGAGTTTAGAAATCAACTAGGAAACCTAGGTACCGATTCAAGAAAAATCAAACGGAAAGAAGTGGGAAAGGGTAGAGGACCTGGTGACCCTAGCGCTCTGACTGGCACGGTGCCCCAAAGCTCATCCTATAGAATCTGATGTGGGGCTCTCCGAGTAGCGCAGTGCCCCACCCCTTTTCCCTAGAAAATTGACGATTTTTCTTGTTCGTTTTTTGGCCCTAATTCATCTAGATTCAGTTAGTTTCTTCCCCAAACACTTAGATTCTAATACCAAACCAAAGTATACAAGAATTCACTCAAAAACAACCTTAAATCTCATCAAATCACCCCAAGAACTCCTCCAAAACTCAACAAATCAAAATTCAAACGAAACTTCAACAAAATTCATCAAGAACTCATAAACTTTTCTTTCAAGAACACAAATACGCAGAATTAAATCATGGTTGGTGCGTGGGTGAACGAACCCAACACTATGTGATCTCACATACCTCGTAGGGAACAACCCTTAGCGAAATCCACAAGCTTAACTTCAAGAACGTGGCAAATCCTTGCTTATTCTCCTCTTTTCTCCTCTTCTTTTTTTTTTTCTCTCAAAACCCTAACTTAATTTTGTAAAGAGTAAACTGAACCAAATCAGTTTATACCCTAATTAATTCACTAAAAACGAAATATCCCAAGTGGGTATGGAAAAGACCATAATACCCTTCAAAAATCCAATTTTGACTTTCCTTATCTAGACATCCCGATACGAAAAATGAGCAAATTCAGTGGCGTAGGAAAGATAATTCAAAGATATTTCCTATGATATCTTGTAGCCCCCATAACTCATCATGTGCTATGAGTAATGGTCATTTGAAGTTGACCCAAAACTCATACTTAGCTTAACTTGTCAAACTTTCCAAATTTGATTATTTCCAAAAATGGTTTCTTTCAAATTCTAATTCTTTCTAGTTCTTTAAAATAGTGAGGTAATACAGAGGACTCATATATTTTCCATGTTATAGGTAATGGGTCACCTAATTCTTTTTATGGTGAGAGATATGATCATTTAAACTTGACCTAAGTAGAATATTATATCAAAACTTAATCGGTAAGGAATCTTTCAACTCAACTTTGTACTAGGAGGTTCTACTGATCTTAATTCATATGAAAATCCATTCTCACACTAAATAATTGACCTTAAAACCTAAGCATAGTTTAATAATCACATGATACAACCTTACACACAAATGAAGAATAGTTCAGGCCTTAGCTTCGAAATTTACAGGATGTTACATTTTAACTAAGTGTTTCCCGCTTGTTAAGCCCAAATGGATGGATCGTATTTTAAAATAAGGAAAAATGATTTTATATGGAATATACAACATTTTCATGGTTTTTATGACTTAAAATTGTAAAATACTTTGTTTATGAGTTTTCATACATTTTAGGTTATTTTTACGGTAATAAGTTCGAGGTATCATTCCAGACAACCCTTTAACTCAGATCCTAGCTACATTATTCTACTTGGTATGTTGTTGATAAGTCCTATGTTATTTTGGGGCTCTTTGTGTTTCATCTAGGTTATATTCCACCGCATTACACTTGTTGATAAGTCTGACTTATAGTTTGCATTTTGATTAGTTAGTTCTCATGTATATATAGTGTTGTTGTGCTTAGTTGTTCCAGTACTGGTGAAACCACGTCCATAGATTTGGTTCTTGTGTTACTTTGTCGTTCTTGGTCACTTTCAGGCCTCTTTTGTATATTGTGTATCATATTATTTTTTCTATACTATGGTTCTATTTTGTATCTCTATTCATGTTTTCGCTTTTTCTTTATCGTTATATTTTTATCTTTCGTAATTTTTTGTTTTTTCGCTTGCCTACTGAGGGGTTATGGCAAGCTTCATCATGGTCTGAATTCGGGTCATGACATAGACGTTGCTTAGTTTCTTTGTATATGATATGAGATGTATGATCTTAAATAAAAGGTACATGGGATTATCTTTGACTTCTCCTTTGTAGCTAATGTCACTCACTCTAAAATAGAAAATATATTTATTGTACAGTAACTATAAATTAAATGTGGATGTGTCGGGTAGGTAGATACCCCTTTACATTTTTCTATATAATTTGCGAATCTGGTTCACATTTCTTCATCCAAACCTTTGATTTATAATGTCCTACCCACTAAAATGTTTTTTTTTCCTCTTCTACTTCCTCCATAAGTCAACCCCCTATTTGGATCCTTTTTTCCCTCTCCGCTTTAGCAGAAAACATCTTTAGTTTCTCTTATAAGCTCATTTTTATTTTTTTACATTTAACGAGATATCATTATATATAGATCTAAAATGAGGGATGGTGATTGGGATATTGATGCGGTCATAACAAGTTGTAATATTAATAGACCTGACAATGTTGTAGGCCTAAGTTAGACTTGGAGACTTCTTCTTTTGATGAATTTTTAGCTCCTGACATGACTAATTTTAATGACTTATCTGAAATTTTCTCTTTAGATTATTCAACTGCACACCAAGAAAAATCAGATGATTAGGTGATAATCATGAACCAAAATTGTAACCAGCAGTTGTACTCACATCCCATTCAACCAACTCAATTTATCCAACAAAGCTCTTTTCCTCCATCACCAACAACAGTAGCGTGTGTGCCACCAACAACTACAACACCAAAGGAATGAGTTGATCTACAAGAACAACTCGATAAGGGGCTAATATTTATCCTAATTTTACTTTTTCCATGAAGACTCCTATGATGCAAACTAGAACAAGGTAACCACTCATTTCATTACATTTTATGAGTGTATGTTTAAAGTTTTGGCTTTATTACTTTTGATTTGAAATCAGAAAAAATCAATCAATAAGGATTTTTCCAAGAGGAACTCACAAATGATATATGGACATGGCGCAAGTACGGTCAGAAGCATATCAAAGATTCACCATTTCCGAGGTTTGCTCTCTTCACCATTTTTTTCATCTCATAGAATGTTATGTTCCCTTCTGTTCTCAATTTTCATAACAATAAGTAGTAAAAATATTAATGGTATATAAACATGTAACATTTGACTAAACCTGATTATTATTATTATTATGTGTATATGACATAACAGGAATTACTATAAGTGTAGTCCATCAAAACTCTGCGAAGCAAAAGAAAAAAAAAACTGAGAAAATCCCAAAGGATGAGAACATTTTCTTGGTGTCCTATTCCGGTGAATACAACCAAGATCCACCCACGAACCGTAGAATTGGTAGTTGCAATAGTAGTTACAAATTCAAGCTTTCAAAAAGCATAAATATTTTTCCCAGAACATCAACCTTAAATGCATCATCCTCCTCGTCCGAGCGTGTTAAGCGTTCAAGAGCTATTGCTTCTCCAATTATCGCAACTATGCCTCCGCTTAAAATCGGGAGAAAAAATAAAATGATTTTTGTGGCCGCAGAGAACAAATGTGATGGTAAAGAAGAGGCGGACATGAATGAAGATATTCTCATGAGATTTGAATAACTCCAAAGAGTTACTACTTCCACCTATTAGTGTGAAAATGACGAGGATTGATCTTTCTCCCCTCTCCACCAACTCTATATGTTGGCATATGTGGTCTTCTAGTCATTTCTCTATTGTAGTTTTTAGTGTGGGCAGACAAAAATTATTGATTTGTAGTTTTCTATGCTTAACAATTTACATCATAGAAAAATGGACTTTTTTCAATTTTGTTATTTTCTATTGTTCTTCAATTCATGAATCTAGTTCTTGTTGTAAATTGTTGTTCCGTTTTCTCAAATAGTTTTCTCTTTAAGAAATCCCATTTGACTTAATCTTTACATTAAATTATATAAAATAGTAAATTATCGTTGTTCAAGTTAAGAAGTTTTACACTCACGCACACACACTAAAAATTATTGTGTAGTCTTTTACAAACTTATTTTTAGTTTTATGAGATTTTTATAAGAGATCTTATATTTTTTCTATAAATGAAGACCTCTTGTAAAATGAACATAAACTAATTTTGTGTGTGTGTGTGTGTGTGTGTATATATATATATAATTATTTTTGACTTGTATAATTATAGTCTGTAAACCTAATTGATGTTTCTCCTTTAGAACTAGTATACATTAAATGTTGCTCGGGAGTAAACACTTTTGGCTTACTTAATTTATCTAAGTTCCATTTTAATCCTGCATATTCTTCTGGATTTATTTTTATTGGTTTTATTAATTTTATTCCTTTATTACCCATTATTTCTACTACATCATTTATTTGGAGTTTAAATTTTGTGTTACTACTTAAAGTCATTTTCCCTATAAATCCTACACACATTAATAAATTATTTCCATTATTTATTTCTTCATATCCTTTAGTCTGGATTCCTATTTTAATATGTTTTCCAAATTCTTTTAAATTAATTAAAAAGTCTGGGCTAATATAAAATATTCCTCCATTATTTGTCATGTCTACTTCAGTTAATCCTATTATAGATTTCTTTAAATCTGACCATCTATCTTCGTATAATACTGTTAGTACTTTAGATCCTAAATTTTTCCTAGTTAGTCCTTTTATTCCTATAACTATTAGTCCCATATGCATTAGCATTAATTTGGGATTTTTAACTGTCTTTATGAAACTTGGGTTTACTAAGTTTAGCCTGGCAAAGTCTTTTCCTATAGCAGATATTTGTTCTTCTCTATAGTGTCGGTATAGTTGATTATTTTTTGAGAAGTATTTTGTATTATATAATATTTTAGGATTTAATAATTTAAGTTGATTTTGTTGGAAGATTTGTATATCTTTGTCTATATCTATGATTTCGTTTAATTCTTGATTTTCTTCTATAGTGGAAGGTCTCTTAGATAATATTCTTGAAATTAAGTTATTTCCTATTCTATTTTCTGAGAAACTTGGTCTACTTTCTTGGGTTGTTCGTTTATTTGAAAAAAAGTCCATTTTTGAGGTTTTTCAATTAACTTTTGTTTTTCTTGTTTAGGTGATATTTCTACTTTCTTAAGTTGAGTAATTAATTCATCTATTTCAGTATTTTTATGAATTTGTTCCAGTTGTTTTTCTTTTAATATTTTATCTAATTTTATATTTAATTCTATTAGTAATGATGTTACTGTATTATTTTGTTTTAAAATTACTTTGTCTGTTTGGCTTGAAGGAATATGATTGGAATATCCTATTGGTTCTTGATGGAAGTTGGTTGTGTATTCTAATGCTTTTTTATAATTTCTGTCCTCTTCACTCATGAGAGTGAGATCCTTTCAAGTCTTGTAATTATTTCTTTTAGACTACTAATTTCAGTGTTTATTTTTTCTACTTGTTCTGTGATTTTTGTTACTACTTGAGTATTTTTAATTTCTAATTCTTTAGGTTTCTCTATTATAGTTTTTACCAGTTTTTCTATTTCTATTTTAGTAGGTATTTTTTCGAAGTTAAATTTTGTATTTAGATATTGAATTTTTCTATTTATTTTTAGTTCTTGTGCTTTTAAGAAGTCTAAATTCTTTTCTAATTTATCTAGTATTTTAAATTGTTTATTTTGTACTACCTCTATTTCTTCTAAAATTTTTATTATAATTTTGTCTTGTTGTTTGATTTTTTTCACTAAGATTGATTATTAAGTCTATTAAAGTATTATATTGCTTATCTTTAGAGTGTAATATATGTTCTCCTTTAGGAAAATTACACTTTAAAATATTATTTTTACGTAATGATCTATATTTTTTATCCGGGTGTATTTTTAAATCATAGTATTCTAGATGAGTTAACGAATCTATTTTTCTATCCTAATGTTCTTTTAATTTGACTAATTCTTTTATAATGTTTTATTCTATTAGTAGTATATTTTATATTTAATTTAATTTTATTAATTTCTTTAACTACGTTAGCTTTATGTTCTATCAACAAGTCTATAGTATAAGTTTTAGATATTTCTTTGTTAGCTAATTCTTCTTTTGACCAAATGAAAAATTTGCTTATATGTTCTTTTTCTAATTCTTCGTCTACCCAACTTAGAAATTCTATTAATCTTTTTAGAGTCTGTCTAAGCTTGCTTCTATATTTTATTTTGTCGTAGAGCCAATTATATCTTTGTTTAATTCTTTTAATATATTCTAGAGGCATGTATTTTATCCAAAATGTATATAGTCAAGTGTCTTTTTATATCTTTTTATGTGTAATTTAGAGGTATCTATTGGTCTTATAGTGTAATCTAATCTTTTATTAAGATATTTTATATTATGTTCAGATTCTTCCATGTTTAATTGTTTTTCTATTACTAATTGTTGTTTAAGATCTTTTTCTATAGTACCTAGTACGTCTTTATGAATTATTTCGTCTTGAAGCCACTGTGAAATTTTTTTATATTTTTTAATTAAAGCTTGCATTTACTATCCTAATAAAATTGCTTCCTTCTTAAAAATTTTATATATCCAATCTATTCTATTATTACACCAATTTATGTCACTATAGTAACCTAGTATTTCCCACCTTATATTATTAATAAATTCTGGATCTAATATTTTATCTAAATCTTCCGTAGTTTTAATATTATATTTATTTTTTAACTGTCTTCTTCTAACTACAGCTACTCTTTTAAGATTATATTCTCTATATAAATTCCAATATATAAATCTTATATTCCTAAATGAAGGATGTCTTTTCATGTATTTATATGTACTAATATTATGCACTTATATGATCCCAAAAACTTCTCGCTCTGATACCAAATATTAGACACTTAGATAGTAAAGGGGTATAATATAAAAACAGTAAATACAGTAAAAGAAAATAGTAAATACAGTAAATACAAAAAATACAGTAAAACAGTGGTATAAAAAATATAATTACTACTACTAAATTATACTACTCAATTAATCAAGCGATTGTGGGTTCGTGTCCCACTGGACGTGCCAAATATTAGACACTTAGATAATAAAGGGGTATAGTATAAAAACAGTAAATACAATAAAAGAAAACAGTAAATACAGAAATACATAAAATAGTGGTATAAAAAATATAAATACTACTACTAAATTATACTACTCAATTAGTATGACTTTGACTAATATATAAATATAGTAATATATGACTATCACTTTGACTAATATATAAATATAGTAATATAAGACTACCACTTTGGCTAATATATATTAATGTAGTAATATAATTTTTAAATATATTAATATAGTAATATAATAATATTTGTCTACTTATATTTTATTATTACTTTTGACCAATATATTAAAAAATTATATAATAAACTAATAACAACAACAAAATAATATTATACTACTACCAAATATATATAAGTATATGAAATATATGATAATAGAGTATATGAATAACGGGTTGTTTCAAATATATTGTAAATCCTACTCAGTACTCCCTCTCTCATTTTATTTTAATCATGCTAATTTATGACTTAATTCCCTATTTTTCCCATGTTTTATTATTTTTTAATATTTTATTTTTGTTTTTATTTTTTATATTGCCCCGTTCATCTCTTCTTCTTAACCTATATTCTTAACAACTTCATCTTTAACCACACCCCGGATGTAAAAACTGGCAACAAATTCGTCCTTTTATCAAGCGGACTATAAAAGCCAAGAATCCTAGGAATTTATAGGTTAATCCATAGTCGTTATTAAGAAGTTAAGAAGTTAACTATATACTAAGAGTAATATTTTAACACATATACAACAATTTACATCAGACTAACAACTTCATAAAAAGATAAAATATTTTTTTGGGGGGGAATTTAGAGATAATTAGATGATGATGAAACAGAAAGTACCATAGAAACAGAACAAGAAGAATTTATGAATATAGAATTAATACAAGAAGGATATGAGGTAGAAAGAGCCATACAAGAAGTAAAAAGACTATATCAAGAGAATAATATGACAATTTTTAAGTGTAGAGGATGTAAAAAGGGTAAAATGGATATAATGGAAGCAATAGAACATTTTATATTATGTCAAGAAAGAGATGATAATTTAGCATATAGAATGGATGAACTAGAAGACATAAACGAAGATAAAATTGACACATTATCCATAACTAGTTATACGGAAGTAATTGAAGAAGCAACTAGTTCACACAGTGCTAGTCCTTTCCAAAGAACTAGTGCAGCCCCAAATATTAACTATAGTACAGGTAATCTGCCTAAGAAACCGTGGATAAGACCTGATCAAGAAATAAAAGATAATATTAGACCAGCAGGAAAAAGAATGCCTATAGAATAACCTATTAGGCTACAAGAAGGAGGAAATAAAGGAAAAATATTAAATATAGTTGCACATGATCCATAAATGTGGAATACAGTAATAGATTTATGGAAAGGTATAGTAGTAGCAGACTTTATAAAAAATTATCAGGAAACTGATGCAGAGACTATATATAGATACTTAGAAACTTTTTTAGGAGAATCTTGTAAAGCAGTATGGGAATCATACAAACAGACTTTGCCTCAAGAATTCCTAGCACTAATTGAATTAGGACCAAACCCATATAATTTTACCAATAAAATACATGTCTTATTAATAGGAGAAGACCCCAATAGTGGCTTAGTAGCATTACAAATAAATGTTGTAATTAAATTAGAACAATTAAGTATATCTAATTGGATGCACATAAAGAATTTTCTTAAAGATTATTTTTACTATTGTACCATTAGTGGAAATACATTTAATGAAGAATTAGGTAAAAAATTATTTAATAAATTATCAGGAGCTTTAGGAAGAGAAATAGAAGAAAGATGGTATAAAAGAGAAGGAGTAGTGCAAAACCCCACACTCTTATGGCCTATAGGACAAAAAATAAATCACATAATGGAAATACTAACAGAAAAATGTACTAATATACAAATACAAAAGCAATTAAAACAAAATAATGAAATGAACTTTTGTAAAACAATGATATACACTACCCAAAGTTATGACAAAGAACCTAGTAGAACAAGAAAATATAAAAGAAGGACCGGATATAACCAAAGACCCTATAGACATAAAAAATATTTCTTAAGAAAATCTTCAGCTAGAAAACCATATTTAAATAGAGATAGACATGTTAGAAAATATAGAAATGATAGAAGTTACAAAAATAAATTAGAATGTTATACTTGCGGAAGTATAGAACACTTAGCAAATACATGCCCCAAAAGAAATAATATGAAAACTAGAAATTCTCAGTTAATAGAAGACTTTCAAGAAACCCTATTAAATGTAGATAAATATATGTCAGACACGGAAAATATATATTCTGTAGTTAGTATGGATATAATAGAAGAAGGAAATCAATCAGACTCATCTGATTCAGAAAGTAATGATTTAATTAATGAAATAGGAATAGAAAGAAATGAAGATTTCCTAGACAATATATCACTAAATACTATGATGAATATTGCACAAGAATGTAGTCATAAATTTGAAAGACTAAAAGGAATAGATATTAACCAATGTAATATATGTAAATGGTATCCTAGTAAAATAAATAGGGCCAAATGTAAAATTTGTTACATGAAAGCTTGTATTAGTTGTATAGAAAATAAATTAAAACAAAAAGTAAATAAAAATGAAGAACAACTCTATATAAAAGACCAAGCTACTAATCTAAGACTAATAACTCCAGAAACAAGAATAAATGACTTAGAACAAAGAATAACTAGATTAGAAAAGGGAAAAGAAAAAATAAACGAGGATAATACACAATCACAAGGTACAATACATTTAGATCAAATAGAAAGTGAATTAATGAATGAAGAAGAAAATACTAGTTTTATATGTAATGAAGATAAAAAGTTTGGAACAATAAAAATATTAGTAAGAATAAAAATAAAAGAAGTAGAAATAGAAACATTAGCATTAATAGACACAGGTTGTACTTGTTGCATCCTAAATAAAAAGATTCTGCCACATAATTTATTATCAATTCTAAAAAATTTTAAAGAACCTATACAAGCAATACAAATGGATGGAACTTATAATCTATACGATCAATTTATAGAAAAAGAGCAAATAAATTTTATATATACATGTAGTGAATTCTATAAGCCTACATATAATATGCATAAGATATTAGTAAGAGATCTTAATATTAAAACTAACTTAGTCTTAGGTTTGCATTTCCTTATACAAAATAACGGAAGTTGTTTAATTTCTAGAGATAGAATAATGATGTTTAGGAATACAACATACACCCCTGTACAAACTAGAAAAATTTCAACTGAGGAATTAAATAAAGACAATAAAATAAATACAAAAAATACAACTCCATGTTGTGACGACTGTAACAATAAAGGCAGTTGTTGTTCAGACAACCTATATGAAGAAAAACAAGAAGAAAATTATTCAGATAGTATATACCTAGAAGACATAGAAAAAGATTATACTTTAATAAATATAGAAATAAAATTTTACAATTTTAGAAAAGGAATAAATACTATAGGAAAAAAATCCTAAAGACTTAGAAAATATAGTAGCAATATTAGACGAAATGAAAATACTAGAAGAAAAACCATTAATACATTGGGGAAGTAATAAAATTATGTATAAATTAGATATAATAAATCCAGAATATACTATAAAAATTGCAACAATAGAAGCCAATAAAGAAGATACGGAAGAATTTGCTAAACAAATTAAAAAGTTACTAAATTTAGAAGTAATAAGAAGATCTAAATCTAGACATAGATCAGCAGCTTTTATGGTTAGAAACCATAGCGAACAAATACGAGGAAAAGCTTGCATGGTAATAAAATATAAAAGGTTAAATAATAATACTAGAACAGATGCATATAAATTACCAGATAAAAATGAGTTGATTAATAGAATACAAGGTAAAAAGATTTTTAGTAAATTTGATTGTAAGTTAGGATACTGGCAGGTTAAAATGCACCCTGAAAGCATAGAATGGACAACTTTTACTTGTCTCGAAGGTCATTTTGAATGGCTTGCTATGCCTTTCTATTTAAAGAGAGCTCCGCCTATATTCCAAAGAAAAATGGATGATACGTTCGGAGATTATAAAAATTTTATACTAGTATACGTAGATGATATTTTAGTATTTAGTAAAAATATACAAGAACATTTAGGACACTTACAGACAGTATTTAGATTATTTGTAAAATACGGAATAATAATTAGTAAGAAGAAAATGGAATTATGCAAAACACATATAAATTTCTTAGGAGTAACTTTAGGAGAAGGAAAGGTAAAATTACAACCACATATAGCTAAAAAAGTATTAGAGATGCCAGATAAGTTAGACAATACAAAAGAATTACAAAAATTCCTAGGTTTAGTAAATTACGCAAGAAACTTCATTCAAGATTTAGGAAAAATAGCAGGACCATTGTATGCTAAGACAGGTAATAAGGGCCAAAAATACTTTAACATAGAAGACATAAAATTAGTCCAACAAATAAAAGAAAAAATTAAAAATATACCAAACTTACAAATACCTTTAGAATTAGATTACCTAATAGTCCAAACAGACGGAAGTAAATTAGGATGGGGTGCCATCTTAAAATCTAGACCTAATAAATATAGTTCAAAAAATGAAGAAAAAATATGTGCCTACCAAAGTGGACAATACAAACAAAAAGGTAATATGAGTAGTATAGATGCCGAAGTATTAGCGGTAATATATGGATTAAATAGTTTTAAACTATACATCTTAAATAAACAGGAAATATTAGTTAGAACAGACTGTGAAGCAATAGTAAAATTTCACGAAAAAATAAATAGTAAAGCTAGTAGTAAAAGAAAATGGTTAAATTTTATAGATATAATATTTATATATAATAATATTATTTTTGAATACATTAAAGGAAAAAATAATGATTTAGCAGATAAACTAAATAGACAACAATTAAAAACTAACTAATTTTTATTTCAGTATGAGACCAAACATGAGACCAACTGGCCAACAGCCAGCAGACAAAGGTAAGGGCATAGCCCAGCCAAATACTTATGTTCAAACATTATTAGGAAGACAAAATATCAGACCATTAAGTACAACAGACAACTTAATGGAGAGAATTTATTTTGGTAAGTATAATTTAATTTCTTATCCTAAGTGTAATTTATCTTTTAGAGTAAATTCAGACTGTAATTTAGACAAGTCTCAGCAATGTTTAATGGATAATCTATGAATAGCATATAATAAACAAGACACCAAATACTTTATTGTTGCATCTAATGCTTTGTGTCAATACTTTTCAAATAAAAATAGAGATAATAATTTTAATATTATGTAGTTATGCATGGTAAGACTAAAGGTGTTTTTCAAACTTGGATAGAAGTAGTAGATTCCATAAATGGGGTTAAAAATCCACTTTTTAAAGGTTTTAATAATTTCACCGAAGCCTTAGACTATGCAAGAGGAATACTTGGGCCTAATTATTACATCTCACCAGCTCTCAGACAAAGCCCAAACCAAATACCCCAATACAATATCCAAAAAGACTCAGACAAAATAATATTTTGCGACCATTGTTCTTCCATGACTGAGGGTTTCAAAACACTCAAAACAAAAAACGAAATCCTTATTCAAGAAAATATGAGACTTATGAAACAGCTTGAGACATTTCAGAATAAATATGTTCCAAGAACAGACAGTACTCAGACGCAAGAATTGAGCTCTCCATCTCCTTTAAAAATGGATAAGACGAGTCTGCATTCCCTTCTGAATGCTAAGAACTCTACTGTATCGGAGAATGATACAACTAGTTCAGTTCAAACGGTAGCCGGTAAAAACTTATCAAATCCGTTAAAGGCTGTCACTTTGCCAAAAAGTAAAGAAGAGGGGTCGACTTCCTCACGAAGGAGACTACCTAGATATTTTCAAAAAGACTCTCTAAGAAAAAATGATGCCTTAAAAAGGCAAAAAAATGAAAAATTAGAAAATTAATCAAGCAAACTTTAGAAAAAAATTTCCAAGACAAAAGCTAAGACAAACATATTATTAAAGACATTCCTAGTCCAAGTAATGGTTCAGAAGACAGTATTCACAGTGCTTCATTATCAGACGAGGAACATATAAATGATATTCAAGACTCACAAGAACATTATAAAGATGATGACTCAGGCATGAGTTTTGATACTATTGCATTACACAATCTAGACACTTAACCAATTTTATTTCTTAAAACACTTAATTATTTTATATTATTCCATATCATACACTACGGATACAAGTGAAGCAAAGATAAGTTACTACAAGAATAAGAAGGAAAAAAGAAAAATACAAAGACAGGCAAATGGCAAAGAAGACAAGGATATACAAAGTCAACAATGGCAATTCAAAAAAGACAACAAGTTATGGGCATGAAAGTTGATTGAAAAAAGTAAAAGAATGGCATGATAAGAAATGTGTTATGAAAATCTTTCAAAGAAGTAGGTGGAGATGTATAATTATTAAGATAGGATTGTTAGGTGGGAATACCCACTACATGTCCTGTAATATTAATTAGTATGTAGGAAAGTTACGTGGGAATACTCACTAACTGTCCTGTAAAAATCAGCGTGTATCAGCATGTTGTCACTTTATCACTATCCTCCAAAAAAGGGAAAAACTGTTGGCATAGCACGTGTCAGTAGAATAATTGAGTCTGTAATATAAGTCAAAAGATGAAATTAATAATGCATATGATGATGGGGCCCAATGAGTACCCGACTTGCATTATTCAAGGAATCTTATCAAGTTGTCGGCCACTAAAAAAGGCCACGTAGTGTGTCTAGAAGGGTCCTTTAGGTTCTTCTCAGTCCTATATAAAGTCAGTATTAGAATTGGAAAAGAGGTAGAACGAAATAGAGTGGAAAAAGTCGGAAGAAAGTTAGAAAGAAGTTAGTTGTCATACTCCACCCATACTTCCTCCATTCTCCTTCCATACTCTCCTATGTACCAAAAAGCCTCCCTTATATATTAAAGTATTGAGAAATAAATAAAAGTGTGTTTGTGTAGTTAAGTTTTTACGTTTTCAAGAAACCTCCTCGGGGTTCCTGAAAGGGAAACCTCTCTCAGTTTATCATGTAAGTTTTACGATCTTTACTTCTCTAAATGACCTCCAAAAAAAAATATTTTATCTTTTTATGAAGTTGTTAGTTTGATGTAAATTGTTGTATATGTGTTAAAATATTACTCTTAGTATATGATTAGCTTCTTAACTTCTTAATAACGACTATGGATTAACCTGTAAATTCCTAGAATTCTTGGCTTTTATAGTCCACTTGATGAAAGGACGAATTTGTTGCCAGTTTTTACATCCGAGGTGTAGTTAAAGATGAAGTTGTTAAGAATATAGGTTAAGAAGAAGAGATGAACGGGGTAATATAAAAAATAAAACAAAAATTAAAAATTAAAAAATAATAAAACATGGAAAAAATAGGGAATTAAGTCATAAATTAGCATGATTAAACTAAAATGAGAGAGGGAGTACTGAGTATGAGTTACAATATATTTGAAAGAACTCGTTATTCATATACTCTATTATCATATATTTCAGATACTTATATATATTTGTAGTAGTATAATATTATTTTGTTGTTGTTATTAGTTTATTATATAATTTTTTAATATATTGGTCAAAAGTAATAATAATATATAAGTAGACAAATATTATTATATTACTATATTAAGATCATGTGCAGCTATATTTAATATTTTTAGTTTATTTCCTCCCTCTTGTAGCCTAATAGGTTCTTCTATAGGCATTCTATTTCCTACTGGTCTAATATTATCTTTTATTTCTTGATCAGGTCTTATCCACGATTTCCTAGGCAGATTACCTGTACTATAGTTAATATTCGGGGCTGCACTAGTTCTTTGGAAAGGACTAGCACTGTGTGAACTAGTTGCTTCTTCCATTAGTTCCGTATAACTAGTTATGGATAATGTGTCTATTTTATCTTCGTTTATGTCTTCTAGTTCATCCATTTTATATGCTAAAATGTTCTATTGTTTCCATTATATCAATTTTACCCTTTTTACATCCTCTACACTTAAAAATTGTCATATTATTCTCTTGATATAGTTTTTTTGTTTCTTCTATGGCTCTTTCTACCTCATATCCTTCATGTATTAATTCTATATTCATAAATTCTTCTTGTTCTGTTTCTATGGTACTTTCTGTTTCATTATCATTTAATTCTTTTTGACTTGTATAATTATAGTGGGTAAACCTAATTGATGTTTCTCCATTAGAACTAGTATACATTAAATGTTTCTCGGGAGAAAATACCTTTTGCTCACTTAATTTATCTAAGTTTCATTCTAATCCTGCAAATTCTTCTGGATTTATTTTTATTGGTTTTATTTATTTTATTCCTTTATTACCAATTATTTCTACTACATCATTTATTTGGAGTTTAAATTTTGTGTTACTACTTAAAGTCATTTTCCCTATAAATCCTACACACATTAATAAATTATTTCCATTATTCATTTCTTCATATTATTTAGTCTGTATTCCTATTTTAATATGTTTTCCAAATTCTTTTAGATTGATTAAAAAATTTGGGCTAATATAAAATATTCCTCTATTATTTGTCATGTCTACTCTAGTAGGTGGAGATGTATAATTATTAAGATAGGATTGTTAGGTGGGGATACCCACTACGTGTCCTGTAATATTAATTAGTATGTAGGAAAGTTAGGTGGGAATACCCACTAATTGTCCTGTAAAAATCAGCGTGTATCAGCGTGTTGTCACTTTATCACTACCCTCCAAAAAAGGAAAAAAATATTGACATAGCACGTGTCAGTAGAATAATTGAGTTTGTAATATAAGTCAAAAGATGAAATTAATAATGCATGTGACGATGGAGCCCAATGAGTACCTGACTAACATTATTAAAGGAATCTTATCAAGTTGTCGGCCACTTAAAAAGGCCACGTAGTGTGTCTAGAAGGTTCCTTTAGGTTCTTCTCAGTCCTATATAAAGTCAGTATTAGAATTGGAAAAGAGGTAGAACGAAATAGAGTGGAAAAAGTCGGAAGAAAGTTAGAAAGAAGTTAGTTGCCATACTCCACCCATACTTCCTCCATCCTCCTTCCATACTCCCATATGTACCAAAAAGCCTCCCTTCTATATTAAAGTATTGAGAAATAAATAAAAGTGTGTTTGTGTAGTTAAGTTTTTACGTTTTCAAGAAACCTCTTCGGGGTTTCCGAAGGGAAACCTCTCTCCGTTTATCATGTAAGTTTTACGATCTTTACTTCGCCGTAGCTAGAAAAAGACAAATAGAAAATAAATATAATATTAGAACTACTGAAGATTTAAATAAAATATTAGATCCAGACTTTATTAATAATATAAGGTGGAAATACTAGGTTACTATAGTGACATAAATTGGTGTAATAATAGAATAGATTGGATATATAAAAATTTAAAAAAGGAAGTAAAGAACAATTAGTAATAGAAAAATAATTAAACACGAAAGAATCTGAACATAATATAAAGTATCTTAATAGAAGACTATATTACACTATAAGACAAATAGATATCTCTAAATTACACATAAAAAGATATAAAAAGGCACTTGACTATATATACTTTGGATAAAATACATGCCTCTAGAATATATTAAGAGAATTAAACAAAGATATAATTGGCTCTACGACGAAATAAAATATAGAATTAAGCTTAGACAGACTCTAAAAAGATTAATAGAATTTCTAAGTTGCGTAGACGAAGAATTAGAAAAAGAACATATAAGTGAATTTTTTATTTGGTCAAAAGAAAAATTAGCTAACAAAGAAATATCTAAAACTTATATTATAGACTTGTTGATAGAAAATAAAGCTAACGTAGTTAAAAGTCGGAAGAAAGTTAGAAAGAAGTTAGTTGCCATACTTCCTCCATCCTCCTTCCATACTCCCCTATGTACCAACAAGCCTTCCTTGTATATTAAAGTATTGAGAAATAAATAAAAGTGTGTTTGTGTAGTTAAGCTTTTAAGTTTTCAAGAAACCTCTTCGGGGTTTCTGAAAGGGAAACCTCTCTCCGTTTATCATGTAAGTTTTACGATCTTTACTTCTCTAAATTCCCCCAAAAAATTTTTTTTTTTAATCTTTTTATGAAGTTGTTAGTTTGATGTAAATTGTTGTATATGTGTTAAAATATTACTCTTAGTATATGATTAGCTTCATAACTTCTTAATATCGACTATGGATTAACCCGTAAATTCCTAGGATTCTTGGCTTTTATAGTCCGCTTGATGAAAGGACGAATTTGTTGCCAATTTTTACATCCGGGTGTGGTTAAAGATGAAGTTGTTAAGAATATAGGCTAAGAAGAAGAGATGAACGGGGTAATATAAAAAATAAAAACAAAAATTAAAAGTTAAAAAATAATAAAACATGGGAAAAATAGGGAATTAAGTCATAAATTAGCATGATTAAAATAAAATGAGAGAGGGAGTACTGAGTAGGATTTACAATATATTTGAAACAACCCGTTATTCATATACTCTATTATCATATATTTCATATACTTATATATATTTGGTAGTAGTATAATATTATTTTGTTGTTGTTATTAGTTTATTATATAATTTTTTAATATATTGGTCAAATGTAATAATAATATATAAGTAGACAAATATTATTATATTACTATATTAATATATTTAAAAATTATATTACTACATTAATATATATTAGTCAAAGTGGTAGTCTTATATTACTATATTTATATATTAGTCAAAGTCATACTAATTGAGTAGTATAAATTAGTAGTAGTACTTATATTTTTTATACCATTGTTTTACTGTATTTTCTGTATTTACTGTATTTATTGTTTTTATACTATACCCCTTTACTATCTAAGTGTCTAATATTTGGTATCAGAGCGATAAGTTTTTGAAATCATATAAGTACATAATATTAGTACATATAAATACATGAAAAGACATCCTTCATTTAGGAATATAAGATTTATATATTCAAGTCTCACAAGAACATTATGAAGATGATGACTCAGGTATGAGTTTTGATACTATTGCATTACACAATCTAGCACTTAACCAATTTTATTTCTTAAAACACTTAACTATTTTATATTATTCCATATCATACACTACGGATACAAGTGAAGCAAAGATAAGTTACTACAAGGATAAGAAGGAAAAAAAAAATACAAGGACAGGCAAATGACAAAGAAGACAAGGATATACAAAGTCAACAATGGCAATTCAAAAAAGATAACAAGTTATGGGCATGAAAGTTGATTGAAAAAAGTAAAAGAATGGCATGATAAGAAACGTGTTATGAAAATCTTTCAAAGAAGTAGGTGGAGATGTATAATTATTAAGATAGGATTGTTAGGTGGGGATACCCACTACGTGTCCCGTAATATTAATTAGTATGTAGGAAAGTTAGGTGGGAATACCCACTAATTGTCCTGTAAAAATCAGCGTGTATCAGCGTGTTGTCACTTTATTACTACCCTCCAAAAAAGGGAAAAACTATTGACATAGCACGCGTCAGTAGAATAATTGAGTCTGTAATATAAGTCAAAAGATGAAATTAATAATGCATGTGACGATGGGGCCCAACGGTAACCGGTAAAGACTTATCAAATCCGTTAAAGACTGTCACTTTGCCAAAAAGTGAAGAAGAGGGGTCGACTTCCTCACGAAGGAGACTACTTAGATATTTTCAAAAAGACTCTCTAAGAAAAAATGATGCCTTAAAAAAGAAAAAAAAAATGAAAAATTAGAAAAAATAATCAAGCAAACTTTAGAAAAAATTTTCCAAGACAAAAGCCAAGACAAACATATTATTAAAGACATTCCTAGTCCAAGTAATGGTTCGAAAGACAGTATTCACAGTGCTTCATTATCAGACGAGGAACAGATAAATAATATATATATATATATAAATTATCATTGTTCAATTTAAGAAGTTTTACACACACGCACACACACTAAAAGTTATTTTGTAGTCTTTTACAAACTTATTTTTAGTTTTATGATATTTTTATAAGAGATCTTATATTTTTTCATAAATGAAGATCTCTTGTAAAACGAACATAAACTAATATATATATATATATATATATATATATATATATATATATATATATATATATATAAATAAAGTAGTTGACCAAACACATTCGAACTGTAATTTTTCCTATATTTCAATCACCAAAATCTATTTCAATGACATCTTATGATCTACATATGCTCATATGATGTAATATTTTTGCTTAATAGATAGTTAGCACTTTGAATTGATCAATTAATTTATTTGGGCATTTAAACTAAAAAGTCTATTTTGATACATTTTAATATACAATAAAGTATTCTTATTAAATGATCATAATTTATATATTTTTAAAAAAAAAATTATACGAATTTTCAAGCGTCATTATATAAATAAATTAGTCATATAAAGTACAGAAAACGGCCTAAAACACTCTCGAAGTATTGAAAATGGTACACAACTACCCCTCATCCACCTATTGGCTCCAAAATACCCTCTCCATCCATCTATTGGCTCACAAATATCCTCCCCATCCACCTTTGGGTCCAATTCTAGTCACTTCATTAATGGAGCACCATTTAAAATAATTAAATAATTCTTTTAATTACATGGTGCTCAACCATTGGTTGCAATTTAATTATTTAATATAATTTTAAACTCACCCATTACCACCCATTTTAACTAAAGCCACTCCAATACTTATTAAACTTGCCCTAAAATATAATTTTAAACCCACCCATTACCCGCTCGATCAAACCCATGGGTTCTTTTGTATTGGGTCGGGTGGGTTTAATAAGTATTAAAATGTACCATAGTGTGGCTAATTGTATAGATACTGAGTTAGAAATTTATATAAACAATTCAAAACGTAAATCTGAAGCTATGGAGTTTAGCTGAATTCACCTCTGACTTCATTCACTACAAAAAAAAAAAAAAAAAAAGAAGAAGATATTTACGGACAATAGATTGTTTTTAGTGGAAATTGAGTTAATGTTATTGCATTCAAAGTTACTAAAGTCTTTAATGTTATTTATATAGAATGTTGGCTATAAATATACATACATATTATTGCCGTAAAAAATATAATATAACAAAAATTTTATTATTATTGTTAAATTCCGTATTTGTCGTACTGATTTCATGTTTGATTTATAGGACTACAATTCTATCAACATTATAAAAAAAATTCTAGATAATCAACAAATATGAACTGTACATACATTATGTTAGCAACTCATATTTGACTCCATAGGAACAAAAAAATATATATTGTCATGTATATAATGTATGTTTTTTATAATTTATATTAATGTGAAAAGACATAAAGTCACCACTGAAGTTGTCCCGAATTTTCAAAAAGACATCTTAACTTTGCAACCGTCCTATTACCCACTAAACAATTTTGAACAGATATTATTATATCATTTTTTTATCTGCCCCAAATTTTAAGAAACAAGTGTGTTCACACACCAATCATTACATGACACGTGTTAATTTAATTAAAATGTAATTTTTTTCATTTAAAATTTTTCCTTTATCTTTTATTTTCTTTATTTCTCTCTCTCTTACTTTTTGACTTTTAATTTTGATTTATCTTAAATTTCACTTAATCTTCCATCTCCCACTTTCAAGTGATCCATCCCTCTATTTTCTTTTGTTTTTCTTCACCTCCCACCCCCATGTCAAATTGAACCCCAATCCCATTTTTTTTCTTTTCTTTTTCTTCTTCTTCTCCAGTCAAATTCTTTATAGAATTCATACTATTTTTTAGAATTTATTAAATTATTGATAACAAAATTAATTATTTTTCGAAGAAAATTTAAAATTTTGAAGGTATCATCAACTACTCATTTTCATATAACTTCAAAATTAGAAATAATTTAAAAGAATCAATGAATTCCCTGAAAATTGAAATAACTTATTTGAAATCGGATAAAAGAAAACTATATGATACTTCCTAATCATCTTGAAATATAATGGGTTTATCAAATTGTTTGAAATGTAAGAAAATATTTAGATAAAGTTTTAAAATTAAAGAGAGTAATACTAATAGTAGTAAAAAAGAAAAGGTGAAGATGTGGAAAAATGGTGACATTGAAAGTGCGAAGCTTCAATGGATGGAGAAAACAATGAATTTTTGAAGAAGAAAAAAAAAAGAAAGAGAAAAAATAAAAAGGTAAAAAGTTAAAATAATAAGAAAAATAAGAAAATATATTTTATACAAAAATACTTGTAAAAATAAAATTATATTAGTTATTTTAGTCTTCTCACTCTCTTTGAGAGAGTGCACACCATTCTCTATGTCAGGTGAACGAAAAACGATATAATAATATCTATTCAAAATTATTTAGTGGGGTAATAGGACGGTTGCAAAGTTATGGTGTCTTTTTGAAAATTCGGAACAACTTCAATGGTGATTTTATGTCTTTTCTCTATATTAATTAATAAATCTTAAGCATTATTTAGTGAATTTGCTCTTCTATGAGATTTCTTGTTGCTCATTCATGACGTTAGAAAGATGTTTCTAATTGTCACGCCCCGAGCCTACACCCTGGGCGGGACTGGCACTTGAAGACCATTGATGGCCCCAAGTGAACCCTTGACCTGGCTTACTTAACTCAGCGGAAGACAATATTCATATCTATAATGATCAATGAACTTAACTTAACTAAATAATAAAATAACCGAGAATGTTTTAAAGATTAAACATTCAACTTGGCCAAAAGTGGCAACCCAAGTCTTTAACATAAGAATGACAATGCAAAGACTATTGAACTACTAACCGTCTATGAAGCCTCTAAAACAAAGAGGGATGTCGGGACAGGACCCCCGATCATCCTAACATCTGAAAGACAATAAAGCAAATAAAGGAGTCCTCCGGAATGCAAAGAGGCTCACCAACAGACTCTGAATGCTCAATTTGGATTAACGAGGCACTGGATGTTGATCCTAATTACCTGCGTCTGCATCATAGTAAGATGCAGGCCAACTGGCATCAGTACATTGAATGTACGAGTATGCGAGTTGGAATGCTAACAAACATAGGCTCGGAAAAGATTATTGAAGAAACACCTACTTGGCTCTTCTCAACTTGTGGATAAAAGCAATAAAACGCAAGCGATATATAAATAAAGCTTATAAAACAACTGGAAACAATATTAGTTCATTAAAAATAAAGCAATAACAAACTTGACTTTACTCATTTAGAAAGTAATATAACTTCTGTGGGAGATTCTCTAACGACAACCATCACTATGAGCCTAAGTGATGGTACAATGTTTTACCTCATGTTGCCAAGGACCATCCTACACCTTGCCATCGATATAGAACCTGAACTACTAAGTAGATCCACTAGTCTATGCTAAAAAAGCACTAAGGAATCATCTAAAAAGTATGATCCTTTTTTTGCCCATGATGGCTACATGGTTTATGGGGGCTTGAATTAATATGAACTCACGTCCTCATATCGGTGCTCAATACTACTCCCAAAATATACTTAGCTCATATGTTTTTAAAACAACTTCTTCTCTGGTTTGAGATAATTGCTCAAACTTAGATTAGAAAGCTCTCTTAGAATCAATGTTCCCTTTTGCTGTTCAAAACTCTTTCGGAAATCTCAGTTTCCTCTCATCTTAAATGTGAAAACATTTACTTTTGAAAATCCTTAGTTCCCATATATCATTTTAAAGAAAATGAACTTTGCTCTTACTCTTTACTCAACTTCAAAACTTAAGTCTTAAACAAAGTTAAAACGTTTGTAAAAGACTTATGAAAACTTGAAAAAAACTTCTCTTGACTTTGATCTTAACTGCTCTTGACTTGACTCTTAACTGATCTTTGAATTGAATTATGGATTCAAGGATTATGATTGGTGTTTGGAAAGATCTCTTGTTGTTTAGGAAATATTTTGGATAGCTAAACATGAGAAAAGACCAAAATTCAAGATTTGAAGGTGGGTCGCGACGCAGAGGCATAATTAAATTTTGGTTCTGAAAATGTCTTTTGAGGTAGAACACCTCGTGTCAGCTCTGCGATGCAGAGCAAAATTTTTCAATTTTGGTAACAGGTCGAGCGACACGCTCCCATACTCAAATTTCATTTGACGAAATTTCTTCTTCGTTTTCCAGCCCAAATCACCAAACCCGGTTATTTTTCTCAAATTACCTTTAGATACAGATACCCAGAAAATGTACCTAAGAACCTAACTCAAACCAACTATATAATGCAACGTAACGAACTCAGAAACTTCTCAATTCATCCCAATTCAAGAACAACATTCAAATTCAAGAATTCATGTCAAGATCATCAACTTTCAAACTCCTTTACGACGAGTTTCACTGAACTAAACATGTTTGGTGCATGGGTGAATGAAATCAACACTATGAGAGACTCACATATGTTGTAGGGTCAATTCCTTGCCGCAAACAAAATCGATCGGTCTTGGCGAATCTTTCTTTTCCTCATCTCCTTTCTCTTGAGTTCTTTCTCCAAAAGCCCCAACTCTATTTCTCAAAAGTGTAAATTGAACTAACTCTATTTTTTCCCCAACTATTTTATTAAAAATGGATTTAATTAATCGGATAAGGAAAAGACCAAACTACCCTTCAAAAATTTGGATTGGGCATTTCCTAATTCAAACAACCCAACTTTCAAAGGGCATAACTCAGTCATACGAACTCAAAATCACAGAAACTTGGCGGCGTTGGAAAGATCATTCCAAGAGCTTTCCAACCATATCTGAAACTACACCTAACTCATCCTGAGCTAGGAGTTATGGTCATTTGAAGTTGACCAAAAACTCACTTTAACTTAAAATTTTCCAGACTTCCTTATACTTTCCAAAAATAACTATTTCCAAATTTTAAAATTTCTTCTAGTTCTTTCTAGTTGCTAGATGTTACAATATCTCCCCCTTGAAAACATTTATCCTCGAATGAGATTTACTCTTACTAAGCTAAGGGTGGTAACATCAAGTTCAAACATCCCAAAAGCAATTTCAAACAAAGAACTTGCTTACTCATAATTTAGATAGTACTAAGAAGAAAATTAGTACCTTGGTCTACATTTTATCCAGTTTCAAAGAAATGTGGATATCTCTTCTTCATATCCTCTTCAGCTTTCCAAGTATCTTCTTCAACAAATTGGTTCCTCCAAAGGACTTTAATTGACGCAACCTCCTCTGTTCTCAACTTGCAAACTTGGCTATCTAGAATCTGAACCGGAATCTCCTCATAAGATAAGCTATCCTTGCTCTCAATATTTTCAGTTGATATGATCAATGACGGATCGCCCATGCACTTCTTCAACATGGAGATGTTAAACACCGGATGAACTGTTGCCAATTCTTGTGGTAGCTCCAACTCATAAGCAACATTGCCATTTTTCTTGGCTATTCTATAAGTCTAATATACCGGGGACTAAGCTTCCCCTTCTTACCAAACCTCATAACACCCTTCATGGGTGAAACTTTTAAATACACCCAATCATCTACCTCAAACTCTAACGCCCTTTTCCTAACATCAGTGTAGGATTTCTGACTACTCTGTGTTATTTTCAATCTCTCTTGAATTACTTTCACCTTTTCCATAGCTTGATGAACTAAATCTGGTCCTATCAACCCTGCTTCACCAACTTAAAACCATCCAATAGGAGATCTACATCTTCTCCCATAAAGAGCTTCATAAGGAGCCATTTGGATGCTCGAGTAATAACTGTTGTTGTAAGCTAACTCAATGAGAGGTAGGTGATCATCCCAATTCCCTTTGAAATCAATCACACAAGCACTGAACATATCTTCTAATGTCTAAATAGTGCGCTCTACTTGTTCGTTAGTCTAAGGATAAAAGGCAGTACTTAAGTTCACCTTTGAACCTAAAACTTTCTGAAAAGATTTCCAGAATTGTGCAATAAATTGTGCACCTCTATCTGAAATAATGGAGACTGGAACTCCATGAAGTCTTACCACCTCCTAAATATATAACTTGGCATAATCTTCTACTAAATGGGTAGTCTTTACCAGCAGAAAATGGTTGATTTTGTCATTCTTTCGACGATCACCCAAATAGAATCATTCTGTCTGCGAGACCTTGGCAAGCCTGTGATGAAATCCATATTAATCATCTCCCACTTCCATTTTGGAAGTTCTATATTCTGCGCCAAACCACCGGGCCTTTGGTTCTACACTTTAATTTGTTGGTAATTTGGACACTTGGCAACAAATTCGGCAATGCTCTTCTTCATATATTCAACCAATACACTTTTTTCATATCACAATACATCTTTGTGAAACTCGGATGAGTGGAATATCTGGAGCTATAAGCTTCCTCCATGATCCTCTCTTGGAGTCCTTCCACCGTTAGTACATACAACCTATCTTAATATCTCAATACACCATCTCCCCTTTGTTCAGAAGCTAATAATTTTTGCTTATAATCATTTGCCTTCAATTAAAGTAAAATAGGTCTTGGTCTTGCTTGCCTTTTACTTTTGACACTAATGATGACTCATCCCCATTCGTCACCACTATACCTCCTTCTGTGGAATCCATAAGTCTGACTCCCAGGCATGCTAGTCTGTGCACATCTTTTGCTAACTCTTTCTTTCCTTCTTTAACATGGGCGATGCTACCCATAGACAACTTGCTTAAGGAATCAGCAACAACATTAGCCTTACATGGTGGTAAAGTATACTCATGTCGTAGTCCTTGAGTAACTCTAACCCCCTTCTATGTATGAGATTAAGCTCTTTCTGAGTTAACACATATTGAAGGATCTTGTGATCGGTGAATACATCCACATGAACACCATACAAATAATAGCGCTATATCTTCAAAGTGAAAACTACAGCAGCCACCTCTAGATCATAGGTTGGATAATTCTTCTAATGAACTTCAACTGTTTGGAGGAATAAGTTATAACTTCGCCATCATGCATTACGACACAACCCAAATCAACTCTAGATGCATCACAATGCACCACAAAACCTTGAGTACCTTCTGGTAAGGTCAAAACTAAGGCAGTAGTCAACCTCTTTTTCAATTCCTGAAAGCTTTGCTCACAAGCTTCAGACCATTGAAATTTCATTGTCTTCTGAGTCAACTTGAGCTAAGGAGATGAAATAGACGAGAACCCCTCTACAAACCTTCTATAATAGTCACCTAAACCCAAGAAATCCTAATATCAGTTGGAGATGTGGGTCTAGGCCAATTCTGCACTGCCTCAATTTTTTGAGTATCAATTTTAATTCCCTTTCTAGACAGAATATGGCCTAATAATGCCACAGACTCAAGCCAAGACTCACACTTAGAGAACTTGGCATACAACTCCTTATCTTTCAAAGTATGGAGAACTATTCTGAGATAGCTAGCATGATCTTCTTCATTCCTTGAATAGATTAGTATGTCATCAATGAAGACGATAAAAAATATAACTAAATAAGGTTTGGAGACTCTATTCATAAGACCCATGAACGTTGCTGGTTCATTGGTCAAACCAAAGGACATGACCAAAAACTCATAATGACCATATCTGGTTTTGAAAGTTGTATTTGTAATATGACATTCCCTTACTCTTAATTGATGATAGCCTGATCTAAGGTCAATTTTTGAGAAATAAGAAGCATCCTGAAGCTGATCGAAAAGATCATCAATTCTCGGAGGAAGATACTTATTCTTAATGGTAACCTTGTTCAACTAACGGTAATCTATACACATCCTAATGGAACCATCTTTCTTTCTCACAAACAAGACCAGAGCGCCCCAAGGTGAGACACTTGGTCGAATAAAGCCCTTATAAAATAGATCTTTTAACTGTTCTTTAAGCTCTTGCAACTCTGCTGGTGCCATTCTATATGGTGGAATAGAGATAGGACGAGTATCTGGAATGATGTTTATACCGAAGTCTATTTCTCTCTCAGGAGGGACTCTGGGTAGGTCATCAGGAAAGACTTCTGGAAACTTTTTTACTATAGGAACTGACTAAATGGGAGGTACCTCAACACTTGAGTCATCAACTCGGACTAAGTGATAGATACAACCCTTCGAAACTAACTTTCTCACCTTAAGGTACGAAATGAAATGACCCTCCCTTAGGCACTACTGAACTACTACTCCACTTTATGACTGGCTCATTAGGAATCTGAAACTTGACAACGTGAGTTCTACAATTTATTGATGCATAACAGGCATGATGTCAGTCCATACCTATAATGACATCGAAATCCGCCATGTCTAACTCAACTAAATCAGCTATAGTGTCTTTGTGATTGATGGAAATGACACAATCATGATAGACTCGCTCAGCTAGAATAGACTCCCCAACATAAGGGGTTACAAAAGATAAACTTGCTCCTGGGTCTAGCAAAGCATAAACATCAAAACTAAAGACTTGATCATACCAGTGACAACATCTGGAGAGTCCTCTTGCTCTTGGCGACTAGTAATTGCATAGAGGTAGTTTGTTCCTCCACCAGTACCGAAAGTAGCTCTTCTAGGTGCAGCTCTGTCTAGTAGAGTAACTGATGAAGACTAGGCTCTATTGCCTGGATTTCCACTACCTTGCTTATTCTTAGGACACTCTTTCATGAAGTGGCCCTCTTGCCCACACTTAAAACAACCTATCTGGCCATCACAATACTTACCTGAGTGGTTTCTACCACATCTACCACATACAGGAGCCCAATTACCTTCTTGTGCCACACTACCTTGAGACTGTGCTGGTCTAGCTCTGAAGTTCTGTGAATTCTGGCCATTATACTCACTTTTGTTCTTAGGTACAGGTGCACTAGCAGATGATGGTGCAGACCCCTTTTTCTTCTGAAAGGATGAACGATTCACACTACCCTCCTTCTGCTGCCCAGACTCATTTTCTGTCTTCGCTTTCTTATTCTTGAACTCCTCTCTATCTCTCAGCTTCTCTTCATCTACCTGCTGTACATAGACCATCAACCTTGAAATGTCCATGTCCCCAATAAGCATTGCTGCCCGACCCTCTTTTCTTGATAGACGGCCCAACCCAGCAACGAACAAGCTCATTCTACTTCTCATGTCCTTAACCATCTCCAGAGCATAATGGGATAGTTGGGTGAACTTCAACCCATATTCATGAACACTTAGAAAATCCTACTTAAGTGTGAGGAACTCACGTACCTTGTCCTCTTTCAGTTCCAGGGGAAAGAAATGCCCCAAGAAAGCTTCCTCAAGATAGGCCCAACTCACAGGTGGTGCATCCTCAGCTCTACCCCCTTTCCACTGATCAAACCAGATCCTAGCAACATTCTTCATCTAGTATACAGCTAGCTCAACTCTCTCAGTATCAGCAACATGAATCACGTCAAATACCTTTTTCAGTTCCTCAATGAAGTTCTCTGGATCCTCAGTAGTGTTGGAACCAGTGAAATTTAGAGGATTCATCCTCAAGAACTCTACAGACACAACTTCATAGACTCCCTAGGACTCTTGAACCGTGCTCTGATACCAAGTTTGTCACGCCTTGAGCTTACACCCTGGGCGGGACTGTCACTCGAAGGCCATTGCTAGCCCCAAGCAAACCCTTGGCCTGGCTTACTAAACTCCGCGGAAGAAAATATTCATATCGATAATGACCAATGAACTGAATAATAAAATAACTGAGAATGTTTTAAAGATTAAACATTCAACTTGGCCAAAAGTGGCAACCTAAGTCTTTAACATAAGAATGATAATGCAAAGACTAATGAACTACTAACTGTCTATGAAGCCTCTAAAACAAAGAGGGATGTCGGGACAGGACCCCCGATCATCCTAACATCTCAAAGACTAGAAAGCAAATAAAAGAGTCCTCCGAAATGCAAGAAGGCTCACCAACAAACTCTAAATGCTCAAGCTGGATCAACGAGGCACTGGATGCTGATTCTGGTTACCTGCGTCTGCATCATAATAAGATGCAGGCCAACTGGCATCAGTACATTAAATGTACGAGTATGCGAGTTGGAATGCTAACAAACATAGGCTCGAAAGATATTATGGAAGAAACACCTACCTAGATCTTCTCAACTCATGGATACTCAACATAATATAAAGCAATAAAACACATGCGATATATATATATAAAGATTATAAAACAACTGAAAACAATATTAGTTAGTTAAAAATAAAGCAATAACAAACTTAACTTTACACATTTAGAAAGAAATATAACTTCTTTGGGAGATTCTCTAACCGACAATCATCACTATAAGCCTAAGTGATGGTACAACGGTTTACCTCACATTGCCAAGGACCATCCTATACCTTGCCATCGTTATAGAACCTAAACTACTAAGTGGATCCACTAGTCTATGCTAAAAAAGTACTAAGGAATCATCTAAAAAGTATGATCCTTTTTCTGCTCATGATGGCTACATGGTTTATGGGGGCTTGAGTTAATATGAACTCACGTCCTCATATCGGTGCTCAATACTACTCCCTAAATATACTTAGCTCATATGTATTTAAAACAACTTCTTCTCCGGTTTGAGATAATTGCTCAAACTTAGCTTAAAAAGCTCTCTTGGAATTAATGTTCCCTTTTGTTGTTCAAAACTCTTTTGGAAATCTCAGTTTCCTCTCATCTTAAACGTAAAAACATTTACTCTTGGAAATACTAGTTCCCGTATATCATTTTAAAGAAAATGAACTTTGCTCTTACTCTTTACTCAACTTCAAAACTTAAGTCTTAAAACAAAGTTAAAAGGTTTTAAAAGACTTATGAAAACTTGAAATGAACTTCTCTTGACTTTGATCTTAACTGCTCTTGACTTGACTCTTAACTGATCTTTGAATTGAATTATGGATTCAAGGTTTATGATTGGTGTTTGGAAAGATCTCATGTTGTTTAGGAAATATTTTAGAAAGCTAAACATGAGAAAAGATCGAAAATCAAGATTTGAAGGTGGGTCCGCATCGCAGAGGCATAATTAATTTTGGTTCCAAAAATGTATTTTGAGGTAAAACACCTCGTGTCAGCTCTGCGATGTGGAGTAGAATTTTTCAATTCTGGGAACAGGTTGCGCGACGCACACCCATACTCAAATTTTGTCCGACGAAATTCCTTCTTCGTTTTTCAGCCCCAAGTCACCCAACCTCGGTTCTTTTTCTCAAATTACCTTTAGATACAGATCCCAACAAGTGTACCTAAGAACCTAAATCAAAACAACTCTATAATGCGAGGTAATGAACTCAGAAACTTCTCAATTCATCCCAATTCAAGAACAACATTCAAATTCAAGAATTCATGTCAAAATCATCAACTTTCAAACTCCTTTAGGTCGAATTTTGTTGAACTAAACATGTTTGGCGCGTGGGTGAATGAACCCAACTCTATGAGAGACTCACATACCTTGTAGGGTCAATTTCTTGGCGAATCCGTAACCAAATTCGATCATTCTTGGCGAATCTTGCTTTTCCTCTTCTCCTTTCTCTTGCGTTCTTCTCCAAAAGTCCTAACTCTATTTCTCAAAAGTGTAAACTGAACTAACTCTGTTTTGTCCCCAACTATTTTATTAAAAACGAATTTAATTAATTGGGTAAGAAAAAGACCAAACTACCCTTCAAAAATTTGGATTGGGCATTTCCTTATTCGAACAACCCAACTTTCAAAGGGCATAACTCACTCATACGAACTCGAAATCACGCAAACTTGGCGGCGTTGGAAAGATCACAAGAGCCAACCATATCTGAAACTACACCTAACTCATCCTAAGCTAGGAGTTATAGTCGTTTGAAGTTGACCAAAAACTCACTTTAACTTACTTAAAATTTTCCAGATTTCCTTATACTTTCCAAAAATAACTAATTCCAGATTTTAAACTTCCTTCTAGTTCTTTCTAGTTGCGAGATGTTACACTAATATCATGACATCAAAAATATATATTGATGCTCATTTATGCCTTGATGCTCAATATTTTAGGGCGGGTTTAGTAAGTATTGGGCAGGTTTAGTTAAAAATGGGTGGGTAACGAGTGGGTTTAAAATTATATTAAATAATTAAATTGCAATCAATGGTTGAGCGCCACATAATTAAAAGGATTATTTAATTATTTTAAATGGTGCTCCATTAATGAAGTGGCTAAAATTGGACCCAAAGGTGGATGAGGAGGGTATTTGTGAGCCAATAGGTGGATGAGGAGGGTATTTTGGAGCCAATAGGTGAATGAGGGGTAGTTGTGTACCATTTTCAATACTTCGAGGGTATTTTAGGCCCTTTTCCGTATAAAGTATGATACCTTGTTTACTTATATGTATTAACTTCAATAAGTCATAAAAAACTTTAAATCTATTGCAATTAAGACTCGTATGTATAAACAAAAAGTTGTAGCATATTTTATGTTGTTAATTTATCTACCCATTTAGTGGTTGAGAACATGTGCAAAATGATATTTCAAAATATAAATCAAAAGTATCTAATAAAAACATTTTATCATATATTCAAGTGCTTAATAGAATCATACTGATATTAGAGTGTCTAAAAAAATTAATGGATAATTTAGGGAGAGAGATTATGACAATCTGTTGATTATACTTGTCACTAACTTTAATCTGTACTCTTTAAGCTACAGTAGTATGACTCACCCTTTTTACTTTTGCTAATGCTACTTCAAATACTTGGCCAAATAAATTATTGTTGTAGTATTTAAAGTGACTTTCAAGTTGCAATAATCAATCCAATTTATAAATTTTAAATTTCAAAAAAAAATTTTAATCTTTTATAAAAAAAATTATATGTTCTTAGTTGTAAGGAGTTGTACTTGAATCAACTTCACTTTATCCATGAAATCTCTCAACAAATTTGTGCCTATGGCCTAAAAAGGCATCACTTACCAAAGATCTACACTTCTATCATATAAGATCCCAATGACCTTTAAAGTCAACTCCGCCTCCCAAACAATAGTGAAAGAAAAGCATAATTATAATTTGGCTTCACATGAAGTGGAGCACTTTTTGAACTATGCTTGCTCCATTTGAAACGAATATTTGACCAAATAACAATCTTCCAATCAACTTAGTAAAAGATTGTTGGATATTGTGTAATATATAGAGGTCTTAAATTGAATAGACACAATTGTTCAAGAAAGAATATGATTATTATGAAGATTATCTGTTCATAAAAGAGCATGACTATTATGAAAAGTCATTTATTCGTGAAAGAATATGACTATTATGAAGTCATTTATTCGTGAATGAACATGACTATTATGAAAAGTCATCTCTTAAGTTCTATAAATGTAAGATTCTCTAAAAGTAGCCAACAAAAAATTTGCAGATATGTACAATGGCTTTGTTGTTTCCTGAAGGAAATTACTTGTATTTTCCCCGAAATACATACAATCTCTCTTTAAACAAAATAATTATCCACGCCTCTAGCTATCTTCTTCTTCAATTTACACTTTCTATTACTTTTCTAACAAAGACTACGTTGGACTCCCTCACTCTCAATGGTATTTCTTTTAATAGATGCAATAAGAGACCAAAGAAAAGGCAATATTTCATTTTCAGCATTAATTTAAAAGGTTGTAGGGATGTCTCATACCCCATATGAACACTGAATAATAATACAATTAGAATAATGCACCAACATAAATACAAACTCCATAAAGTTATCCAATTTTTTAAAGTTGTGTATTGGCTAAAAAAAACTACACCCCTTATGTCCTCCTTGCTTCATATTTCAATTTCTTTGAATTCAATTTTTGTAAAGTAATAATGAATGAGACAGCAAAAGTGTTTGGCTTGAACCTAGACTATAAGAGATTGAGGGAATTTGACTTGGAATCAACATAGAGGTTTAAGATAATGATTCAACATGTAACCATATGATTATATATACACGATTTTATTAAAGTTTTAGCTATTAAAAGCATGGATTTATAAGTGAAATTTGGACAATTTTGGACTTGCTCTATAATTGGTAAATTAATGATTTGAGTTAGTAAATACAGTCAAACTGAAAATCTTCTTATAGGTTAAACTGACTCAATGTATTCACTCATGAAATTAAGTTCAATAGCATTATTTGAGTTAGTATACTTTAATTTTGACTAGTATTGAGCTAGTTGAATGAGTCCGAGTGTTAAAAAGATTTTATGTAAATTACATATGTGGAGATAAATGTATATGAGTGTTCTAAAAGGCGGAGGCGTGAGATGAGACCAGGGGCAGATTTAGGTACACCGAATGAGTTTAATATTATATATATATATATATATATATATATATATATATATATATATATATATATATATATATATATATATTTGCAAAAAGATATATGAAGGATATAAGTTTGAAGGTGACATTCATTGACACCAAAGAGCACTCAACTGGTTAGGCGTGCTTTTCCATTATCAAGGTTGTGAAGGACCTTGGAAAATGCACTAATGTGCGTTAATTCTATTACTTAATTCTGTTAGTTAGTTACTAGCTAATTATGTAAAGAAGTGTGATATAATTAGTTAGTCGGTTAGTGCATAGTTAGTCAGAATTGATTCTTCTTTCTTTGTATAACTGTAACAGATCTGAGTCCATAATGAGAAAGCAAGATATTTCCCCAAATCATGTAGATTTCATTTTCTCTGCAATTACCTTCTTCTTCTTCCGTTAATCAACATAATATCATAGCAATCACTGCTGCAAAACTATACGATATTCATCCACAGATTATGATGATTCTAGGAGAAATATAATTCGTTACTTTGAAAGTTTTTTTCTGATTCATTTCAATGGTGATTCCCTCAAATGGAGTAGATTCTACTGATACAGTTACAGCAATCAAGATTTATCATCATCATCCTTTGTACTTGCATCCTTCTGATGCACCTGGTTCCTTATCTGTGGGAGTCATACTCACAGGATCTGATAATTACACATTGTGGAGCAGGGCAATGAAGTTAGCTCTACTTGGCAAGAACAAATTAGGATTCATTGACGGATCTGTACAGCGTGATCAATTTGCAGGAGATTTGGCACGACTATGGGATTGGTGTAATGCAATCGTAGTGTCATGGATTATGAGCAATGTAGGCAAGGATCTATTAGGAGGTATTCTTTTCTGCTCAAACACCTTTTTTGATTTCGGAAGATTTACTGAAAGATTTGATAAAATCAATAGTTCTAGGACCTTTCAATTGCATAAGGAGATTTTTACATCTGTTTCTGTTTACTATTCTAAGCTCAAGAGCTTGTGGGATGAGTATGATTCGATAATTCCTCCACCGTCCTGCAATTGCTCTAAATCGAGAGAATTTAGTGAACACTTGCAATATCAACGAGTACTTCCGTTTCTGATGGGATTGAATGATCATTATAGTCAAGCTAGGAGCCAAATTTTAATGATGCCACATGTTCCTAATTTCAATCAAGTGTATGCAATGATAAATCAGGATGAGAGTCAGAGAATTGTTGCAGGATTTAATAACACAATGCTTGAAAATATGAGTCCAACAGCTATGTTGCACCAGGTTTGGAGAAGCTAAATATACAGCATTAGCTGTTGGGTTTTAAAGGTGTGAACAGAAAATGAAGGGTTGTGACTCGAGTTGTGACTATGCTAAAAGGTTGTGACCTTTATGAAAGGTTGTGTCCTTTCTAAAGGGTTGTGATCGTTTGAAAGGTTGTGCCTTTTCCAAAGTGTTGTGACCTTTCTGAAAGGTTGTCTTCTTTCTGAAAGGTTGTCTTCTTTTTGAAAAGTTGTCTTCTTTCCAAAGGGTTGTGACCTTTATCCTTTGTTGGCTATAAATAGAGAGGTTTTCTCTAAATTTTCTGCACTGAAAAAAATTTTCTTCTCTTTGCATAAATTTTCTTACATAAACAAAATTGTCGATCAACTGAGTCTGTGTGTGCTCTTGTTACTGTTCTTGCGTTCGCTGAAGTTATTAAAGTTTGAGGTACCGCTACTTCTTTAACAGGTTAATCCATTTTATCTTGGGAGGAATTAATCTGCAACCTCGGGTACTTGAGGGGATTAAATTTCTTAAGGACACACAGTGGGTTCTATGGACTCGGATAGTTCTTTGTGTTTTTCTTTTCATCTTTTATTATTTCTGGTTTGCTAATCTGAATACAGGAAATAACAATAGCATCCTCAAATGCAGAGGTGGTCTGGCTAACTAGTTTGTTTAAGGAGCTTGGTGTAGAGTTGGTCACTCCAGTTCCCTTGTTTACTGATAGCAACTCAGCCTTGCAAATTTCAGCCAACCCACTATTTCACGAAAGAACCAAACATCTAGAGATTGACTGTCATTTTATTAGAGAAAAGATACAGGATGGATTGATTACGACTGCTTATTTGTTCTCAACAGAACAACCTGCATATATATTCACTAAAGCTCTTGGAAGCAGTTCACATGATCATCTTATGTCCAAGCTAGGCATGAAGAATATCTTCGTAGCTCCTAGCTTGACGGAGGGTGTGAAGGAGCTTGAAAAATGCACTAATGTGCCTTAATTTTGTTACTTAATTATGTTAGTTAGTTACTAGATAATTATGTAAAGAAGTGTAATATAATTATTTAGTCGGTTAATGCATAGTTAGTTAGAATTTATTTTTCTTATAGTTAGTTAGAATTTATTTTTCTTTCTTTGTACAAATGTAACAGATCTGAGTCCATAATGAGCAAGCAACATATTTCCCCAAATCATGTAGATTTCATTTTCTCTACAATTACCTCATCCTCCTCCTCGCCCTCTTCCTCTTCCTCTTCCTCTTCCTCTTCCAAGGTCGCCAGATCATTCACTTATTTTTCTTTTTTTTATTTCATCTTTCACCAATAAAATTAATTAAAAATAATTTATGAAACCTAATGAGTAATAAGTTCGTCGGTTCGAATCTAGAAGACATTATTGGCTTATTTTTTATGTTCTTTTTTCTTTCACCTTCGTTTTCACCAGTAAAATTAATTAAGAATAATTTATGAAACTTAATGAGTAATAAGTTGCTTGGTGATCGTTTGGTGCTCGATATAAAAATAATAAATATTATTTTTTAAAAAAATTTATTTTGAATAGTTTTTCTTTAAAAAAGCACTTATGGAATTTTTTTTATAGTTTTTTTTTTTAAAATGATCTTTTTAGAAAAGGTACGATAGTGAGAGTGAATTGTATTTTATTTAGATTTTGTTTTTTTTAAAAAAATATATGGTGTCATATTAATTTATTTATTATTTTTTATTTTAAAATGTGACACTTCTTTTAAAAAAAATTGTTTACGCTAGTGGGTGAGACCTCTTATCTTTAATTTGATAATTTTATTACTAAGGGCATAAGCTAAGCGAAACTAAAATCTTCAATAATTATGTTAACAAATTCAAATAGGTCACTAATAATATAGAAAAAATGTTATAATTATTATTTGAGAAAGGTATCCACACACAATATTAGCGATGTCAAAAGAATATGAAAAACCGACCGAACCTAACCAAATCAATTTTTTTTATTTTTTAAATAAAATCATGGACTTTAATTTAAGTGTATAACAATCCTGAACAATTGGAATAATTTTTAAAATTTATGAAAAAAACCAAAAAATTCTCAAACCAAACCGAATAACCTTATAGTATATGTATGTAAATATATTTAGTTAATAACAATATATTAAATTTAATATATAAATATATTTTATAACATTTTCAAATATAAATATAACCTAGGTCCTAGGCCTCTGGTGACTAGATGGCTTTGGGTCTTTGCTCTTTAATTAGCCTTTGTTTAATTAGGTTAAAATTAAAAGATATTGTAATAGATATTCTATCAAACAATACAACAAAACCTATGCAAACACTCCTATTAAATGTTTAAGATCAAACAATACAACAACAAGGTTTTACATTCTTGTCTTCTTGGTGAAGAATTAAAGTGTTTCTTCAAGAACATATTTGCAAAAAAAATATTTTAATAGTAGTATATTTTGAGGTGATATTTTAAAAGTAAAAATAAACTAAAAATTAACCAGACCGTGCCAATACCGAAGAAAAATCGATAGGATTGAAATGGTTTTAAAAAATCTAATTTTGGTTATATATTATAAAATAATCAAAAAATTGGAATGGTATAATTTTTAAAATATAACCAATCGAACTGTACCAATAACACCCTTACAAAAAAATGATAATAGTCAAGACAATCTTGAAAATAAAATTATCATCCATTTCATCATCAATCTCCACATCTACTAGTTCTTTTCACGCTCAATTGAATATTCATTGATTATTGTTTATATATTTCAATTTTCAAAGAAGGAGAAGGATAAAAAGAAATATACGAACAATGATTAAAAAAAAAAGGATATTGCCTCAGAAATATATATAGTACTACGAAATCTTTATCCCGTCAATTTCATATATGATTAACAAATAAAAATATTTATGGCAATGTCATTTTCTATGAGAAAGATAATTTATATATTTTTTAAAAAATCACTACAATATGAATTATGATAACATAAGTATAAATATTATTACATCAATAATTAAAATATAATTTATAGCAAAAATATTTTTAAAATAATAAAAATTAAAATTAACGCCCAAAAATACGATTTTACACCTAAGAATCAAATAAATATCTATGCATGTTAATTCTCATATATTGAATGTGTTCTGCTAATGCTATTTCATCATTGTCCATTGTTTTTGGATAATATTTGACCGTAAAATTGCGCTATGATTATTGAGAACCGTATAAGTCCGATCATAAAATAGAGATGGGGATTATTGAGAGTCTAATTGTAATATTTTTTTTTATTTTTGTTAATATAAATTCATAATTTTTTGTTTTATGAGGCCCCTATTTTCTTGATTGTTGGATTGGATAACGAAATTGGTATAGAGATTTATTATACTACTAATAAGCTTTATTAACTTTTTAGGGGGAAGAGGGGTAAATTGTATAGTATGACACTAATATATTTTTAGAAACAATTTTCTTTTATTATTAGAAAGTTAAAATATTACAGTTGATTCGCATTTCATATAATTTTATATCATTATATTATTTAATCTTGTAAAATCATGTTAGAAGTTTTATTTTCTATGAGTTTTCTTAATCATGTTTGTAATAATTTTAAACTATTGATGTATTTTTATAATTTTATATTATTATATTATTTTATTATATTGTAAATAAAAAATTTAAGATTCCTAGGGCTTACGCTCTCGAGACTCACGCCTCACCCCGTGCAAATATAGTGTCCCGCCTCACGCCCTCGTTTTTTAAAACACTACTTATGACTAGTATTATCAGTTTTGTGATGATATATTTTATTGGTGTGATATACCACAAATACAATTTTGCAGTTGAAAATAAAATGATAAAAATGAATAAAAAGTATTTAGGCTGAGGCGCGAATATCTCGCTCTCTTTAAGGAGATTCAAGTCCATTGCGGCATAATCTACACCGATACAACAGTAATACTCTTGACTTTTCTCCTCCAAGGTACAACATCCCAACAACATCATAAAACTCAAGCAACTCCGACTTTAGTTGATGAGTCCAAAGTTCCACAAAAGAACACCTTCCTTCAACATATAATACTCTCTTTTGTAGATAGTGAATATAGTTGAAGACTTAGAATATTTTATTTGTCTCAACTCTCTCTTTCACTACTACCGACTACAATATTTTTCACACTTAACATTTTTTTTACTTCTCTTCACAAAGAAAGAATTATCACTATTTATAGGTGAAGATGTCTTCCATATATATAATCAATGGGTAGAATAAGGGGTAATAATGTGAGTAGATAAATGTGATAGATGTTACATAAGTGAGAAGAAACTAATGGTCATATGAGTTACAAGAAAGTAATGACCATGAGAGTTACAAGAACTAATGGTCATATAAGTTACAAGAACCAATAGTCATCTTCTACCACAATTTTATACCCACTAACATATACATTTAATATTTTATTTTAACATTAAAATGCATATACATCAACATTCCCCCACTTATTTCAATATTAAAATAAGAGAGTTCTTCAATGAATTTTGTTGAAGGTAGATTTTATGCCTAATGAACGTGTGCTCTACTTTGAAACTTCACTTAGTAAAACAGTAACATTTACTCCAGAGTCAGTAGTGGTCTCAGACTTGAGCTATGATTGCTTAATGGAAATAAAGTATTATTGCTCACACAATAATCAAGGTGTTGATAATAAGCTTTTTTATCCAACATATTATTGCCTTGGGTTATTCCGGTTTTCTGAAGTGTTTTTGAGAACAAGCTCATTCTCATAGAAAGCGGCCTACTTTCACATTCACATAGGTGAAATCTGTCAAGAGTTCTTCTATAATTTGACACCTCACTCATACTAGATACAAAATTTCATTAAGGTTTCAAAGACTCAACCTCCACAAATCATTATAGGATAAATGCACTCACATCATATGGATTGAATAAAACTAAAAGTAGTACATTTCACAACAAGTCATCATACGATTTGTTCTTTCCTTTGAACATGGTTATAGGATCTCTAGTCCACAAGTTGGATTTCCTCACAACTGGCTCAAAATTTGTCAACTTCAATGTAACGACTCGAACCTTCATTACTTATGAAGGGCAAAATGTCATGAGTAATGGGGCCCCACTTGTGACACCCCGAGCCTACACCTTAGGCATGACCGACACTCAAGAATCATTGCTGGCCCTACGCAAACCCTTGGCCTGACTTACTTACTCAGCGGAAGACTTAAACACAAGAGATATAACTCATGCAATAACTTAACAAATAATATCTTAGCCAAAAATGGCAACTCAAGTCTTTCAACAAGTACAACTGAATTGAATAGGACTAGAGAACTATAGCTATCTGTCTAACAAGCCTCTAAAACAAAGAGGGATGTCAGGACAGGACCCCGATCATCCTAACAACTGAAAAACTAGAAAGCAATGATAAAAGAGTCTATCGAAATGCAAGGAGGCTCACCAACTAACTCAGAGTGCTGAACCAGATCAACGAGGCACTGGATGCTAATCCTGGTTACCTGCATCTGCATCATAAGATGATGCAGGCCAACTGGCATCAGTACATTGAATGTACGAGTATGCAATTTGGAATGCTAAACATAGCATAGGCTTCAAAAAGAATTTGAAAGAAACACTTTCCTTGACTCTTCTCAACTCATGAATAACTTAACTCAAAAATAAAGCAATGAAATACATGCAATATATGAAAAACTTTATAAAACAGTAGAATCAACTTAGTTCGTTAAAGAAAATGCAATAACAAAATCAACTTTACTCATATACTAAAGTAATATAGTTTCTGTGGCAGTTTCTTTAACCGACAACCACCACTATGAGCCTAAGTGATGGTACAAAGCTTTACCTCACGCTGCCAAGGACCGTCCCATACCTTACTGGGGGTATAGAACCTAACTCACTAAGTAGATCCACTAGTCTATGATAAAAAGCACTAAAGGAAACATCTAAAAAGTATGACCATTTTCTACCCATGATGGCTACATGATTTATGTGGGCTTGAGTTAATATGAACTCGCATCCCCATATCAATGCTCAATACTAATCCCAAAATATACTTAGCTCATGTGTTTGTAAAAAAAAAAAAAAAAAAACTCTTTCTTTGGTTTGAGATAATTAATCAAAACTTACCTTAAAAGCTCTCTTGGAATCGATGTTCCCTTTCTTTCTCAAATATAAAAATATTTTAAACTTCTTGGGAATACTTAGTTCCCATATACTTCTTGGAAGAAATGAACTTCAAAACTTTAGTCTTTGCTTAACTTGCAACTTAAGTCTTGAAACAAAAGTAAAAATGTTTGTGAAAGACTTTTGAAAACTTTATAAACTTCTATTGACTTTCTTATTAACTTCTAAACTTGACTCTTAACTCTCCTTGAATTAAATTATGGATTCAAGGATTATGATTTGTGATAGAAAAGATACCATGATGTTTAGGAATGATCTTAAATAGCTAAACATGAGAAAAGTCACGAAATCACCATCTTAGAACAAGTTTGCGACACAGAGATGTTTTAAATAATTATTTGGGAAATTTAATTTTTGAGACAAAGGAGTCCACGTCCTAACTGCGACGCGGAGCAAATTTTTGGTCACTGGGAGAGCAAGTCCACGACGTGGACCTGCGTGCCAAAATCTGCTCGACTTTTTCTTTCTTCATTTTCCAGCCGCAATTCCCCTAAACTCGACTAATTTTCTCAAATTCATTTTAGATTTCGATACCCAACATATGTACTCAAAAACGTAACTCAAAACAACTTTAGAACTCAACGTAAAGGTCTCAGAAACTCCACAATTCAGCCCAATTCAAGAATGACATTCAGATTCAAGAAATACATGTCAAGAACATCAACTTTCAAACTCTTTTAGGAAGAATTCCTCTGAACTAAACATGTTTGGCGCGTAGGTGAATGAACCCAACGCTATGAAAGACTCACATACCTTGTAGGATCAACTCCTTGGCAAATTCTTGCTTTTCCTCTTCTCCTTTCTCTTCTTTTCTCTTTTCTCCAAGCCTTAGGATATTTTAGTGAAAGTGTAACTGATCTAATTTTGATTTCACCCTTAATTAATTCACTAAAACGAATTAAATTGATGGGGTAAGGAAAAAACTAATTTACCCTTCAAAAATCCAGTTTAGACTTTCCTTAATCGCACAACCCATCTTCCAAAGGGCATAACTCACTCATACGAACTCAGAATCGAGCAAACTCGAAGCTGTTGGAAAGGTTATTCCAAGAGCTTTCCAACCATATCTGTAAGTACACCTAAATCATCCTGAGATAGGAGTTATAGTCACTTGAAGTTGACCAAAACTCAATTTTTCCTAACTTAAAAAAATTTCGAGATTTTTTATTCCCTCCAAACTGACTATTTTCAATTCTTAACTTCTTCGTAGTTATTTCAATTTGAGAGATGTTACAATATCTCCCCCTTGGAAACATTCATTCTCAAATGAGATTACTTTTACTAGGCTAATGCCGGTAACATCAAGTTCAAACACCCAACAAGCAATTTCAAACAAACAAAATGCTCACTCATAATTTAAAGAGTACTAAGAAGAGAATTAGTACCTTGGTCTGCAATTTCTCCGGATTTAAAGAGATGTGGATATCTCTTCTTCATATCCTCCTCAGCTTCCCAAGTAGCTTCTTCAACAAATTGGTTCCTCCAGTGGACTTTGACTGATGCCACCTCTTTTGTCCTCAACTTGCGGACTTGGCGGTCTAAAATCTGAACTAGAATCTCTTCATAAGATAAGCCTTCCTTGATCTCAATATTTTCAGTTGGTATGATCAATGGAGGATCACTCATGCACTTTTTCAATATGGGACGTGAAACACATGATGAACCGTGATTAAGTCTTGTGGTAGCTCCAACTCATAAGATACCTTACCAATCTTCTTAGATATTTGATAAGATCCAACACACCGGGGACTAAGCTTCCCCTTCTTACCAAATCTCATAACACCCTTTATGGGTGAAACTTTCAAGTAAACCCAATCATCAACCTCAAACTCCAACTCTCTTCTCCTAACATCAGTGTAGGATTTCTGATGACTCTGTGCCGTTTTCAACCTTTCTTGAATCACTTTCACCTTCTCCATAGCTTGATAAACTAAATCAAGTCCTATCAACCCAGCTTCACAGACTTCAAACCATCCAATAGGAGATCTACATCTTATCCCATAAAGAGCTTCATAAGGAGTCATTTGGATGCTAGAGTGGTAACTATTGTTGTAAGCAAACTCAATAAGAGGAAGGTGATTATCTCAGTTACCTTTGAAATCAATCACGCACACCCTCAACATATCCTCTAAGGTTTGAATGGTGCGCTCTGCTTGACTATTTGTCTGAGGATGAAATGTGGTGCTTAAGTTCACCTTTGATCCCAAACCCTTTTGTAATGACTTTCAAAACTGTACAGTAAATTGCGCACCTGTGTCTAAAATAATGGAGACTGGGACTCCATGAAGTCTTACCACCTCCTGAATATACAACCTGTCATAATCTTCTGCTGAATGAGTAGTCTTCACCGGCGAAAAGTGAGTTGATTTGTAATTCTGTCAACAATTACCCAAATAGAATCATGCTACCTGTGAAACCTTGGAAAACCTATGATAAAGTCCATATTAATCATCTCCCACTTCCATTCCGAAAGTTTCATATTTTGAGCCAAACCACCAGGCCTTTGATGGTCTACTTTAACTTATTGGCAATTCGGACACTTAGCAACAAATTCTGCAATGCCCTTCTTCATACTATTCCACTAATACACCTTTCTCAAATCACGATACATCTTTGTGGAACCTGGATGAATGGAATATCTAGAGCTATGAGCTTCCTCCATGATCCTCTCTTGGAGTCCATCCACCATTGATACACACAATCTACCTTGATATCTCAATACACCATCTTCCCCTTGTTCAAAATATAATACTTTTTGCTTATGAACATTTGCCTTTAAGTCAAGTAAAATGGGATCTTGGCCTTGCTTTTCTTTCACTTCTAACACTAATGATGATTCAGCCCCATTCATCACCACAACTCCTCCTTCTATGGAATCCATTAGTCGGACTCCTAATCGTGCAAGTCTATGCACATCTTTCACTAACTCTCTCTTTTCTTCCTCAACATGGGCGGTACTACCCATAGACAACCTTCTTAAGGCATCAGCAATAACATTAGCCTTACCTAGGTGGTAAAGAATACTCAAGTCATAATCCTTGAGTAATTCTAACCACCTCACTTGTTTGAGATTAAGCTCTTTCTGAGTGAACACATATTAATGGCTCTTGTGATCAGTGAATACATCAACATGAACGCCATACAAATAGTGACGTCATATCTTCAAAGCAAATACTACGGTAGCCAACTCTAAGTCATGGGTTGGATAGTTCTTCTCATGAACTTTCAATTGACTGAAGATATAAACCATAACTTTGTCATTCTACATTAACACACAACCCAAACCAACTATAGATGCATCATAATACACCATAAAACCTTGAGTACCTTCTGGTAAGGTCAAAACTAGGGCAGTAGTCAACCTCTTTTCTTATTCCTGAAAGCTTTTCTCACAAGCTTCAGACCATTGAAATTTAACTGTCTTCTGAGTTAACTTGTTCAGAGGGGATGAAATGGACGAGAACCCCTCTATAAACCTTCTATAATAGCCAGCCAAACCCAAGAAACTCCTAATATCAGTTGGAGATGTAGGTCTAGGCCAATTCTACATTGCCTCAATTTTCTGAGTATCAATTTTAATTCCCTCTCCAGATACAGTGTGGCCTAAGAATGCCACAAAATCAAGCCAAAACTCATATTTAGAGAAGTTAGCATATAACTCCTTATATTTCAAAGTCTGAAGAACTATTCTGAGATGACTAGCATGGTCTTCTTCATTCCTTGAATAGATTAGTATGTCATCAATGAAAATGATTAAAAAAAAAACATATCTAAATAAGGTTTGAACACTTTATTCATAAGGTCCATGAATGCTGCAGGTGCATTAGTTAAACCAAAATACATGACCATGAACTCATAATGACCATAACAGGTTCTGAAAGTTGTCCTTAGAATATCACATTCCCTTACTCTTAACTGATGTTAACCCGATTTGAGGTCTATTTTTGAAAAACAAGAAGCACCCTAAAGCTAATAGAAAAAATCATCAATTGTTGGAAGATGATAAATGTTCTTGATGGTAACTTGTTCCACTGACGGTAATCTATACACATCCTAAGGGAACCATCATTCTTTCTCACAAACAAGACCGGAGCGCCCCAAGGTGAGACACTTGGTCGAATAAAGTCCTAATCTAATAGGTCCTTTAACTACTCTTTAAGTTCTTTTAACTCTGCTGGTGCCATTCTATATGGCGGAATAGATATAGGACGAGTATCTGGAAGAAGATCTATACCCAAGTCTATCTCACTCTCAGGAAGGACTCTGGGAAGATCATCAAGAAAGACTTCTATAAACTCTTTTACTACTAGAATTGACTGAATAGGAGGTACCTCAATACTTGAGTCATTAATTCGAACTAAGTAATAGACACAACCCTTCGAAACTAACTTTCTTACCTTAAGGTATGAAATAAAACGATCCTTAGGCATTGATGAACTACGTTTCCACTCTAAGACTGGATCATTAGAAATCTGAAACTTGACAACTCAAGCCATCATTCAATGGAGGCAAGCAGGCATGAAGTCAATCCATACCTAGAATGACATCAAAATCTACCATGTCTAACTCAATTAAATCAGCCATGGTGTCTTTGTGATTGATGGAAATGGCACAGTCACGATATACTCGCTCAGCTAAAATAGACTCCCTAATAGGTGTAGAAACACAAAAGGGTTCATAAAGTTTCTCACGAAGAACATTAAACTGATTTGCAACATAAGGGGTTACAAAAGATAAACTTGCTCCTGGGTCTAGCAAAGCATAAACATCAAAACCAAATACTTTGATCATACCAGTGACAACATATGGAGAGCTCTCGCGCTCTTGGCGACTAGTGATCGCATAAAGACGGTTTGCTCCTCCGCCAGTACCGAAAGTAACTCCTCTAGGTGCAGCCCTGTCTGGTGGAGTAACTGATGAAGATTGGGCCCTATTGCCCTGATTTCCACTACCTTGCCTGTTCTTTGGACACTCTTTCATGAAGTGACCCTCTTGTCCACACTTGAAGCAACATGTCTGACCATCACGACACTTACCTGAGTGGATTCTACCATACCTAGCACATGTTGGAGCCCAGTTACCTCTTTGTGCCACACTACCTTGAGATTGTGCAGGTCTAGCTCTGAAATTCTGCGTGTTCTGGCCAATATACTCATTTTTATTTCTGGGTGCAGGTGCACTAGCAGATTATGGAGTAGGTCCCTTTTTCTTATGCTGAAAGGACGAACGGTCCACATTACTTTTTTGCTGCCCGCACTCATTTCTTGTCTTAGCTTTCATATTTCTGAATTATTTCCTATCCCTCAGCTTCTCTTCCTCAACCTATTGGACATAAACCATCAAATGTGAAATATCTATGTCGTCTATCAGCATCACAACCCTACTTTCCTTACTCGATAGACGAGACAACCCAGCAACAAACAAGCTCATTCTACTCCTCATGTCCGCAACCATCTCCGGAGTATAACGTGATAGTTGGGTGAACTTCAGCCCATATTCATGAACACCTAGAGAATCCTGCTTAATTGTGAGGAACTCACGTACCTTGGCCTCTTTCAATTCTCGGGGAAAGAAACACCCGAAGATAGCTTCCTCAAAATAGGCCGAACTCGCCGGTGGTGCATCCTCAGCTCTACCCCCTTTCCACTGATCGAACCAAGTCCTAGCAACATTCTTCAGTTGATATGCAGCTAGCTCAACGCTCTTAGTATCATCAATATGCATCACATCAAATACCTTCTTCAGCTCCTCAATGAAGTTCTTCGGATCCTCAATAGTGTTTGAACCCATGAAGCTTGGAGGATCTATCCTCAAGAATTCTCAGATCCTAGAAGTATTAGTCACTTTCTATCTAGCTCCTCTCTGTTGCCCAACCTTATTAGCCACAGCTTGACTGAGCAACCTTATTGCTTCCCTGAACTCAGCATTAGTGACTTCCCATTGAGGTTGCACTTCCGATGTATTTGATAACTCTTGCTCCTCAACATTACGCCTAGCAGGGCAACCTCTGATAGCTCTTTGTGGAGACATGACTATCTGAAAACATGTGCAAGCATGAATTAAAAGAAAATTTTTAGAAATCAAAATCTAACGCACGAAGTGAGTGTGAAAAAAGTGAGAAATTTTTCCTAAGTGTAGTAGCCTCCTAATTATAGATGTGGCACGCTTTTCACTGATAACTAGGACTCTACAGATACAGCTTCATAGACTCCCTAGGTATCTTGAACACTATGCTCTAATACCAAGTTTGTCACGCCCCGAGCCTATACCCTGGGCATGGCCGACACTCGAGAACCATTGCTGGCCCCAAGCGAACCCTTGGTCTAGCTTACTTAATCAGCGGAAGACTTAAACATAGGAGATATAACTCATGCAATAAATTAATAAATAATATCTTAGCCAAAAATGGCAACTCAAGTCTTTAGACCAGTACAACTTAAATGAATAAGACTAAATAACTATAACTCTCTGTCTAAGAAGCCTCTACAACAAAGAGGGATGTCGGGACAGGACCCTGATCATCCTAACAACTGAAAAATTAGAAAGCAATGATAAAAGAGTCCTTTGGAATACAAGGAGGCTCACCAACTGACTCTGAGTGCTGAACCTAATCAACAAGACGTTGGATGTTAATCCTGGTTACCTATGTTTGCATCATAAGACGATGCAGGCCAACTGACACCAGTACATTGAATGTACAAGTATGCGAGTTGGAATACTAAACATAACATAAGCTTGAAAAAGAATTTGAAAGAAACACTTACCTTGGCTCTTCTCAACTCATGAATAACTTAACTCAAAAATAAATCAATGAAACACATGCAATATATAAAAAGCTTTATAAAACAGTAGAAGCAACTTAGTTCGTTAAAGAAAATGCAATAACAAACTCAACTTTACTCATATATTAAAGTAATATAGTTTCTGTGGGAGTTTCTCTAACCGACAACCACCACTATGAGCCTAAGTGATGGTACAATGTTTAACCTCACGCTGCCAAGGACAGTCCTATACCTTGTCGGGGGTATAGAACCTAACTCACTAAGTGGAACCACTAGTCTATGATAAAAAAAAAGCACTAAAGGAATCATCTAAAAAGTATGACCCTTCTACCCATGATGGCTACATAGTTTATGGGGGCTTGTGTTAATATGAACTCGCATCTCCATATCGGTGCTCAATACTACTCCCAAAATATACTTAGCTCATGTGTTTGTAAAAACAAAACTCTTTCTTTGGTTTGAGATAATTAATCAAAACTTAGCTTAAAAGATTTCTTGGAATCGATGTTCCCTTTCTTTCTCAAATGTAAAACATTTTAGACTTCTTGGGAATATTTAGTTCCCATATACTTCTTTGAAGAAATCAACTTCAAAACTTTAGTCTTTGCTTAACTTGTAACTTAAGTCTTGAAACAAAGTAAAAACTTTTGTGAAATACTTTAGAAAACTTAATAAACTTCTCTTGACTTGCATCTTAACTTCTAAACATGACTCTTAACTCTCCTTGAATTGAATTATGGATTCAAGGATTATGATTTGTTATAGGAAAGATCCCATGATGTTTAGGAATGATCTTAAATAACTAAACATGAGAAAAGTCACGAAATCACCATCTTAGAACAAGTCCGCGACACGGAGATGTTTTAAATAATTATTTGGGAAATTTACTTTTTGAGACAGAGGAGTCCACGTCCTAACTACGACGCGGAGCAAATTTTTGGTCACTGGGAGAGTAAGTCCGCGACGTGGACCTGCATGCCAAAATCTACTCGACTTCTTCCTTCTTCATTTTCCAGCCCCAATTCACCTAAACTCGACTAATCTTCTCAAATTCATTTTAGATTCCAATACCCAACATATGTACTCAAGAACCTAACCCAAAACAACTCTAGAACTCAACGTAAAGGTCTCATAAACTCCACAATTCAGCCTAATTCAAGAACGACATTCAGATTCAAGAAATACATGTCAAGAACATCAACTTTCAAACTCTTTTAGGATGAATTCCACTGAACTAAACATGTTTGGCACGTGGGTGAACGAGCCCAACACTATGAAAGACTCACATACCTTGTAGGATCAACTCCTTGGCAAATTCTTATTTTCCTCTTCTCCTTTCTCTTCTTTTCTCTTTTCTCCAAGCCCTAGCATATTTTAGTAAAAGCGTAACTGATCTAATTCTGATTTGACCCTTAATTAATTCACTAAAATGAATTAAATTGATGGGGTAAGGAAAAGACTAATTTACCCTTCAAAAATTCATATTAGACTTTCCTTAATCGTACAACCCAACTTTCAAAGGGCATAACTCACTCATACGAACTCGGAATCGAGCAAACTCGGTGCTGTTGGAAAGGTTATTCCAAGAGATTTCCAACCATGTCTGTAAGTACACCTAAATCATCCTAAGTAGGAGTTATGGTCGCTTGAAGTTGACCAAAACTCAATTTTTCCTAACTTAAGAAAATTTTGAGATTTTTTATTCCCTCCAAAAATGACTATTTTCAATTCTTAACTTCTTCGTAGTTATTTTGATTTGAGAGATGTTACACCACTGTCCCACCAAAGTAAGGTGATATCACTACGGCGGCGGGGCCCCAGCGGGACGGGAGCGCCAGTGCGGGATGGTCGGAGGGCAGAACTTAATGACGCGAAGTTTTATTTCCTTCTTTTTTTCTAAGTTCCAAAAGGAGGCTAAAATCACCCCAGAAACCTTCAAAAGGCTGGTCTAGGCTTGGAAAGGAAGGAAAAATAAATTTCTAGTGCAAGGTTGACGATAACTCGCTGATTCTCGACCAAAACCCACCGTCTTGTTGTTTGGAAGCCAGGATTGGAGCTATAATCCCTCTGCAGTTGCTTGGCACCCAGGTAGGCTAGGTTTGCTTACTTGAGTAGTCGTAAATTCATGCTCACTTTGTAATACATTGCTAATTGACGGTAGAATTCATGTTTAGCCCTTTGGGGATAGAAAAAGGGGTAGTTGTACATGTATTCCTAGCTATTAGATAAGATGTGTATCATGGGGGGAAGTTGTTATGTGAACTAGGGGTAGGTGATCGTTCAACTTCCTGTTATGTGATATATGTTTGTTAATTGCTCCATTGTATGCATGCATGTATGTGAATAGGGAAACATGAATCAAATCTAATGAAATAATTATGTGTGAACAATTACATGCCATGAACTTGTTACTTGACTGTGTGACTATGTAAACTGTTCCTTATGGGTGTTATTATGATTGTGTTGTGTTTATTGGACGGGTGTCATATTTCGATACATATACTTGATCGGGTGTCACGTTTCGACACATATATAAGACCAGGTGTCACATTCCTACACATATATATATTGGAGCGGGTTTCACGTTTCGACACACTAACACTTTGAGTGTGGATTTCCATTAGAGAACCAATTGTGACTACTACATTCACATCTACCTGTCATTGATAGTGGGAATTGTGTATCGCTCCTAAAATGATAATTAAATTATACATCACGTATATGTGTGTTTACTACGTTGTAATTACTTGCTTATATCTTTTTTACTAGAATTAACTATGAATGATCATGCCAATATGTATGTTGTCTGGTATGTGGAGACTGAGGGTCAAGGTGTTATTATAGGCTATTTTTAGAGAGGTTATCTATGTTCTTAAACAATCAGAATTGGGGTAGTGTTCATGATGTGAAACATGCACAGGTCCTATCTTAGGAAAGGGATTCGTATTCAAAACGTATAGCGAGCCTTGATAGAGTATACTATGTAGTCAAGGGCTAAATGGTGATGCAGATGAAGCGAGGGCATGTCGTGAGTGGTTGGCCGGGTTGGTAGTGGTTGTAGTCGGGAATTCTTCTATAAGATAAAACGGTTACGCTATGATCAAGAATGGAGTGAGCAGGGTGATAGACTAGGGGGTTAGAGTCAAGTGTACTAGTACGTTTTAGGTATACGAGGATGGTAAGGGCAGGAGGATAAAGGTGGAGGGGTGTACCTTCTGATTGCATGTTTCCTGCTGGTTGATTTCTTTATATTATGTGTTGAGCATCAAGTTGACCGATGATGCCTACCAATACGTATGGTTTGTACTGATACTACTCTTGCTATGCCTTTTTGGCATAGTCTGATTGAAGGGTTAGTGATGTTTCATAGGTGAAGACAAAGACAATCTCCAACAACTTCTATTCTTCCTTCTCTGTGGGGAAGTTGTGTCTAGTTACTGTATTTTATATCCTGTAATCTTAGAAGCTATTGTACCTGTTTGGACTAGATCCCTGGGGCGCTCTTTATTTTACAAATTTAACTTTGAATTGTTTAAACTCTTTATTATGTAAAATCTCATGAATTTTCTTTTATCTCCAGTTTTCTTAATCTTCCGCATGTTTTTAACCATTCAAGGATCAAGGGTCCTCCTAGTTAGATGTTAGAGTAGGTGCCTGCACGGCCCAATGAGTTGGGTCGTGATATTCAATTTCATCCTTCTTGATGTGTTTCAAACTCTTTATCTTGCTAAGACCTTAGTTTCTGAATCTGCAAGATTATCACAAGTTTTCACACAGTTAATATTGATGGTATACCAGTGATCAATATGATTTCACAATATTGTGTTTTTCTCCTCGTGAGTTTGAATTTACTGTTTTAATAACGATTTTCCACTCTACCAACAATATTGGTGCAATCACAATTAATCAAAATTAGAAAAATTAATTTCTCAAAATAACGTATTTGATATAATAAAATCAATTCACATTTTTACTAGTTGAAGCTTAATTTTTTTTACTTCAACCTCCAAAGTAGAGTTAGCAAGCAATATGATATGCTTTTCTCACTTTCATTAATCATTTTTCACTAGTTAAAGCTTATTTTTTTTACTTCAACCTCCAAAGTAGAGTTAGCAAGCAACATGATTTGCTTTTCTCACTTCCATCAAATAGCACCAAGTTTTCTCATCTACACCAACAAAACTTTAAGTATAGCATAATATTTTTTTTCTCACAAAATTACAAGCCATCAAATTTCGTACCAAGTAAATTTACCTAATTTGTTTGTATATGTTATACTTTATACACAATATCATATAAAGTGCAATTAGTATATCTCATATTTTTTATTAGGCTAGAAAATTCCTTCTCTCTTGGTCACATCATTTTCACAATTGAATCAAAAGGAGTTGCAAGATTCACACAACCAAAGATTGTATTTCATATTTTTTTTTAACATTATGTGACTTGACACGGAAAATTTTATCACATGTTTCATGGTATTTTTCATTTCAAAATGAGTTTTTTTCCTCACCAAAAAATTTCATGTTAAATGGCTACTTGACATGTTTTTCATAATTTATTTATCACTCCCATGCCACAATATATATATATATATATATATATATATATATATATATATATATATGCACTTTTTATATCCTTTGTAGAGCATTTCCAAAGATGCAAAAATTATTTTTTTGACTTTTTCCTCATTTCATGAAACCCCACTGTATTAAAAATTTAAAAACACTTTTTCATGAAAAGCAGTATCACTTTATTCATGAAAACATTAGGTAACTTTTTTTCTTTACCTTTTCTCCGCTTGAATTGAGCAAGTAGAAAAGTACTTTATCAATACATTTCTTCTCTTCCACCTCTTGAAGAGAGAAACATTAAACGGGACGACGATGAGACCTCTTATCCTGATATACGCACTTTTTCGAACTGTAACAAAAACATAAATCTCCTTAAAATTGTTGGTGTAATATACTACAAATACAATTTTACAGTTGAAAATAAATGAGAAAATGATATAAACCCCACCCCCAACCTATACCCGAAATCTCAACTACACACTCCAACTTTACAAGTGTCCTATTACCCACCTGAACTTTATATTTCCCTATTTTATACACACCTAAGTGCTGACCTCAACATAAAACCAAATAATTAGGCATGCGTGATTCCACGCGCTAGGTCCCGCCTATTCAACTCCCATTTCTTCTTTTTTCTCCCATTTCCTAAAACGTAAAAGAACAAAAAAAAATATTCCTTTTTCATTTTCAATCCTTCTCCATTAGCAATGCATTTCTGGTGATCTTCAAACGAATTTGCTATCATCGAACGATTTTGTTGTGTATTGTCAACTTTATTTAGTCGTTTATCAACTGATTTAGTAAAAGGTTAGTTCTTTATCCCTTATTTCGAGTTTGTGATTTATCCCCTAGGGTTTCTGTTGATTCGTGAAATTAAGAGCAACATTGTGTGAAATCTTATGTGTTGCTTACGATTATAGTGTTAGGTGTTCATTTACACCATATTATACCACATTTTTCATGAAATTAGGTTTTTCCCTTTCTCGTCTATGTCGCGTAATTTTGTATTATGTTCGTCTTAGTATTATGTTCAAAAAGTGTGGTATTTATGCTCTTAGTATTATGTTTATAGAGAAGTTGCTAGTCTACTATTGTGTTGTATTATGTTTATAGATTATGTTCATAGAGAAGCTAAGTACTATGTTGTATTCTGTTTGTTTGCTAATGTGTTGTATTCTGTTCGTTTTTAAGTACTATTCTATTTTTTCCATTGCCCCCAGGTTAGAGTATGTCTATAATTACGATTCTATTTTTTTTTATTACCTGCAGGTAAGAGATGAATGGGTTTACTTTGATTACTCTAAGGTGGTACGATGGTGTGGTGTTAGATTTAAGTAGTGGGGAACCAATATATAATGGTGGAAAAGTTACAAAATTTTTGGATGTTGACGTAGATAAAATGTCTTATTTTGAGTTGAAAGACTATATTAGAGAATTGGGATATAGTACAAGCTGCACCTTTAGTACTAAAGCACCTAACAGTAGCCTTTTGGTAGATGTTGATAATGATAAGGATATTTTAGACATGACGTTTTATTTGGAAGATGGGGATGAAGTGGAGGTATTTGTTAGGCATTTGGTTGATGAGGCAATTGTGGGGCCCATGGTAATAGAAAATAATAGTCATGTGGATATGGGAGAATCTGGTTCAGCTTTTAATACAAGGCCTAGTGAGAGTGAAAACTTTAACTTTGGGGTAGGTGAAGACCATTTAAACAATGAGGAACCTATTGCTACGTTTTCAACCTCACCTTCTGTCACTACCACACCTCCTTTCACTGCCACACCTCCTTTCAATACTGCTACTACAGATGGTGCTACTGATGATGATATAGATGTTGGTCTTGCCTGGACCTGATTTCCCAGAAGAAGTAGAGGGTTCTGATTATTCAACTGAGGATAGTGTTGAGTCTAAAGCTGAATTAGTTGGAGATGATGATAAGGAAGAGTATGGTAGTGATGTACATTAGGAGGTTAGGGAGTTGAGGGCTGAAAAAAGAAGTTTTCAAAGGAGGAAAAGAAGGGAAAGACAAACAGCTGACAATGAAGATGTACCAGTAGGTGAAGCTGGACCAGATCTAGGTTTTGATGAAACTGGAAAAGGTAAAGTAAGTCATGAAAGAAGGCTAGGAGGTGATGAGCCTTACTTTGCAAGTTCTGATGAGGATAGTTTTGAGTTAGATGAAGATGAGTCTTGTAATGATGATGAACATGAATCTGGTAGATCAAAAAGGGTAAAGTTGTCAAGGAAGAGGAGTTTAAAAACTCAAAAAATCATTCATGATCCTACTGCAAAGAAAGTTGTGTGGCAGTTGGGCATAGTGTTCAAAGATGTAAAAGAATTTAGACAAGCAGTAACTAAATATGCAATTAGAAGGAGGATTCAGGTGGAGAAGTAGGTGAATGAACCAAAGAAAGTTAGAGTTAGATGCAAATATGGTTGTCCATGGCTTTTGTTTGGATGTCTTGACAAGACAACAAATAATTTCATGATAAAAACTTACAATCCAAATCATACTTGCAACAAGCCAACTAGAAATTACTTGTGCAATGCAAAGTTTTTATCTGAAGACTTCAGAGAAAGAATAACTGAGCAACCAAACATAAGAGTCTCCAAATTGCAAGAGATGATTAGGAAAAAGTTAAAACTTCATGTTGGCAAGACTATTGTGAGAAGAGCAAGAGCTAAAGTGTTGAAAGATATAGTGGGTGATCATGTTGTGGAATTTGGAAGAATACTTGACTACAAGGATGAATTGTTGAGGACCAATCCAGCGACCAATTGTGTTGTAAAAGTTAGTGAACATGATGCAAAAGGCAAATCAATATTTCAGAGTTTTTACATCTATTTTGATGCTTTAAAGAAGGCATGGATACATTGTAGAAAGTGTATAGGCTTAGATGATTATTTCCTTAAAGGTGTTTGTAAAGGCCAACTGTTAGTTGTTGTGGCCAGAGATGATAACAATCAGATGTTGCCACTTGCTTGGGCAGTAGTTAAAAAGGAGAACAAACACACATGGACCATGTTTGTCAAGTGCATAAGGGATGATTTGGTACTTGGAAATGGTGAAGGTCTCACCTTGATTACAGATATGCAAAAGATATGTGAAGTTATTTTGTAATTTTCAATTTTTATGTATTACCTAAATGTGAACATAGAATGTGTGCTAGGCACATATTAGCTAATTAGGCTAAGGATTGAAGGGGTCTTCAAAGAAGACAACAATTTTGGAAGATAGCTAAGAGTATATTTGAGTCTCAATTAAGGAACAATATAGAAAAGATGAAGTTGTTAGGTCCAGAAAAAATGATGGATAACTTAATGTACTACAACATTAATTTTTGGTGCAAAGTTTACTTCAATACTGAAGTAAAGTGTGACTCTGTAGACAACAACATGTCTGAGTGTTTTAGTGCATGGATCTTGGCTACTAGACACAAGACTATCATTACTATTCTTGAAGAAATAAGAGTGAAGATGATGACAAGAATAGCCAAATTAAGGGAGAAGTGTAATTTCTCTCCAATGGCTCTGAAGGTTTTAAAGGAGAACATTAGTAGGTCTATGGACTGTACCATTGAGTTTAATGGAGCTGCTGGATTTGAAGTGAAAGAAGGGTTTTGTCAACACAATGTGGATATTGCTAGGAGAACTTGTAGTTGTAGGGTGTGGCGATTAAGGGGCATACCATGTGCACATGTTGTGGCTGCATTATACTTTAAGAAGTTTTCTCTTTATGACTATATAGACAGCTGCTACAGTAAGGAAACTTATTTGAGGATTTATGCCAATGTTATTGAACCACTCACAAATATGGAGATGTGGCCAGTTTCTACAAACCCCACTATTGAGCCACCAAAAATCACAAACATGCCTAGTAGACCACCTAAGACTAGAAGAAAAGAAGCTGGAGAAACTAAAAAATCTGGGAAGCTTCCTAGGACTGGACTTGCAATGACATGCAGTATATGTCATGTCAAAGGCCACAACAAGAGAGGGTGTCCTCAAAGAGAAGGTGTTGAATCATCAACAAGATAAAGTGCACCATCACCTACTGCATTAGTAAGGGCAGAACCAACAGGTTCAAGCAGGGGAAGAGGTAAACCAAAGGTAATATTTGAACTTGTTTTACTTTTTCTTAATTTATGACTTAGTTTTTCTCTTATATGTATAGAAAACTCCATCAGCACCATCAGAAGGTGAGCCTCCACTAAAAAAGGGAAGAGGAAGACCAAAAAAAACATCATCGGTAGCACTTAGTGCACCTCCCCTACCTACTGCACCTACTGATTTTCCTACAACCTCTTCTGCTCCTCCTACTTATCATGCATCATCTTCAATAGCTGGTACTACTAAAAGAGGAAGAGGTAGGGGTAGGAGAAACACATCTCCAGAGAAAAGACCAAGAGTCATGGGAATGGGTGTGTTCCAAGCTGCAAATGGCTTCAAAGTCATAAATGTGAGTCTTTGATATATGCTAACAGCTTAAATATTGAATTATAATCCTAATTTTATTTAAATAAACAGCTTAAATATTGATATAATCCTAATTTTACTCTAGCCTGGCATGCCAAGTAGTAAGATCTACTCTACTAGACAAGCAAAAGTGACAAGATCATCTAATGTAACTGGTGACATTGGTTATATACCAAGTAATACAACTAAGCTGAAATGGAATGGTAAAGCAACAATCTCAACAAGCAAGCTTCATGAGCTTAGAGAGAAGCAAAGAAAGAAGACAATGGGAAGTAGTTCAAGTCAAAATGACACTTCTTCACAGTCAAAGATGTCATGAAAATTGTAGTGATGTTGTTGTATTTAAGAATTTTTAAGTTAGTCCATACATGTTGCATTAATGTCTTGCTATTTTGGATTTTGTTTGTTGGTAAATTTTGTCGTATGTGAGGGCTTTTGAATATAACAGTATGACTATACAGGTGTGCTTACATATGTTGTGTTGGTTATATGTTTTACAAATGGTATTGTGTTGTCTATGTTCAAGTATGAATGGATGACTAGGTTGTTGGTTGTTGATGACAAAAGTTGCATATTAATACAAGCTTCAATTGACATTATAGATCTATATAAAATGACACACATACATTGAACTACTGGTTGCTGATGAACATAGCAACAACACAAATCAAAAAAGAAATCCAAATATGCAGCACTTGAACTACTGGTTGCTAATGAACATAGCAACAACACAAATCAAAATAGAAATCCAAACAATATGCAGCACTTGAACTACTGGTTACTGATGAACATAGCAACAACACAAATCAAAATACACAAAAGTATCTTCCTATTGAACCTACACCATTTCAACCTTCTATTGAGTCTCCTCTCCAATAAAAAATTAGAGTTCCTCAAGTTGTCAATATAAACCTGTCTAATACATAATTCTTGCTCCAACTCATTGATTTTGTTCACCAATCTTGGAAGGATAAAACTTGATCTTGGATCTACTTATTCTTTGTCCCTCCATCGAAAAAATTTGCAATTTTTAGACTGAAAATGATCCAAAATAGTACATTAGCATTGTTCAAAATAAAGTGTAGCAAGAATACAAGAAAAAACACATACACCACAGCATGGGCAAGACCACAATCTTCTCCTCGGATTTAATTTCAACCAAGAAGTTTGCAAATTCAGCAAAATTCCGTGTTTGCATCTCACTAGAGCATTGAGCATTGGGTCTGATTCATCCATACAAAGCTTATTCAAGTTTACATTTTCCATTTTTGATGAATTTCAAGAAAATTCAAAATTCAAATTAGAGACCTAAATAAGAAATTAGAGACCTAAATAAGAAATTAGAGCAGATTACAAACCCTAAATTCAAAATTTGAAGTAGAAATGAACATTAACAACTAAATCTTACTTAATATTGAGAGGAAATTGTGAATTTTTTATTTAAAAAAAACAAGGGTTAATGGTGGGGAAGAACAAATAATGGTTTATTTAAAGGTAGGGAAGATGACCGTTGGAGAAGGAGTAATTTTTCGTCAAAATTACCTTCTAACGCGCCTAGAGGAGGTGAGAACACCTCCCATGACATGTCAGCACTTAAATGTGTATAAAATAGGGAAATTTAAATTTCAGGTGGGTAATAAGACACCCGTAAAGTTGGAGTGTGTAGTTGGGATTTCGGGTATAGGTTGGGGGAGTTTTAGACCATTTTCTCAAAATAAATTGATAAAAATGAATAAACATATTTAGGTTGAGGCACGGATATCTCACTCTCTTTAAGGAGATTTAATTCCACTGCGACATAATCTACACCAATACAACAGTAATACTCTTGACTTGTCCTCTCCAGGATACAACAACCCAACAACGTCGTACAACTCAAACAATTCTGAATTTAGTTGAAGAGTCCAAAGCTCCACAAAAGACCACCTTCCTTCAATATATAAATACTCTCTTTTGTGTATAGTGAATGTAGTTGAAGACTTGAATATTTTCTTTGTCTCAACTCTCTCTTTCACTAATACCCACTACAATATTTTTCACACTTAACATTTTTCTTACTTCACTTCACAAAGAAAAAAACACCACTATTTATAGGTGAAGAAGTCTTCCATATAATCAATGGGTAGAATGAGGGGTAAATGTGAGTAGATAAATATGATAAATGTTACATAAGTTAGAAGAAACTAATAGTTATATGAGTTGCAAGAAACTAATGATCATGAGAATTACAAAAACTAATAGTCATATAAGTTACAAGAACAATAGTCATCTTCTACCACAATTTTATACCCACCAACATATAAATTTTATATTTTATTTTAATATTAAAATACATATACTTCAACATATTTGAATTATTTTCATGTCGTTTAAGATTTTTGATTTCATTATTTATATGATTTTTATATCTAGACCTTCTGATTATTGGAGATGTATTTAGATGAATTATTGGGTTCTTCGTTTGCTCAATTAAAATAGTTATGGTGTGTCATCACAATTTAGACAATTGTGTCTGTAACATAATTGATTGTGTAAAGTACATTCTTTCGTTTAATTTTATTTGTCACTTATTCTTAAAATATATTTTCATTTTTTTTTTTACTTATCATTTATGACATATCATGAAAAGACGATAATATTTTTCCATATTTTATCCTCAACATTAAATACTTATTTTCCTAATCATTTTTCAAGACATCATTTAATAAAGGATACTTTGATAAAATACCTATATCATTAATTATTTTCTTAATGGGTGTGTCTAGTCAAATTGTGACAAGTAAAAGTGAATAGAAGAGTTTTTTTTTTCGATTAGAGGATAAAGTGACCCTATAAAGGTGATTCTGTATCTAGAGGACTTGAATCCAAGATCTTTAATTATAAATGAAAGAGTACTTACCACTCTACCACAATTTTGATTTCCTATCTTCTTTTAACTATGAGTATATACAACTTCTAAACCTTTTTCTTATGTTCCTCCTTTTTGTTTATCCTTTTTTATTCTATTTCTTTGTTCTTGGCACCCATAATTACATTGTCTTTCCTCATACTCCCACTTTACTTTAAATATGTAAGTCAGCTGGCAAAAGATATGCACTTGGCACTGAAAATAAAAAGGAAGAAGAAAAATGCATAAAACATGTGAAAGTGGACCCTAATTGTCGCTATTTGTTTTCATAAAACATGTGAAAGTGGGCCTTAGTGGTTGCTTCATTCATTTTAATTTATTTGACTTATTTTTTTTAATTAAGTATTTGCAAAAAAAAATAAAAATGAACATATTCAATTTTTTTAGCAATTCTATAGTTTTTAACTTTTTACATAACATGTAATTAAGACCATAAAATTAAGAAAACATTATCTAAATACACAACTTATTTTTATTATATTATCTAAAATTTCCTATCATTTGGAAAAAAAAAAAATACAAAAATTTCTACTTTATGTGATGTATCAGTCGAATACATCTCTTTACTAGATTTATTTGTCGGTTACATCATTTTACGATGTACCAGGACATACACGATGTACGAGATGTTACTTTACGCTATGCTTCAGTCGAATACATCACTTTACGCGATGTATCAGTCGGATATACATCACTTTACACAATGTATTGGGACGTACGTAATGTATCAGAACATTGAGTGAGGTATCCAAAATCGAGACACAATGTATCAGGACGTTGAGGGATGTATCCGAAATCGGAACGCGATGTATCCTAAGGTTTTGAGATGTATTCGGATTCCACCAAATTTAAGGATTTTTTGTAATTTAAAAAAGAGTAAGAATAGGATATAATGAACTCTTAACACTATGAGATTTGTGTAAAATCTACAAAAATTAAAGGTCATATTGATATATTTAATATATCTTTAATTTTAAATCACAAGAATAAAAAAAAATTATATTTTCTTAAACTTTATATCAAATCAAGAATAGATCAAACAAAAATGGAAGGAAATACTATTTTTTAATATAAAACATGTAAAAGTGGACCCTATATTTTTTGTTTCCCACCTAATGCCGAGCTCGTAGGAGCACAACTAAATGCAAATCATGCACTGCAAGACTCATTTGAGTGTGACGTTTCTAATAAAATTTTCTTCATACCCAAGACTCGAGTTCAAGACTTTTGATTAAGGATGAATCAATCTTACCACAACCGTAAGTGGACCCTAATTGTTACTAATATTTTTTCTTGTACCTTCCGTCTATCCCACCTATGAAAACTAAGTAATCCATTATCTTATAAATATTCCTCTATTTTGCTCCAAAACTCTTGCCTCTACTTCTTCTCTATATATTTTAATTTGGTGTGCTATATGTTCTCTTATTTTTGGTGATTAATTTGAAGAAGGAAAAAAGTCTATATATGGAAGGTTTTGAAGTTCAAAATAATCAAAAGAGTGGATTTTGTTGCATGGAAATGAATGAAGAAGGAGAAGGATGAGTTGAAGAATTCTGCAACTCTTAGGCAAGTCTAAAACTTGGCTTCCATTTTCAATTTGATACTCTCTCTTTTTTTTTTCTTTTTTTAATTCCTTCTTAAGTCATAATTCTTGTTTTTCTTCAAAATTTTAAATTTTATATATCATAAGGAAAACATGACAAGAAAAAGAAGAAATATTAGAGGGTTCTAGGGAATGGTCTCTTGTATCAAAGCAACCAAGACTAAGAAATCTTGGGAAGGTTTTGTCTTTATTTTCCTATTTTATTTTTACCTTGTATTGTGTTTTTTTAAGAGAAAGATCAAGTTTGATTTGTATTTAACATTTTAGAACTTTCAAGAAAATACAATTGGGGTCTCCTTTCCATCAATTAGTGCTATATAAATACTTTTAGTTGTTTTTATTGTTTCTTAATAGATTCTTCACATTTCATTGTTACCAAGTCTATTTTCCAAGAAGAAATTCATAGCATAATTTTGAGGATGACTTTGGGCGTAAACTTTCTGATATTTTAGTTGCTAAAAAATTTTAGAAAATATTTTTTTATGGGAAAATAAGTTTTGAAAAATTAGGAAAAATTGTTATTCTACAAAAGTAGAGAAGACACGTTTGATAAGTAACATTCAGGATTGATTGTGTTTCCTATACCTCATTTTTACTCCCTCCACGTAGACCTTATGCACATCATTCCACATATCCACTACAACTCATATCAACTACAACTCATCTCGCATAGTATTATCTTAAATTATTTATAAAAACTTTTAAATAATATTTGTTACTCACGTATCAAACATAAAAAAAAAATAGGTTAAAACCTCGGCTATTTTCTTAAAAGGTATTTATTCAAATCGAATACATTCTTCGTGAAATCCTAACTTGGAGAAAATAGAGAAATAAATAAGAGAAAATTCTATTAATATAATAATAATAAATATTATTATTATTATTATTATTATAATTATTATTATTATTAGAAAAAATTTAGCTTGAATGCACTGATTATTGTGCTTAAGGAGGCTGATGCATCATGCATATTAGTTGTAACTTGTAATAATAAAAAATAATAATTATGAAGTATATGATCCTACTTTATTTTATTTTTTCATTGAGTGAGTGTTAGGTGTGGGCCCTTTTCAAGTGTAGCAATAATTCCACTTGAAATTATTTAGGGCTGCTAAGGAATATTCAATAATTCTTTCACCAACCTTAAACCATATTATTTTCTTCAACCATATACGCAATTTTGTGTAATTTATTTATATAATAAACATTACTATTTTTTATTGAGAACATAGCAAGCAGCAAGAACTTAATGAGCATCTTATTGGATCAAGCAGCAAGAACTCATGATTGGATCCAAAGTTTTTGAAGGACAAGGTGTTTTTTTTTTCTAAAAAAAAGTAAATAGGTGTTTAATTAAATTTTTGAGAGAAAATATTTTTTTTGAAAAATTAAAGAAATTATTTTTCATAACCTAAAAAGGGTTGTTTTTCTTCAAAAGTATTCTTCGAAAAGATATACTTATAAGTACTTTAAAAAATTTTAATTACTGCTTAAAATATTTTTAAGATTTATTAAGATTTATTGATCAAACTCAAATTATTCCTTATAAAAAGTATGTTTTAAGATTTAAAAAATACTTTCGATATATAAAGAAAGTTGAAAGATCAATTTGCCACGTGACTTTGTTTTGACCAGGTCAATTTTATGGTTAATGAATAATATGAATATTTTTAGTGGACTATATATATGTGATTACATAATTTCAAGTACACATAATTGTATAAAGATTAATTAGTCAACAGTAGTAATAACTTATTATTCTTTAATATAATCTTATGACTTGATATAATTTGTTAATGTCAATGAGTCTTTATTTGCAAAGTTTAGAATGATGGACCTTTTCTTTATAAATATAAACTTATGAGTCAAGTTTTACAATTTTAAATAATGATTGAAAATCTCAAATCTTTTTTTTTTTTTTTTGAGAAATCATGCATGATTCCAAATTTCATATCCAAACATTGGTATAAAATCATAGTTTCATATTGTATATTCAAACTTATTAAGCTTAATATGTTAAAATCATACATAGTTCTTAGATATATATTTCTAAAAAACATTTCAAAATCATAATGTTCTAAGAAAATTTATCAGCATTTAATGTTTAATTATACAATCAATTAATGTCTTTCATATATCCTTAATTTGTCGTTTAAAATTGGGTTAAATATTAAATTGTTTAAGAGCTTGTATTTCACATAATTTTCTATCTGTCATCAAAGTTTTATTAGATCAATTTTTCTTCGTGGCCTAGCAACTAATTCATTACTAATAATAATAAAATTCTTTATAGTTTTTCTAATATTTTAGGTAAATCAACAACTGTCATGACCAGTATTATAGGATAAAGATAAGGATATGATAATTTCCCTTATTGTCTCATTAAGAAAATATTTAATTCAAAATTATATAATTAATTAAGTTTTAATTATACTTGTTATTAGTTGAAAGGGACAAGTAATCAAAAGGACTTGATTAAATAATAAAAGATAAAAGAATCTTTAGGGCAATATTTATGATTTTCAATTGGTTAATGTCTCATCAAGAACGATCAATCAATAAATTAGATTATTCGTAAAAGTGGTGTATTAGTTCAGATGGCAGCTCAATTCATTATGAAAGATCTCAAAGCATATAATTAATTTCATAATTACTAAGATAAAGTTTGCTTAATTAGTTGCCTGTTGTCTATGATAAAGTTTGCTTAATTAGTTGCCTGTTGTCCTTTATATGATACTACTGATGCTTAGTTCGTGTTTGCACAAGCCCAACAAGAAATTTAATTTTTTTAATACATTTAAATATCATTGCAATGATCTTTTGTTATAATGTTATTTCATTATAATGATCTGATTTTCTCCTGAATCAATTTTACATGTTATGTTTAATTTTCTTTTATAACAATATTTTGTCCTATCGCATCGCCTCGCTATTGACTGCTCTGGAATTGGAACTGCGCTCCTTGCATCATTACGTCTTGTGTCACCCATCCGTGGACACAAGAGTGAAAGATGTTAGATACTAATTTGGATCGCCATATACCAATTGAAATTAAGATATAGCACGAAAGAAGAAAAAAGAGAGGATTTTCCTAAAGTCATGTAGCCTCTTGTAGAAAAGAACAGACGTCTCTGTACCATTTCACAAGACTCTACTAGACTTGTTTTGATACGTCGAGATTAATGAACCTAGAGCTTTAATATCAAGTTTTGTCACGAATGTATGTGTCTGAATGAATGGACAAGAAATGATAGAAGAACCCATGACAGTCTAACAGAGTAGCTCACCCTTGAATTCTAAGTCAAATGTCCCTTAACTGATGCCTCAGATCAGCCGCTAGAAGATGACATGTACTCAACAAGAAAAGAATAGGAGTGATATCAATATACAAACCACAATATTTTGGTAGGATCACACGACCAATTAAAGATATGAATGTAAACAATTTACTACATCATACTAACACAAGTCAACACATACAATAACAATCAGCAATATATGTAGACTTCCGGTCACAATAACATGAAACAAAAAATACTTGGATGCATGTCTCACACGATCACAAATACAAATGCATGGTCTCTCAAGGAACTATAAACACATACACGGTCCTCTCATTACACAAACTATTAGTATACCAGCGTGGTACCCAAGCCAATTAGAGTTAGTAATTACACTAAGTGTGGTATCTGAGCCAACTGTTAGTAATTATACCACGCGTGTTATCTGAGCCAAACATTAGTGTTCCTATACCGGCATGGTACTCGAACCAACCAACGATCACAAATAATCATGCACAATAATAAACAGTTCCATTGCATAACATTATCAACGGAATGTCATCTCATATGCTTCCATATGTTTTCCCTAACATGTATTGCACCAATAATACTATAAAGCAGTAGACATGCATGCATACATACATAAATTGAAAAATATACAATCATTACTTACCTCAAATCAAATCTCTCGGAAACTCTAAAGAAATTGAGTTTTTCTCATCTAAAGTGTTTTAGCTTGTTCTTGATCTAAAACAATAAATAAATACCACAATCAATCATAAATTACCTAAAAATATTCGGATTATAACCAAATTCTAACCCCAAGCCAATTTATGATCATTCTCTCCAGCTTCAGGTTTTTTCTTATGCTTGCGTAATCAAAACACAACTTCCAATGCAAGTCTACGATCGAGTAACCCAACCAAGGGTTGGGGTCGAGTCCCAAAGGAGCGGTTCCTGAAATTTAGTGGTTAAGCGCGAAAGTGCTAAAGCTAACCGTAGCTAAAGACTTTATCGAATGAAGACATGGACACGAGTGTCAATTATCAATGGGGGGTTTGCAAACAAGTAAAGAGCAAAATCAACAAAAATAAAGAGAGATACGAATATGGAGACTGAATTCTTGGGATGTGATAGGAATACGGGCTAAATGAGACTATTGGGTACATGTTTTTGATATAATAAATTCATTGAATATTTGTGACTAGGCTAGACTATAGTGGGGGTAAATTCTCTCTCGAGCAACTTACCCCTAATCAACCTGGTTTCTCTCGAACACCGGGTTGCCGCTTTAAGCACAACCTCTGCCTTTGCCCACTCACTCTCTTAAGCTAAGTATGTGGGAGAAAGAATAGGGTTCACTCTCTCGAGTTGAACCTCATGTTGACCCAATCCCACCGGCCATCAATTTAGTAGTCTTAGTTTTACGACCTCTCTCTCGAGCAAGCCGAAAACACAAAGGTGAAATCATATTTGCAACTACAATTTCATTAAGTTCCACCATAACTACTAAATGAAATCACACTTACACAACAAATAAACCATCAACAAGCAAGAGCCAACAGATAATCTAACCTATAGTCACAAAATAACACCCCAAGAATTGGGGTTTTAGCTAGATATGTACAAGAGATAAAAAGTTATACCAATCTCAGTTTCCATCAATGGGTATGCAAAATTAAGTCTTAAAACAAGTCAAGAATGAAGAATCCACAAGACCCAAGTCCAAAATTTTGGATTTGAAATCCTTTCAATCTTCAAGTTCTTCAAAAACCCTCTCCAAACTTAGAGAGAATATTGTCTCTCAAAATTGTATTCTAAACTTAATACAACTAAAACTGACTACTAAGAATAAAAACTGAACTAGTATTTATACTTTTCATAAAATGTGCTACGAAGGAGCCATTCGGCGTAGTTAGTCTGGATCGCCAATGCACTCGGATATCCACCCTTTGTTCTGCTTCATCGCCTTTCAGCTTTTGCCTTCAGCATCTTCGCGTCCTGGATCGTTGGGCGTTATAGCATTGCTTCGCGAAATTGCTCGACGACATGCCAATTACTCCATTTCATCGCCGATTTGATCTTTTCCTTCAGGGCTCAGCACACTGGAACAAAAGGCAAGGATAAGACCTTTTGACGACTCGCCGAACGGGTTCGGCGATTCTCAGATCTTCCTTTCTTTGTTCTTTCAACTGCCTTTGTTCCTTTTTGCTAAGTAGTTTTCATGATTTACCTCAAACTCCAAATACCTGAAACTTAAAGGTTTTCATCAGATATTGAGACAAATATGCATTTGGAGACACTAATTCTATCAAAATATAGCCTTAAATAAGTCCAAATTGTGAACTCATCATTTTCCACTATGCAATCAACTTGGATCCCTCCCCCAGAGTACTATCTTAGATCTAAGGCTTATGAATTAATTTACAAGAACTAACCTATCTTTACGAACAAATTTCATAGAGAACTGAGTGAAAACAACCCTAAATCGATCCTCCTAATTTCAAAAATAAAAGTGCAGATAATAGGAGGTTTTAAAGTTGTTTCTGCATTAAATGTCATTTTACCATTCTATAGCGGTCAGCCCACTATAGTGACCTCACTATAGCAGAACTTACCCCATTGTAGTACCTGCAGATGTCTGCTATAACAAAAGCCTGCCGCGATTACGACTATGCAAAAGTATTGCAGTTTCATAAATTCCTTGAAATTACCTTTTTTTCACAACACAACTTCTTTCTTTGACGTTCCAACCTATCCCCTTCAAGCCATGATCAATTTCGAGAGTTCTACTTACCCGAATTTAATTCCATAAAATTCTATGGGTTCCTAAATATCATGGTTTCAACAAAATGTCAATCAAGCCTAGACATTACACCCCACTACCTAAATTCCATCTAAGTCTAGCATAGCCTAAAAATTTTAAGTCACTATCCTAAAAATTTTATAGCCTAAATCTTTGATCATCGACCTAGTCATAACGATCGGAACAGATCATTACATAATTTTTATGAGTGGATTGCATGAGAGAACCAAACTATTTTTTTGTGTTATGATGATTTATGTTGTTAAGCATATCATTACCGAACTATATTGTACTTGAGTTGTAACTCTGTATTATGTGTTTGCTAAATTGTGATTGTCTATCCATATTTTGTATACTAAAACTAGCCGATGATTCTATCAGTACACTATGGTTGTGTACTAATATTGCAGTTTCTCTTTCTTTTTTGAGTACATGAAATCTTTAGGCGGCTGCTTCGCGATCTCAACTGTGAGACCTCTACTATCTAAAACCAAGGGTGAGCCACTTCCTCCGGGTTGCTACGGATTCCTATTTTCCTTCTTAGTCCATTATTTAGACTCAGACATTCTAGACTTATGTTTTCTTTCTTCATTTTGGAGTTGTATGTCATGCCCCGAGCCTACACCCTGGACATGGCCGACACTCGAGATCGCTGGTCCCCAAGAGAACCCTTGACCTGACTCATTACTCAACGGATAACTTACTGAACAAACAAAAACTTCAAATGCAAAGATTAACTCAACTTTGTCTCAACAATAACTTAACTTAGTAAGTGTCTAAAATGCTTAATTTAACATAAGAGATCGTCTCAAGGTTTTCAAGAAAACATCAACAAGGAAACAGTAAAAGACTCCTCAACTACTACTATCTATGAAGTCTCTAAATACTACGATAGATGTTGGGACAAGATCCACGAGATCTTAACAAAACTGGAATATAAATGTGGAACCCTCTAAAAAGCAAGGAGGCTCACCAAAACTAACTGGAATGAAGCTTGTATCAACGAAGCAACTGTTGATGACCCTGAACACCTGTGTTTGCATCATAAAAAGATGCAGGTTGAATGATATCAGTACATTGAATGTACGAGCCTGTAAGGAGAAACTGAAAGCAATAAATAACTGAACTGACAAGGCTAGAAGGAATACTCACCTCAACTCAACTTAATATAACGCAACAATGATAGATGTAATGATTAAAACCATATAAAATAGGAGATCAAATTCAATAATTAATGTATAAAAATACAAGAACAAATTCTTTACTCTTATTTGAGAGATTCTCTAACCAACAACTATCACTATAAGCTACGTGATGATACAACGTCTCGCCCACGCTGCTAGAACTGTTCAATACCTTGTCGGAGTATAAGAAATCCTCAACTAAGTGGATCCACTAAGCTATGCTTAAAAGCAATAAGGAATCATCTAAAAAGTATGATCATTTACCCTATTGGCATACATGGTTTATGAGGATTTTGAGATGTCTGAACTCATCCTCATATTGGTGCTCAATACTACTCCCAATAATATATAACTCATGCTCAAATGTTTAAAAACATAAGTCTTCCGCAATTTGAGATAATTACTCAAAAGATTTCTCTTAAAAGAGATGATGCCCAAAACTCCTCATAAGCTCATTTATAAATCACTGTTTCTCTCATTTTAATGTAAAAGTATTTACAATTGTGAATACTTAGTTTCCGTGTAGTCATTTTGAAATATGCAAGTCAAATCTCCGCATATTCATACTCATACTCAGTTACTGAAGTCTTAAAGATAATTTATAAATAATTGTAAAAGGAGTTCTCAAAATGACTCAATAAGGTTTCTCAAACTTTACTCTTAATATTTACTTTAATTTGAAACGAAGATTTAAGAGTTATGACTAGGATATATGATCCCTCAATGATTTATGGAGTCTTAGATAGTTGATAATAAGAAGCGATTGAAGACTCAAATTGGAGAGCACTGGCGCGATGCGGAGAAGGATTTTTATTTTTTGTCGTAAAATAATTTTTGAGATAGAGGACTTCGTATACTCTATGTATCCCCTAAGATTCAAAATTAATCGTGTTCCCTTGTCTTGATGTTATGGTTAGGTAAGTTCCTACAACTCAAACACTTAGAGACACTATGATTACCCAAGAATTTTGTATTATTCAAGTTGTGTGTTTCTTATAACCAAATATTTTTATGATGTATACTGTCACGGTCTAGACCATCGTGATTGGCACCCACACAAACCCTCCGGTGGGAGAACCATTACTACAACCCAAACTAACAAATTTTATAAAAACTAAGGCATTTAAAGATATGGAAGCAGGTTTAATTGACAATAAAAATAGAGTCCCCATAAACTCCAAGATTTTAACAAACAACTAACCAAACTAATGCGGAAATTCAACCCCTAGAACCTAAAAGTCAAAGTACCAAAACTCTACTAACGACAAGTCTAAGAACAAGGGGTACAACCCTGAAACTAAACAACACCTTAAATAAATAGTCTGAATCCGAAAAGAGTGGACTTAAACAAGAAAGATCCATGCCAGCCTGAAAGAACTGGCTCATCCTTGAATTCGATCACGCTCAATAGTCACCTAACTGAGGTCTATCAATAACCACCTGAAGATGCCCTATACTCAATAAAGAAAGAGCAAGTGCAATATCAATACATAATCACAGTGTACTGGTAGGATCACGCAGCTATCCCAATAAGTGTAACATACATTAGTCAATACAACAATATAATCACATGCACGTATCGAACATATACAATATCATCAACATATACAAACAATGAACAACTTCATGATCCTTACATATCACAGTTATATCAAATTAGAGCAACATACCGTCTTCCAATATCAATCGTCATTAGATATGAACGAACTCATTACAAGTAGATACACAACACAATTCAATAGTCCTCTCACGAAACCCAATTCAATAGTCCTCTCATGGAACCCACACCAAACAGTTAGTACACCAAAATGTGGTACCCAATCCAATGATTATACCAGAACGTGGCAACCGATCTCATAATTATGCCAGAACGTGGCAATCGATCCAAGTTAGTTATGCCGGAATGTGGCAACCGATCGAAGTTAGTTATGCCAGAATGTGGCGACTGATTCATTCAACACACCACAATCACAATCACAAGTATATCCTCAAGATCATACATTTAAGTCATGATTTCATGGTAACCATCATTCATCTATTTCATTTACAACAAGTGTAATCAATAATGCAACATTCATATACATATGTATCATAATGAAGCAAGAACAAAGATACATCACACAATCATAGAATCACAACCATCACCTACCTCGAAACAAGCTTGAAACCCTAAGAAACTTGATCCTTCCCTTTCCGGATTTGTTCCACATGTTCTTGGTTTACAAACAATCAATATAATACGGGAATCAATAAACAAACACTAATTACCTGAATTACTAACAATTCTATGAACCCTAGATCAAACCCATGATCCCAATTATCCAAATTAAGGTTGTTTCCACCATAGAATCTATAACAAAACCCTCCCCCATCAACATTCACCCATTCTATTATGTTCTACGGATCGAAAAATGGATTCGGGGAGTGAAAAACTTACCTTTAGCCTCAAGAATGGTGAAAAATGAGTAGGAGTCGCTTGGGGTTCGTTCCTTAGCTCTAAAAATCAAAAAGTGCCAAATAAGGTCGTTTAAGGGTTTATTTACGACTTTCAGTCGCGTCGAACCAGCCACAGCGGCCCTCACCCCCCTGCAGCAGCCCTGCCAAAGCGACACCAATCCCTGCCAAAGCGACACCAATCCGGCTAAAGCGGCTTGCACTAAACCAGTGAGCTATTTAAAGTTTCACAACACACCTCTAACCAACGACGATCAGAAAATATCATTTATGCTAAGATCGATTCAGGGAGTTCTACTCGCCTAAATTCAATTTCGTAAAATCATTCGGATTCTTTAACAAGTTATCCAACTACTCATGTAATCAAAATCATAATTAACTCACCCAGTTGTTACCAGATTTTCCTACACCTTAAAGACTCCGATTTCGTCCAAATCTAGACTAGGTTTGGAAAATCCAATTACTAAGAAAAAGTTTTCCGGCCCCAAATTCTTTTTCCATTGGCTTTTCCATAACGATGAAAATCAGGTCGTTACATATACTTTTAATTTTCTTAGTTTATTTTCCTTGGGCTCCCATTTATGTTTTGCTAATTTTAAGTTTCTTTTGAAATTTATGAAATGACATTTACTGCAAGAATTACAACCTCAATTTGCATTACAATCGAAGTCTCAGTTACATGATAGAGATAAATTGTTGTTCTACTACTAACTCGATTTAATCATTTCTGCTATCAACGAACCAGCTGGCAATATTAAGGTTAAGTGCTTCTTATTTTTCATAACGGGCTTGAACCCGAGAACTCTGGTTAAGGATAGAGGGGCAGAAATATCTTGGGATAAAAGATTGCTATACTGAAGTACTACTCCAGTATGCTTTTTTTAATGGCAAATGACAACTTTTTGTGAACTCTATTTAGTCCTAGTAGTATTATATACATATTGAATTGAGAATAAAATACAGTACAAAATCAAGATGAGCTATTTAATTAATTAAGCATTATCAGACTTACTTTGTGTGTATCATATATGCACATTCATCTCTTAGTTACGGGGAAAAGGATAAACAAACTATATTGTAGAGTATTACCAAAAGTTTGAAAGGAATCACATAACATAAAAAGGAAAAGAGAAGTGTAGGCAGACATAATATATAGTATGCCTTTTCCAACCATAGTTGAGGCTTTGTAAGTTCACAAAAAAATAAAAATAAACTAAAGTGTGCCAATTGGGTTCTGTGATTTTGATGATTTACACAGTAACATGAAACAAGCAAGTCAACCTGATTCACATATGCACTGTCTCAAGAAGCTGAATCCGTAGCATAAGGAATGGATGATAATTTTATGATAAACTCAAGAAACAAATATGTGCTGAAATGAAGAGTTGGAATTCGACTGCAATACAAAAGAATCAAGGAGTTTGATTTAAAGAAGGAGTTTCACTTGAAGTAGAATTCTAGGTCAAATGAGTTTGAATTGATGGGGAGATTGTACATGTGACGAATTGAAGAGTTGGAGTCCCACTACAAACACAAAAAAATCAATGAGTTTGATTTGAAGAAGAGACTAAAGAGGCAAGAAGTTCGATTTGAAGGAGGAGTTTTACTTGTTCGAATCATTCTGGAGTTTGAAGTGAAGAGAAGAGTTGTTCTTCAATAGAAGAAAGACCGTTCAAAATATTTGTGCACTTACATAGCAAAAATAAAAGCAATTGAAAAATTGACTTAGCAAGTGCTACCAATGGATTGAAAGAACACATTGAAAAGCTTGGTCCTAATACAAAGTTTATGTGTTAGGAGTTTTTCTTGAGTTGTAATGTTGATTTAATCTTAGTTCAGTGAGTTATAAACTAAATTAGGGTGTTTTCTTCAAGTTGGGATAGCATAATAACTTGGGAAGACATACATTGGGAGGTTTGCATCAAAGTTTAGGAATTAGGCATAGTTCCTAGTAGGGGTGTACAAAACCGAATCGAAAATTGAACCAAATCGCAAACCGAGTCAAATCGAGAAAAAAACCCAACTAGTGATTGATTTGGTATTGAAAAAAAAAACCCGATTATATTTGAGTTGGTTTGGTTTTAACTTAAAACAAACCAACCCGAGACCAAACCAACCCGACATTATATATATATAACTTTAAAATTTTATTTTATACATAAAAGTATTTACTTTGATATAATTTTTAAATATTTCTTATACTTTTTCATATGTTTTATCTTTTAATATATTATTTTAAGTTTAAAACTTAGAATTCTGAAGGTTCAATAAAGATAATAGTCAACAGATGTTGGTAATTATAATAAAGCTTAAATTAAAATCAAATTAATACTAATGCAAAAAGAAAATCAATTCAACACTAAGAATGACACTAATATTGAATATTTGTTCTTTGGTTTTATATTGATTTAGACAATTCAAATATATAATCTAATTTTAATTTTCTTTAATATTTAGTCATGTAACTAATATTTATTAAACTTATTTTAGTATGATTTAGTACTTTTAAATTATGATCATTTTCATTATGACTTGTTAATTTGCAATATTTGTTTTACGCGATTTCACTATTATTGTTTTTTGTTGGATATTTTAGTGCCATTACTCATATCATAATTTGTGTTATTTTCTTAAGAAACACCTTAGATAGTTGTATTTTGGTAGGACTAAAGAAATATTTGAAGTGCAAGTAAAATATATGTTTGTATGAATACTTTATCCAAAAAACCCGAAAATCCGAAAACTCCAAAAAAATCTGAAAAAACCCAAGGTTGAAAAATTCGAGTTTTATTGGTTTGGTTTATAGATTTAAAAATCCGACACAATTGATTTGGTTTGATATTTTAAAAACCCGAACCAACCCGGTCATGTACACCCCTAGTTTCTAGTATTGCAAGAATTGTAATTTGAATTCATAACTTGAAGTTTAGGAATTAGAATTAGTTTCTAGGATAGCAAGAGTTGTAATCTAAATTCATAACTTGATATTTAGGAATTAGAGTTAATTTCTTAGATTACTGTTCGTAATCTTAAATTGTTGAGGCTCAATGACTTAGTGAAATTAAAGTTAAATCATGTAGGAATACATATCGTGATTTTTTACACCTTTTGAATCGGATGTTTTCCACGTAAAATATGTGTTCTTTACTTATTGTTCTTACTGTTTTATTGTAACACGTTAGGCAACATGTTTCCTACTTACCATTTTCTTTGAAGAAGAATGTGATATAATGTAATCACCATGTCAATAAATACTTCATTTTCATGCCTACATTGAATCAAGAACTAAAAACAATTATGAGTTCCAAATTTATACTAAACCATGTTTAGTGACACGATCAATATAATCACCCCATTGTTGATCCACAATAGTAATAAGTTGCAGATTGTAAAAGTTTGTTGAGAAGACTAAAGTGAATTGGAGAAAACATAAGATTGGAAAAACTATAGGGGCAAGCATATGAAACAACTCTTTGCAATAACCCCTTTGTTGGTGGTAGGAGTGAAAGTCACATTTTAAGCTCAATTATAGCAGCCATGTCGATACCAACCCAAACTCACTCTTCAATAATAATAAAGTAAAATGAGAAGTTCACCATATCGTGCTGCTAGGATTTAAAATTCAAAACATAAAAGAAGAGAGACAAAGTGGTTTGTATAAAAACAAATTTACTCTTTAACTACGGTACTTGAAATTATTGAACGTAAATCAGTAAAACTAAAAACAAACTAAGAAAGGACATCTTATTTGCTTATTCAAGAATCGGAAATTATACATTGACTATCAATTCCAAAAAAAATAGTTTACTTAAGAGTTCTACAATATTTCTTTTTAAAAAATAAGTAATATTTTAATATAAATTTTATATTTCTTTTTACGATCTTCAATATTATTATTTTTAAAATAAATCATAAAATTTGCATTCAAATTTTTTTGAGGTCTCAAAATTGTTAAGGCCAAAAGCACCTTCCTTTGTGGAGTATTTCGAATTTTTTGAATTTGCTTCTATGAGTATCAGTGGAGGTTGAATTTTATTCTTTACATTGTTTTTAAAAGTAGCAAAATGGATGAAGCTAAACCAACAAGCCAAATTGTTAGGTATCTTTTAAGTAAACTACTCAAATCTTTATATTAATAAATAAGCTTTTTACAATAGTATCCAATACAATATATTAAAATCCATGTCTAATATCTTATTAACTCAAAACAATACTTATCATTATAAATAATAATGATAACAATAATATTACTTTGTGAAGTGAAAGTTTTTTTGTCTTCAAAAAGTAATATATTAAAAATAACATATGTAAAAATAAAATCAAAAAAGAAAACACAAAATTGTATGTATGTGTTTCAATCAAAGGATCTAAATCTTCGCAAAAGAAAGTGGTTTGAGCTTTTGAAAGATTATGATACGAGTGTTCTCTATCACCCCAGCAAAACAAATGTTGGTTTGAGATGTTCATAGATTGGTCCGATTGGGTGTTCAGTTAGTGGACTCCACCAAAGGTGATATTACGGTTCATAATGGTTCAGAATCATCTTTTGTGGCGAATATGAAAGTCAAGCAAGGTCATGATCCAATTTTGGTTGAGTTGAAAGAAGCGGTGCTTAAGAAATCCGTTGAGGCTTTCTCCCAAGGGGGAGATGGCATACTTAGATATCAAGGTTGTTTGTGTGTTCCTAATGTTGGTGAATTGAGTAAATAGATCTTTTTAGAAGCTCATAGTTCTCGGTATTCCATTTACCCGGTAGCCACGAAGATGTATCGTGATTTGCGAAAGGTCTATTGATGGAATGAGATGAAGAAAGATATTGCTAAATTTGTGACCACGTGTCCTAATTGTAAAGTTGAGCATCGATTACCAGGAAGTTTGCCCCAAGACATTAGCATTCCTACTTGAAAGTGGGAAGATTTGAATATGGACTTGTTGGTTTGCCTCACATCCGGCGACAACATGAATCGATTTGGGTTATAGTAGATCGGATGACAAAATCGACTCATTTTATAGGCATAACTCTGTAGATAAAAGATACATTTTCTCCTGTTTCTTCTATCAAGCCTTAGATTCAGATATATATCTTCTCCTCTTTCTTCTATCAAGACTTAGATGACATCAAATTTTATTCATTTTATCTAGTAAACAAAATTTAAGGTTTGATTGATCAATCTAACTTCATAATTGTCTTAGACTTTGTTTTCTATTAGATATATAAATTAAAATACCTAAATATTAACAATATTAAGATGTGTGTAAAGCATCATATTCTTAAAAGCCTTTTCAAATTGCTTAATACAATTTTTTATTTGAGATAATATTTCCAATAGAGGTTCGTGCATTGACAGCTGACAACTCAAAGCATGCATCAATATCCACCACCATAAATACTGCATGAAATAATTAAATAAAGTGAATGATATTTCAATAAAAATATGATTTTTTTTTTTCTACAACTAAAACCTTCAAATTTGATGTTCTAGAGTTAAACCGTTTTTTTTTTTTCGTGTATACAAAAAATCAATCTTTAGAATACACGTGTCATCAAATATTTCTCAACATTCTTTTAATGATTAGTATTACACACATACAAATACTACATGATATAAACAATCCTCAAACTGCAAGTGACCGTAGACATATATACTTAAACAAATGACTCAATGTTTCAAATCTCTCATGACTTAATTAACGTTATACTTTATCATGCAAATATCAACTAGCATCAAGGTAATTAGAAAATTTTACAATACTTTTAATTATTTAAGAAGAGCTTAGTCTTGATTAATGTGAAGTTTCTCCAAACAGAGGGTAATTACAACTCCAAGTTTGGGTGCCACTATTGATATTCAATTTGGGTCCTTCACATTCTAATTAATTTTCAAGTTTCTTCAATTTCATATAATTTAAAATAATTATTTTTGGAAATAAAAAATACTTAAAGATCAGTTTGAAATCAATTATTGTCGTTTCTCAATAATAAATAATTATCTATATATATTTATAATATATAGATTTATATAATTTTCACTTAGGATAGATATTTGAAAAACCATCCAACCAAAGAAAAAGTGTTTTATTTAAGCATGCATTTTATTTTCTCGAAAAATTAATCAAATTGCATAATTGTTCTTTTTATGAAATAACTAAATCTTTTATGATTAAATAATTATTTTATATTGTTATAATAAGAAACTTTATAAATTAATTAAGTGAATAACTTATCCCTCTTGAACTCCAACGGAGTTGTTCCCTTTGAAATCTTTTAATTCTATTTCTAGTTGTTTACCTTATTGTAACATTTCAAAAATTTCCAAGGTAAAATTCAAATCATTCTTTGTATGCGGATAGGTTCGAACCAGATGATTTCTTATTGTGCGGATAAGCTAAGGTCAATTTCTTAGTGTGAGAAAAGTTTTAGAGATGAATTAATGTCATAAGAATCTTCTAGCACAAAGTTGATTTGAAATCACATTTACTAATTGAGTTACGGTATAAATTTTTAGTAGAGTCAACTTCAATCGATCATATATCCTAGAGTTTGAAGAGTTATATGTTACATAACCATCAAATTAAATGTACTTGAGCCTAGTATCCAACGCAATAAACAGTTTGTTAATTCGATAATTTTTGAAGAATTTATGTCCACACTGCCTTGTTGTGCACTGGTTGCATGATAGCGCACTGAAGACACTGACTTGTTGTGCACCGATTGTGCGCCTGAGTAACCTTCTATGCAGCGTACATCAGAATCGTTATAAAAAAATACCCCAAAAATGTGGTTCACTTCTTTAATCCGAAAAAATTCTCTAGAAAGAGAAGCTCTCAAGAATCTAACTTTCTCCTGTCTTCATCCATCATTTAAAATAAGATTTATCATAGAATATTGATGATCTCTTCATCTACACATTGATTAATACCTTCTATTCATAGAATTCTTAGGTTTTCAAAAAAATCCACCTCTAAGTTCAACAAACGAATTCTTGCCATCTTTTTCATCAAATACTTCACATTTCTCAAAAATTTGGAGTGTGTAAGGTATTTAAGGCTAGGATAGTGAGGAACTTAATTATTCCTCATGCCCTACATCTACAATTTCAAATATATATATATATTTTTTGTTTTTTTTTTTTTTTTTTTTAATTTCAATTAGAAAGCTCAAAGTTGGGAACTTTACCCCAAAGTCTATGATTTTGAATCCTCTTTATTTCAAATTGTTGATTCTTGAGCCTATTATAATGAAATTATTATTATTCATGTTGGTGATTCTTGATTAATATAGGGTTCATGCTTACTTTGCCATATGGATCCTTTCTAGTTAAAGTTATTTGAAAGTCTTATCATAGCATTTCAGATGCATTGTTCTCATGAATAAAGTATATTACAAGTTTTAAAAAGGTATTTCAAGAAAGAGTTCAAAAAAATATATCAGCTACAAGTGCATTATTTCAAAAAAAGTGAAAGTACATTTTCTTGAAATTCTTTTATACCTATTTTAAAGATTATGTTTCAAAGAAACTTTAGTGACTTAAAAGATAGTTTGCAATCTTTCATTACAGATAGATATAATTTTCAAAGAGAATAAACTTTTGTCATGAAAACTCAGAACATCAGTATGTTTCAGATAGTTGTGAGCATAGTCTCACCAATAGTATAGTTTTACATATTTGAGTAAAGTCTCAAATTTGATTCAAACAAACAAAAATATATCTATTTATGAGCATATCGTGATATGTAGATTATTTTGGAAGGTTTGTTAAGAATTGAGAGGATGTGGATTTAGAAAATCTAAGATCCATAATTACGTGTCACTGTAGAATTTGAGTATATACTGCTTTGTCGATCTAACTCCTTTTGCCTAAGTGGTTCATTAGTGGATCCACTTTAGATAAACAAGTTATATACCCTACAAAGGTATAGGGAGCCCTCCCAACTGAGATTGTAAGTTGGTGCAACATGAGCTCACGTGGTGTATACTGGTGGTAAGAAACTCCCCAAGAAAAATAAAATTATGTTATTTTCAGTATTTATTAATGTACTTATTTTAAATCATAATTTTTTTGTGTTAAAGTATACATACATGCATTACTATCTTTAGAGTTATTCATTCATCTCAGTATCTTCAATTTTAGTCAATTATTACATTCAGCTATTTTACATATTGTACATTTTATGTACTGATATCATTCGGTGTCGCCTCGTTTTATGATGTAGATTCAGATACTCACAACTACAGACACATTGTGAGGATCACATTCCTCTAACTTTGGTGAAACTTTCTTTCCTTTGGAGGACTCCTATTTATCTTGAGAATTAGTAGTTAGTAAATGTTAGTAGTAAATCAATCTACTCATGACAGTAGATACATCATTAGAATCACTTTTCTCCATCTTTGTTGATACTTTCTTTCCTTCATAGGGTTCAAGTTTATCTTCATAATTAGTAGTTAGTCTATGTCATTAGTAGAGTATTCAGGTAGGGTCTCGAACATGTAACCTATCTTCAGTATGTTACGGGCTTCATAGACGAGTCAATTGAGTTATGGCCTTCACCATTGTTGCACAACCATATGCATAGCATACGAATATCAAATTGTCAACTAAATAGTTACTAAGCTTGGTTTCTAAGTTACTGCATCGCATGCTCCTCTTTTCAAAGTTTCCACATTAGTCAATCTTATAGTATGTCATACCAAGGGTTTTTTTGAGCAAGCAATGATTCTGAGTGCAGCCACGTTTAGTGTGTAGACTCAGTCGTGACACTTATAATTTGAAACCATTTTAGATTTCACATAGTTGTTCACTGCCTATGTTGAGTAAACAATGGGATTTGGCATGATTTTAGTAGAATCAATAAAGTTCTTGCTTGAAAGAGTAAATTTATTTCTTTGTGTTCTAAATACAACTTCATTATACAATATATAAATTTAGTGTCTTAAATTTATTTCTGTTCGATGATCAAGTTTCATGATATCCTAACTTGTTTCATTTGCTTAAAATCTTTGTTATATGGGTTTTGTTTCCAGCTACACAGTTTTTTGATTGATTTCTCACTATTGTAAAGATTGAAATGTTAGAACTCTTTATCCTACAGTTACAAATCATGTACGTATAATTGAGCATGACCGGTAATGACCTTAATCTCCTATTGATTTGTTGTCAAGATCGTAATCTTATTTGCTCTAAGCCAATATCATGTTGTCTCCAATACTCCCATGTTGAGTTTCACAGCCAAATGTGATGATATAGTTGTTTTGATTAAACTTTATTCCTCATTGGTTTGTCAGTTGGTAATTAAACAGGATTAAATCTGTGTGGTTGCTTGTTTGCCTATTTTATTGTCGCTAAATGAGTTGTAGTTCTTTAGAATTCTCACCAATGTTCTGTTCAAAAGTTTCTCCAGTAGCACAATTTGGGATGAATATATGGTAGAGTGTAATTTGTTTGACTTTGACATGTTTATGTGCTAATATTAATACGGTGTGTTTGAGGCTAATTAACGCATATTTTTAAAATATATTCACGCTTTAATATCACTTCTTAATTAATTCTATCGTCACGATCCAATGTGTCATGAATGACACTCACACTAACCCCTCCCCCCCCCCCCCCATGGAAGAACCAACTCTCTCCCAACACACAAACAATAAAACAACATTTTAATAAGTAAAACAAGTCTTTATATTCAACCATTGTCAAACATTCGCGGAAAAACCCGCCTAAAACCTGAAAGTCATGCACCAACCATTTGTATCCCGTACTAGGCATGGTATCCGAGCCAACCATTAGTCCTGCAAACACAATCACAATCATAATGAAATACAATCACCCTTGCAACACAAGTAAACAAAAATACTTTCATTGCATGAGATTGTCAGTGTTGAAATCTACCTCATGAGCTGTTAATTAATGTTAAGCTGGCAGGATGACATGACTGCTAATGTGTTTTCTGTTTTCAGAAAATAGATTGTTTCTCTGTTTTATTTTCAGTTGTGAGTTTCCTATTCTTTACGCATGTAGTTGTTGGTAGACTAAGTTCCTATTTATTAGGAAGACTTTATTTTTGAGTTACTGCATTATTTACTGCAGGCAGTTAGGGTTTCTTTCTATTTAAATATCTCTTCTTTCAGCTTAATAAAACTCTCTTCTTCTCCTTATTCTCCTCCTCCTCTTCCTTCTTCTTCTTCTTCTGTCGTATGATTTCTTTATCTGTATACACCAACAAATTGGTAATTAGAGTCCTCTTCTTAAGGGACTTGTGAGTGTAGTCTGAGTAAACCATCAAGAAAGTCCCTACATGTTTCCTTGAAATCCCATCAGAACACAAGGATTCTATACACCCTTTCGGTTCTTATATTATTTCTCCACCAGTGTTTGATGGAGAGAACTACAAGATATGGGCTATCAAGATGCAAAATCACATGGAGACATGTAATCTCTGGGAAGCAGTAGAGAAGGATTACAAAATTCATGTTTTACCTGGCAATCCAACAATGGCTACAAGAAAAGGAAGAAAAGAAAATCCAAGGCGAAATCTTGATTATATACTGCACTTTCACCTACAATTGTTTCCAGAATTATGGCATTGGAATCGGCAAAAGCAATATGGGATTTTCTAAAAGAAGAATACCAAGGAGATGAGCAAATCAAAGGTATGAAAGTTATGAATCTCATTAGAGAATTTGAGATACAAAGAATGAAAAATTCTGAAATTGTCAAAGAATACTCAGATAAGCATCTTAGCATTATGATCAAGGTAAAGATGTTAGGCAATAAGTTTCCTAATAGCAGAAGAGTTATTGAGAAACTTCTTGTTACGTTACCTAAGAAGTTTAACTTCTTGTTACATTACCTGAGAAGTTTGAACCAACCATTGATTCCTTAGAAAATACTAAGGATATGTCTAAGATCACTTTGGAAGAACTACTAAATGCATTCCAGGCACAAGAGAAAAGAAGACTAATGAGACGGAAAGGGTTGGTAGAAGGTGCACTTACGGACAAGTTACAAAATTATCCAGGAAGCAAATACAAGAAAACCAAAGGGAAGAAGAATTATGCTGAAAATAATCAGGTTTCCGCTTGTAATGGAAGTAGCCACAATTCAGGTAGAAACTGTCACAACTCAAGCCTACACCCTGGACGTAGCCGGTACTCGAGAATCATTGCTGGTCCCCAAGAGAACCCTCATCCTGGCTAACTAAAAGCGAGAGACTAACTCAAGCATATATAAGCATCAAACTGAAAGAAACATTTAAAACAATAGTTTACTCAATCTCAAAACTTTCCTAAATATACATAGTATGAAATATAAGTTTGAATAAAACATCTGAAAACTGAAAGGCTCTCCAAAACTGTCTATCTATGAAGACTCTACTATACAAAGATGAGTGTCAGGAAAAGACCCACGAATCCTCAAAAGAACTACTACTAACAACTCAAAAAACTGGAGTACTTTGAAAGCAAAGAGGTCCCACTCATAAGCAGATGAGCAGATGAAGTGATCTCAACACTCTTGTTGAGAATCCTAAGAACCTGTATCTGCATCATTAAAAGATACAGATCGAATGACATCAGTAATTGAATATACAAGTATATAATATTAGTTGTATAACAAATAACTGAAAGAAGGGTTGCAATAGATAATAATTTATTCAAGATGAATGTAAAGAAATAAATGATTTAAATCATTTAAAGGTTTATAAAATATTTTCTAATCTCTGAACTCAACATAATAAGTGATATATAAAAGTACATTTTAACTCTATTAGGAGATTCTCTAACCGACAACCATCATTACGAGCTACATAATGATACAACGTCTCGCCCACGCTACCAGAACTGTTCTATACCTTGTTGGGATATAGGACACCTCAACTAAGTGGATCCACTAAGCTCTACCCAAAGGCACCTAGGATTCATCTAAAAAGTGTGATCCTATACCTATGTTGGCATACATGGTTTATGAGGAATGTGAGTTGTCTGAACTCATCCCCATAGCGGTGCTCAATACCACTCCCAATAATATATATTCATGCTCAATGTTTAAAAAAAATACTCTTCCTTTGATTTGAGATAATTGCTCAAAATTATCCTCTTTAAAAAGGTAAATGCTCTTGAAATATCTTTGAACTCATAACTTATTGAGAAATCAAAGTTTTTCGTTTATCAATGTAAAAACTAATACCTTTGGAAATACGTAGTCCCTTTATACTCTTACTTAATTCATACTTGAAAACTCTTTCTAAAAAATATATCAAAATCATATTGTGATATGATCATTGATGACTTGGGAATTCATACTGCATAAACATTGATGGAATAACTAAATACCATATTGCTTAAACTATGATGGCATACTCAATTGTCATACTAATCATGTTTTAGAAACTCTTTATCAAAACTAATTTTTACTTCTTCAAAAACTTAGTTTAAAACTCAAGTGTTGACTTTAAAAAGCTTCTTAAGATTTATAACTAAATTCATAGGGTTCATGCGTAATTATAGACATAAACGACTCAACTCAGAGATTTTAATAGCAATAAGGAAACTCAGTACTCAGAATTCAACGATACTACTCATCTAAAAAATGCTCAATTCTTAGGATTCATGCTGAAATATAAACATGAACGAATAAATTCAAGAATCTTAATGCATAACATATAGTAATTCAATAATTAGGAATAGAATTTCAAAAAGATACAGGAACTCGAGAACTCAAAATCAACTCATCTCAAGAATACTAAAATCGAGGGGAAGAATCCTAGATTTCTCTTTTACTTATTTGAAAGTTGATGCAGGCCATGAAGACAAACTAGTCCAACACTATGATGGCCTTACATACCTGAAAGAACAAGGTTCTTGAAGAATCTTGAAGAAGCCTTGAAACCTAGCTTGAAGTTAAACAATCAAGAAAACCTTTCTTGAGATTCTTGAATTAGTTTCTTGAAATCTTTATGGTCAATATTATGACTTTCATTAGTGATTCATAATTGTATGGAGGAATTTGAGTTGAAAAGAATGGAATTCTTGGAGAAAGACTTACCTTGAAGAAGAATCTTGAAAAATATTGAAAGAATCTTGAATGGAGTCTTCTACTTTGATTTTTCCTTAGGGTTTTGCCTTAGGGTTTGAGAGAGAATAGAATGATGAACTAAGAGATGAAAATCTGATTGTTTTGGATCTTTAAATAATCAAGAAATTCGTTTAGGTTTTTATTTGAGATAAAAAGACAAAAAGGGCCCTTTTTAATATTTTTCCATTGGCTAATTTGTCACTGCACTATATCAAGTTACTAAAATGGTCATAACTTTTTACTCAAAACTTGAATTATCGCAAAATTGGTGGTGTTTGGAAAAAAGATTCAATTACCTTTAATTGCTAGGTTATGGGCCACATAGCTCTTTATATTCTGAGAGATATGGTTGTTTGAAGTTGACCCAAGTAGAATCTTACATCAAAACTTAATCGGTAACGAAATTTTCAACTCAACTTTGTGCTAGGGGATTCTAGTGACCTAAATTTATATCCAAAATCATTCCCACACTAAAGAATTTACTTTTACACATATGGGCAATTTAACAATCACTTGATGTGACCCTACAAGTAAATGAACAATGGTTTGAGTCTTAACTTAGAAGTTTTTGGGGTGTTACAATATCTCTCCCTTAGGATCATTCGTCCTCGAATGATATTTAAACTGAGGATGGAAAGGAAAGAAGTTAATCTTACTATCTTTCTGACTTTTTAACTTTCCTACTAACATAGGCGGAGCTGATTCATACTAGGAGTTTGGAACTCTCTATAGCACATAAGTTGCGAACGATATGAGTTTAAACATAGGCACGCTCTATATGAAGCTATTTTGCATAAAGCAAGGATATTTGGGCACGAAGTAAGAATAGGAATAATATGCCTTGAGTGATCTGACTAATAGCTTTTAAGCATAGCAATGATTCTCAACTATGCTCTCCTTTTTAATAACTACACTTCATTAGCTGCATCTCAAAGCTTCCACTAGAGTATATGACTACTCTTACAAATGCCTAAGTGAAATATCTTACTAAGCCTAATCTCTAATTTACAAGGTGCTAAACATGAGATGGTTATACTTATCTAAACCACAATATTTAGGTTTTATACCTCTATAGGGAATCTCATCCCAAGAATACTTCTCCCTATAACTACATTCAAGCTTAGAACCCTAACCACTCAATAGACTCCCTAGGTGTACATGAAAACAAGAAACTTAATTAGAACCTCATCTGGCTACATACAACCTCGGGTACAACTCTTAATTCTCTTGTTACTCTAATGACTTAGCCACACTTCACTACTATTACCTCAAAATTAGAATCCCATACTTGTACCACTCCCCTTCATTGTAACTAACCTCTTAACTCCTCACCTACTCTATGTCAAACATACCATATTAGATCTCAAACTAACATCATCACTCTCATGGTTCCAACCTTTTGGTCACAACTCTCATCTTAAATTCAAGCTTAATGTTTATTACTAAACCCGGATATCACTATAATTATTCACTTGCTCTACTAACTTACAACTACTAGATACAAATTAAGAAACACTTGCTCACTAAGACCTCATGACAAGTAGTCAATCTTTATCTCTTAGTCTTCATACTTACAATTTACCGTCACACTTCCTTTCACAACTTAAGTACCATGGACTCACTCACTACACATCATTGGCTAACTAGTTCTACAGCCCTTTGAATATTATGGGATCTCCCAAAAAAATCATAAGTCTGGGTTAGGGCTATCACCTCACGAATACTCCTACTAATTCAACGCCTACGCTTGGTAGTTACTAACACAATGAAACCTCATCATAAATTAATTTCTAGTTAAAGTATAATCTAACTCATCCTAACTAGTAACTCTTACTCTACCTCCTATCATGAGATCTTCACAGACCTATCACTTCTTAGTCCACCCGTAAGGAAAAACTCCTTATTAATAACTCACTAGGTGTATGACTACAAAAACATAATTTGCCTCATCACCCACTCCCTTATTAGATTACTATACCTCTGCATGAATTTGATTTAATGTTTCAAACACACCTCATCAAATTCTAGGTGTCAACAATCGTAAATCAATATAAAACTCAACAAATGAGTTAAGATCGGATCCCACAGGGAGCGGTATGTGTTTAAATGCAATTAAGAAGTATGAATGCAATCTAATAAGCCATAGGAATAGAAATTATCGAAAAATACATTAATCAAGTAATAGGGGTGACACAAATGTCAGATGGGGGTTTTGGTTTGTAATTATGAACTACAAAGCAATCACAAAACAATTCGACACAACAATACAGAGAAGGATTCTCAGGATGTGATAGATTATAGGCAAATTATAATAAATGGGTAATTGAAACTACTAGTAAACAACTAAACATCAGCGAGTAGGCTAGACTATAAGAGAGATAGCTTTCTCTTGAACAACTATCTCGAATCAGGTGATTTCTTTTGAACATCAACAAACATAACAATGAAGAGCAACCCACACCTTAATTCATCCACTCTTTCGAGCTAGATGGGTAGGATTGGGTTTAGGATTTACTTTCTTGAGCTAAACCCAGCTCAACCCAATACATACAAATCATTAATTAATAATATTAGTTCTAAAACCTCTCTCTCAAGTAAGCCAAGAACAGAAAAGTAGAACAGTATTTGCAATTACAATTCATAAATTCAACTTCAATTTATGATTAAACTCACTTCAATTCAGCATTTAAACTAGTAATTAACGATACCCATAAACTAATTCAACCTATAATCACATGATCACACCCCAAGAATTGGGGGTTTAGCCAAACATCATAAAAAGGTAAAAATGATTACCGAATCGATTAGCCATCAAGTAGGTAAAAGTAATTTAGTCTTTACAATGCTTCAATTTGCAGAAAATATGAAACCCACTTCCAAAATCTCCAAATTGAATCTCCAAGGTTCTTCAAGTCTATGAAAAACTAAAGAGAAAATTGGTCTAAACTAATTTAGTCTAAGTTACCATTTAGAACTATTGGAACTCTCTAAATAAAATGTTCAAATCTAATTTATAATTGCCGAAAATAAGCCACGAGGGCCATTTGACGAAGTAAGTCGGTCTCACTGAACCACTCGATAAGCCACTCTTTGACCTCTTCCATCACCTTTTCGCCTTGTCCTTCAGCATCCTCGAGTTCTATAACTTTGGGTGATCTATCTTTGCTTCGCGGAACTGTTCGGCGAGTTGCCGACTTGGTTTCTTCCCTCAGAGTTGGCACACTAGAACTTTAGGTGGTCAAACTAGCCACTCAGCGATTCGCCAAGTGCTTTTGGCGATCACTAGGCTTTCCTTTCTTTAATTCTTCAGTTTGTTTTGTTTATTTTTCCATGTTAGTGTCCTTGCTTTGTTCCTTAATCCATATACCTAAAATAAAGGATTTAACATCAGTTTATGACACAAATTAAGCATTTGAGGACACTAAATCTATATAAACAAGCCTCAAATGATTCCAAATCTCGGACTCATCTAAATTATTTTAACTTTGGGCACTTTCGCTACTACTTCTCATAATCTCGTAACTCATACTATCTTTTCAGGTGAAAGTACTTCACAAGCTCTATAACATACTTCTTTATAAAGGTCTCAACTGAAACAAGGTTAAGGGAAAAGAGTCTGGGAATACATCTTGCTTTTAGCTCAAAAGGATGATTTATACAAATAAGAGTGCATTTTTTTGAAACTCAACACTTACCTAACTCATGGGATTCTCTCAAGCCCCTCTGCGGTCTCATGACATTCTCAAGATTCTTTCTAAGAATAACTAATCGATAAGGATGTTGGGCTTTGCTTTTCAACAACCTTTAGTATGAGGGATAGTCGAATAGATCTGAGAAACACACGAGTGTGAATAAGTTCCTTATGACATAGTTCTACTATACGATTTAGAGTATGAAAGAAGGGAAAATTTTCCTAAATGTATGTAATCCCTCATTTATAGAAGTGGGGCCCTCATAATCATAAACAAGATCCTACTGACACGGCTTCATAGACACCCTAGGACACTTGAACTATGTGCTCTAATACCAAGTTTGTCATGATCCGAGCCTACACTCTGGACATGGCCGGCACTCGAGAGCCATTACAGGTCCTCAAGAGAACCCTCATCCTGGATCTCTATAAGTGGAAGACTAACTCAAGCATACATAAGCATTAAACTGAAAGAAACGCTTAAAAAATATTTTATTGAATCTCAAAACTTTGCTGAATATACTAAGTATGAAACATAAGTTTAAATAAAACATTTGAAAACTAAAAAACTCTCCAAAACTATTTATCTATAAAGCCTCTACTATACAAAGATGAGTGTCAGGACAAGACCCATGATTCCTCAAAAGAACTACTACTAACAACTCAAAAAATTGGAGTACATTGAAAGCAAAGAGGTTTTACTCATAAGCAGACGAGCGGATGAAGTGATCTCAACAAACTCTTATTGAGGATCCTAAGAACATATATCTACATCATTAAAAGATGCAGGTCGAATGACATCAGTAATTGAATGTACGAGTATGTAATATAGTCGAATAACAAATAACTAAAAGAAAGGACTGCAATAGATAACAATGTACTCAAGTTGAATGTAAAGAAATAAAGGATTTAAATCATTTAAAGCTTTACAAAATATTTTTTCATCTCTAAACTCAACATAATAAGTGATATATAAAAGTACACTTCAACTCTATTGAAAGATTCTCTAACCGACAACCATCACTATGAGTTACATGATGATATAATGTCTCACCCACGCTACCAGAACTATCATATACCTTTCCGGGATATAGAACACCTCAACTAAGTGGATCCACTAAGGTATGCTTAAAAGCAATAAGGAATCATCTTAAAATAATAATCTTGTTGGCATACATGGTTTATGAGGAATATGAGTTGTGTGAAATCACCTCATATCGGTGCTCAATACTACTCCCAATAATAAATACTCATGCTCAATTAAAAAAAAACATATTCTTCCTCTGGTTTGAGATAATTGCTCAAACTCTCCTCTTAAAGAGGTAACTGCTCTTGAAATATCTTTAAACTCGTAACTTATTGAGAAATCAAAGTCTCTTTTATCAATGTAAAAACTGATACCTTTGGGAATACTTAGTCCCCTTATACTCTTACTCAATTCATACTTGAAAACTCTTTCTCAAAAATATATCAAAATCATATTGTGATATGATCATTGATGACTCGGTAAGTCAGACTACATAAACATTGATAGCATAACTAGATACCATACTGCTTAAACATTGATGGCATACTCGATTGTCATACTAATCATGTTTTAGAAACTCTTTCTCAATACTCACCTTTACTTCTTCAAAAACTCAGTTTAAAACTCAAGTGTTGACTTTAAAAAGCTTCTCAAGATTTATAAATCAATTCATAGGGTTCATGCTGAATTATGGACATGAACGACTCAACTCAGGGGTTTTAATAGCAATATGGAAACTCAGTACTCAGAACTCAAGAACTCATAACTCAACGATACTACTCATCTCAAAAATACGCAATTCATAGGGTTCATGCTGAAATATAGACATGAATGAATAACTCAAGAATCTTAATGCATAATATATAGCAATTCAATAATTAGGAATAGAATTTCTAAAAGAGACAGAAACTTGAGAACTCAAAATCAACTCATCTCAAGAATACTCAAATCTAGGGGGAAAATCCTAAATTTTTCTTTTACTAATTGAAAGTAGATGTAGGGTGTGAGGACGAACTATTCCAACACTATGATAGCCTTACATATCTAAAAGAACAAGGTTCTTGAAGAATATTGAAGAAGAACTTGATTAGAAGCCTTGAAACCCTAGTTTGAAGTTAAACAATCAATAAAACCTTTCTTGAGATCCTTGAATTAGTTTCTTGAAGTCTCTATTGCCAACATTATGATTTTCATTAGTGATTCATAATTGTATGGAGGAATTTGAGTTGGAAAGAATGGAACACTTGGAGAAGACTTACCTTGAAGAAGAATCTTGAAAAAGATTGAAGGAATTTTGAATAGAGTCTTCTACTTTGATTTTTCCTTAGGGTTTGAGAGAGAAGAGAATGATGAATTAAGAAATGAAAATATGATTTTTTTTTTTTTTTGGGTCTTTAAATAGTCAAGTAATTCGTTTATGGTTTTATTAAAAGTAAAAAGACAAAAACAAACCTTTTTAATGTTTTCCCATCGACTAATTCGTCACTGCACTATATCAGGTTACTAAAATGGTCATAACTTTTTATTCAAAACTCTAATTATTGCGAAATTGGTGGCATTGGAAAGAAGATTCAAATAACTTAAATTTGGTAGGTTATGGGCCACGTAAATCTTTATATTCTAAGAGATATGAGCGTTTGAAGCTGACCCAAGTAGAATCTTACATCAAAACCTAATCGGTAAGGAAACTTTCAAGTCAACTTTGTGATAGGGGATTCTAGTGAACTTAATTTATATCCAAAATCATTCCCACACTAAAGAATTTAGCTTTTCACATATGGGAAATTTAAGAATCACCCGATATGACCCTACAAGTAAATGAAGAATTGTTTGAGTCTTAATTTAGAAATTTTTGGTGTGTTACAGCAATGTAGGAGAAAAATTCCCTCTGTGTCAATATTGTGGAAGGGAGAATCATCCTCACTTAAAATGCTGGAGATAGTCAGATATGAGATGCTGGAAATTTCAAAAACTTGGGCATGTTGAGATTATCTGCAAGGAAAAAATACCACAGCAATAAGGAGAAGCTCAAATTGCAAATCAACATGAGGAAGAACAACTATTTCTTTGTCCTTAATTTCCGAACATCCTTATCAAGAATTGCAACTGTATCCTCTTCGCACTAAAGATCCCTATGTAGTAAGATCGATTCCCACTCGATAATGTACTCCTTATCCCCATGGTATCTCTTTAACATGGATACATATAACACTAGATGGAACTCAAACAAAGTAAACAGCAAAGGTAATTTGTAAGCCATTATCCCACACTGTCAAGAACTTCAAATGGCCCAATGTAATGAGGGATAAGCTTACCCTTTTTTCCAAACCTCATAACCCTTTTGATTGGAGACACCTACAATAAAACATGTTTGACAACCTAAAATGCCATATCCATTACCTTGCGATCTGCATTATTTTTTCTTCTCTAAGCTGCCAACAACATGGTTGGATGCCTTTTACCTTTTCTTAAGCTTTTCTTACCAACTCAACAACCAAAGGATTCACATCTACCATCTTAAACCACTCTATGGTCGATCTATATTCCCTCCCATAAAGTGCTTTAAATGGGGCCATGTCTACACTGGAGTGATAATCATTGTTATAGGAAAATTGACATAACGGTAAGAACTGATCCAAATGGCCCCCAAAGTAAATCACATATGCTCTAAGCATGTCCTCCAACACATGAATCATCCTCTCCGACTTACCATCTATCAATGGATGAAAGATTGTGCTGAATGTAATTTAAGTGCCTAATTCTTCATGTATCTTGCCCTCGGAGCATAAAAGTAAACTACATACCTTGGTCTAAAATGATAGAAAATGGCACCCAGTGCAAGCTCACTATCTTTTGACATATATCTTTGCCAACTTTTGGGAGTTGTAATCTAATTTGACTAGAATAAAGTGGGCTGATTTAGTCAACCTATCAATGATAACTCAAATTGAATCATACTTCCCCAAGGTCTCAAGAGTCCAACGACGAAGTCTATGGCTATTATTTCCCACTTCTAATAAAAAATGTGCATTCTCTAAAGCAGTTTGACATGTCTTTTGTGCTCATATTTTACTTGCTGGCAATTCTGACACTTAGAAACATATTATGTTATGTCCATCTTTATTCTAGACCACCAATAAAGTCTCCTAAAGTTTTTGTACACCTTGGTTATGCCCGAATAAATCAAATATCGTGAACCATAAAATTTTACCAACACTTTATGAATCAACTCATCAACTTGAGGAACACAAATCCACCCTCTAAAATTAAGCACTATGCCGGCGTTGAATGTGGAATTTGGAGCCTCCCCAGACACCATCTTGTTCCAAAACTTATTCAACTACTCATCCTCAAAACTACTTGGTCTTGATGTCTTCAATAAAAGTGGACTTGACCTCAATATTGGCCAACGCTCCTCCTTTTTCTGAAATACCCACTCTCTAGGAAAAGGTCGATTGGACACCCCCATGAAAGTCAAACTGCCCATGCTAACTGTTATGCATCTTCCACCATATTGGCCTTACCCGAATGGTATTGGATGGTTATGTCATAATCCTTCAACAATAACATCCACCTCCTCTACCTTAGATTCAAATATTTCTTGGTGAACACATGTTACAGGTTGCGATGATCAGCAAACACATCAAACTTGACACCATAGGATAGTGTCGCCATAGTACCCAAAGTTGAACTAGAAGCATCATAAAGCACAATAAAGTATTTACCTTCCTCTGGCAATAATTGGATACGGGTTGTAGTCAAAAGTGTCTTGAGATTTTTGAAGCTCTCCTCAAATTGGTCAGAAAACACAGAGGATACCTCATTTTGGGTCAGCCTAGTCAAATGTGTAGCAATGAAAGCAAAGTTCTTGACAAACATTTTGTAATAGATAGCAAGGACAAGAAAGCTCCTAAACTTAGTCACAAAGCTAGGTCGGAGCCAATTCTTAACTGCCTCAATATTTTAGGGATCCATCATCACCCTTTTTTCCAAAACAACATGCCCTAAAAAGGCCACCAACATCAACCAAAATTTGCCCTTGAAAAATTTAGAACATAATTTATGTTTCCCCAGGATACCCAGAACAATGAGAAGGTTCTCTGCATGCTCCTTCTTACTTTTGGGGTATATCAGAATATCATCTATAAACACAATGAAAAAGGCATCCAAAAATGGCTTGAAGACATCATTCATCAAACTCATAAAAGTTGTCAGTGCATTAGTCAATCCAAAGGACATTACCAAGAAATCATAATGCCCATATCGAGTCTTGAAGGTTATCTTAGGTATGTCTTCAGGTCTGAAATTTAACTGATAATACCTTAACCTCGAGTCAATCTTTGAGAGCACTGAAGCACCTAACAACTTGTAAAAAGATCATCTATGTGGGGTAAAGGATATTTATTTTGGATAATGACCTTGATCAACTGTCTGCATTATATATATATTCTTATAATACCCATCCTTCTTCTTTACAAATAAGACAGGAGCACCCCAAATTGAAATACTAGGACGAATGAATCTCTTATCTAAGAGTTCCTGAAGTTGAGTCTTGAGTTCCCTCAACTCTATCGGATCCATGTGAGCCGTGGGATAGAGATTGGGGGAGTTCTCGGCTCCAAATCTATACAAAAATCAATATCTCTATTCGGAATCATACCAGCAAATTTGTAGGAAATACCTCTTGAAATTCTGAAACTACTAAGATTGATTCAAAAAAAGGGGACTTAGAACTAACATCCCGAAGGTGCACCAAGTAGGCCAAACAACCCTTCCCTACTAGCCTTTTAGCCTGAAATAAAGATATGATATTTACTGTCTTGGGCTTGTACACACCTTCTCACTCTAATATAACCTTACCCGATATTTATAGTGTTATTGCCTTGGCTTTACAATTTAGCACAACATAATAAGGTGACAACCAAGTCATACCCTAGATCATATCAAAGTCTAGCATATCCAATATTACAAGATCTACCCAAATCTAACAACTCAAAAGTATCATAGAGCAAGCACGGTATACATAGGTTACTACTACTAACTACGCAACTGGGGTAGAAATATGAATATGGGCATCAAAGATATCACAAACAAGTCAAGTCTCAAAGAAAATTTAACATATACATGCATATATAGAACCCGGATCAAATAAAACAAGAGTTATTCGGTCACAGACAAAAATAATACTTGTTATCATAGTGTCAGATGCCTCAGCCTCTAACCTACCCGGGAAGGCGTAACACTAAGCTATGTCATTATTTTGGGCAACCACTCTACCTAGTTGCACCGCTCCCCTATCCACATTACCATTTCCTCGGTTTCCATTACCTCATTAGTTACCCCTTCCCCTATAATGTGGGATTCCTTTACTAGTACCACATCTACCTGTTAGAACTCCAACTCTAGTATGTTGCTATATCAAGTTACCTACAGGTTTATAAAGGCATTCTTTCTTAAAGTGACCCATCTTACCACAGTTGAAGCATCTTCGATAAAATAAGTGTTATTGGTTGATGAATAAGAAGCTCTTTGACCACCCCGAGCTAGAGACTATTGTGTGACCACCCCAGAATAATCATCAGTAGAAATGGTAAATCCGATTGGATCGGACAACCTGAACACATTTGCTTACAATGAATCTTTGAATAGAAACCACTGAAATTGCCCACGTTCTTAGACCTCTTAGCCAATGCCTTGGCCCTCCCAACCTGCCTAACTTCTTCCAATTTCGTCATATAGTCAATCACCTCATTGAAGCTTTTCCCTGTAGAAGTCATGTGCATAGATAAGACCTGCAATTCAGTGTTTAGTCCCTTCACATACAGGTGGATTCTCTCCTCTTGGGTGTCCACAAGTTGAGTAGTGTAGTGAGACAAGGCATGGAAATTAGCCGCATATGCTTCTACAGACATGCTACCCTGCTCAAAATCCAGAAAATTCATCTTTCTTACGATCTCCAAGAGTTCAAGCTACATAATTCTCTAGAAACAGGGTAAGGAACTGAGTATAAGTCAATGGAGGCAGAGTTGATGAATGACACTCGACATAAGACATCTACCACTGATTGGCTTCACTTGACAATTGGAAGGTAACAAACTCTACGCCATGCTACTGCACAATGCCCAACTTATGCAACCTTTCATAGTAGTCCAAAATAAATGCAAATGCGTCCTCATTCTCTATAATGTGGAACACTAGCGGCTTCAGTTTCAAAAACTTATTTAGTGTTTTGTTCCAGTCATATTCGTAGGGCCCAATAACGGACAGAAGAATGTGTTATTAATCGAAGCTTCATCCATCCTAGGCGCTGTAGTAGAAATAAGATGAGTACTCGGTGCCTGAGTAGCCGACACAGTGGGAGTGGCTTAACTTCCTGCCAACCCACTCAGAAATGCTAACACCTGTTGAACCACTTGATAAGACATAGGAGAAAGACATATACCCCTAACATGTGTTTCCACCCATAGGTTATCGTCCTCCTCAATTTCCACCTCAACCTCTGTTAAACATTAATCGAGGGTGGGGGAGGGTTTTCCTACCTTTGACTAACCACTGTTCGAGCACCACCCTTGGTGGGTGTTTCCCTCCCTCTTCCCTTTCCTCTGCCCCTTCATATTCCTTTTCTAATGCCACCCTTGCTCTGATTGTTCCCCTACTGGAACTAGTACCCTAAGTCCATTGCATCTAGTATCAACCATCAGTGAAAAGAAGAGCGAAGGAAGTTAGATACCAATTTGGATCGCCAGATACCAATTAGAATCAAGTTATATAATGTAGGAAAAGAGAGAAAAGATAGTTTCCTAAGTCTTACAGCCTCTCGAAGAAAACGTACAGACATCTCTTTACTATTGCATAAGACTCTACTAGACACATTCTAGACGACGAGATCAATGAATCGATCTGATACTAAGTTTGTCACGATTCAAACCGCCATGAATGGCACCCACATTAACCCCCACCCCTACCTTATTGGGAGAACCAACTATCTACCAACAGATAAGTAATAAACCAACTTTAGAACATGTTAATAAGTAAAACAAGTCTTTATATCAACTGTAATACTGAATATTTCATGAATATTGAATGCATGGTACATAAATATAGAAACTTTATCTGAAGCTGAAAGCATCTCATGCATATATGCTGAAAATACTGAACATGAATTGATAATGAAAGTCCTTACATACTGACTGAAACATAACAATTCTAGACACGTATTATGAGGGTTCGTAAAAATATAGTCTAACAAACCTACTGAAAATCATGAGAAAACATATGCTTATAGACTGCTAACAGAGAGAAATAGAATTACTTCGAGATTCATGCTAATATAAGAACCCTAAGATTTTATGCAATTCCACATCTGAAAATATAGGGATTTCTTGGGACTCAGTGGGTTGAAAGAATACTCATTAATGAAATCTCATATACCTGGGGTTGAAGTCTTAGCTTGAATCGTTGAACTGACATGTGAAACTATGAAACCCTAGTTCTTGCTTGAGAGGAAGCTTGAGCATAAGGAATTTGATTTCTAAGTGTTAGGGTGTGAATGGGGAGGTTTAGTCGACTAAATTGCCCTTAATCTCACTTAGTATAGGCCAAAATGATATAGTATAAGGATTAAAAGAGTGGGAAGAAATCAAAACAATCCTAAAAGAAAATTGACATCAATAGGTTCCTCGAGGCCATCTACAGTTTGTGGATTAATCTAAGGGTCGTAGATACCTCTCGTGGAAATCAAAATAAATATTGAACTTCTGAAGTTCCTTTTACGAGGCCCATTAATGGTCCGAGTTTCAACTACGAGCCGTAAACATGGTTTATAAAAGTCAGAAAAATTACACATTTCAGGACTTGTGTTATGAGTATAATCTACGGCCCATAAATTGGTCTACCATATGTAAATTGGACTCATAAATCTCAGGCTAACCCCTAGAATCTGAAGTTAATCTACGAGCCTCATCTACGGCCCATGATCCCATCTGCGGTCCGTAGATGCTGCTTATGGAATCCAATTTCTGTAAAACAAAAAAAAAATCAACTTGTCATGATTTGATCTAGACTTAGATTTTCTGAGGTGCTACACCAGTCATCTCAGTCATGTACTTGGTAAACTCCACTTCTATGTCACCTCATTCTAGACTTAGAATATGTCTAATATGAGTTTGTGAGGACTATATGACAGTTGTACAGTTTCTGATTTCGATTAAGGCTTCTTAGAGACTGTGATATTGTATATATGAAGTCATTTATTTCACTTGTATCAGTTTGTCAATTGACCTTCACTTATATGTATAAATAAAAAATAAATATACAACTTTATTAGTTATATCACTTGATTTTATTCACTTGTTATATCCCACATAAACATGTTTATTACCATTCAAAATAACAAAATATGTATATTGGATATCTTACAAAATGTATAAGCGTTCACAAAACTTTAAAGGCTAGTATCACGATACCAATTCAATGAGAATTAATTATCAATTTTCAAGCAATCACCATGAACGTGTGCGTTTGGTATAGAGGAAAAATATTTTTTCTTGAATTTTTCCATGTTTGATTGGTCAAAACAATTTTTTTTAAAAATAAGAAAAAATAGATTTCCTAATAGAAAAATGGAAAAACAAATTTCATAGTTTCACTGAGGGGATATAATGTATTTGTTAGAGATTCATATGAACTAGATATATTTACCTCAAACTCTATATGTATGTTAAATTACTAATTAAATAAATATAAATAATATATTTTGAATCCAGTAAATCAAATAAATTGTGTTAGAATTTCAGACTTGAAACTAAAAACACAAATCTTCAATCCGGCTATAATTTCACTGCATGAATGTGAATTGTGATGCTCATAGTAATGTAGACAATCTAAAATCAATCAGAATCCATGCTAACTACATGGATTCTCCCCTTTTCGAGTTTCAATTCATGTATAATACATTTACATTTATATCCCTTGTAGTGGCGTTCTTTTCTCGAACCCGGCATATAAATGCATTTGAGGCGTATAAATGCATTTGAGGTGAGTCGTGCATCATATTGTCTTTTATGTATAATCAAGATTACTCGTATATAGTCTAATTCATTCTAAAAGAATTAGCTTTGAGGTTAGAGTTAACAATTTTTGTAACTGTGGTATTGAACCAACTAACGTAAACCTCAACTAGAACTACTACTGAATTGACAAATCTTGCACCGTTCACAAGTTATGTCAAGCACTCAAGCCAGACATAACTTAGGTACTATCTTAATTCTATCTATCTTGTTAAAGCGTTCCCGAGTCTGGTGGCATTATTAGCGAAACTTGCGTGTTATCCACTAGTTTCAATGAACTAACAAAATTTTAAATTATTTACATTTTTGGATTGGAAAATCTTCTATTCAAGGACATTTGAACCAACTGAATGAATCCACATTGTTCGTGTTGCTTCATTTAAACTCACATCTGTGTTAATATGGTAATAGCATAACTAAATTTACGAGCGCACGAATCATAAAATACTAAAAGCATCCATAGATGGCTTTGTGGCAGCTGGAAACAGACACTAAGTTACATGTTGAAACTACAAAATACAAAATTAATTGAATGGTACTCGCGATGCCCTGACAAAACATCTTTCATAGGAAGCTAGAAAAGGACACAAAATAGATGCAAGGAAACAATGGAAGTCAATCATACCATTGTCGGAGAAAAGCAGTAAGGGAACAACAAGACGACAACAAAATTAGTAGCAATCAAGATCAAAATATCGAATTCATCAAAGAGTACGAGCTAAAGTAGGTTCCTTATTGCGGTTTAACTTGATCACTAGTCCCTTCCCCATGAGATTCCCACTCCAATATTCATGTACACAACTGCCTACTCTATACAAATTGCAAGTATCTTCTCCCAGATGTCGCAATCTACCAATAAAAAGACATTCTAGCACCTTTGGGAAACCGACCACCTCAGTCGCATACAAAAATCACAGAATACAAAGATAGATGCTGAATAGCAAGTGCCAATATCTCTTCGTTCATTCAGGAAGTTTCTTCCAGGCGAAACATCGTGATCTCTTGCTGTTTGAAGTACCGACGGTCCTCTTTGTCAACAAGAACAAGATTCAAATAGTATTTCACACTGAATTTGTTGTTGATATTGCGGTATGTTGGTGTCAGTTCATATGGACTAAGGAAGAGTCTAATGGGTATTGATTCACCTGTCAATCAAGCACAAATATCAACAATATATAACCACAAGTCAACGAAGAAGATGACTGCTCAATTACTAAAAGATGACGGAGTATACCTCTGACTGGAGCACCATCCATCAACTCAAACTTGGCCAGCGTCTCTGTTTCAACATGGGTATTTGCCCCAGAACCTGTTGATTCTCGGCGCCTAATCTCAAGATCCATGTTCTTTATCTTAATTCTTACAAGGAGAAAATATATTTTTCCTATGATAACATCTTTCAGGTGATACCTGTTATGAATTATAATACACATTAGAAAAGGCAATTACAATCAATAGATGCTTCCATGCAAAAAAAAAAAAAACAAAAGACAACCAACATACACAGAATGTGTTTTTTTTTCAGGATCAGAGCACACAAACACACACACTAACTAAACCAAAGTTGTTCCCCTCGTGCTAAAGCAAAACATCTAAAACCAGGAGTAAGTTCACTTCAGTAAAGATTGCAACATTGTATTAATTGAGACGGTGATTAGTGTAAAAATCCAAACACAATATATTTTTAACATTTTACTCACTTGCTTTTGTTGTACTCAAACTCAATATGGAGGCAATCTTCAATACCGACTTCCATCTGCATGTTTAAACAATAGAAACCAATAAGCACCTTTAGCAGTGCAATTCTCCTCAGATCTAAATATCTCAATATAATCACCATGTCAGCCATTTTGTTACAAGTACCATGCCCATTAATCAAACTTTTGAGCCGTTTACACCCAACCCAGCAAGCTGTTTAAATTACTTTCCTTTTCATGTCTCTGTGACAATGCTATATGTAAATGTAAAAAACATTAAAAAGGAATACTACCTTAATACTATTGTTGATTGATGGAGGTGGGCTATAGTTGCGCACCTGATTCAAAGAAGTCAGATAAATAACTCAGTAAATACTCAATATAGTTACACTTGAGATCTCCATGAAACAGATTTAAATTGGAAACTAACTAGAAAAAGAAATTGAAATGCAGAAACTATTATCTGATATCCAACCCTGCCCCTTCTCCCGATTTTTTTTTCTTTTTGGTGGTTCCACCAAAATGCCCTAGACTCCTTTTTTCTTTGTGATGAAGGATGAATTCTGAATGCCCTTAATATTCAAAGGAAAGAGGTAAAGGCTACTAGACTAGATGATCAAATTCTGTGCTACACTAAATGAGTGGTGAGCGTAGGCTATTGAAAGGGTGTATATGTTCAATAAAGATACCAAGAACAACAAGAACATACTCAGTATCTATATCCATTACCTTTTTTCGTTTGATAAAGCAACCAAGAACACAAGATTGATTTAGTAACTCCAAAAATTCAAGAAATGGAAAGAAAGAAACATATGTAATTAGGGCATCATAAGGTATGTTGACTATTTAAGATTGACAAAATATGAAAGGAAGAAAGAGAATGTTACCACGAAGTCTTGATATTCAACTATGCTACCAGCATAACCACGGCTGATAGTAATTTTAAGGATATACCTAAAGCCAGCACAAAATCCCAGAAAATTATTGTTAGTAATCTGGCATAAGATCTATCAAGCTGCTGACAGGACAAACATTTCAGCCAGAACATGCGAACAAGGACTACCAGGGCCAACAAATTAGAAAACATAATTGGCACACCTACACTACACAAATAGAATGGCCATTCTTTGGTTCAACTCACTGTGATTTAATTTCGGAATACTTCCCTCAATATTAGTTCTATCTTCCATTCAGCTCTTTAAAAATTTACGTCACCCCTTTTCAAGACCTCAATAAAATGGTAGAATGATAGCCCATTTTTCTCTTTTTGGTTAATTAACTGTTCCTTCACATTCTTCCGGCTAATACGAGTTTTTTCAGTAAACTGCCTCACTTTCAGACATTTGAGGTACTAATTAGCCTATCTTTAACGACAACCAAACAAAAATTTCTTGATTTCCATGTAAAGAAAGAGAGATGCAGAGGGAACAAGTAAATGAAGATTAATAATGAAAGAACAGGTTTAACAAACACTGACAAGTTCAGTCAATGTTCAAAGTCCAAACATTCTCAGATGCCTAGGATATAGACATTTACTAACTACTCAAAGCATCCAATTTTAGGTGAATATGAGGAAAAAGATTCATATGCCAAAATGAAAATTCTGATAAAATTAACTTATTTATAAGAAAATGAAAACAATCTATCTAAAGGTGAGAGAAAGAACCTAGCAGAAAATGATGCAAAATGCACCTTCTCAAAATAAATGATCTTATTCTTACACTTCCATTTAAGGCATAAAAAGATTCTTTTTCCTAGTGACAATGATGTCCATGGAAACTTGTGCACGCCTCGACTTAATCCACCGTGTACCTGCTACCACCCACCAGCACAAGCATTGGGTAACTGTGTCCACCAAGGCTTAGACAAATAGGAAAAAATCACAAGGCTAAACTCACAATTCTCCCCCACTTCATTGACCACCCAGCCACAACCTTGGATGCAACGCACAAAATGAAATGTTTCATACCTCCTGTACTTCTTTTCCTTCTCACCTCACTCTATCATCTCCAATTTCCATTCTCATCTTCACTCAACTATTTTCTTTACTTCCTTAATCAATTAGGCAATGGTTGTGATGGTGAAATTGGTTGGTGGTGTTGATGGTAATGCAGCAGTGGTGGTACTGTTTGATAGTGGTGGTGGAGGTGGTGGCGACGGTGACTACGTTGGTGATCAAAGAATGTGTGGTAGTTGATGATGTGATGGTGGTAATTGGCAGCGGTACTAGCTAGGATGGTGAAGTTGGTTGGTTGTAGGGATTGGTCCTAATGGTGGTAGTGGCGGCGATGGTGAAGGAGGTGGCGGCGATGATGGAGGTGATAGGTTTGTGTGGTATGGCTGACAATAGTGGTTCGCAATGATGGTAGTTGTAGTGGTGGTTGTGATGACAGAGATGGTTGACGAGATAATGGTGGTTGACAATGGTTGTGGTGGATAAAGACCTAGAGGGTGTTTAGATTGGCTTATTCTAAATAGCTTTTGGCTTTTAAGCTCTCTTTTATATTTGGATGTGTTTGGGAGAGGCAAAGTGCTTTTTAAGCACCTACTTTTAGGCGAAAAAATTACAAAAATAAGCTAAAAGTCAAAACTTAGGTATGACCAACTTATGGCTTTTAGCTTTTAGCTTTTAACTTATACGCTACTTAAAGAAAGTCAATCCAAAAAGCCCCCTAGTTAAATGCTTAAATCTTACTGAAACAAATGCACTTAATGGCCTAAGGTTTGAACCATTCAGATTCAAACCTCTATTAAGTACAAATAAATGAGACTTGAGATCTCATCGCATGTCCTTTCATGCCATTTTACAACTACACGATGTCAGCACTATAAACTTTCAAACGAAGGTGCTCCACTTCATCCTAATCCCAATTTTCAGTCGATCTTTGGAAAGATACATCCATTGGATAAAGACATGGAAATCACTCCTTCATTGAGAACTTTTAATCACTAGTTCTCATTACTCTCATGTCCCAATATATGTGACACTCTATCTTAGTTTAGTCAATCCCAAAAATAATGATATTTTTCTATATTTAATAACAATTTTACTTTAAACTTACAATCTTACCCCTAATGAGAAGATTTATAGCGTAGGAATTTTGATGACTTGTTTTAAACCACAAATTTCAAAAATCTTTCCTTCTCTCTTAAACTATATGCCCAATCAAATATCTTCACATAAATTAGGACGAAAGGAGTATATAGCATGACTAACTTTCAAGAGACTAAGTCATTACATAATACATGACTCCAAAAGATATATTATTCTAGAGATCATACTATGCACGCTATACTCACTAACATCTAGCATTCCTGTGGAAACTGAATCAATAACTTTACAAAGACTATCCATCTGCAAAGGAAATTCCGAAGGTAGAGTTGAGCTGAACAAGGAAAGAGCCCTATGGACTTGATGATCTAAGGGCTACATCAGAGTGAATCCTAGGCATGGCTAGGACATTTGATCAAATGGGTTTTCGGAATGCTTGGACAACAAGATAATAGTTGCAGAATTAGGAAAACCTTGAATATCAAAGGTAGCTACATACTGCAAAGCGATACTACTATTGACAGTTTGGTGTAATTTTTTTAGAATTGGTACTTATTGAGATTTACTTATCCTTATATACATGTTGAGTCAGCATAATTAATTATTACTAGAATTAGTTAGTGCTGGTGTTAGTCAGTTACACTTGTTTGTTACACTGTTAAGTAATTAGTGATTTAGATTAGTGACAGCTAATTGACAACTGTATAAGACCATCTCCAACCCAACGCCAAATCATATTTTGGTGTCAAATTTGGTGTTTTAGTGCTCCAACCCAACACTAATTCTTACACTACTTTAGTGTGTGAATAGTGTAACACCAAATTGTGCAAGACTATTCATCAATACCAAATCTCTTTTTGATTTTTTTTCATTCTTTATACTATATAAAACTTTTGAAAATATAAATGATAAAAATATAATTATAAAATTAAAGAGAGAAGAATATAACAGAAATATTATTTTATATTGTAAAATTTAGTGTAGTGGGTTGGAGATGGTTTGCACTAAAATAGTGTAAAATTTGGTGTTATGAACTGGAGATGCCCTAAGGATCTAGCAATGTGTATACATTCAAGTACATTCTCTCAGAAATGGAGTTGAGTATTATCTCTCTCAAAGGTGCTTCTATGGAGCCATTTGTGCATTGCTTCTTAGCTACATCTACAACAACTTCAACTTAGTTTTTGATATGGTGTCAGCACCAGGTTCTTCTGTTTGCCTTCTTCTCGAACCTTCGTCATCAAAGGTCATGATTAACCCATAATTGTAGGTTTTGAACTAGAGTTTTCCCATATCTAGTCAATTTGATTGTTTTGATCGATCCACATGGTGATTGAGCAACGCGAAAGGTCTATTTATAGTGGAAATGGTAATGGATAAGTTGATTCCAGCAATCCATTGTACATGCGTCCTTCCGATAGTCTTGGTACAATGATAGTTCCAGTTCCCTTCGATGGAATGGGATAGCGATCCTGGAGAAGAAGTATTCTCCACGCCCTATTTGACAAGAACAAATTAGGTTTTATTATGGAGAATGTAAGAAACAAGAGCTCAATTCCCCCCAATTCCGGCAGTGAGAGAGATGCAACATGGTGACTTCCTGGTTCTTGAACTCTCTGTCTAAAGAGATAGTGTAGAGTATGTCAATGATTCAATGGAACTATGGAGAGAGCTCGAGGACAGATATGATCAAACTAATGAGGCAAAGCTTTACCAAATTCAAAAGGAAATCAATGATTTGACTCAAGGTAATCTCGACATCACTACATATTACTCGAGAATGAAGAAATTATGGGAGGAATTGAGCACCTTAGCAACAGAAACCCGTGTACCTACACTTGTGTGTGTGGAGCGAAGGAAAGTTCACACAAGGCAGAACAGGATCGTAGATAAATTCAATTTCTTATGGGGGCGAATGAAGTCTACACCGCAGTGAGGGGGAACATCTTAATGATGACTCCCTTTCCTTCTATGGCACAAGTTTTCTCAATTTTGATTTAAGAGGAGAAACAAAGGGAGTTTCGACCTAACAACATGATGAACATGGATTCTGCAGCACTCGATCCTAGCTCATCTGGGACGTGAAACTTCAGGATAGCACTCTTCCAATCATAGCCCAAATTACCTCTCTAATGGTAACATTGGAAACCTCTCCAAGGGAAACTATGTGGACAAGTCTAAGTTGTTTTGTGATTACTGTAAAAGGATGAGGCACACAAGGGTAAACTGCTACAAGCTAATTGGATATCCCGCACCAAACCCCCCAATCAAACCATCACAATCAAAAGTTCAATGCCACTAAGAATTTCAATGTAATCCAACACAACAATATAATCCACCTCATAGATACAATAAAGGAAAACCCATTGTGGCAAATGTACATGGGATGCCGGTCGATATGTTGTTTGCAAAAGGGGAGGAACCTGAGACAAAGGAGGATGATCAACTCGTTAACATGTCCAAGGAACAATATGGTAATGTTATGACTATGTTGCATCACTTCCCGATGAACAGTTTAGGAGAACGCACAAACAACCTCAACTTGGGAAATGGTTCAATGAACTTTGCAGGTATTGTGGTTTGCACTTCCTCAATTGATTTTGGCAAACCTTCATGTAGACATTTTGAATCAAAATCTAACTTATGGATATTAGACTCAGGGGCTTCAAATCATATGTCCTTTAACAGACTTTCTATGACCAACATTAAGACCTTGCCATATCCTATTTTGACAAGCCTACCTAATAGATATAGAGTCAAAGTAATTGAATTAGGAGATGTGATACTTACACCTAAAATCATCTAGCATAAGGTGCTATATGTGCAATCTTTCAAGTTTAACTTGATTTCCATCCATTCCCTCACAGCAAACCTCAAAGGCATTGTCTTGTTTACTGATACTACTTGTTTGTTGCAGGCCCCTTCCATGAAAAGGCCTCAAGAGATTGGCAAGTGTAGGGATGGTATCTAATTCTTGTGTTCAAGATGCTGGGGAAATGGTAGTGCTACTTCCACTGCTGATGCTTCTACCAATGTTGATGTTCCTCGCTTCTGCATTTTAAATTTTGTAGCAAATAAGCAAGCATCTTATTTTCATTCTCTTCATTCATGTCATTTACTTTCAGATGTAAATAACTCCATTTCAAGCAATAAGAATGAACATTCTGTTTTGACTCCTCACTTGTCTCACAATGTAAATTTGTTGTGGCATAATAGGCTTGGTCATGTTCCTTTTGCAAAAATGAGAATCATAACCTCGATACCTGCCTGTTTTTCATGCAAACAACCTTTCTTATGTTCACTTTTCCCTATGGCAAGACAAACTAGATTGCCCTTTTCCCAAAGAACCACTGAATCCACCGAAATGTTTGAGCTATTACATGTGGACCTATGGGGACCTTCCCATGTGCCTACTCATGATAACTACAAAGATTTCATCACCTTGGTGGATGACCATTGCAGATCCACATGGACACAATTGTTAAGTTGTAAGAGCAATGCTCTACAAGTGATCAAGACTTACCTTTACATGATTGAAAAACAGTTTAGCACCACCTTGAAAAACATCAGATCAGACAATGTCTTGAATTTGTAGACAATGAAGCCACTTCTTTCTTTTTGTTAAAATGCATTGTCCATCAAAAGTCTTGTCCTTACACACACCACAACAAAATGGTGTGGTTCAAAGTAAACATAAATACTTGCTTGAGACAGCGAGGGTGTTGTGGATGCGAGGAAGTCAATTAATTTAAGTAATTAATTATATTTTTAAGTAGATTTATCTATTAATTATTTATAATTTAAGTAATTTTATTTATTATTCTAGAATGGGGTTTATGTTTCATAGTTTCATAAGGATTAGGTTGAGCTATAGTTATTAGTTTGGAATAGGATTTAAGTCTCCTACTTTCATAAGAATTAGGCTTCATATTGATGTAATAAGACTCCTATTTAAAGGGCTTTTGATGAATAAATCAGTAAGTCATATTTCAGCAAAAAGCAAAAGATTAGAGTTCTCTCTTCCATTGAACTCTAAGGTTTTAGTCTCCCTTTGAAGAGTTAAAGAGATCGGAGTTCTCTCTTTTAATGAACTCTAAGGTTTCAGCCTCCCTTTAGCCTCCCTTTAACGAGCTGAATTTATTATATCGCCTTTGTGAATCTATCCTTCCCTAAAAATTCATAACAATTTGATATTAGAGCGTAACACAATGAGCAATGAGATCAGTTCCAGATTTCAAGAAGAACGTGCCACTACAAAAACCCTAATGGACTCTATAATTGCAGTAATGGAACAACGTCTCGGTGAAAGAATTGTCCAATTCATCCAAGAACAATTGTCTAGATTGGGAGTTGGGTCCACAAAACCAGCAACCCATAGATCAACAATTTCTGGTACTAAAGGCAATACACCACCTATTCAACTAGGTGATAAGAATCATCCATCAAGTGGTAATTCACATTCGATAGTACCAAGTTATGCAAAGATGAATTTTCCTACTTTAACGATATCAACAACCCATTAATTTGGGCACATCGTTGTGAACAATTTCTTGAGCGATTTAGACCTCATGAAAGTGACAACTTGATGCGAATTAGTCAAGCTTCAGCAAGATGATAGAATTGAAATTTATCAATTCCAACTTCAAGATAAATTGGCTAGGGATGGAATTGGATAATTAAGTTGATACTATTCCAGATCTTCTAAATGATTCGCCTGAAATTTGAGCTTCAGGACAAGCACTTTCAACATGAGGGGGAGTAATGTTGTGAATGCGAGGAAGTCAATTAATTTTAGTATTTAATTATATTTTTAAGTAGATATATTTATTATTTATTTAATAATGTAAGTAACTTTGTTTATTATTCTAGAATGGGGTTTATGTTTCATAGTTTCAAAAGGATTAGATTACGCTATAGTTATTAGTTTGGAATAGAAGTTAGGTCTCCTGCTTTCATAAGAATTAGATTTCATATTGATGTAATAAGACTCCTATTTAAAAGGGCTTTGATGAATAAATGAGTTAAGTCATATTTCAGCAAAAAGCAAGAGATTAGAGTTCTCTTCCGTTGAACTCTAAGGGGTCGTTTGGTAGAGTGTATTAACAAAAATAATGCTTGCATTAGCTTTGTGTATTAGTATTACCTTGTTTGGTACCTTTTTTCATGGTATGTATAACTAATGCAAGCATTAGTTATACACTCTATTGTGTATTGAAAAGTGTATTACTAATACCATAGATTTCTAGGTATTAGCAATCTGTTTTGATTACAAATAATTGTAGCTTCAATTAATTGATAATTCTCATAAATATTAATCCAAAATGGGAAATTGGGACAAATAAACCAGGAAGTTATGATGCCCAACCTTAGAGGAATGATCACTAGTCTAGATTCAAATCTATATACAGTACTAAATAAATCTCAATGGAGGAAACAAACAATTATATCATCACTTCATCAAAATAAAGCAAGAAAGAAACATTATAGGTAAAAGCATCATATATATGCTGCAAGGTTCCAAAACAAAATAAACTTACCTAAGTCGAACATTAACCCCATTGTATGTTTCATAGGGCATTTCAACAGTCGAAAACTCAAAAGGATATGTTTTCCTTTCATAAATTTCACCAGGAACATCCAGTTCTCGGACTACAAGGATAAACATTAAATGGAGTAAATGAAGCAATACAAGGAAAGAAAACCAGTGAAAAAGAAGAAGTATGATTCTAAATGGATGTCAAAGCAGTAGATCTGAGTATTCTATTTCAAATAACTTGTAGCACCTAAATAGCATACCCACTAATACCAACTTGCATACCCCCTAGACAACAGCTCAAACTGAAAATGACCAACGTATTGCAGTCCAGCAAAGACAAGTATAAGTAGCAGAACTTAAGAGGTAAACACGCAACAATTGGCAATGGAAGAACACCAAATTTTTGGGGTCTCTGAAAAAGTTGTCTCTGAACCATGGATAAATAGAACAAAGGGAAAGGTTCAAGCAAAAGAATGAACAGGGCAGCTTGGCACCACTACAATGCTGTGATGGGAGTAATAGAAAAGTAGTAGATGAAATAGGGGAAAGAGAGTCTAGCAACCTCAACTAAATTTCCTAGGAAAAACCACTAAAGGAATGCTGCATAATGAACCTAAGAACAAAAGTGGCTGTACAAAGATAATAGAAGTTAATCCTGATTCTACATCCTCACAACTAAAATATTGAGAACCTGAAAAAAATTCAAGGTCCAGCTAAATTTGAAGTTAAATAAAATTGGGTCTACAGCTTATGAGTCATCTCCTAAGACAAGTAGATGAAAAGAAAAGAGAAACATTAGACTACCCTTCTAGGTCCCATGAACAGGAAATATGGAAACTCACAGAAAAATCAGCATACTAGAATACCCATACACTCTAAAAACTTAACATAATCTGACCTGACAGTAGCCCATAAGTCAGAAGCAACAGTAAAATTTAAACAAGAAAACCAATATAGCATGTTTTTACAGGTTCACCCAGCTAAGGAATAAATTTCTCTCTTCTGTTTCCACTTGCATCATGTATGAAACACTCACCAAGGGAGGTGAAGTCGTAAAAGTTCCCCCTGTCAAAGTACATTTCTGGACAACAAAAATATTGCAACATGAATTAATTCTCCATAGCAGGAATATCAGGAAAAAAAATTTAGAAAACCACAGATGTACAATAAGTAGATTGCTGCATAGCAAGATAAGGACTGAAAATGAAACAATTATACCAACAAATAATCACACATGTATCTGAACTAAAGGTTTACAGCAAAGAAAACATGAACGTACAAGGTGAGAAGCTGCAAGAAGGAAAGCTTGCTTTCCCTTTTCGATAAGTCAAGCAGATGTTCAAATTGTCCAATGCAGTTTAGCCATTAAAAGAAGATATACACAGAACAATTATACCAGCAACCAAAAATTTACCTGAACGAAATAGTTGTATCAAACTAAGAGGGTGTTTGGATTTGCTTATTTTAAGTATTTTTGGCTTTTAAGCTCCTTTTCTATTTTTGTGGTGTTTGGGAAAGATAAAATATGCATTTAAGCACTTAATTTTAGGCCAAAAAGTAAAAAAATAAGCTAAAAGTTGGGTATTCCCAACTTATGGCTTTTAGCTTATAAGCTACTTTTAAAAGCCAATCCAAACACCCTCTAAAACCTACATTGGACAGCAAGTTCTTCCTTTTTTGAAAGTCAAACTGGTTCCAAACACATAATGAAACATTATAACCACGAATGACGTGGCAAGGGTAAAATAAGGAGATAGCCAAGCTTATTTATTGAAATATAGGATAACTGACTATGAAGATATAAGCATATGGATTGAAAACTGCACTCATTTCTCAGGTTTATTGCAAGAAGCATGTATGTATTGAAATATAGGATAACTAACTATGAAGATATAAGCATATGGATTGAAAACTGCACTCATTTCTCAGGTTGATTGCAAGAAGCATGCTGCCTATGTTACAGATAAACAGACTTTCACCGTAACCTTTACTTAGATTGCCAGTAACACAAAGCGGTTACCTTAGTCCAACCCACCTTGAACACCTTAATGACAGAAAAGGGAAAAAGAAGTAGAAAGCCGATAGCAGAAAGATTGGGTATATTGATATGTGAAGTTCAAATTAGAAAAGATCAATGTAATTTCATTCGCAATCTGTGCACTTGATACGAGGACACGAGACTGCAAATTGCATGCGGATAAAAAGTTGTTTAAAAATTGTCACGAGTCAAAGCTCACCTATCTGACCAAGAAGCTCAACTTTGATCCCATTATGTTCAACCTTCTTTCCTGATACTGGTTCTACAGAAATCTGAAGTCATAATGAAACTATATTCTCAAAGAAAGGTCCTGAAACAAATAGATACTTTTCTACAAGTAACAAATAAAAGAGTATTATCAGAATCATTAGTAACTACATGAATAATACCTTTCCAGCAATGTTTTCTTGACTTTGGAAAAGTGGGACCAAAACAGTTTGACCATTTTCCTTCTTCATGGGGACCTAACAGAAAATAGTACACCAAGCAAGCAGTCAACTAGTAGAGTCAACAAGTCTCCAATTTTGTTTTGACACTTCTTCAGTTGAGATAGGTTGCACCTATTTATTTTCTTTTCTATTTTTTATTTTTCCGGATAAGTGAAGTAGGTTGCAAGAAGGAACTGAAGGAAGAAGGCAAATTTCATCGTGAAAATGCAGATATTCATGAAAACTCTGGCCAGTTAAACCATTACTCTAGAAGTCGAATTCAGCAATACTATCGACAATGCTAAGGCCAAGATACAAGACAAAGAAGGAATCCCTCCAGACCAGCAAAGGCTGATTTTTGCTGGTAAGCAGCTCGAGGATGGCCGCACCTTGGCGGACTACAACATCCAGAAAAAATCAACTCTACATCTAGTGCTAAGGCTTCATGGTGAGAATCATTGAGCCATCGTTGATGGCTTTGGCTAGGAAATACAATCAGGACAAGATGATATGCCACAAGTGCAATGATCGGTTGCATCCTCATGCTGTCAACTGCCGCAAGAATAAGTGTGAACCCAACAACCAGTTGAGGCCTAAGAAGAATATTAAGTAGATGCTGAATTCCTCTTGCTACCGACTTGTAGTTGCTTGGATTTTCTTATAAGAAAACATAGCACTTGGATTTATTGTTGGGTTTCCTGTTCCTTTTACCTAAGAGATTAGTTGACTTGTATTTGGGAGGTATTGAAGAGTTTTTGCTACTTTCCTAGTTCTTGCAGGTGCCCAATCTTAATCAATTACTTAGCTATATGTTCTTATAAATAAATTTATTTTTTAAAAATAAAGGAGATAGGTTACATCTATTTACATGCATATTTTAAGGCAGTACATCTTGTTTCACAGTACATCTGCTTTACACTAATTAGACACATAATTACAGCATTCATCTGATCTGGACTTTGATATTAAACTTCTCTTTTTAAATATTTTTGGAGGTGTGTACCAATAATGGAACATGTAACATGCTTATTGATACTACTCCCTCTAAAGAACAACTCTATCCAATTCCCTGACTTTAAGTTACTAACTAAGTCATATTCTCCATCACATAGACATTATATATACATTATCTTATGTCACCTTTTCTCTGTTGGCACAAGTGTAAACTGGGTTTGTGGTTTAATGATTTTTGACTATCTTTAACAAGGAGGTATCGTGTCCTTATTTTCTGATAATTACATTGTCTGTCATGCAAAAATAGTTTTTGTTGTTTAGGGGGAGGGACGGAGGGGATAGTTTTGTCATATAACAATAGTGCACCAAAGTAGATTAAATGAAATTTCATGGACAGCAAGCAACAAGGGTGAGCTTTGATACACAATTGATTAATTTATATTAAGGAAAAAGACCAATTAGCAGCATATAGATCATCAAAGGGGGGAAAATATCTCATGGAACAACAAGCTGCTATTAGCCGAAACAAAGAATATATAGTATCTCAGCTACTTTTTTCCCATGCAGGTTGTGAAGTTAATATTGAGCAATTTCTGCCTACTGGATGTCTTACATGACTGAAGACAAAAGTGTTTCTACTAATGTGACTAAAGCTCCTGATCAGGTAATAGAATAAAATTCATAAAAATAATAAGCACATTCATGAGCTAAAGTTGCTACACGTAACTGTAGAAACTATTTCATCAATATCCACCAAAGGCATCATCTTGATTGACAAGTGTTATAAACATGATAAGTTCTAAGAGACTGATAACTTACCTGTTTACGGGATTTTCCATCACCAAACGTGATTGAGATGTTGCATGCTGGCTTGAACGCTCCAATAATATAATTCTGCAAGAAGTAGTCCCAATCATTTTAAAGAGCAGAAATCATGGCATTTGTCTTAAAAGTTGGCATATTATGCATTTAGATTGCATACAGATTAGGTTAAACCGCATATATGAATGCGGGGCATATAGCTGATGTTGAAATTGAAAGGCCAATTACTCATCACACATAGGTAATTTCATTACACATACATATATGTGTGCATAAGAAATATATGCCCAACAAGAATAAGCAATTGGTGAAACTTTACCATGCTATAACAAGTGAATAGTGGACCAAAATTCCTCTTAGAAGAATCTGCAAATGGCATAGTTCAAGATAAGTTAAAAGTTAGAGCGTAAGACAATGAAATCAAAACCCTAAAGCCACTAAACCAGTAACTTTAGACCACAAAAAATAAGGGCCTCCAACGAATCAAGGAACCCCCAAATTCAGTTCGATCAAATACAAAAACATACCGAAGATGCAGAATTCGAGCAAGAGGCAAGATTAAAGGAAGAACCAAAAGCACTGAGCAGACAAAAGATGAAGGAGATACTAAAGGAGACGACCAGATCTGATGAAGGCGATGTAAAATGGAGTATAAATGGTGAGAAGCACCGTATAGCACACTGGAAGAAAATGTTAGTCTATTAATTAGAAAGTTGGTTTCTATTTATATGTATCATTTTAGATGTAGCTTAAGAATGTAGGTAAGTTTTTCATTATATCCTTATTTATTAGTGTCTTTGTTCATTTTTATTTGATATATTGTATTTTTTAATGTCAATTTGATTAATTTTTAAAATTTAATTAGATAATATTAATTTGATATTTTAATAAAAAAAATAGATATTCAAAAATTATACGAAAAGTACTATAGATTACAATTTTTTGCAGATTAATATGATGGAAAAAATACATTGTAAAATGTTAATCAAAATTTTTATAGTTTGACTCTAAAAAAAAAACTATGACAATTAAAAGTGGATGGAAGTTTTTTTTTTTTTTTTTTTAAGTCAAGTTTTCAATAAACAAACATAAATTAATTTTTTTTTATTTATTAATTTAATCAATGAACATGAATGTTGGTCAAATTTATACTTTTAAGGTTAATAACTCTTAGGAGTAAAATAGGAAGAATAGTGTCATTTATGTATTATTTTGTGAAAATGACAAAATATTAAGGATCATTTATTTCAAGTAAGAAAGCATATAATAGGAACGAAGGGAGTACAATTATAATTAAAAATCGTAGACAAATAGATTTACAGGTTATTTTTATTTCTTAATTTATTTAATCTACTTCAGTTTGAATCAATCGTGTTTTAATATTGATTTTGTAAGATTGTCTTCAATTCTTTAAGATGTTTTATTAAACATTTCATCTCAAACTAATTAGCTTATCAAATAATTAAATTTAAAAAATATTATAAGTAAAAAAATGATACTCAAATTGACATATTCAATGAAATGAAGATGAAGTCTTAATTTTATTTTTAAATACTTTTAGAATAATTATTTAGTTTATGTAACAATTGATTATATTGAAACTATTTCAAAACTATAATCAATAACAGAGCTATAAACATTTGTGTTGTTATGTAACGTACAATATTTATATATGCTTATTATTGTGTGACAAAATATTACAAGAAATGGTATACTATTAATTGAAAAGGAAAAAATAATTATTAAATTATAATCAATGACAATATATTTTTAAAAAAGTTAAAGAGAATAAACATTTTTAGAAGAAATAAATAAATGCAACCCTCTTTTCTAAATTTTGACTTTAGATCACCAATTCTATTGAGTCCCCCTAATTATTGTGTACTATGAATGTACTAGGAAACTTGTCCGCACTTCGCGCGGTATAACAATATTTTAAAATAAACATTTTATAAATTACCTATTCATGAAATATAACTTGCAATACTTCAAGTTCATATGATTATTTTTTTTTGGCCAAAACCCTTAAATTCATAAGTTATAAGAATAAGAATGAAATTAATATTTTAATATATAATGTTAGCAAAGTAGAAAATTAATGAATTAGAATTAATTTAACAATCTAAAAGTAATTACTTTTAAATCTATAATGCAATATGAATAAAGCTTGAATTTTGTAGGTCATCAACTTTTATTGAAAAATAAAAATAAAACTAAAAGTATAACAATGCTATGAATGACCCAGTATCGACTAAGAACAAAATTGATATTAATTTGCTCAGAACAAATAAATGACTTACCAACATCAAATTAATTGATTTGTTGTTTTATATATTTTTTTCTGCCATTCATTTAATCTAATTTCAAGATCACTTTTTTTGATCTAATATTGTACATATCACCAACTGTAAATAAAATTTTCATTTCAAAAATTTACTATGCTAATAAATCAAGAATTATTTTTTTTTAAAAAAATGTGTTATATAAATAGAAAAAAAAAATTGCACAATAATATAATATTCATAAAAAAAGACCATCCAACAAAATTGAAAAATAATACTTGATTAGAGCAAATAAAAAACTTAATAGCAAATAACCTAAAAGACCATACTGATAAGAGGTTGTCAGAAGTCATCATTTATATATGTGAAAGAAGTTGAAAATGAATATTATGATAAAAGTGAAGGATTTTCAGGTTTACAATTTCAAAATAATTTTTTTTAGACTCTACTCTAATGAAAATAACACAAATAATTAAAAACTGAAACATTTCATGCATACTTTATTTCTCTTAAATGTTTTTTTTTTCTCTTTTTAATTGAGCAATGAATGCAAATAATCATCATAAATCATAATGTTTTTTGAGAAATTAACTTCATTTTTAAGCAATTAGTTTAAGAAAAGTATAAGAGAAAATATCAAAAGAAAATTGATATAAATTAATAAATATCTGGACTAAGAATGATAACACACCACCTCTTATATTTTTAGCTTTATTACAACATATAGATATCGATCTTTAGTAGAAGAAATAATCTAAGAATTCAAAAAAGGACAAATCAAATTCTATTTATATATTAAAAAATACAATTTTTATACAGTTAATGACAATTAATTTTTGAAATGAATAAAGAAATAAAAAAGTAAAAAGAAAAAAATAAAGGAAAAGAAATGATTTAAGGAAATGATACACATAACATTATTGATGAATTTAAGGAAAGAAATTTAAAAAATTAATAGCATCAATGATAAAATGATTTAAATATGGGCGTATTTGATAATTCAATAAGGTTTTGAGGTAGAATTTTCCGTCTTTTCGAAATTTGGAAAAGAATTAAAAAATAGAAAAATAAATAAATAAACTTCCACATAATTTTTAACAATTATTTAAAGAAAATATAAGAGAAAATGTCAAAAATAATGATTAAAATAAACAAATATCTGAAATAAGAAGATTGTCATCTTTTTCTAATTTTAATGTTATTATTACGCATATATATGAATCTTTAGCAGAAGAAGTAATCTAAATTAAAAAAATTAAATTTCATAAAAAAAATATATGTGATTCTTACCATGCTATAATAATTAATTTCTTGTAAAAAATAAATTAAAAAGGGAAAATTTTATTATAAAAAAAGTGCTTTAAGGAAATGATATAAATGAAAGTAATAATCAAATTATGGTAATGAAGTAAGAAAAAATAATATGATTGATGATGAATGGAATTAAATGTAGTCACTTTGATAATCAATAAAATTTGAAAGTAAATTTTCAGTTTTTTAAAATTAAAAAAATATAACATTTAAAAAACGTAAAAAAAAAACTATAAAAAAAGTAAATAAATTTTAGGCCTTAATATCTCTCTCTCTGTCTCTCTCTCTATATATAGAGACCTTAATCAAAGATATATTAAAGAAAATAAAACAAACATCGTTATATAAAAGAAAATAAAATAAAATAAAAACTATAATTAAAGATAGATAAGAAAAAAAAAAAACGAAAATTAGAAATAAATGACAAATTAAATTCTATTTATGTATAAAAAATGCAATTCTTATAAAGTTATAACAATTAATTTTTAAAATAAATAATAAAAAGAACAAAGAACAAAGAAAGGAAATAATTAATTTAAGGAAATGATATAAATTACATTAATGATGAGAATAGGAAAGAAAATTTTAAAAATTAATAGCATCTATGATGAAAGGATTTAAACATGGTCATATTTGATATTTTGTAAAATTTCAAGGTAAAATTTTCATTATTTTAAAAAATAGGAAAAATGCACAAAATAAGAATTAGAAAAATAAATAAATAAATTTCCAGACACAATTTTTAGCAATTATTTTAAGAAAATATAAGAGAAAATGTCATAAAAATATGATAAAAATAAATAAATATCTGAAGCAAGAAGGTTGTCATACTTTTCTAACTTTAACTTTATTATTACATATAGATATGAATCTTTTAGCAGAAGAAATGATCTAAATTTAAATAAATTAAATTAAATTTCGTAATATATATATATATATATATATATATATATATATATATATATATATATATATGCAATTCTTACTAATTTATAATAACTATTTTCTTGTAATAAATAAATTTAAAAAAGTAAAAAAAGAAGAAGGAAAGAAGCAATTTAAAGAAATGATATAAATGGGAATAATGAGATCAAATTAAGGCAAGGAAGTAGAAAAAATTAGTATGATTAATGATGAATGAAATTAAATATGGTCAACTTTGATATTCAATAAAATTTGAAAGTGAAATTTTCAGTCTTTTAAAATTAGAAAAAATATTAAATTTTAAAAACACAAAAAAAAACTACAAAAATATAGACAAACTTTAGTTAAAAATAAATAAAAGATAATAAAACAAACTTTAATTAAAGATTGACAAGGATAAATAAATTAGAAAAACGTTTTAAGGAAAAAGAACAAAAAAAAAATGGAATTAAAATATTGATAGATTTCTCCTTATTCTCCACCTAATTTAATACGAATTCCATAAATAAATTGTATCTCTTTCTAAATAATTTTTCTTGCTCTTGGACCACTTATTATTCTTTCTATAAGCTTCTCAATCAAAATAATTTTTTCTCTCAATATATAATTTTTGTAGAAGAAATTATAGTGCAACATTCTTTAGAAACTTTTTATATTTTGAAGAAATTTGATTATCACATGATTTTTCTTCTTACATCAATATCTTTAGAAGTATCATGAGAAATCATCTATTTCTCTTTTCATGAAGAAATAACATTCCATCATCATCATCAGAAGAAGAAGAGACAAAGTAAAGGAGTCGCGATTTTTTGTTCATTCTAAGATCTCTTCTCCCCATCTCTAAATTAGCTTTTAGTGTGTTGTGTCATTTTTGTTGTTCTTTTTATGTTGCTTGTTATCTTTATCTTCTTTATGATTGTTGTTACCGTCTTGGTGTGTTGTTGAATTTTCCTTTCATTGGTACATGTATGTTCAATGAAACTTGTTTGACATTCCCGCAAAATTTAAAAAGTAAAAAAAAAAAAGGAAAATAAGTAAAATAAAAAAGATGTCCAACCACAAAAATAAAATATTGAGAAAAACTAATCAAACCATGAATTTTTCTACTACTCCGACAAGAATAAACACATAAATAAAAATTGATGGATACCTTTTACCATATTGTTTGTAATATATTGTCATAAGCTACTTTACTTTATAGATTAGTACCTTTCAAATTAAATTTGAAAAACTTTTCAAATTCCTTAATTAAGTAATAAAGAATAAACTTTCAAATTAAAATTAAACTTTTCAGATTCTGTAATTAAGTGATAAGGAATAAATCCTCTTAAATTTTATAATTAAGGAAAATGTCTTTTATGGTAAAGGATTAATAACTGAAGTTTTTATATTTATGCTCTAATGAGGAGAAAATTAAATAATAAATTTTAATATTATGTTAAAACTTCAAATAAATATTTTGTGTCTTTTAAAATGAAAAAAAAAGCTCAAAAAAACCACAAAAAAGGATAAATATGATTCCATCCCTTAGAGGCATGCCACATCAACAAGTCTAACATTCTCCTTTATATATACATATATATATATATATATATATATACACATATATATATATATATATACACACACATATATATATATATATATACACACATATATATATATACATATATATATATATATATATATATAGAGAGAGAGAGAGATTTGTAAATGACTATAATTTTTTATAACATTCAATTATATACCTTACAAATCGATGTATAGACAAGGGTTCGCAGTATATAACCCAACAAGGAGCTCGAGTCGATCTTGTAGGGAATAGTCGATAGTAATTCACCTTACGATGTGATCCAAGCACTAGAATTTTGTATGTCTAGCCAATTTATGCATGAATGTAAATGGGAGTTGATTAACAATTCGAGTTTGGTTAACAAGATTTTAACAATTAACAGGAGCAAGCTTAACACAAGTAAACAACGGATATTTCAAGAATGAGAGAGGAATCTTAGGAATGTGCGTAAATGGATGCTAATTTTACAAAATAGGTTAACTCAATTGCTAAAATCAGTTTGATTGTCAATGGGTAGGCTAGACTTACACAAATGACAACTATTTATCAATCGATCATCATATCTCAGGTGAGTTCTATAAAATCCCAACATGTGCAACAACAAAAATCAATTTGAAACATTGATTCAACCAAACTTCATCAAGCTAAGGCTATAAAATGAACTAAATCTAGTAATTATTAGCTATCTCTTCCACTCTAGGTATCTTTCATAAGCAATACTAGAGTTCTAAGCTAAATAAGAGTTTGCAACCTCAAATTATAAGTTAAACAATGAAGAGACAATTGGACTCATATCAAATCAACAGTATATTAATCAATTAACGAAAACACATATGCTAATTAAGCATCTATCTCAAGTGCAAGCCTTAAGACTATAAATTTTTAGTGAACCATGCTGAAAAGTAAAAGTAAGTTATCAAAATGAATCTCCACAGTAGCTAATTGGTTGAAAATATAATGAGAATGTAATTCACACTCTCCTTCAATCCCCAGATTCGCAAGTACAAGAAAATCTCCCAGTATCATAAGCTTCTACAATGCAGAAATATTCAAAAAGTGTAAAGTAATTTTTCTCTCCAAAAAAGTTATTTATATATTTTCAAAAATCTTAACAAGAATACACTTTTTGGCCAATTTGGCAAGTTAGGTCGTGCTCGCTGAAACAGGTCAACAAGTCGCAGAATGCTCATCTCTATCGCCAAGTTGGCTTTTTAAAGTTGGTTTTGGCCCCTTCATGTCTAAGTGACATTTGATGACCTGAACATATATCGCTGAGTAGAGTCAGCAAGTCGCCAAATGAGATTGTACATCGTTGACCTAGCCTAATTCTTTGAGCAGGGTTCTCTAATCTTTTAGGCGATCTTGGGTGTACACGGTGCCGAGTGACTTTGGCGATCAACAGTTTCGCCCATTTCATCACTTTTTCATGCATTTGATTTCTTTTACTTTCAGTTTTCCTCGTTTTGCCTTATGTTCTCGTAGCCGAAATTCAAATAGATTTGCACATAAATGGACATAAACAAGTATTGAGGACATAATTTGATTACCTAGAATTCAACAATGAGTCAAAAATCTCCGACTCATCAACACCCCAAATTTAAACTATTGATTTTCCTCAAGTAAATCATGAGATCAATCAATTCAATAAAGATGTCTACAAACGGTGCTTCTTAAGAACTAACATGTAAGTGTTATTACAAGGTTATGTTCAAGATATGCAAATCCAATTATACATCAAAAACCTCAAACAATGACCAGTTGTTATCAACTCAAGGACATGCTCACAAAACTCACTAGGATGCAAAGCAAGGCTCAACAAGAGTGCCTAGTAACCTCGCACCAAGGATGATTCTATGCTCTCATATATCACAAACCAAATTTTAATTTTAGGAATTGAAATGAACTCTCACACTGACAGAGAAAAAAACATGTACGCTTTTACCCATATAATTGCTCATGTTTTCTCAACGATCAATGAATTAGTTCCTGCAAGATCACAAAGGACTTTCAAGGCTTATGACGGAGTTGATGGGCTAGGTATGATAATCTTTGGTTCATAGTGACTCAAATTTCTCAAGGCATTCACACGACCTTACTTCTTTCCCATTTTCTTTCCTCATCTTGTACATGAACTCTCATTCAACTTCTTTTCTAGAAACTTTTCATGACTCGGCTCATTAGAAATTCGTTTTATTTAAATATCTACAAAAACAAACAACACTTACTAAATATAAACTTTTAATATATATATATATATATATATATATATATATATATATATATATATATATATATATATATATCAATCAAATATCAGGATGAGACTCTTTCCTTATCATCCCCCAACTTATGCATTTGACTTAAGTTGGCTTTCAGTCATAATCTAATGCTTTTAAGATGGTTATGAGTGAGAAACATAGGTAGTGATTCACAATGATTTGGGGATGAGAGTCTTCAAAGAAAGGTTTAGGCTCAAATAGGGAAAAGATGGTTCACACACTCACAAAGTAGTTACAACGGAGGTTTAATCAATATGTTCACTCTCAAGAATAATGTCAATGATCACTTCTTGCCTTTACCAATATTCATCTATGGGACCAACAAGGAAAGTTCTAGGTATTCACAATAAATGAAATTCAAGAAAACCTCACCACACATGACACTCAAACACAATTATTAAACATAACTCTGCGACCCTAATTTGCTTGTAACGATTATTGTAAGTCTTACAACTCGATATTCAACTAATCCAAATTTTTTTTATCAAGACTCGTGCAAGGATTATGTAGCTTAAATTAACCAAATTGAATTCTCACTAATATATATCTCATCAATAACACTACTTGAGTCAAAGATATTAACCACAATCGATACTCAAATATTCAAGACAAGCATTCACACATTTCAATGTAGAATCAACCAATCTTTGGAAATCAAAATGAAGGAGAAAATCATAATACTAATAGAAAACACAAGAATTAACTACATCATCATCAAATTAAAAATTACAACCCAAAAAAATAAAAACAAATGTGTCAAAAGTCAAATTACAATCTGGCTTTCATATTAAAACCCACAATGTGACAATAGAGATCACAATTTTAGGCCTTCTTGTTCAATTTTATTTAGATAAACCACCTAATCCAACTCCAGAATCATCACAATAGACAGTGAAGTCTACACTATTCTCGGGTAAGGTCTAAAGAAGAGCTGAAGTCAACAAGGTCTTGAGCTTGTCAAAGCTCTTCTCACACTCATCTTGGAAGCTCACACTCTACCGAGTCAATCTGGTCAAAGGAGATGCACTAGAGAGCTCTGACTCTCTAAAATTTTCCAACGACTTGATAGTATGGGTCTTAACTCAATCTACATCTCATAGAACGATTTCGTAGTTCAGAGACTCACAAAACTCTAATGTAACAGTCCCTGGTAAAATAAACGTAACCTTTTACTCCAAACTCTAAATAAGGCAAACTTGGTGGTGTTGGAAAGAGGACTCATATATTTTCCATTTGATAGGTAATAGGTCACCTAATTCATTTTTTGTTGAGAGATATGATCATTTAAAGTTGACCTAAGTAGAATCTTATGTCAAAACTTAATTGATAAGGAAGCTTTTAACTCAACTTTGTGCTAGGATGTTCTAGTGACCTTAATTCATATTCAAATTCATTATCACACTAAATAATTGAACTTAACACCTAATGACAATTTAATAATCACCTGATACAACCTTACACACAAATGAAGAATAGTTCAGGCCTTAGCTTGGAATTTTGCGGGGTGTTACATTTTCACTAAGTGTTTCTTGCTTGTTAAGCCCAAATGGGCAGATTGTATTTTAAAATAAGGAAATACGAGTTTATATGGAAAATACAACATTTTCTGGGTTTTTATGAATTAAAATTATAAAATACTTGGTTTATGAGTTTTAATGCATTTTGGGTTATTTCTACGCTAATAAGTCTTAGGTATCATTCTAAATTGCCCTTTGACTTAGATCCAGGCTACAGTCTTCTACATGGTATGTTGTTGACATGTCCCATGTGTTATTTTGGGGATCCTTGTCTTCCATCTAGGTTATATTCCACAATCTCACTTGTTGATAAGTCTGAGGTGTCATTCCAGGCGACTTGAGGTATCTTCCAAGAGCTTCTACTTCCCAACATTCATCTCTTGCATCACATCATCCTAATTTTTGTTTTGTTGTGTGTGTTGTGATTGTGTTGTACTTTAGTGTTTCCCTATTCACTTTGTTGTGTTGTTATTTCATTTTCCCTTGATTATTGGCTTTTGTTTCTTAGAACTTACCCATTGTAATGTTAGAAATATCGTGGTTCTCTTCATATAATTGATCTTTCTAAGCTTGGTCGGCTTATGATGCCTACCGAGTATCTCTTGGTTTGGTAGTCATACTACTTTTCTAGATCTTCTTCTAATGCAAGTCCCAATACGAGCCACCCCCATTGAGCATCAAATTTTCCGTGACTGTCACAGACTCAGATTGTGGTAAGCTGTTGCGTTTAGAGACTTGTTTCTTTCTCTCTTTTGTACTAACTTGTATTTTGCATTTTCACTAGTTATTTATCCTATATATAGTGTTTCTGAACTTAGTTGTTGCCGGTGGCACTAGGTTTGGAGATTTGGTTTTTGTGTTACTTTGTCATTCTTGGTCACTTTCACGCCTCTTTTGTATATTGTGTTCCGTATTTATTTTTCTATACTATGGTTCTATTTTGTATCTTTATTTCTATTTTTGCTTTTTATTTATCGTTATATTCTCTTATTCCGTAAATTTTGGATTTTTCACTTGCCTACTGAGAGGTTATGGTAAGTTTCATCACGGTCCGATTTCAGGTCATGACATAAACTTTGCTTAGTTTCTTTGTATATGATATGAGATGTATGATCTTAAACAAAAGGTACATATGATTATCTTTGACTTCTCTTTTGTTGCTAATCCCACTCTCTTAAAATAGAAAAAAATACTTATTGTGCATTAACTGTAAAGTAAATGTGGATGCGCCGGAGTAGGTAGATACCCCTTTAAGTTTCTCTATATAATTGGCAAAATCAGTTCACTTTTCTTCATCTCAACCTTTGATTTATAATGTCCTACCCACTAAACGTTTCTTTGATCATCTACTTCCTCCATTAGTTAACCCCCCTCTTTGGATCATTTTTTCTCTCTCTGCTTTAGCGGAAAACATCATTAGTTTCTCTTATAAGCTCATTTTTATTTTTTACAATTAACTAGATATCATTATATATAGATCTAAAATGGGCGATGATGATTGAAATATACGTGCGGCCATAAAAAAGTTGTAATATTAATAGACCAAACAATGTTGTAGCTCCTAAGTTATACTTGGAGACTTCTTTAAATGATGTTTGGAATTCTTTTGATAAACTTTTTGCTCATGACATGACTAATTTTAATGATTTATCGAAAATTTTCTCTGTAGATTTTCCAACTGCTCACCAAGAAAAACCAAATGATCAGGCCATAATCATGAACCAAAATGATAACCAACAGTTGCACTTACATCCCATTCAACCAGCTCAATTTATCCAACAAAGCTCTTTTCCTCCATCACCAATAACAGTAGCTTGTGTTCCACCAACAACTACAAAACCAAAAGAATGGATTGATCGACAACAACAACTCGATATAGGGGCTAACAATTATCCTAATTTCACTTTTTCCATGGAGACTCCTTTGATCCAAACTAGAACAAGGTAACCATTCACTTCATTACATTTTATGTGTGTATGTTTAAAATTTTGATTCTAGTAGTTTTGATTTGAAATCAAGAAGAATCAGTCGATAAGGATTACCTATGAATTATTGCAAGAGGAACTCACAAATGATATATGGAGATGGCACAAGTACGGTCAGAAGCATATCAAAGATTCACCATTTCCGAGGTTTGCTCTCTTCAACTTTTTTTCATGTCATAGCATGTTATGTCACCTTCCGTTCTCAATTTTCATAATAATAAGTAGCAAAAATTATTAATGGTCTAAACTTGATTATTATTATTATTATGTGTATATGACATAACAGGAATTACTATAATTGTAGTACATCAAAACTCTGCGAAGCAAAGAAAAAAATTGAGAAAAGCCCAAATGATAAAAACATTTTCTTGGTATGAATCGTAGAAATCTTGCTAGTTGCAGTAGTTCCAAATTCAAGCTTCCAGAAAACATAAATATTTTGCCCAAAACATCAACCTTGAATGCATCATCCTCCTCGTCCAAGCACATTAAGCGTTCAAGAGATGTTGCTTCTCCAATTATCGCAATTATGCCTCCGCTTGAATTCAAAAGCAAAAATAAAATGATTGTTGCGGCCGTAGAGGAAAAAGGTGATGGTAAAGAAGAGGTGGACATGAATGAAGATATTCTCATGAGCTTTGAATAACTCCAAGGAGTTACTACTTCCACCTAATAGTATAAAATGACAAGAGGAATTAATCTTTCTCCCATCTCCACCAATTCTATATGTCGACATATGTGGTCTTTTAGTCATGTTTCTATTTTAGTTTTTAGTGTGGGCAGTCAAGAATTATAGGTTTGTAGTTTTCTATGCTTAACAATTTACATCATAGAAAAATGGACCTTTTTCAATTTCGTTATTTGCTATTGTTCTTCAATTCAGGAATCTAGTCCTTGTTGTAAGTTGTTGCTCCGTTTTCTCAAATAGTTATGTCTTTAAGAAACCTCATTTGACTTAATTTTTACATTAAATTATATAGAGTAGTAAATTATCGTTGTTCAATTTAAGAAGTTTTACACATGCACTAAAGTTTATTTTATAGTCTTTTACAAACTTATTTTTAATTTTATGGCATTTTTATAAGAGATCTTCAATTTTTTCATGAATAAAGTTCTCTTGTAAAACAAACATAAAATAAATCTATCTATCTATCTATCTATCTATCTATCTATCTATCTATCTATCTATCTATCTATCTATCTATCTATCTATCTATCTATCTATCTATCTATCTATCTATCTATCTATCTATCTATCTATCTATCCATCCATCCATCCATCCATCCATTAATAATATACGATAAAGTATTCTTATTAAATATTCATAATTTCTATCCTTTAAAAAAAAATATACGAATTTTGAAGCGTCATTATGTAAATAAATTAACCATATAAAGTATGATACCTCGTTTAGTGATATGTATTAACTTCAATAAGTCATAAAAAAACTTTAAATTTGTTCCAAGTAAGACTCGTACATATACACAATAGGTTGTAGAATATTTTATGTTGTTAATTTATCTACATAATTAGTGACGGAGTACATGTGCAAAAAGAATTTTCAAAATATAAATTGAAAGTATCTAATAAAAACATTTTATCATATATTCAAGTGCTTAATAGAAGCATACTATAATTAGAGTGTCTAATATATATTTCTTTAACGACCGCACACCTTCGACCATGGCGCTCTTTGCCAGTGATGGCTATCCCGACCACTGGTTAACCCACTCCTAAGGCTGACCAGTCTACCATTTTACCCTCCATGTTAGATTTCCCTCCCCTCCTGGAAACATCAGTTTTGAACCCTAATCGGAAGAAGGATCCTATTTGTCTATAAAGGAGAATGAAGACAATGCACCTTTGTCACCAAATTATGCTAATCTTTTCAAAAAACCGAGTCACAATCAGTATAAGATGCCCATAGTGGAACCGATCCCAATTAAGAAGCTCTATTTTAACAATGGGATTCTTAGAATTCAATGGGCAGAAGATGAGGTCGATAGAATGAATACCAATGAAAATTTACAATATGTAGTTGTTGGAATGTTTTCATATAGGTGGCCTGATTTGGATGACCTCCATAATCAAATTCCTAAGCAGTTTAAAGTGAAAGGGGATTGCAAATACAGTTTACTGAGGAATAGGCATATTCTTATTAGGTTTAACTTGGAAGAAGACTTCATTAACATGATGCCAAAAAATATTTTCTACATTCTGGACAAGGAAGGATACTTTCCCGATGAAATCTCTTATACACGATGCTAAGTTCAAAGTTGATGAAGAGACAACTCAAGCCATAGTGTGGATTTCTTTCCCGGACCTGAAACCTACTTACCTGGGAGAGTTGGCAAAATAGCCACTTTAAAGACTTAATGTGATATTAAGTCACAAGTCTTAAATAATTTGTGGTATACCCACTATTAATGACATTATCCATGTGCCCTAATTGGCACATACAAAAGACCTCACTAAGTTTCCATATCTCCACTTTGGTCCCCTTTCTTTTCCAACTAATTTGAAATAATATATATCTATTTGCATTTGTTAAAAATTATATTAGAAAAAAAATAAAAAAGCCAAACGGGAAAGAAGAGCAGCTCGTTTTTGCTGCTGTCAAAACTGTTGATTCCGACAAGTTTTTCAGCCAAAATCAAGGTAAAATCATCATCATCTCCTACTCCATTTTCTTTCAAAAAACAAGCTTCAAGATGATTTTCCCGCCATTTTAGAAATTTGAGAAATCTTCCATAGTCACTTGTTAACTCATTAGTAGATACATTTGTTTGGTTTAAAAGCATTAAAAAAATGTTTCACCATTGCAGGAGATGAATTTTGTACTCTGATCTCATCCAATAGTGTTTTTGTATGGATGTTGTACCTCATAGACCATTAAAGATTGATACTATAATCTAGTATCGATATTTGTAGTCTATAATGGCAGTAGCTGAATTTGTTGTTGCTGGTGGAGATTATATAGGAGTATGGGAAGAGACTCCCAAATGCTGGAATTGGAAATCTTTTAGTAAGATGACAGTGCCCAATTGCATTGCGTTGTAATGGTTCATATGACGATATGATTGCAAGCGTAATTGAGGTCGGTAAGTTAACTTGCGAGTCAAATAACTTGGTAATTAGCTATCAAATGAATGGGAGGGGGAAAATACATTCCACATTCATAAAAAATGATCGGCATGTTAGCTTTTACATATTAGATATTGATATTAATGGCTCTAGGCCTACATTGAGGATATATACACGTCAATGTGGGGCCTCCAATTGAACCAACAAATTCATTTGACGACGACAATGATTCTATTGGAAATGAAAGATTGGGTGATCATTCAAAGGAGAGCTTGAGTTATCATTCAAATGAGAGTTTGGGTGATCATTCAATGAATATACATGATCATCCAACTAATGTAGAAAATCAGCTTGTAGATGCGGAAGATCCTGAACACGAATGTTGTGAAGAAATGCAGGGAGAACAGGAATTGAGATCCCAATCCAACCATTCCTTCTCCAATGGAACTAATTTATGCATAAATCAAACTTTCAGTAACAAGAATGAGTTGCAATTGTTATTAGCCGAAGCGGCGACAAAGAAGTATTTTATGAAATTTGTATCTCACAACTGTGCATGGATTTTGTGGGCGAGGAAATATGAGTATTCGAATAGATTTCGTATCTACAAGTACATTGGCGAGCATAATTGTGGCGTTGAACATGCCAATAGTAGCCATAGAAAAATCTCAATCAAAGTCATTGCTTCACTTTGTGTAAATATGTATCGTGATGGCAAGGGTCCAAATGTTAAAGATATTCAAAGGGCTATGTTTAATTATTTTCGTTGTATTCCAAGCTATTGGAAATGTTGGAAATGAGGTGTGATTGCTAAGGAAATGGTCTGAGGGATAGCGGAGAAAGAATATTCATGCTTACCGGCTTTTTCCTACATGTTTGAGATACTTAATGTTTGGTTCTAGCTATTGTATCATGGTAAACAAGGATAGTCATAGGTTCATGTATTATTTGTTGGCCTTCGGTGCTTGCATTAAGGGATTTGCCCACATGAGAAAGGTAATTGCGGTTGATGACACTCATTTACATGGTAAATATGAGGGCGTGTTGTTGAGTGTTATTGCACAAGATACGGAAAATCATGTTTATCCAATTGCTTTTTGTGTCGTGGACAATGAGAATCATACATCTTAGACATTCTTCTTTGAGAAATTGAAAGAGATTGTGGTCAATGAACCAGATTTGTGCTTTATCTCAGATAGACACAAAAGCATTGCCAACGGTATTGTGAACGCCAATTATGCTCACCACAGATATTGTATGAGGCACCTCGGTGAAAATCTCCGTGTAAATCATCATTGTGGAGATTGCCTTTATCTTTACTACAATGTGGCAAAGGCTTATCCTTTCGAGGACTTTGACAATCATTTTGTAGAATTCAAGAACAAATGCCCCGCGGCAGCCGTTGTCCTTGATTATGATATTGGTTTTGAAAAGTGGAGCAGAGCACATTTTTCTGGTAATAGATACAATGTGATCACCAAAAATATCGCTGAGTCACTCAATGCTATGTTGATAGACGAAAAGGAGTATCCCGTGGCATCAATATTTAATTCGATTGCTAAGAGGTTTGGAGAATTGTTTAGGGAGAAACATGCATATATCCTCAAATCAATGGGTAATCAAATGGTGCCTGCTGCCGAAAAATTTGCAAGAAAAAAAATGATCGAGGGCGACTCCTTATATGTGGAGAACGTAACCAGGGACGACAATCAATTTACCATGTTCGATGCAGGTGTTACTGCCTATGTGGACCTACTGGAAAAGCCATGTTCTTGTAGGGAATATGACTTGATTAAGATACCTTGTGCTCACGCAATGGCAGCTTTGCTATCGAAGCATGATAATGAGTATGGTATGAGCATTTATGAGTACTCTTCGCCTTTGTGTAAAGTTGAATCATACCTCCTTGCATACTTAGATTCTATTAATGTTGTCCCTCTCGAGTCAGAATGGTGTGTGCCAGAAGAATTGCTTAATGTGAAGATTCTTCCACCTCTTGTCGATACCAAGCTTGGAAGAAAAAAGAAGAAAACGTGTCAAAGGCGTCGGTGAGGATTTCAAAAGCAAGAGAAGGAGCAAATGTTCAATTTGCAAGAGAACCGGAAACAAGAGAACCACATGTGTGAACAACAACAAATCTTAATTAAGTTTGGTTGAATTTGTTGATTGAATTTGTTTTTGTAATCAAGCTACTGTTTTTTTTTTTTTTTTTTTTTTTTTTTTTGCTGGTTTTTGTAATCAAGCTACTTTTTTTTTTGGTTGCCAGCATTTTGGTCAATTTAATGTCAACTATTATCGTAATTACTCATGATCTAATTTAGATCAATCAAAAGATGACATACATTTTGTACACTGTCTATTAATGTTTATTATCTAGTCTACTCATTGTGTATTAAGGTGTGTATTATTAATATATGAAAATTTATGGTATTCGTAATGCAATGATTTTAATGAATGAATTAGAATATGATTAAAGAAGGAAGTGCTCTAAAGAAATCAAAAAAATCTGTACTAAAATTGTGACTATTTTCAATGCACCAAATCAAACAATGCTTAAGAAATAATCTAAGTATAACTAATCCAACTATAACTAATACAAGCATTATTTGCATATACACTCTACCTAACGAATCCTTAAATAATTGTCAATTAATCAAATGTTACCGTTGAAAAAGTTGGAATTTGAACTTTTGTTACCATTGTAAAATTTGTTTATCTAAATATTTATTGGTTATCAAAATATATAGACCCTTTATACAATCGATACATCTCTATGTGCGTGGTGTATGTATGACCAATTAGATTTACACTCTGACATTAGTAAGGTATACTCGGGTTTATAACTAGTTTGAAGCATTATCGATACTTCACCTACTAGAATCTGACACTTATATGTAGACCAAAACTAGTAGAATTTAGAAAAGACAACAATTAATTAATAATAAATTATATTTTTGAATTTATTCAATTAAATGAGTTTAAACAAGTCATATGATCATGTAAAAGTCCACATAAATTGGGTGTAGTGATTAGAGATGTATGAGAAGAGTTGTGGTTATACAATCAACATCCTTTGAACAATGTTTGAGAAAGCATAAGAATGATGTAAGGATGTCACTTGTTATGTGTGGTTATACAATCAACATCTTTAGAACATAAGCATGTGATCATGTATGAGTCTACGTAAATTGGTGTGGCAATCAACAATGTGGGTTAAACAAGTGATATCCTCACAACATACTTCTGTTTTCTCAAAGACTATTCTAAGGATGTTGATTGTATAACCACAACTCTTCCTCATACATCTCTAATCACCACACCCAATTTATGTAGACTCTTACATGATCATATGACTTGTTTAAATTCATTTAATTGGATAAATTTCAAAAATATAATTTATTATTAATTAATTGTTGTCTTTTCTAAATTCTACTAGTTTTGGTCTACATATAAGTGTCAGATTCTAGTAGGTGAAGTATCAATAATGCTTTAAAATAGATATAAATCCAAATATACCTTACTAATGTCAGAGTGTAAATCTCATTGGTCATACATACACCACGCACATAGAGATGTATCGATTGTATAAATGGTCTATATATTTTGATAACCAATAAATATTTAGATATACAAATTTTACAACGGTAACAAAAGTTCAAATTCCACTTTTTCAATGGTAACATTTGGTTATTTTTTATAATAAAAGAAAGGCAATCCCTTGTAAACAACTCAAACACCTCCATCTTTACAATGTCTCAAACATCTCAAACATCCAAAACAAAAAAGTCTTACAATTGTCATTGTGGTAATCCAACTATGTTGAGGATGTCACACACCGATACAAATCCAGGTTGACAATTCTTTAATTATGCTGTTGGCATATGCTCATTTTTTAGGTGGCTTGAAAATGAATCATTAATGAGTAACCCATCAAATTTTCAAGGCGTTGTTAAGTTTGAATTATTAAAAGACCTACGGAAATCCGAAAAAATAGGGATCTACTAATGACTTTATTAAAAAGAAGCCGAAGAGTAGAGGAATCTCTTGAAAGTGTTGCTAAAAGATGCTGAAAGAGATAAACATCAACTAAAAGAAAGGTTTATTTGGGCAAAAGAAAAAGAAAAACGCCTAAAAACTGTATTGTGTGGTTTATTTTTGGTGTTTGTTTTTTGGAAATGTGTAACATGAATGTAGTCTGAATAAATTTATTGCACTCTTATATCTTTAATATTTAACTTTATTATCGATAATTGACTGCTAAATAATTTTACTCTATAATAGTAAGAAACTGAAGTTAAGCAAAAATCACATACTATTAAAACATGGATTCATAAAAAAACCCTTCATAATAAAACACGTTAAATTTTTTCTCAAAACTACCATTAACCATATACAAAAACATCTATAATCTTTCAGATGTACATTTTTCTCCTCAAAACAGTAAAATCACAAACTTCAAAATGTCTTACAATGCCAATACATTAAAAATCATTGTCTTAAAATGCCAATACTTCAAAAATCATTTTCTTAAAATGTCAATACTTCAAAAACCATTGTTTTTAAATGCTAATACATCAAAAACCACTTCAATTGTTTTTCTCTTCACCATTAATCTCACCATTGAGTTCCATAACGATACTCATCACATCCACTGAATTTTCAACACAGTCATCTTTTTCTTTCTCTTCTTCATCATCTACTGACTTCTCTTTTGTTTTTTTTCTTCATTATCTTCTGCCACTTCATCAATTGCATCACTGACCACTTCATCAACTGTCACTAGATCAACTGACCTACCACATCATCAACGGCCACAACATTAACTGTCACTGCCACTTCATTAACAACATCAACTGCCACTGGATCAACTACCACATCATGAACTGCCACTGCCACTTCATCAATAACATCAATTGCCACTGGATCAACTACACCTGCCACATCATTAACTGCACCTGTCACTTCATCACCTACCACTTCATCAACAACATCAACTGTCACTTCATCAATTGTCACTTCATCAACAACATCAACAACTGCCACTGGATCAACTGCACATGCCACTTCATCACCTGCCACATCATCAAGTGCCACACTATAAACTGCCACTTCATAAACTAAATCACCTGCCACATTATCAACTGCATCAACTGCAACTTAATCAACATGATCACCTGTCACTTTATCAACAACATCAATTGCCACTTCATCAACTCTATCTGTAAAGTATTCATCAATTGCAGCAAAGTCGTCATCAACTGTTGCAAGGTATTTATCAATTGTTGTAATGTTCACATGTACTATATTACTTTGAAAAAAATTATAGGAATAAATTACTTGACACTAACAATAAATATATACTCTAATTTACCTTTCTCTTGTTGTTTTTTTTATTCTTTTCAATTCTCCTCAATTTTTCTTTTCGTACATAAGCAACAACTTCCACCATTGATTGCTCAAGGGATACAACACGATCACTCAGATTTTTCAAATTCCCATCATTAGAAGTACTCGGTACATTTTTCTATCTACTAGAAACATAATTCACACAAGGTTGGATAATATTGTGATCACCCAAATATTCATCACCTGTGGTGAGGACAATCGCACCTTTCAATTGGGTCGTCAAGACATTGATGACCGTGTCCTTCACTTAATCTATATATGGCTTAAATGTTTTTATGTAATTTTGTCCCATCTCAAGGACAGTAAGGGTGAGGTATAGGTGCACAATCTAAAATATATATATAAATGTTACACAATATTCACTAATTTAAAAATATTGTTAGATAATAACAAAAAAATGTATACCTTCGTACTTCTTCCTTTGTACTTAAATGGATCACCTTAAACTATATTATCGCTCTTTGATGTGTACCATCTTAGTAAACGGGGAATGAGCAGTGGAGTATCCAAGGACTTCCCGACATACTTTTCAAGATATGGAAAAACCTCATATATCCAAACCTGGAATCCATAGAAGAATAAACAAATAAATATAGGCTATGAAGTACTACACAAATAAATAAAAGTATATCATAAATCGACAAAATAATTGATAATAATTACTAGAAATGCCCTGGGAAAGTTGTACAGAGCATAAGATGCATTTTTCTTTTTATTATACATTTCCCCCTACTTCCTCATATTAATTCGATTCTTCAGGCAGGTCAATGTTAAATCAAAGGACTTTTTCCCCATGGATAACCTTTGAAGAATTTCAAATCATTTGCCATCTTGATATGGTTTGAATCCATAATCTTAGACTGATTATGGGCAAGCAATATCGAGTGGACGAACCCAACTAAAGAGCACTTTAATTTCTGCTCCTTATTTAATTTGTTACTATTTATTAATTTCATCAACTTTGCACCCAGTGATGTTCTTGTTCCTTATCTCCTTGAAATGAAAATTCTTACCTTTTTTAAGAACTTTGTTCAATTTTGATTCACGGGGGTATGCTGAGTAATTCAGCCCGGTAATCAATGCAAATTCTTTTAAGCCAAAACATGTAGGCTTATCATTCACACAAAACCAAATTTCATGCAACTTTTTGTCATTTCTGACACGTTGCAACAATATATAATGGACAATCTGTCCATTGAACTTAAAATATTCCGGAATGTGCCTCAAATGTCCAAAGAAAGTACCCTTAAATTCATTATAATGTTTTTGTTCAATCAGAATTTTCAAAAACTCACGATAAACTGTTATCGATCTTACAGAGATCTTTGTTGGAAACGATCCTACCTCATCTAACCATGTCGCTAGGTCATACAACTTACCTGAGAAATCTCTTGCACAAATTGGCAAGGATAGAGGATCATCCTCATCTTGACTAGTGTCTCTACTACTCTCCTTGCTATCACTTTCTCCTTCACTATCCTCAACATTATCACTAGCATCAGCACTACTGTCCCAGTAGTTGTCAATCTCCGCCATTGTTTCAGTTTCTGAATCAGCTTGGATTCTTTGACTACAATTTTTTCTTTTTACAAGTTTTTAAAACTTCTTTAGTCTTTTGTTTCTTACTTCTAAGAGCAACATGAGTAGATGGTTTATTGTTTTCACCTCTAGTTTTAGCCATACTTTATAATCTACAAGCAAAAACATATTTATCGACCACTAGTTTATTAACATAACCATAGTAAATCTCAAATAAAACATGCAAAATAAATAGCAGATCCAACATAAATCAACAATGTGATTGATAGAAACGCCGATAAAGGCGATCAAAGTTTTGTAAAAACTTTCAAAATCAATAGGCAAGATAAACATATATATTTTTTTAAATAAGCAACCAAATAGGGTCAAATATTTATATCCAAACAAAAACATGATTAGAGACCACAAATATTCATGGAACACGGCGAAAAAAATTCATCCTAAACAAGAACATGAAGAAAAACAGTCCAAAAAAAGGGTTCATTAAATCATTACACTACTATAACAAAATAAACAACCCAATATGACTAAAAATAACCTAAAAACACCATTACAGAAGATTCAACTTACCAAAGATGAAAGCTTTGAACTTGGGGAAGAAGATTGAATAAAACAGATAAGGATTTGAGAAGGGTTTAGGATGATGAAATGGTTGAATAAGTTAATGGAAGAGAAGTGAGTAAAATGGTTGATTATAGTGGTTTCATCTTTCAAGAATAGAAGATGTTCTTGAAAGATGAAAAGTATTGCACTTGGAGAAGAAACGTTGGAATATAAACAAACAGAGATTCAGAAAATATTTGCCTCGATTTTCATCAAATAATAATATTTTTAAAAATGTTTAGAGATTATAATATATTCTTATAAAGTTATATCTTTTTCACTAGTTTTAAAAATAATAAATAAGCCCATAACTCCACATTCACAAATATACCCCAAGTTTTAAAAAGGCCAAAAAGACCCATGACCCCACACTTTTTCCTTTTTAAAAAACCCAACCTTCGAAAATAAAGCAAAAATAAATTAAGTGGGTATAAAGTAAATGAAGCTATAAAGGTGGCTACAGTACCAAATCTTCTCTACTTACTTTGTTAAGGAATAACTTTTCTCGCTTGCATCGGTGGTTGGAAAACCCCTACATTTGGATATGGCTATCATTAACAAGACGAGACCTAGTGGCACTAGGGTCAAGGTGCAAGTTGACCCCAGCCCAGAAAAATCAAGTTTAATCCAAAAATCATTGTGTGCTCAAACTTTTAAACATTCTTGCACCATCTTTCCAAACTTTTGGGACTCAGCTCGAGGTGTCCTTTAGTAACGATGGATTGAATCGTTACAGAACCACCCTTAACTATAGTAAAGGAGGTCTTTGTTATAGCAAAGCCAAGGCAGTTTCCCCACTTCATTTCATTGTTTGATTTTTTCCAATTTCGACCCGTGGGGACCTATGTCAGGGTAATATGGTCTTAAATAACTATAACGATGGGAAATGCCATAAAAAAAGGTAAATACATATTAAAGAGGGCTAAAGAAGAACTGCTTATAACTTCTTATTGTCAATACATTTGCCTTCGTTGTGACTTCCTAATTCCTGCTTATAACAAAATCAAATAAACACCCAAAGCTCTAAATAATATTATAATGATCGAGAATAAAATAAGAATGGGATACTCATGAGAACATTTGAATTCTAACACTTGTTAATTGAGAAATCTAAGAATTCAAGTTGAGTTAAATTTTCAAGGGCCTTCAGTATTCTTTCGGGAAAAACATCGTGTGAGAAGTTAAGATGATGAAGTGATTTGAGATTTTCTAATGTCTCAGTAAAAATTCAACCTAACTATGTAATTATATTTGGGTAGCCAAGTAGTACGCTTGTAATTACACTATGAAAAATAAATAGGTCAGCATAACTATTATACTATGTAATTATAAGTTGTATAATTACTATCATGATAATTACACCAATTTTAATTACCAATTGACTTTTTAAACAGACACTTAGTTTTTCTACTCCATTAGGAATTGTATAAGTCAACTTAAAACCAAGCAACATAACTATTAGCTAACCAATTTAAAATCCTTCATTTAAGAAAAATAACACAATAACTCAATTGTTTTTTTCTCCGTCTAGCTTCTTATATCTTTACTCCTTCTTATATCTTTACTCTGCACATGTTCTAGTACGTAATATTTTGGGGGGAAAGTGCATCACAACATGGAAATAATTTCTTCTATAAGAACTTGACATACTAGAAGAATTACATATTCTACAAACATTAATAAGTGTCCAAAAAACTACTAATAAATATGAAATAAAAATTCATTGTACAATTTTACGTGAGGGAAGGTCCACCTATGTTGCCAAAGAGACTTGCACTTTAATGGAAAAATTCTTATGCAATATCCTCTTCATCATCATCTTCATCTTCATCTTCTTCTTCATCTTCTCCTTCTTCATCATCGTCATCTTTGTGAATAGCCAAATATGGATTTTTCCCAATTGGCTTAAAATTATAGAATATAAACATATAGAACATGAAGCTTGCACCTTCAGCAGCAACAATAGTAACCCATTCATGCATATAAGTTACTACACTTTCAATCATAGCAATTCCAAATCTAGTGAAATACAAGAACACAATCAAGACAACATAAAAATGCCTAAAAAGTGTTAACTTTTTGAGATTTTCAGCTGCTTTTCCATCATTCTTTGATGCCAACCTAAGGCTTTTAATAGACCATAGAATTGGGACAAGTACAATACAACAACACATAACATCTATTAACAAAAACAACTCATTCCATACTAACCAATGCTTCTCAACAGGTCCACCTTCACTTATCACAATCGAAGCTATATTTTCGATCACTTGTAAAGGGATCACAAACATTAAAACCTTTTTTTCGCGGTCATGAAGGAAAGGTTTCAAGAATGACCAACCAGTTCCAATAAGAACTATGACAGTGAAAAGTGTTACACCTTTCAAAAATCCAAAAATATAAAATGCCACATCCCAACCATGAGCCTTCCCTATATTTCTAATGTACATCTTGTCTTCTGCAGCGCATATCAACTTCAATGCCTTGAAAACCAACAACATAGCCATGATCAAATGAATCTTGTGAATGTTTTTTCTCTGTTTAACACAAATAAATCCCCATATACCCAAAAATACAAAATATATAATGAATAAAACGAAATATAATTTTGGTAATATAGTCTGACCAGTAGGAAGAAAATCTTTCTCTCCATTATCATTCACATTGTATATTTCAGTATACACATTCATTGTCACAAGAAATTCCTTTTGACAATTTCCAAATATCAAATTATACTCATCAGGCTCGTCGATTGTGGTTGATGTGTTGTAGGATGAATCAGGGCCAAGCTTGTCAAATCTAAAGACAAGATTTACATACTTACTAGATAAAACACAAAAGTTCTCTATATAAATGGACTCATTCAAGAGTCGCGGAAATGATACATCTCTAACAAGGCAAAATCCCATGGAAGAAGGATATAGCTTCGCAGCTGGTTCATCTGATCTCCAATAAACATGATCTAGAGAAATTGTTATGTGTCCATCAGGTGCAAAACCAAATCTCTCTATCAATATTATTTGCCTAGAATCATCAATAATGTGTGTATTCTTGATTTCACATGATGAAAATTTAAAACTTGATATAAATATAATGAACAATGCCTGTAGAAATTTTAAGCATCTTACATAGTTGACATCTTCCATAATATGTTTGTTACTTAGAATATTTTTTATAGCATGATAGGACTAAAATATTTATTTTCTTTTATTTCTCTATTTTAACTAGAAACACTAAAAATAGTGACAAATGACAATGTCAAAGAAATGTATTCTTGTATAGTCTAATTAAAGGAGCACAATTCTTAATTACTCTCACTAATCACACTTAAAACTGTCTTTTAGCAAAATTTTCAGCATTACCACAAATGAAGTTTGAAAATAATTTCAAATTTAGTAGATCCGAACCAATAGGTACTTAAGAGAAAATAAATGAAAGGTAGTTAAAGGAATTTTTTATATAATAACTAGGGAAAAGGGTCTGAAAAATACTCCAACTTTGGCTGAAATTGCCGTTAGGATATCAAACATTATGGAGGACCTTTTACCCTGCACTATTTAATAGTGTATTTTAAAGGTATATATGTGCCACGTGGACACAGTACTATTTATAATGACGCAATATTTATGATGTCCACGTGAGCAATTATATACCTTTAAAATACACTATTGAATAGTGCAGGGGGTAAAAGGTCATTTCCAAAGTTCGGTATTGTTATAGTATTTTCGGTCAAATACTACTATTAAATTTAAGCTTAAGAGTAAATTTCATCTAATTTCTCCAATCTTCTAATTGCAGAATTTAGTCATTAAATGATACACCACATTTTAGTATTTTTTTTCGTTGTTTTGAGTATCAATTATATGATTCATGCTTAAATAATACTCTCTGTTTTAATTTTTTTGTCCTAATTTGACTTGCCACCGAGTTTAAGAAAGTAAAGAAGTCTTTTAAATCTTGTGGTCTAAAATTAAAGATATGTCAAATGTATCAAAATATTCTTTAATCTTGTAATATTAAACATGTCACATGTAATATTGAAATTAAAGAGTTGATAACAAGGAAAGAAATATTCTTTTTTAAACAGACTAAAAAACAGTAGGACAAAAAAATTAAAATAGATGAAAGAGGAAAATAGGGCAAACAAATTAAAATGGAAGGAGTATATTTTTACTGTGCATGAATAAGCATTAAAAAGATGACGTAATTACACTCTAGTGCAGCTCATAAAATCACTTTACATAATTTTGCCAAGGTTTTCATTGCTTACATAAATTGACACATTCCATGACAACTCTAAATTGTAGGGCTTAGTTCTATTGAGTTTTCCTTGAGAGAATTTGGGAGGATGACTTTGGTTAGTTTTAGGGAATTTTGGAGAATGAGTTGAAAGTGGTTAATTTTGGGCATAAAAATGTTATATAGGGCTAAGGGTAGAAGACAAAACGACATAGTATAGACATTAATCGATTAGGGAAAAGAATAAAAAGCCATGTCGACTTGATCCTACATGTTGGACATACAATCCATAGGTCCTTCTATGGACTATACTGGTCACCCGTGCAAAGGATATTGGGACCTTAAAATTCACCCTTTTTGACGGATCCCATGTACGGTTCATAGTCTTCCGACGGTCTGTACATGTCATCCATAGGAGCCAACTTTGACTCTCAAAATTTCACTAAGTATGGGACTCACCTATGAGACCTATCTATAACTCGTACAAAGGTTGATGGACCATCCTAGTGAACCGTAATAAGGGTACTAGACTTGATTTAAAAATATATTTTCCTCAGTTCCTACAGTTGAGATGCTTCTACAGTACGTAGATTGAACTCGTAAACATAGACATCAGCCCAAAAACTGCATTTTCCTTTTTTTCCAAATCTTAGGTGTTACACCAAACTAGGTAATTTATATTTTGTTTATGTCTAAAACCTACATTAATAGAAGTCCAATGCCTTTTGGACATTAAGTTGAGACGCAAGACACCTTTTAGGACGTTGGTAATGCATATAGAAAGGGGGTAGGGGTGGTTAGGCCTTGTTGGAAATGATGTAAGGTGACTCAAGCAGAAAAATGACAAATTTTGATTTGTCTCCTGATTAATAAGCGTGATCCGAGAAGTATAAGTTAGTGGGGTTGACGATATCTCTATCTTCTTTTCCCTTTTAATTGCTCGTATTATTTGGGGTAGTTTAATAAATAAAGTATGTTTCTTTTTATATTATATTTTTTGTAAATTATGTCCTCTCGCTTGTCTGATTCTATTATTATTTTCATGCTAATTGTTTGTATTATATGCCTAAATATATATTTATCCTATCACGTAATTTAATTAACTATAATGAATAAATAGTTATCTTATTTGCTACATGTTATAACCCCCACATAAATATATGAGATACGGCCGGGACCAATATCTTTAGACCTCGAGGGATGCTTAACACCTTCCTCTCGAGGTAACTTGAACCCTTACCCGAATCATTGGATTTGTTGACCTGAATTAATTAAAATTAGTTAAGTTAGAATGGTTCTCTAACACGTCTTTAATTCATTAGGTGGCGACTCTTCTTTTAAAATAAAACCTAAAAGAAAAGTCAAGTCGTTACACCAAACTCGGTTAGCAAAAAATGTGGCGCAATATATATATATATGTGTGTGTGTGTGTGTGTGTGTTCATAATCATTAGGGAGATTGTAGGGTGATTTTAGGCTTACATGATCCTTCACTACATTTTGGCCATCTTTGGGATTCTATATTAGTAAATTAACCTTAAGACTTAGTTTAGGTTGTTCTTAGCTTCAACTTGGAAGTATGAAATCCTTAGAATTCTTAGGGGATTTGAACTTAGTTACAAATGTTGCCGTTGCTTGTTTAGAATATTTATGTGTTTTATTTTGATGATTGTGATCATGTGTGGTGACTATCTTTGGGTATGATACATGGGTAGATCTGATCCTATTGGATATGGTGGATTTCAACTTAATTTTAGGCTTGGATTGACTATCTCCTTATCATGCACTTTTGGATTGTTTTACAAAACTATAACCTTATGTATATCTAGTATCCCTTATGTGTAACACCTCAGAAAAATCTAATTAAGACTAACCCAGAAGAAAAAGGTGAATCACGGAGGGATCCACGGGTCATGTGTAGGACCACGACCTGTCACCCTTGTCGTGGTTCACACCCTTGGAAAGGGTGGAGGACCCCGGACCCCTTCACAGGCCGTGGAACTCCACATGGGCCGTCAGGTAGCCCGTGAGATCCACCCAGTACCACCCCAGCTCCTGCGAAGAACCACGGTGGCCTACACAGCCCGTAGGTTCGTGAAGTGGACTTGGATCAACCTTCAGGTTTTGGGTCAACTTCAAATGAGCATATATTTTAGCACAAAATGAATTAGGTGGTCCATGACCTATCAAATTAAAGATATTTGAATCCTCTTTCCAACGGCATTGAGTTTTCTAAAATCCAAGCTAGGGGTAAAGAGTTACGCTCATTTTAGTAGAAACATGTTGGGCAGGGCCATCACCACGACCCAATTGATGGGACATGGTCCTATTGACGGCCCGTATGTCCCATCGTGAAGGTCACTTTGTCAGTTTTAAGTCAACGTAGTTTTGGTCTTTTACCTATGCATTGGGCACTTCAATTACGTTGGTTGATGGCTAAACTACGTCGTTTTACTCAGTCTAAGCCTAATAATCTAGTTAGACAATACCCAGAACCCTCATTCTCCAAAGAAATAACCCAATTTAGAGCGAAAAGAAGAGGAAAAGTCGACCTCTTCACCCAAGAACAAGCATGAGTGTTCTTCAATGTTCAACCCTAAAATCCAAAGGATTTCTTTGTATATTTCATCACCGAGTATGTGGAATATTTCTAGTGGGTTCCTTTTACCCATTAGGTCCCTAGAATGCATTTAGTTCTTCATATTCTTATAAACTGTTCAGACCTAGAGTTTCTAGATTTTCAAGATTTACTGTTAATATGGTTCCTTTGATCTAAATAACTTGTTTCTTGATAATTCAGTATGATTCCATGCATAGCACTCAGAACCCTAGCTTGTGTAAATTTATTCTAGTTCATGAATTATACTTGCTAGGCCAACCAGACAAAAATTCATGCTTTAGATTTTGAATACCATATTCTTAGTATATAAATGTCGTATTCTTAGTTAGCATGTCAGTGCTTTGAGCTATTCAGTATTTAATGAATTTTACTTCATGAATATTCAGTTGGGAGTAGACTTAGCACCAAGTTGGACTAGGGTTCAGCATACCCTCAAACTCCCAAAACACGTTCCAGCGTAGGTTCAAAAGTCCCCTTTGTTGGGCATCAGTTTTTCAGTGATCATACCACAGTTATGCCTCTATACCCCTAGCAAGGAATATTGGGTCCTCTCGATGGGGCGTATATATCGGACTCCATGTTTAGCTCACGTGGTTTATGTCGGCTAACAGTAGCTCCCACAGTTAGACTCTTAGTGCATTGACCAAGTTTTCAGAATTTACCTCAGTATATTGTTCAACATGTTATCTTCATGATTAGCACTTAGTCATAGCATTCAATTCAATTTTCAATTATACTCTAGTACATGTCTATATCCTTGTTCAGATGATATATTGTTCAATTATGCATTGTTCAACTTAAATACTTTGTTCAACTTAACATATTTATATTCTACATGCTTTGTACATTCAAAGTACTGACACATACTTTTGCGCAACATCATTTTATGATATAGGTTCAGGTGTTCATCATCCATATCACGCTTAGTTCGATCCTCAGTCCGACTTTAGCAGCTTCAATGGTGAGTCCTCATACTTCGAGGACAATAAACATACTTTTATCTTTTAGTCTTTATTTTTAGTTTCAGTCTTGTGGAGAATTAACTTTGGGCTTGTCCCAGCAAGTCCATTTAGTTAGAGGCTTTTTAGACATAGTAGTAAATTCAGCTAGAATTGTTAAGTGTTGTTCCAATCATCACTAAACTCTTATTATTTTTTATATATTCAGGAAGTTGTGTATTCCCAATTTTAGATATCCACTATTTTTAGATTCCGCATAGTACATGATTTACTTAGTTATTTCCAGTATGTTTGTTATATTCCAGACTCAAGGTTAGCTTGGGGTCACTCGTGATCCTAGGTCCCGTGTTATGTCTAGGCGGTAGCCTCAAGGTGTGACATTTTTATTGTGCGAAAGGGTACTGTTAGCCATATATTGAGGGCTATTATATTGTTTCTGATGGCACGATAATTGATAGGAAAAAGTTGTTTGTCCTATCTTTCTTATTCTCGTGCCTTATGATACTAGTGTCGATACTCCTTCCCTCGAGCCAGTTCTAGTGTTTAGTGAGTTTTACGACGTGTCCCACCGATCTATATGATCTTTCTCCTGATCATGACATAGACATTGGCATGATGTTGAGTTGGCCACACAACCATTTTCTAATATGTCTGAAGTAAGTTGAGGGAGCTTAAGGAGCATCTTCAGAACCTCTTGAGTATGGGATTTATTAGGTTGAATGTGTCTTCATGGGGTGCTCTTACTTTGTTCGTGAAGAAGAAGAGTGGTTCCTTGTGTATGTGTATTAACTATAGGTAGCTAAATAAGGTGACTATGAAGAATAAGTATCCAATGTTGCGTATTGATAACATATTTGACTAACTTCAGGATGCAACTGCGTTCTCTAAGTTAAAATGGAGATAAAGCTGCCATCAATTGAGGATTATGGTAGAGGACATTTCAAAGACTGCTTTTAGGATTCATTATGACCATTCCTAGTGATGTATTTTGATTTGACCAGTGCCCAACAATATTTATGGATATGATGAACCGTGTGTTCAGGGCCTACTTAAACTCATTTGTGATAGTGTTCATCAATGACGTTTAAGTCTACTTGGGGACTAAAGAGAAATATGAGTAGCACATACACAAGTTGACTCTAAGACTGTATCCTCTGTAGGCCTCTTCAAGACTCATGAATTGCAGCTATGTACATATAACATATAAAGCTTTCAAACTCAATACTTAAACCTTTAGAAGGTTTAGATGTCACAAGGAATTTAGTAGGCTTATCAACGATGTTCTAAGGATATTTCTACCGCCTTAGTATATAGCTTGAACAAGAGAACATATATATCTACTTCTATATAAATCCACTAACATTTTGAATCTGCATATCTATATATTCTTCCCATAAGGTGCTTCCTTTACAGGTGTCGACAATTATACAATTGAACTTTTGTTATTAATTTATCATGTCGACGAGCATAGATAGTTATCAATTCTTTGGCCTTACTCACATGGAAACATGGAACTCATATACACAACTACTTATAATGAAAACACATATAGGATCAGCTTACAGGCCCATAATAATGGGTCTCCAAACTCAATTTACAACTACGACAACAATTATATATTCGTCATTCATGTCACAGTCATAAATATTAAGCATTTTAAAAACTATAGACTTAAATCACGTATTTCCCAACCTTTTATAGAACCATATTTCACCTCACTATGAATTTAAATCATAGGAATACTAGTTCTATCAGTAACGTAGATTCAAGTTTGAAAATAGAGGGAATGGGTGCCTTTATGTACCTTCATTCCAGTTCTTTAACATATTACAACGACTGAATGATCCATTTCTCCTTCAATCTAAAATAATAAACAATGAACATTCAACTCAAACAGTTACACAACACACCAGTCATGTTGTTAATTCAACAAGCACATGATAAGCGTAAGCTCAAGAGATATTCAAAGCAATTAGTGTTCTTAGTATTCAATCCTTCATATTACTTATAACAATACACTACACTTAAATGACTCCAATACATTAACTAGAAGCTATCAAACCACTCTACACACTCCCTACTTTCCAAATACATCAATCAAAATGGGAGAAACATGGACTCACAACTTCTTATCATTGTCTTATAAGTCCTACCAATAGAATATAGCTAGAACATTAATAACATCACATGTATGAGAGTAGGGGGTATGGTCATACACTAATTGAATAAAAATACTGATCATTAAGTTATTGTTAACCAAGAGAGAAGGCTGTCACTTTAATCCAAAGATAGGCTTAAATGAATTCTAGGCTTGGTTGAAGAACAACCCTTGATTCTTGGTTGATTCCTTACCTAGGGCTTTTAATGAGGAGAGGGGTTCAAGAACCAACAAGGAGAAGCTCCAAAAATGACTTATGAAATGTATGCAATGAATTCAATTCATAACTTATTGAATATGGCACATAGACTGACTTAACATGTGCAAGTCACGTGCATAGTCAGTAGTAAAACACACATATCTTTTTAATCTATAGTCAGATTGATGATTGATTTAGTTTGTTGGAAACTAGACTCAAATATCATTAATGTGATATATATATATAGTCCCTCTAAATCATTATATATTGGGAGATATGTCTGTCTAGGTTAGACCATCTATGAGATTATAAAAATACTCCGCCTCAATAAGACTTTGAACTTGTACTATTGTTCCCAATGCTTCCTTTGGCCTCCTACCTTGGTATAAAACTCATGGTGATGTACTATCAGTAATACTAATATGATAACCCATTCAAAACCTTATTTTCCATAAACTCATCAATGAACAACGAACGATGACAAAGTATCATTTTTGGCGCGTACGTATTCAAATTAGTGAGTTAGTCACCTTAAAATATGGGGTATTACATTCACCTATTGAGATTCGAATATTATGGGGTTGGTAGGTTATTGTCAACGCATTATGAAAGGTCTATCATCTATTATGTCTTCGTGGATAAGTTGACTTTAGAAGAATTTGGTGTTCCAATGGTTATATGATTGTGAGATGAGCTTCTAAAAATTCAATACTTGTTGAATTTTGCTTAAATATTGACATTACACGTGAAGGGTGAAGGTTTTACTATTTATTATGATGTTTCTCATATAAGCCTTACTGTGTATTGATGTATAAAGGCAAGGTTATAACTTATACCTCATAAAACGGACTAACCCTCTAATGAATCTTAGTTGGCAATGATAGTGTTCACTTTGAATATTTGGAGGAACTACCTTTACGATGTGCATAGTAAGATTTAAATGGATCATCACAACCTTCACTATATTTTCAATCGTAGAGATCTCAATTTGAGGCAGTGGAGATGGTTGGAGTTGCTCAAGGGCTATGATTTGACTATTTTTATCATTTGAGCAAGACTTATGTGATAATGTTTGCCTTGAGTCATAATATAGTTAGTATATGTAGCTTGGCTATGTTGTAGGTGGAGAAACGTCCCTTGACTATAAATTTTTATTCCTTGACTAATCACTTCACGAAGCTTGATATTTCGGAGCCCGATAGAGTTCTTGCTTGTATTAAGGCTCAGTTACTTTTGGTGGAATAAATTAAGACTCTATAGCTTGAAGTTGAGAAATATTGTATGCTTTGAGACAAAGTGTTGAAAGTAGAGGTGAATGGATCAATTCTTGATGATGAAAGTGTTTTGAGGATCAAGAGTCATATTTATGTATCGAAGATAGATGATTTGACTAAACTAATCATGAAAAATGCTTATAGTTTGATGTACTTTATTCATGTGGGGGTAACAAAGATGCATCATGATTTGAAGCGACATTATTGGTGGTGTAAGATGAAGAGAGACATCATGAGGAATATGTCTCGAAGCTTGAATTGTAAGCAAGAGAAGTATGAGCATAAAAAATTGGATGATATGACTTAGACGATGCCTATACATGAGTGGACTTTGAAATAAATCACTATGAACTTTGCGGTAGGATTTCCACAAACTTTGAGAAAGTTTGATAGTGTTTAGGTCATTGTGGATAAATTAACCAAATTCACATTTCATTATGGTTCAGACAATCTAGATTTCAGTGATATTGACCAAGATCTATATTTAAGAGATAGTTCATTTGCATGAGGTTTCTATTTCTATCATTTCAATTGGGATACTCAGTTCACATCTCATTTCTCGAGGTCTATGCATAAGGTGTTGGGTACTCGAGTAGAGCTCAATGCAACTTTTCACCTATAAATAAATGGTTAAATCTAGCATACTGTTCACATCCTTAAGGATATGCTACAAATCTATGTGATTAACTCTAAAATCATTGAGATCATTCTTACTATTTCACAATTTGCTTGTAATAACAATTATCATTCTACCCCGAAATAGCTCCATTTAAGACTTATCCTCTTTAGTTTGGTTTCATTTTGGTATTTTTGTTGAACACCCCTTCTCGTATGCAACAGTCAAGCAAAACCATTGTTGGATATTGACATTTTCTATCTTGACTTGATTGGCCACTCTACGTCGACTGCCTAGTTACTTTTCTCTTGTATCTTTCTTTGGCGAGCTCTCTCGTAATCTTTTTCTCTGCAAAATCAATTTGTAAGTTCTTCATTTTTCTCTTTCTCTTCAAATTTTATCATTTGGTCAGTAAAAATTCTAATTCATGTTTCCTACAATTTTAGTTTAGAATGCAAATTTATGAATTATGTTTCAATTCTTTTGGTAAGTGATTTCGATTCTCTGTTTTAGCTACCACTATATGAAGAATGACTATAATTTGATCTGTCACTGTTTCTATGATTTTACAAGTTCATTGCATTCTAATTTTCTTCACATTCGATGTTTACTTCAATCTTTTGTGGAATGTTAATCTGCCTTTGGATCTTATTAACTAATTTTTGAAGATTTTTGGATGCAGAAGGGTAAGGTGATTGCATATGCCTCTAGATAGCTGAAGACCCATAAGAGGAACTACCTTATCCATGATTTAGAGTTAGCAGTCGTAGTATTTGTGCTTAAGCTATGGCGACATTATCCGTATGGATCTGTAGGAATTAGACCAAAAAAATTGAATCTCTAAAATTTTCTTACGACTTGATAGTATGGGTCGTAGTTCAATCTACGGCCGTAGAATGATTTTGTACTTCATAGATGAAAACTCTAATGTGGCAGCCTTTCATAAGATGATCATATCTTTTTACTTCAAACTTGAAATGAGGCAAACTTGATGAAGTTGGAAAGAGGACTCATAGGCATTCAATTTGATAGGATATAGGTCACCTAAATTATTTTGTGTTGAGAGATATGATTGTTTGAAGTTGACCTAAGTAGAATCTTATGTCAAAACTTAATCGGTAAGGAAGCTTTAAACTCAATTTTGTGCTAGGGGGTTCTAGTGACCTTAATTTATATTCAAATTCATTCTCACACTAAAGAATTGACCTTAAAACCTAAGGTCAATTTAAGAATCACCCAATACAACCTTATAGACAAATGAAGAATAGTTTGGGACTTAGCTTGGAAATTTGTGGGGTGTTACAATATCTCCCCCTTGGAGTCATTCTTCCTTGAATAATGGTTAAACTGAGCATGGAAAGGGTAAGGTAATGTTTATCAACCTAATTTAATGTAAAATACATTTATAAACTCAAAAAACTGAATGAGGGACTGAATTGATTGAGTACTTTAGGAAGAGTTAATCTCTTGGACTGTAACTAAATCAGAGGAAATGAGATGAGGGTATCTCTTCTTCATTTTTCTCAGCCTCCCATGTTGCCTCCTCAACAAACTGATTTTTCCACAAGACTTTGATTGATGCAATCTCTTTGGTTCTCAACTTGCGAACCTGACGATCAAGTATCTGAAGGGCAATCCCCTTTTAAGATAGGTTATCCTTATTACTAATATTTTTATCGTACTAAAACATGTCTAGTATAGTCTTGTAGAAAACATGAAAACATCTATACTCCTCATCGGAAGGATATTTGATATTAGAAAAACTCACTTATTTTTTCCTTCATGCTATTACTTGATTCAAATTGACTTGATTCAAATTGGTGTCTTGTGATCTAAAGTGGTATCTAACGCTCTTTTGCTCTTTTCTCTCATAGATGTTCAGAAAAAAATTAGGTTAGGCTAGAGATGATCTTCTGTGCTAGTTGCTGCTCTTGTGACTCACGATAAAGAATGGACCAGAGGAGGAGCTAAAGTTAAGGATAGAGAAGCAATCCAGTCGGGTATAGAGCTCCAACTACTGAATAGGTTCAAGAGAGGGTTGAGTCTCGTACACTCTAGAAGGCTCTTAAGGTCATAACTTAGAAGGTAGAGGCGCCGGTTCGATAGCCAATGGCACGAGCTTTGGCTTCTTCAAAGATAATAGCTCAGGTAATAACATTACAAAACTATCTAGCAAGTGATGGAACTACGCCTATAGTTCCCACAATTCTCATGGGTCAGAATCTGAGAGTTTAGCATAATATAGTGATGATTCCTCGATTGGATGAGATTTTTTGAGATAGGTATATTTTCAACTCTTGTGACTACACCAGCGGTGCCTAGGGAGGAGCATTATCTATTCTGGAGATTCACTAAGATGGAGGCTTCTATTATCTACCTTATTTAGTCTAAGGACACTTATGCTTTTATCATTGACTGTCGTGAGGGGTATCATAAGATAGTGATAGTGAAGATATATAAGAAATATTTTTGCACTTTTAACTAATGGGAGATGAGATGTTATGGTGGAGAGAATATGTGTCACGATCCAAAAGTCGAGGTCATGATGGTATATATCTTGAGAACCCCAAAATGGTGTATAAGCTGAAAGAAATAACACATAAGAAACTCTAGAAAGGAAGTCAGGCCACAAACGATGAAAAACAACAAAAAAAAATTTCCCAAAACCTGGCAGCATAAGTATAAAGAGCATATAATACAATTTTAGAATTTGAAATACATCTCAAGTCTTGAAAAGGAAGTTAAAGACTTAAAATTGTCACGCCCTGAAGCTGCCTTTAGGACGCGGACACAGGACCTAGGATCACGAGTGAACCCAAGCTAACCTTGCTGGCATATCATAAGCATACTAAATAAATTGAAGTAAGGAAATATTTTGCGACAACTTAATCATAAGATAAACTGAAATGATAGGGAATACCTATTCTAAGTCTGATTATATATAAAACTGAGAGGATTTTAAGATACTGAAATAAAACTCAAGTGCTAAAATTGAATCTAACTATGTCTGAAATAAGCCTCTAACTGACTAGAAGTGTTGGGACATGGCCCAACTAAATCTAGCAAAAACTGAAACTAAAGACTAAAAATAGAAAGGAAACATGTCTGTCATCCTTGGAGAATGAGGACTCACCACTGATGCTGCTGAGCTGAAGATCGAGAACCGATCTATGTGTGATCTGAAAGATGAGGACCTGAACCTACATCACGAGAAGATATAGCATAGAGTATGAGTCAGTACTTGAAAGGTACTGTGCATACAAGATAGAGTAAAGCTGAACAATAAACATAACTGAACAAATCATATAAATGAGCAATGATATGAGATAAACATGATACTATACTGAGAATACTGAACATGGACTAACTGAATGGAATGACCAAGTTTATAACATGCTAAAACTAAAATCTGAACTGTAACAGATAACTTGGCAATGCACTGAATCTGACTGTGGGAGATACTAATAACCGAGATAAAACCTCATGAGCTAAATGTTGAGTCCGATCTATACTCCCCATCTAGAGGACCCAATATACCCTGCTAGAGGTATAGAGGCATGACTGGCGTGATCACTAAATTGATGCCCACAGAGGGGGCTTACAACCTACAGGGGCATGTAGTTCTGGGACTTGAGGGTGACTGACCCTAGTCTACTCGGTATTAAACTACTCCCAATTGATTATGTAATTAACAATTTATGATTGAATTTATGTAATACTGAATAGCTCAAAATACTGACATGCTAACTGAAAATGCAACATTAATGTACTGATAATTAAACATTCGAATCTGAGGCATGTATATCTGAAATCACTAACCTAGCATGTGTAATTCATGAACTAAAAGAACTACATAACTAGGGTTCTGAGTTTCTGAAAGAATCTACAGAAAGCAATACTAAAATCATGATAATCTAATTAGGAACATTAAAGTAAGTAATTCATAATAATCTGCTGAAATTCTAGAAACCTTAGGTCTAGATAATATGAAGGGAATCAAGGACCTAATGGGTGAAAGCAACCCACTAGTGAATTCCCACATACCTGGTGACGAAATCCACGAAGAAATCTTTCAATTTCGGGGCTGGAACTGAAGAAACCTTGCTGAGTATTCTTGGAGAGCTGCTAGACTTTCTCTCAGATTTTTTTTCTAAGTTTCACTTGATTTTGGTGAATAGTTGATTAGGGTAAGTTCTAATTAATTTGCTAGGCTAAAAATAACCAAAACTACATAGTTTAGGGGTTCAACGCATATGCAAAATAACAAACGCCCCTTACTTAAAAAGTTTGATGGAGTAGACCAAAGACCCTCTAACGGGCGATCAAAAGGACCACGAACCGTGAAGTCGGTCGTGGTCCTTGGTCTAGTAGTTGCTGGTTTTGGGGGCCTTGACCATGAGACCTACCATGGTTCGTGTGAAGGACCATAGACCGTGAAGGCCGACGTGGTTCTTCACTTGGGTTGGTGGTCTACTAGCTCAGGTCTATGGACTCACCTACAGCCCGTCACTAAGACCATGACCTGTGGAGGGCTTCGTGGTTTGATGTCAGGGCTTGGGGGACTCTGATTCTCCACCACGGGCACCAGTACAGCTCATGAGGTGGTTTACGACCTGTGAAGGGTCCCGTGGTCCACCTCTTTTGGAGGATGCTGAGTCCATGGGTAGGTCAACGAACCATGGACCCTATTAGGGTCCGTGAACCTATCGTGGTTCACGATTCAGGTGAATTTCTGATGCACTCTTCTAAGTCTGGTTTCTAAGGTGTTACAATATCTCCCCTTGGGAACATTCGCCCTCGAATGAAGTCTAAACTAGTCGAATAGAGAGGGAAAGAGCTGCAGACTTTGCCACTAATTACTAGAAATTGATTTTTGACTAAACTAAGTTCCAAGGACATGCAAATACGCTAAAAATGCTAGTACAAACTGAAGGAACATGATACTAAGACTGAATCTTTGCATGAATGACAAAAATATGAAGAGGAACTATTAGCTCAAGCTGGAATGGAATCGAAAGGAAAGAGATGAGGATACTTGGCTTTCATGGCTGATTTTGCTTCTCAAGTAGCTCCCTATATGGACTGACTCTTCCACAAAACCTTAACTGAAGCGACTTCTTTATTTCTAAACCTTCGAACCTGACAATCAAGAATTTCAATTGGTACTTCTTCATAAGTGAGACTATCCTTCACAGCCACACATTCTAAAGGTCTCAATGATGTTGGATCACCCACACATTTCTTTAACAATGAAATGTGAAAGACTAGATGCCCTACTGCTAGTTCTGTTGGCAAGTCTAACTCATAAGCCACTTTACCAACTCTTTTCAAGATCTAGTAAGGGCCAACATATCTAGGAATGAGCTTCCCTTTCTTGCCAAATCTCATCACCCTTTTATAGGTGACACTTTCAGGAAAACCCAATAATCAACTTGGAACTCTAAGTCCCCTCTCCTTACATATATATAGGACTTCTAGCGCCTAAGTCTATCTCTAATGAGCTGAACATTTTCCATGCCACCACGAACCGAATCTGGTCTTATTAAGGATGCTTCACCTGCTTCAAACCAACCAACTGGAGATCTATATCTACACCCATACAATGCCTCATAAGGGGCCATCTGAATGCTGAAGTGGTAGCTATTGTTGTAGGCGAACTCTATAAAAGAAAGATGATCATCCCAACTACCCTTGAAATCAATCATGCAAGCTCTCAACATGTCCTCTAAGGTCTGAATGGTACGCTATGCCTAACCATCCATCTGTGGATGAAATACGGTGCTAAGGTTAACCTGAGTGCTAAGACCTTTATGAAATGACTTCTCGAAATAAGAGGTAAACTAAGGAACTCTATTTGAGATGAGATGATATACAAAGGAACTCCATGCAACATGACTATCTCATTAATGTAAAGCTTGGCATAGTCCTCCGTCGAATTTATAGTCTTAACCGCAAAAAAAACATGTAGACTTAGTAACTCTATCAACTATCACCCAAATGGAGTCATGCTGTCTCCTAGTACGAGGTAAACCTATAATGAAGTCCATGTTGATCACTTCCCACTTCCAAGTAGGAATGTTGATCTCTTGAGTCACCTCCTGGTTTATGATGTTCTACCTTCACTTGTTGGCATTTAGGGCACTTAGCCACAAAATCCGCTATATTCCTTTTCATACCATTCCATCAAAAGTCTTCCCGTAGATCAAAGTACATCTTAGTGGCGCCTGAATGAATAGAATATCTGGAATTATGGGCTTGTGCAAGAATCTGCTGTCTCAACTCACCTATGTTAGGAGCACATAATCGGCCCTGATAGCGAAGCACACCATCTCCCCATTGGGAGAAAACCTTATCTCTCTACTGATGAACTGCACCTTTTAGTTGAAGCAATATCGGATCAATGCCTTGCTTCTCCTTGACCTTCGCTACCAATGAAGATTCTGACCCATTCTGAACTATTACACCACCATCAGATATGCTTATAAGGCGAATTCCCAAGCAAGCAAGCCTATGAACATCCTTTTCTAGTTCTTTTCTTTCTTTCTCAACATGTGCTACACTACCCATAGATAGTCTACTAAGATCATATGCTACTACACTGGCCTTACCAGGATGGTAATGCACACTCATATCATAATTCTTGAGGAACTCAAGCCATCTCCTCTGGTGAAGATTCAACTCTTTCTAAGTGAAAACATACTGAAGGCTCTTATGGTCTATGAGCACATCTACAGGAACACCATACAAGTAATGTCTCCAAATGTTAAGTGCAAACACCACTGCTGCAAGCTCAAGGCCATGAGTTGGATACTTCTTCTCATGCATCTTAAGCTGTCTAGAAGCATATGCTATAACCTTACCCCACTATATCAACACACAACCTAGGCTGACTCTGGATGCATCACAATAGATCACATAACCATCTGAACCCTCTGGTAGAGTCAAAACAGGACTTGTAGTCAACCTAGTTTTCAGTTCTGCAAAGCTTTTTTCATAATCATCTAACCACTGAAACGTAACCTTTTTATGAGTCAACTTAGTCAATCGAGAGGCCATGGATGAAAATCCTTCCACGAACCTTCTGTAATAACCAGCCAAACCTAAGAAACTTCTGATATATGTAAAAGAGATAGGTCTGGGCCATTGTTTCACTGCTAATATTTTCTGAGAATCCACTCGGATCACTTCGCTAGACACAATATAACCAAGGAAATCAACATATTACAACCAAAACTCACATTAGTTGAACTTAGTGAATAACTAGCAATCTTTGAGAGTTTGTAAGACAACCCTCAAATGAGTCACATGTTCTTCCTCATTCCTAGAGTAAATGAGGATATCCTTAATAAAGACGATAACGAAAAAGTCTAAATATTGCTTGAACACACTGTTCATCAAATCCATGAAAGCTGCAGAAGCATTGGTTAGTCCAAATGACATAACTACAAATTCATAATGACCATACCGAGGTTTGAAGGTTGTCTTTGGGGTCTCACTATCTCTGACACTGAGCTGATGATAATCGGATCTGAAGTCTATCTTTGAAAAGTGACTAGAACCCTGATGTTGGTCGAACAAGTCATCAATCCTGGGAATAGGGTACTTATTCTTGATTGTGACTTTGTTCAACTACCTATAGTTAATGCACATTCTGAGAGAGCCATTTTTTTTCACGAACAACACTAGGGCACCCCTTGGGGAAATACTAGGTTTGATGATGCCCTTATCTAGAGGTCTTTCAACTGTTCTTTCAATTCCTTAAGCTCAACTGGAGCCACTTGTAAGGAGGAATATAAATAGACTGGGTATCTGGAAGGAGATCAATTCCAAACTCGATTTCCCTTTCAGGAGGAACTCCGGGAAAATCTTCTGGAAACACTTCTGGGAACTCATTAAGTACTGGAACTGACTCAAAAGTTGGGGTTTCGAAGCTTGAACACTTAATCTGAACTAGATGATAGAGATAACCCTTAGAGATTATCTTTCTAGCATTAAGGCAAGAAATGAATAGACCCATAGGCGTTAAGCTACTACCCTTCAATTCAGATTGGTTCGTTTTGAAACAATAAATGAACAATCCTAGTTCTACAATCGAGTGAGGTATAACATGAATGTAACCATATATCGAAGTCTACCATTTATAACTCTACAAGATCTGCTGAAGTGAATTTCTGAGAGATTGTGATAGGGAAATTTTTGTGTACCCGTCTAGCTATAACTGGATCACCGGTTGGTGTAGAGACTAAAAATGGTTATGAGAGAGTTTCTGGACTAACATTGAAGTTAACTACTATATAAGGAGTTATAAAGGAAAGAGTAGTCCCTAGATATAACAAAGCCAAAACATCTAAGTGAAAAACTCATAACTTACCAGTGACCAAATCAAGAGAATCTTCCTGATCCTGGTGAGCCTGAAGAGCATAGAACCTATTTTGGTGTTGTCTGCCACTTACACCAGATGAGTTACCTTGCTGAGTTCGGGGACCTACTGGTGATGCTGAAGTCATATACTGAGCTCTACCATTAATTCCCCCTTGACCCTGTTTAGAAGAAGGACAATCTCTCAACCTGTGAGCAGACTGACCACACTCAAAGCATCCTTCCTTTTCTGCAAGACACTCTCCTGGATGGTTCTTACCACACTTTGGACAAGTTCGGTAGGTTCTGGTGCCTAAAATACTCCTCTGAGACTTACAGCCTAATGCCCTACCTTTTTGATCCTGTCGGAACTTGGAAGATGGAACACTAGCTGATAAAACTGCTAGAGCTGAAGACTTTTACTGAAATTGTGAGCTATTTACACCACCCGATTTATGTTGAGAATAGTCATAGTTGCATGTTCTAGCCTTCTTATTTTCCTTAGCTTGTTCCCTAAGATTATCTCCCTCTACTTGCTGAGCATGAGTCATGAGCCTAGAGATGTTCATATTTTCCAGCAACATAGCATTCCTACACTCTGTTTTCACTAAGTCGGATAACCCATACAAAAAACTTATTCATTTGAGCCCTGGAATCGGCAATCATGTGAAGAGCATACCTGGAGAGTTGGGTAAAGTTCAGTCCGTACTTTTGGACTGTCATGTTACCTTGCCTCAAATTCATGAACTCCTGAGCTTTTGCCTCGCTCAACTTTCTTGGGAAGAACCTGTCTAGAAAAGTCTCACTTAAGCATTCCCAAGTGATAGGAGTTGCATCTGTACCCTTGTTTTCTTTCCATTGAGTAAACTAAATGTGAGCTACATCCTTAAGCTAGTAGGATGCTAATTCCACCCTATCATTTCCAGTCACTTGCATCACTCCTAAGATTTTCTTGACCTAATCTATGAAGTTTTGGGGATCCTCACCAATCTGCGATCCTAAAACTCGGGTGGATTCATCCTAACAAAATCACGAACCCTGGCTGCCATTGATCCACCACTAGCATTTGCAGGAACTAAACCTTTTGGTTGTTCTGGTTGGTCACACTCTAAGCCAAAACTTGAATGATGTTTCAAAACTCATCATTCGAAACTTCCTGATCTAGGGTTGGAGGAGCTGCATTAGCATTGCGTGCATTCACATTCCTTCTGTAAGCTCTACAAGGAGGCATGATTTGAAATGCATAACGAAGGATTAGAATGAGAAAATTAGATCATACCTCATGCACGATAAGAATATAAAAAAAGTAAAATTTTCTTAAAACACTTCGTAGCTTCCCTCTCATTAGATGTGGTGCACTTCACACCCATGAAAAAGTTTCTACTTAGTGCGACTTTTCAGACATTCTAGGACTCTTAAACCTAGTGCTATGATAACAAGTTTGTCACGCCCTAAAGCTGCCTCCAGGACACGGACATGGGACCTAGGATCATGAGTGACCCCAAGCTAACCCTGTCGGCATATCATAAGCATACTAAATAAACTGAAGTAAGGAAATACTGTGTGGAATCTTAATCATAAGATAAACTGAAATGATGGGGAATAACCATTCTAAGTTTGAATATATATAAAACCGAGAAGAGTATAAGATACTGAAATAAAACTCAAGTGCTAAAATTGAATCTAACTACGTGTGAAATAAGCCTCTAACTGACTAGAAGTGCTGGGACATGCCCTAGCTAAATCTAGCAAAATATGAAACTAAAGACTAACAATAAAAATGAAACATGTCTGTCGTCCTCAGAGAATAAGGACTCACCACTGATGCTTCTAAGCTGAAGATCAGGAACCGATCTATACGTGATCTAAAAGCTAAGGACCTGAACCTACATCATGTGAAGATTTAGCGCAGAGTATGCGTCAGTACTTGAAAGGTACTGAGCATGTAGGATAGAGTAAAGCTGAACAATAAACATAACTGAACAAAACATATAACTGAGCAATGATATGAGATAAGCATGATAATATACTGAGAATACTGAACATGGACTAACTGAATGCAATGACCAAGTTTATAACATTGTAAAACTGAAATCTAAACTATAATTGATAACCTGGTCAATGCACTGAAATCTGACTGTGGGAGCTACTAATAACCGACATAAAACCACTGAGCTAAATGTGGAGTCCGATGTATACGCCCCATCGAGAGGACCCAATATTCCCTGACAGAGTTATAGAGGCATGACTGGTGTGATCACTAAATTGATACCCACAGTGGGGACTTACAACCTATGGGGGCACGTAGTTCTGGGAGTTGAGGGTGACTGACCCTAGTCCACTCGGCAATAAGCTACTGCCAATTGATTATGTAATTAACAATTTATGACTGAATTTCTATAATACTGGATAGCTCAAAATACTGACATGCTAACTGAAAATGCAACATTAATGTACTGATAATGAAACATTCGAATCTAAGACATGTATATCTGAAATAACTGACCTAGCATGTGTAATTCATGGACTAAAAGAACTACATAACTAGGGTTCTGAGTTTATGCTAGAATCTACGCAAAATATTACTAAAATCATGATAATGTGATTAGGAACATTAAAGTAACTAATTCAAAATAATCTGCTGAAATTCTAGAAATCATAGGTCTAGATAATATGAAGGGAATCAAGAATTTGATTGAATTCTACGGACCTAATGGGTAAAAGGAACCCACTAGTGAAATCCCACATACCTGGTGATGAAATTCATGAAGAAATTTTTTGATCTCGGGGCTGGAACTAAATAAACCTAGGTGCATGTTCTTGGAGGGCTGCTCAACTTTCTCTCGAATTTTTACTCTAAATTTTGCTTGATTTTAGTGAATAATTGATTAGGGTAAGTTCTAATTAATTTGATAGGCTAAAACTGACAAAAACTATGTAGTTTAGGGGTTAAACGACATAGTTTAAGGGCCTAACGCATAGGGAAAAGACCAAACGACCCCTAACTTAAAAGTCTGATGGGGCAGACCACGACCTCTCTGATGGGCTATCAAAGGGACCACGGACCGTGAAACGGATTGTGGTCCTTGGTCCAGTAGCTACTGGTTTTGGGGGCTTTGACTACGAGCCCTACCACGACCCGTGTGAAGGACCACGGACCGTGAAGATTGATGTGGTTCTTCACTTGGGTTGGCGGTCTGATGTCTCAGGTTTGTGGACCCTCTTACGACCCGTCATTAAGACCACGACCCATGGAGGTCTCCGTGGTCTGATGTCAGGGCTTGGGGGACTATGAATCTCTACTATGGGCATTAGTACGTCTCGTGAAGGGTCTCGTGGTCCACCTTTATTGGAGGATGTTGAGTCCAAGGGCAGGTTAACGGACCATGGACCCTATCAGGGTCTATGAACCCTCTCGTGGTTCACTGGTTCAGGTGATTTCCTGCTGCACTTTTCTAAGTCTAGTTTTTGAGGTGTTACAAAAATGTTAGATGGAAACTAATAGCGATTAGGAAAACAAGATCTCATCATAACTTTGAAAGAGAGAAATCTGTTAGATCCAATCAAATGCTACGAGGATCATAGTGGATAGGATTTGCATCAAAGGTATAATAGAAGTAGGGGGTGAGTACAATCCACATGTACTCAGTAGGTTAGACCAACTAAGTATAAGCAACTAAACAGACTTAATAAATAAACTAACAAACTCTTCCACCTACATGCAAAAAATCCCATTGTAGCATCGGTGCCACCAATTAATATATAATGACCTGAATAAAGTAAACACATAAGGGTAAAAAAAATATTTAAATCAATACATAAACAATTTACACAATAAATCTGGTCAATGTGGTGCAATGAGATGATGTGATGATGTGGTGGTACCAAGGTCATTGCACAACTAATCGTATAGACCTTGCCGAGCATTTGACTTCCAAACAAGGACCCAAGGGGGACTCACAATCCATATACCAATCTTATAATCTCAATATCTCATCAACATTCTACCTTGCTCTTGGTCAATAATATAAGTAAGGTGTCATATTTTTTTTAAAAAAGATAGTATTTCTCAACTTTCTCATATTTCCATGACAATGATAAGTTGCTTGGGGAGGAATGCATCACAACATGTACAACACAAGGAAAAATCAGTTCATCAACGGTTTCAAATAGTATAAACTTCCCAAACTAAACAAGTGATGAACCATAATCAAATGATAGAGATGTAACATCTTGTATTAGAAAAAGGGTAGTCAACCAAAAATTTAGAACCTACAGGTGCTATCCACGAGGACCACAAACAGTCAGTAGGTGGACCCACGGACCGTAGGTGTAGTCCGTGTTTGGAACCTCCAAAATTTGACTTCTGACTAGGATCGATGGTCCACCCAGACGGCCGTGGGTCAGACCATGGTCCTTTGAATGCGGTCCGTGGAAAGGTCACCCAAAAGTTCCAGGGCAGGAACCATGGTTGGACTTACGAGTCGTATGTGGGTCCACGGTCTGTGGTCCAGGGGGCCGTGGTTTGGCCATAAATCTCTGACCACCAACCACAGTTCACCAGGATGGACCGTAGTTCCATCCACGATCCGTCGACTGGGTCTGTTGGTTGGTAGGTCGGTGGCAGCTGACAATTAACTTAGGGGTAGTTGGGTCTTTTCCTAATTAATTAATTCATATACTCTATCATTTTGCCTATATTTAGAACCCCTACATAAGTCTTTTTACCTCTAAATTAGACCCATTTAATTCATTCTTCCAAATTCCCAAAAGAAAACAAACTACTCTCAAATATTCTCTCTAGAACTTGAAGGAGAAGAAAAAGATTTCACCTAGGGTTTCAAGCTAAGGATCCAAATTTGTCATTAAAGCTTAGCATTGGGATTTTTTGTTAAGGTATGATAGCTTTCATCAATGGACACCTTGCATCCATGGAGTTCCTTCAAAATTCAATTTTAATAATAGAAAGATAGAAATCCCCCATCATTAGGGTTTGATTCAAAAGTCATGGTTTTCTTTAAAACTTGATTCTAATGGTTGAATTATGTTATTATATGCATGAATTGATGATTTCCTATGGTTTTTGTGATGTATCCCCAAGAACCCATGAAATCTTGATATTTCTCAATTGCGATATTATAATGTGGGTCTTTGTTGATGAACAAAGAATTTTATGAATTGATGCATAAAGTGATAGTATCACATGAATTATAATGAAATCTATGTCTAATGCTTGAATTCTAGATGTGATGATTGAGAGTAGGTTATGAACCTTGAAAAGGTAAAGTATGAGATTATGCATGTTTTTCTATGAATTCTAAGTAAATGCTTTAAGGATACTTAGAGAGCAAAGTGTTTATGAATATGATGATTTTGTTTTGTTGATTAAAATGACATTCTCATAAACACATAATGAACATGTTGTGAAAGGTTTTCTCACATAATGAAGATTCTAATGTTGAAAGGCTTTCTCACCTAATTGAATCTAAGATTACCTGTAGACATGGTCGATGAAAGGTTTTCTCATCCATATTGATCTAATGAGCTATCCTAATGAACTAACTTGGATTGGTTGTCAAGGACATCCTTCCAAGAGACATGAGTTAAGTAAGACTTAATAAGTACTCCGTGGGATTTATGCTTAGCACCGACTGAATATTGAAATGAGATGGAAGTCTTTTATGTCAGTTGAGTCCGGGCTTCCCATGTCTCATGATATGGAAACCTTCTACGTCAGTTGATTTCGGGTTTCTATAGCAATCTCCATATCCCATAAACTATGTGCCCCCATAGGTATCTAGCTAGTTGATCCACCTAATCTAAGAGTTCATGGTTTTACCTTAGGCAAGTAGGTCAACCCTTTTTGGTGTGGTAACACCGGGTGATCTTGTTATAGCTCATATGGTCTCATGTTGGTTAAGGCTTATCTCCCACAACAAGAACATGAATAATGAACTATGGTTACTTCAAAAAGTATGGTACATGAGTTCAAAGGTTTTAAAGATGATGTTAACTTATGGTGTCCATGTTTATGACTTATGATTTCTAGTCTCTTATATGATGTTTAAACTTGGCATTTGTATGCTTTGAAACAAAATGTCCCCTTTCTGCATGTTTTAAATGTTTTTATGCATAGTTATCATATTTAGTGCATTTCCATATTAACACATACTTTTGCCTTCATTTTTCCCAAATGTAGGGTTTGACAGACATGGTTTCCATTCTAGTGGCTATAGCTTGGACTTTGATTTCTTTTCGAGCTTGGTGAGTCCTCATAGTCCGAGGATGGAGTTATTGTAGTTTCCATTTCTTGTATTTGCTTTTTGGGCATGATGTATGAGTAAGGCCCAATTTCATTCGATATTGTGATTGATGGCTATGATGAGACAAGTATCCAAACTTTCGCTTTCTTTTATGTAGAACTTTTTGGACTTGAAATGTGTTTTACTCTTAACTATTCTATTTTGTATGTTATGAGGACTAAGTGACTTGTATGGAGTCCTTCGGGGTTCTATACTTCGTGTTACATCTAGGGGTACCCCTGGGCCATAATAAACTTGGTATTAGAGCAAAAAGTTTAGAATGATCCTAGGATGATGTCTCATAAGCCACATCTAGTACAGTCTTATTTATGAGTGTGAAGTGTGCCAAATTTATGAATGAGAGGCTACATGATGTTTAGCAAATTTTACTTCTTCATTACTCTTAAGTCTTGCCTTAGAGTTTAACTCTAAAAAGATCTCTCTCCTAATCCTTGTCCTATGTCTTCAGGATATGAATACTAGAAGGAATTCTAGAAGGATGGAGGGTGATAATGTGTAACAAGGAGCTCCTACCCAAGCTCTGGTAAATCCTCTAGTTGAGAGAATATGATAAATGTGGAGGTTAGGTTGGGTTTTCAAATGTTGCCCCAAACTATGACGACACAAGCCAACTGAGAGGTAGTAGCTCTTGTGAACCCAAATATGGATACGATGGCTTCGAGAGTGAGGGATTTTATGACAACCCTTTAGAATTTCACAGCTCCAAAGTTGAGAAAGACCCTCAAGAGTTTGTCGATGAATTTTATGAGCTACTTGCTATTATGGGGATGACTCCAGTAGAGAAAGCGAAATTGGCCGCTTACCAATTGAAGGGGCTTTCTCAAATATGGTATGATCTGTGGAAAGAGGCAATACTGGTTGGATTGGGTCCCATAGAGTGGGAAATGTTTAAATCGACATTTCTTGATAGGTTCTTTCCTCTTGAATTGAGGGAAGAAAAGGTGTAAGAGTTATTAACCTTCGTCAAGGAAGTATGAGTGTGAAAGAGTACGCCCTAAAGTTCACCCAGTTGTCTAGGTATGCTCCAACAATGGTGGCGGATCCTAGAGCTAAGATGAGTAAGTTTGTGACGGGTATATCCGACATGGTGGTTAAAGAGTGTCGTACCACTATGCTCATTGGTGACATGGACATACTCGTCTTATGGTCCATGCACAAAAAATTGAGAAGGAGAGGAAATGTCTAGGGAGGTAAAAAGGGCTAGGATCGGTGATGAAAACTTCTCCAGTGCAAAGTTTGAGGGATAAGGTTAACCTAGATTTCGACAAAGGCTTTTCGGTCAATATTCCTATAATGCTCCTCCTAAGTCTAATAAGGAAATGATGTCTAACCCTAACCCATAAGGAGGAAATGGAGGTGGTTCTTTTTTTGCTAGATCTACTTGTGTGAAGTGTGGAAATAAACATGAAGGGAACTGCCTAGCTGGCACATAGTTTCTATGGTTGTGGCAAGAGTGGCCATTAGGTGAGAGATTGCTCGATGCTCAAGGTTAAGGGGAGAGAGGAAAAACAAGCGCCTCCTAGCTATTCAAACTGCAACGCTTCGAAGAAAAATCACTTTTATGCTCTCCAATCCCAAGGTGACCAAGAGTACTCATTAGATGTAGTCATCGGTATGTTAAAAGTTTTTCATCATGATGTGTATGCTTTGTTAGATCTCGATGTTACTTTATATTTTCTGATGCCATATGTGGCGATGAAGTTTGATGTTTCCCCGGAAGTGTTTTAGAACCTTTTTCTGTCTCTACCCCTATTGGTGATTTTGTGGTAGCAAAAATGGTCTATAGAAGATGTCCCATTTCCTTATCCCATAGGGTTACTCTTGTGGACTTGGTAGACCTTGACATGCTAGACTTTGATGTGATTCTTGGTATGGATTGGTTGCATGCATGCTATGCCTTTATTAATTGTAGGACTTGGGTGGTTAGATTCCAATTCCCAAATGAGCCTATCCTAGAGTGGAAGGGGGGAAATTCTATGCCTAGAGGTCAATTTGTGTCTTATCTTAAAGCTAGAAAGATGATCTCGAAAGGTTGCTTTTACAATGTTGTTAGGGTGAGGGATGTAGATTCTGACCCCTACTCTTGAGTTAGTTATCGTAGTTAATAAATTCCCAAAAGTTTTCCCCTATGATTTACCCAGTATTTCTCCCAGCAGGAAATAGATTTTGGTAGTTACCTTTTCTCGGATATGCAACCTATCTATATCCCCCCTTATAGAATGGCTCCGATAGTGTTAAAAAAGTTGAAAGAGCAACTAAAGGATTTGTTTGATAAGGGTTTCATCCGACTGAGTATCTCTCCATGAGGTGCTCCCGTGTTGTTTGTTAAAAAGAAAGATGGGTCTTTTTGAATGTGCATTGATTATCGTCAATTGAATTAAGTGACCATTAAGAATAAGTATCCTCTTCCAATGATATATGGCTTGACCAACTTCAAGGGGCTAGCTACTTCTCTAAGATTGATCTTTGTTCGGGTTATCACCAATTAAGGGTGAGAGGGGATGATATTCCAAAGACGACTTTTAGAACCTGGTATGGTCATTATGAGTTTGTGGTAATGTCGTTTGGGTTGACTAATGCTCCGGCGGCATTTATCGATTTGATGAATAGGGTGTTTGGACAATACCTTGATATGTTCGTAATTATGTTTATAAATGATATTTTGATCTATTCAAGGAGTGAGAATGAACATATTCACCAATTGAGGATGGTGTTGCAAATTCTTAAGGACCAACAACTTTTTACAAAGTTTAGCAATTATGAATTTTGGTTAAGGTCTGTAACTTTCCTTGGTCATATTGTGTCAAGCAAGGGTATTTGAGGTAGATCTTAAGAAGATAGATACGGTCAAGAGTTGGCTTAGACCTCTATCTCTTTCCGACATTAGAAGCCTTTTGGGATTAACCAATTACTATAGAAGGTTTGTTGAGGGATTTTATTCCATTTCTTCTCCTTTGACAACTTTGAATCAAAAGAAGGCTAAGTTTGTGTGGTTAAAAGCTTGTGAGAAACATTTTCAAGAGTTGAAAGATAGGCTTACTTCCACTCTAGTGTTGACCTTATCCAAAGGTACAGATGGTTTTGTGGTGTATTGTGATGCCTCTAGAGTTGGGTTGGGATGTGTGCTTATGCAAAATGGTAAGCTTATTGCCTATGCTTCAAGGTAACTTAAAGTCCATGAGAAGAATCATCCTACCCATGATCTTGAGTTAGCGGCGGTTGTTTTCGCTTTAAAAATATTGAGGCATTATTTGTATGGGGTTCATGTTGATGTTTTCACCTATCACAAAAGTCTACAATATGTGTTTAGTCAAAAGGACTTGAATCTTCGCCAAAGAAGGTGGCAAGAAATCTTGAAGGATTATGACATGAGTGTCCTTTATCAGTCGGGTAAAGCTAATGTGGTAGCGTATGCGATAGTAAATTATCAATGGGTAGTGTGGCTCATGTAGATGAAGAAAAGAAAAAGTTGGTTCATGATGTTCATAGGTTGGACTAATTAGGTGTTCAAATAGTAGATTCTACCAAGGGTGGTGTCATGGTCCATAATGGTTCTGAATTGTCCTTTGTGATGGATGTGAAGGCTAACCAATGTTTTGATCCCACTTTGGTTGAGTTGAAAGAGGCAGTGCTCAAGAAATCCGTTGAGGCTTTCTCCCATGGGGGAGATGGTTGTCTTAGATTTCAAGGCAGTTTATGTGTTCCGAATGTTGATGACTTAAGGGAACAAATTCTAGAAAAAGCCCATAGTTCTTGGTATTATATTCACCCGAGAGCCACCAAGAAGTACCGTGACCTACGAGAAGTCTATTGGTAGAATGGGATGAAGAAATATATTGCAGAATTTGTGGCCAAGTGTCCTAATTGTCAACAAGTGAAAGTTGAGCACCAAAGGTCGGGAGGTTTGTCCCAAGACATTGCTATTCCTACTTGGAAATGGGAAGACTTGAATATGAACTTTATAGTTGGTTTGCCTCGCACACGATGACAACACGATTCAATATGGGTAATAGTAGATTGAGTGACAAAATTGGATCATTTCCTTCCCATCAATATTTCATATTCGATGGAGGACTATGCCAAGATGTACTTGACAGAGATGGTAAGATTGCCTGGTATGCCCTTGTTGATCATTTTCGATCGTGGTACCCAATTCATTTCTCAATTTTGGAAGTCATTTCGAAAAGGTCTTGGTACCAAGGTTAAGGTTAGTATGGCCTTTCATCCCCAAATCCATGGGCAAGCGGAGTGTACTATACAAAGTTTGAAAGACATGTTGAGGGCTTGTGTGATCGATTTTAAGGGTAATTGGGATGAACACTTGCCATTGATGGAATTTGCCTATAATAATAGCTTCCATTGAAGTATAGGTATGGCTCCGTTTGAGTCTCTTTATGGTCGGAGGTGTAGGTCTCCTATCGAGTGGTTTGAGGTGGGAGAAGTTGCTTTGATAGGTCTTGAGCTAGTTTATGAAGCTATTGAGAAAGTCTGGCTTATTAGAGAAAGGTTGAGAACTGCTCAAAGTCGACAAAAGTCATATGTCAATGTTACAAGAAGGGATCTTGAGTTCGAGGTTCATGATTGGGTTTACTTGAAAATCTCACCCCATAAAGGGTGTAATAAGGTTTGGTAAGAAAGGGAAGCTTAGTCCCTGGTATGTAGGCCCATATCAAATTTTGAGACTTGTTGGGATGGTTGCCTATGCGTTAGACTTGCCAAATAAGTTGGCATCGGTGCATTCGTTTTTCCATGTCTCTATGCTAAAGAAGTGTGTCGGAGAATCGACATCCATAATTTCCCTAGAAGGGTTGGGAGTTGATGAAAGTCTCTCTTATGAGGAAGTTTCGGTTGAGATTTTGGACCAGAAAGTTAAGAGGTTTAGGAATAAGAAAGTTGATTTCGTAAATGTGTTATGGAGGAATCACTTAGTTGAGGGTGCGACTTGGGAGGCCGAGGCCTATATGATGTCTTGATATCCTCATTACTTTCCTTATACTCCTACTCTAGCTTGAGGTAATGAGTTCCTCCTAGTTTGTTCTATGTTTTGGAGTCATGTTTGTTTTATGTGCCCTATGGTCTCCTTGAGTTATTCATGTTCATGAAAGTTTATGTTTTGAAATAAAGTGAATTATGTTGTTGAGTTTCCTCAGGTTGTTGTGCATTAAGTATGAGCTGCCTATATGCTTCATAAGATAATTGTTGAACATGCTTTAGCCATGCTTTTTAAGAGTAAATTGCATATTGACTTCATGAGATTGTGTTAAGCATGCCTTTGAGCTTAGAGAAGGTAGTTCCTCCCAGAACATGAGAAATGTTGAAAGTTTGTGCATAAAGAGTTGTTAGATGTAGTTGCTACTTCCTTTTTGATGCATTTGAGTATGATGAGTTTGGAGTGATGTTTCCTTCTTTATTTTGTGCATTGTTATGATGTTGCATACATGATGGGCTGCTAGTCTTGAGTATTGACTCTTGTAAGGTTTCTAGAGCGTCGGTTGAGGACGAATGGTCCCAAGGGGGAGATAATGTAACACCTTATATCTGAAAAAGGGTAGTAAACTAAAAATTCAGAACCTACATGTGCCATCCACGAGGACCACAAATAGTCCGTAGGTGGACCCACAGACTGTAGGTGTGGTCCGTGGTTTGAGCCTCCAACATGTAACTTCTTACCAGGATCGACGGTCCACCCGGATGGACCAAAGGTCAGACCACGGTCCGTAGACTGGGGTCCGTGGAAAGGTCACCCAAAAGTTCCATGGCAGGAACCATAATTGTTGCTACGGGTCGTAAGTGGGTCCACGGTCCGTGGTCCAGGGGCCCTTGGTTTGGCCAAAAATCTCATACCACCAACCACGGTTCACCAGGATGGACCGTAGGTCCATCCACAGTCTGTCAATTGGGTCTGTCGGTTGGTAGGTCGGTGGCAGCTGACAGTTAGCGTAGGCGTAGTTGGGTCTTTTCCTAATTAATTAATTCCTATACTATGTCAATTTGCCTACATTTGGAACACCTATATAAGTATTTTTAATCCCAAATTAGACCCATTTAATTCATTATTTCATATTCTCAAAAGAAAACCATCAAATATTCTATCTCTAGAACTTGAAGAAGAAGAAAAGATTTCACCTAGGGTTTCAAGCTAAGGATTCAAATTCTTCATTAAAGCTTAGCATTGGGCTTTGTCATTAAGGTATGATAGCTTTCATCCATGGACACCTTTCATTTATGGAGTTCTGTCATGCCCCCAAGTAAAGGCGTAACTGGCACTAGATACCATATTAGAAAAAGTTACCCACTAAAACATTCTAGCTAACAAAACTATGAGACAAAAAGATTGGATAGCACAACCTCTAAAAAGTAAAGCCTGGACCCTGAAGGTCATGACCGGAATGAGAATAAACTATACAAATAATGGTAGGAATGCCATAAAAAGTAAATATGTATCAGCTAGCCGATGAGTACATAACTGAAGACCTACCAACTTACAAAAAAAAACCCAGAATATTATGTCCACAATAGCCTCTATGAGTGACATAAGAATTGTCGGGACAAGGCCCCGACTATACCCAAATTTTACAACAAAAGTAAACCTCCTCTAATGGCCTCATGAAAGATGGAGCTTACCAACTAACAGTTGAATCTGAATCCTAGTGGGTAGGTCGATCAGAATCCCTGCCTAAAGTTGCTTGCATGAAACAAAAAGTAGCGTCCCCAAGCAATGGGACGTCAGTACAAATAAAAATGTACTGGTATGTAAAGCAGAAAGTAGAATAATAAATAGTTACTAAAAATGGGTAATAGAGATACCACCTGAAACTGAAACTCAAATAATCTCCCTGGCTGACATTTGGCCCCCTACCATTTAAATATGCATTCTATGCTTGTATAATCGCATGTCGTGAATACATATATATAGATGCAAATGCATGACATACCCAACCAAATGCTAGCAATACCATGTCATGGATTTATAACATCTATATGTTACCATTGTCATGTTGCCAATCTTGGCCTGTTTGTCATCTTGTTCTCATAACCCCATAATAACTTTCGTATAACATGTAACAATCTCATGGAACCTCATATGTTTTTCCAAATAATCTTGAAAAGGTAACTCAAATTTTAGAAAGATAACCTAACCTTGCTGATATTCATAGCAGGATTAAGGTGATTTCCTTAGTCCCTAACTTGGTTGCTAGATAACTTATAAAATAAGTATTTCAAAAACCAAGTTTCTAATAGTTTAAACATTTAAGTTGTATTTGAGGGTTTTGAAGATCATGAGTTACTTTAAAGATTTTTCCTAATAACTTTAGTGAGGAAAGAGGGATGGTTACAAGTAACAAGGGTCTCCCATGGTATTTTAAGTCACATCACCCAAAGAAGAATAAGAATTCATACATGCAGACATATAATCAAGGAAACTAATAAAATGACATATAGATGTCGAATACTCTATTTATCCGAACGAGTGGAATATCAAAATAATAGAATCATGAAAACTGAGATCCCAATGCCTTTCACTGAAGGTCTTTCTAGAAAGAGAATAGCAAAATAGACATTCAGCGATTTAGGAATTTCTAGGAGTGGTGATAAAATGAGGGACGTAGCTTAGCCTTAACATACATTTCCAATGAACACTCAAATAACCATAGTTTCTTCACTAAAGTTGTTCCTTATGTCCTAAGCTTCGCAAAACACTATATATACATAGCTGGTATGCACCTATAAACAATTTATAATTGATGAAACATCCATAGAACTTTAAAAAAACAATCATAAAAGAGTCCCGAGATAATTAACTTAGTTAAAAAAGTGTAAAACTTGAAGAAACACGAATAACTACAAATTTATATTTTCAAAAACTAGCTCCAAACGCAACTAATAGAAGGGGAAAATGATTGCCATGTGAAGAGATTATGTTTCTATGCATGGGGCAACCTTTAATGGTAGAAATCGTCAAAACTAACCTTCATCATGGAAGAACACCATAGGAACCCTCTCTTAAGCATTCTTTCTAGTTAGGAAGTGAAAAGAAATGTTTCCATGGCTTAAAACGTTGAGTAAGCCGACATACCACATTTTTTACCCGACCTGGATCGTGACCCGAATTCTGCCCCAACAGTCCGTAGTAAAACCCTCATAACTTTTACTCTGATGTCGGTTGGATATGGGGTTTTGTGCATTGCAAACTAGACTTGTAGGCCTTCAATTTGGTAGGTTACGGTTCTTCTAAATTTTTATATATTGGGAGAAAACATCCAAGACATTTGACCCCAAATTAAGAAAATATTATTAGAGAAACTTCGATAACTTTTGCCAACCTTAGTTTCTCTAATTTTCTTGACTTCAAAACTTAGCATACGAACCTTGTTCTATTATAATACCTCATAAGACACTATTATTAGAATGTTAGACACTCATAGGCTTACCCCAGGGTATGCAATAATTTATACCTTTCAAACAGGAGAAGTTCTACCCAAGCCATTTCTTTAATCCTGAACTTCGTTAGAGGGGTCCCTTTGACCTAAAACTTTAGTTTAGTTCCTTGATATTTTCACCATTTGCAATCCTAATCTCCAATGTACTCTACCAACTCATATACACCTCATATAACCATGTCAAACTATGCAACACATATTATGCAAGAATAGAGAAAAAGTATGGTATCTTACTTCCCCCCCCCCCCCCCACCCCTTATGAATATTCGCCCGTAAATGGATCTAGAGAATTCCTTGGTTGAGGTTTCTTTTCCATAGGAGTTTATTTGCGAGTCCACGTTTTTTACAATCAAAAATTAAAGTCAAAATCTAAAAACTTTAACTCTTAAGTTTGCATAGCTATCTCATAAGAAGACATATATTTGCACTTTCGAGCTTTTGAAAATTTTAGTAAGTCATTGTTAAGAAATAACTGCCAATTAACAAAATGTGATTCACCTTAAGTCATAAACATTTGGGGATACTCCTTCCTCATTTCCTCTTCTGCTTCCCAAGTCATTTCCTCAATGTTGTTATTCCTCCATAACACTTTCAGAGAAGCTACATCTTTAGTTCAAAGCTTTCTTACTTGCCGATCTAAAATTGCTATTGGTACCTCTGCATAAGATAAATCTTCAGTGATACAAATATTTTCAATGGGCATAATACGTGAAGTATCTCCAATGCACTTCCCAACATAGATAACAGGATGAAGTGATTCCAATTCTGAAGGCAAATCAAGCTCGTATGCCACCATACCGATCTTTCGAATAATCTTATACGATCAAACGTACCTAGGACTGAGCTTCCTTTTATTTACGAATTGCATGATGCCCTTCATAGGTGATACTTTTATGAAAGCCCAATCTTCTACCGCAAACTCTAAGTTTCGTCATCAAACATCAGCTTAAGGCTTTTGTCGACACTGTGTTGTATGAAGCTGATCTCTAATAAGCTTTACCTTTTCAATTGCTTGTTGGACTAGATTAGGACCTAGAAAATCTGCTTCCCCGAGCTTAAACCAACCAATCGGGGACCTACACTTTAGCCCGTATAGTGCTTTGTAGGGGGCCATCTGAATACTAGCTTGAAAGCTATTATTGTAAGAGAACTCAATAAGAGGTAGATGGTTGATCCCAACTTCCTTTAAAATCTAGCACACAAGCACGTAACATATCTTTAACTATCTGAATAGTATGTTCTGCCCGCCATCAGTTTGTGGATGAAAGGCAATGCTAAGATTTACTTGAGTGCCTAGACCCTTCTGAAACGATTTCCAAAAATGTGCTGTAAATTGAGCTCCTCGATTTGAGATAATAGATAATGGGAACTCCACGAAGGCGAACAATCTCCTGAATGTAAATCTAGGCATAATCTTCAGCTTAATATGTCGTTCTAACTGGTAAGAAATGAGCATATTTTGTCAGCCTATTGATAATTACCCAAATAGAATCATACCTTTGTGGAGTGCGAGGAAAACCAGTAATGAAGTTCATATTTATCATATCCCATTTCCATAACGGAAGCTCAATATACTAGGTTAGGCCTCCAGGCCTTTGATGCTCTGCTTTAACTTGTTGATAGTTGGGACAGTCATCTACCATCTCCGCAATATCTTTTTTCATGCCATTCCATTAATAGATCTGTCAAAGGTCTTGATACATCTTCGTTGCTCCAGGGCGAGATGCATATATAGAATAATGAGCTCTGAAAGAATCTTTGTAAGGAACTCTCTAACTGCCAATACACATAAACGACCCTAGTATCTAAGGACTTTATCTCCAGTTAGCTCAAATAAGGGTTTTTGCTGTTGTGGAATCTTTTCCCTTAATTTCCTAAGCTCAGGATCTTCATGTTGCCTCCTTTTCACTTCCGTCACAAAGGAAGATTATGCCATATTCTTAACGACAACACCTCCGCCTCCTGCATCTTCCAACCATACTTGCAAATTAACTAGCTGGCATAGGTCTTTCGTAATTCCAGCCTTATCAGCTTTAACATGACTTAGATTACCCATGGACTTCCAACTGAGCACATCAGCAACAACATTAGTTTTTTCGGGATGATATAAAATGTCAACATCGTAGTCCTTTAATAATTCTATCTATCTCATTTGTCGTAGGTTCAACTCCCTCTGCTCAAGTTAATAATGAAGGCTCTGGTGATCCGTGAAAATATCTATATGAACCCCGTATAGATAATGCTGCGAAATTTTTGGGGCAAAGACAACTGAAGCCAACTCAAGATCGTGTGTCAGATAACTCTGCTCATGCTTCCGCAACTATCTAGAGGCGTATGCAATAACCTTACCATGCTGCATAAGAACACAACCTAGGCCAATTCTTGAGGCATCACAATAAACAACATAGCCCTTATTACCATCTGGAAGAGTTGGGATAGGTGCGATGGTAAGCCTTTTTATTAGTTCCTGAAAGCTCTGTTCGCATGCCTCGGTCCATTGAAACTTAGTTGCCTTATGTGTCCATTTTTTCAGTGGTGTAGGGATAGAAGAGAATTCCTCCACAAACCTTAATTAATGCCCTGCCAAGCCTAAAAAGTTGTGAACCTCCTTTGGATTCAAGGGCCTCGGCCAAGTCATCACTGCTTCATTCTTTTCTTCATCAACCTTAATACCCTCACTTGTAATAACATGACCAAGAAAAGAGACATAAGTAAGCCAAAAATCACATTTTGAGAGTTTAGCATATAACCTGAAATCTTGGAGTGTCTGCGCTACAACTCGTAAGTGGTCTGCATGCTCAACTTTTGACCGTGAATATATAAGAATGTCATCAATAAACACAATCACAAATTCATCGAAGAATAGTTTGAAGACCTGATTCATAAGATCTATAAAGGCTGCTGGGGAATTTGTAAGCCCAAAAGACATGACAAGGAATTCAAAATGGCCATATCTCATCCTAAATGTTGTTTTTGGGATATCAACTTCCCTGACTCACAGTTGATGGTAACCAGACCGCAAGTCAATCTTGGGAAAAGCATTTGGCACCTTGTAACTGGTCGAATAAGTTATCAATCTATGGAAGAGGATATTTATTCTTAATAGTGACTTTATTTAGTTGTCTGTAGTCGTTACACATCCGTTAGGAACCATCTTTCTTTCAAATAAATAGCACTGGAGCACCCTATGGGGAAGTACTTGGCCTGATAAAGCCTTTACCGAGTAAGTCCTTCAATTGTTCCTTTAATTATTTGGTGCCATTCTTTAGTGAGTACTCAATATAGGCTGCGAATTAGGAAGTAAGTCTATAGCGAAATCAATTTCTCTTTCTGGGGGAATTGCTGGAAGATTATCAAGGAAAACCATTGGAAATTCATTCACAATGGGAATTAACTAAAGAGTCGTGGGCTCCTTATCAGTATCCTTTACATGAACCATGTGGGATATACAATGTTTAGCAATCAAATTTCGATCCCTAAGGTATGAAATAAACTTACCGTTGGGTGTGGCTGCATTACTTTTCCACTCAAGGACTGGCTCACCTGGAAAGTAAAATCTGACTATCTTTGCACGACAATCAATATTAGCATAGCAAGCTGCCAACTAATTTATACCTATGATAACATCAAAATCTAGCATAATAAACTCAACTAAATCAACAGAAGATGGGCGATCATTAATTAATACCATACAACCCCAATAGACACGACTAGCTAAAATAGAATAGCCAACCGGTGTAGACATCTCAACTGGTTGTGCCAAAACTCATATTTTATGTCTATCTTACTAGAAATAAATAGAGTAATATATGAAAATTTATAGCAGGCTTCTATTAATGCGTAAACAACTTCATAAGATATCGTCAATAAACATGTGACAACATCAGGGGATATCTTTGAATCATGTCGGCCTACGAGTGCATAAAAGCGGTTCTGGCCACGAACTTGTATCTTCTCCAACTCTCCCTCTACCATGCCCCTGAGTAGACTGTGGTCCTTATCGTGGGGCATGCATTGAGGGTGAAGAGGATGTTGTGGATCCTGAAGGCTAAGTTAGATCATCTCTTCTCAACCTCAGGCACCGACTAATAAAATGTCTTGTTTGCCCACACTGATAACATGCACTTGAACCATGTCTACACTGCTTAGTGTGTGGCTTACCACACTGTGTACAATGAGGAGTAGGATGTCTTATCTATACAAAACGATCCTATCGATGACCCTTAGGCTGCCTGAGCTCTAACCTAGTCCTGACTGACTATAACAATCAAACCACGGTCCCTGCACCTTTGGTGAGACACTACCCACTGACCGAGGTGGATATCAATGGAATAGGGGCCTACAATCACCTTGTGGCTCCTATAAGACCCCATAGTACAACTCCTCTTACTCTGCTCCTAATCCCTGTGGGTATCACGAGTCCGTTGAGAAAGGTCCTCTGTAATTTGAGCGAAAGCCTGTATGCGGGAAATATCTACATCATCCGATAGGGATGCTACCCTGCAATCTCGGATCAAATGATCTTCCAAACCATCAACATAATGATGAACTCTGGCTCTCATGGTACATGCAATATTTGGTGCATATCCCGCCAAAGAATTAAACAAGTGGCTATAATCCCTCATACTCATGTTTCCTTGCTTTAGATTGATAAATTAGTCGAGTCGGGCATCTCAAACTTCCTCTGGAAAATAATAAGCAAGGAAGGCCTCAATAAAGTCCTCCCACTCTGTTGGCGAAGCATCAGGTCCTCTAGATCTCTCTCAGTCCTTACCAAAGGATAGCTACATCACGTAGCCAAAAAGAATCCACCTCCACAGCCTCTGTGACAGAGGCATGCATCACCCTCAATACTTTATATATATGGTCTATAAAGTCTTGGGGATCCTCAGTAGGACTAGATCTTGTAAATAATGGAGGGTCCAAATGAAGAAACTCTCACACCTTCGAACTTTCTAGCTGGTCTCTCCAAGTATCTACTCATGACTCCAGTTGTTGCTCATGAATAGAAACCATTCTAGTCAGAAACTGAACTGCCTCCCTCATCCCCTACTCCCCAATCTCTGGTGGAGGAACAATAGGTACTGGAGGTCCTTTGTCCCTAGTTTCCTTAGGTACCAATGGAATTAGTGAGGCTAGAGGCACTGCATCTCCTCAGGCCTCAATAAGTGCTGCGGAGACTGGTACTAGGGGTACTGGAGATCCACTCTATGCCTCCAAGGTAAATCTATCCCTTTGATCCAGTGGGGAACGAATAGTACCTTCCGTTGGATCCATACTTATCTCTTGATCTGCCATATCCGGAGCGAGTGTAGCCTATTAAATAAGAAACATAAAGCATGATTTAGATTTCAAATCTTCTTATACTTTTGCACATTAGCATGATCTATAATTTTAATGAAATGTAACCATTCCTAAATACCCTTTAGCCTCTTGATTACAAGAGTGGTGTCCAACACACCCATAAACAAGACTCTACTAGAAACGTCTTGTGGACCCTCCCTGGGATACGACCTGTGCTGATACCATGTTTGTCATGTCCCAAAATAAGGGTGTAATTGGCACTAGATACCCTATTAGAAAAAATTACCCACTAAAACATTCTAGCTAACAAAACTATGAGACAAAAAGATTGGGCAGTAGAATTGCTAAAAACTGAAGCCTGGACCATGAAGGTCATGACCTGAATGAGAATAAACCATACAAACAATGGTGGGTGAACCATAAAAAAAGCTATACTAGCTAGCTAACGAGGCCACAACTGAAGACAGACCTACTTACACACATATATATACATGCCAACTTTATGGGCTGGAGATTAAAACATACAAAAGAAAACCCAGAATATTGTGTGCACAATAGCCTCTATGAGTGACAAAAGCACTGTTGGGACAAGGCCCCAACTATACCCAAAATGTATAACAAAAGTAAACCTCCTCTGATAGCCCCAGGATAAGATGAAGCTTACCAACTCATAGTTGAACCTGAATCCTAGCAGGTGGGTCAATCAGAATCCTTGCCTGAACCTGCTCGCATGAAACAAAAATCAGCATCCCTAAGCAATAGGACGTCAGTATGAATAAATATGTGCTGGTAAGTAAAATGGAAAGTAGAATCATAAATAGTTACTTAAAATGGGTAATAAAGATATGACCTGAAACTAAAACTCAAATAATCTCCCTGGCTGACATTTGGCCTCCTACCATTTAAATATGCATGGTATGCTCATATAATTGTATGTCGTGAATACATATATATATATATATATATATATATATATATATATATATATATATATATATTCAAATGCATGACATACCCAACCAAATGCTAGCAATGGTGGTGCTTCCCAATAGCTAACCAACATCATATACTCCAACTTGTGGCCATCAGTGTCTCATACGTACAAATATAGGCAATAGGCCCCATACCTCCCGATTATAGATCGGGATTAGAATGCATAGCATGTCATGTCATGGATTTATAACACATATATGTTACCGTTGTCATGTTTCCAATCTTGGCCCGTTTGTAGTTTTTTTCTCATAACCCCATAATAACTTTCGTATAATATGTTTTTCCAAATAAGCTTGAAAAAATAACTCAAAATTTAGAAAGATAACCTAACCTTTCTTATATTCATAATAGGTTTAAGGTGATTTACTTATTCCTTAACTTGGTTCCTAGATAACTTATAAAATAAGTATTTCAAAAACCAAGTTTCTAATAGTTTAAACATTTAAGTTGTATTTGAGAGTTTTGAAGATCGTGAGTTACTTTAAAGATTCTTCCTAATAACTTTAGTGGGGAAAGAGGGCTGGTTACAAGTAATAAGGGTCTCCCGTGGTATTTTAAGTCACATCACCCAAAGAAGAATAAGAATTCATACATACGGACTTATAATCAAGAAAACCGATAAAATGACTTGTAGATGTCGAATACTCTATTTATCCTAACAATGGAATATCAAAATAATAGAATCATGAAAATAATTGAGATGAGAACTAAATGCCTTTCACTTAAGGTCTTTCTAGCAAGAGAATAGAAAAATATCACATTCGGCGTTTTAGGAATTTCCAGGAGTGGTGCTAAAATGAGGGATGTAGCTTAGCCTTAACATACATTTCCAATGAATGATCAAATGACCATAGTTTCTTCACAAAAGTTGTTCCTTATGTCCTAAGCTTTGTAAACACTATATATATATATATATATATATATACACACACACACACAGAGCTGGTACACACCTATAAGCAATTCATAAGTGAGCTTAAATCGGCAGATTTGCCATATGGCCTCAACTTGACGAAACGACTGTAGAACTTCATAAAAGCAATCATAAAAGAGTCCTGAGATAAATACCTTAGTTAACCAAGTGTAAACCTTAAAAAAAAAAACTAATAGATACCAATTTATATCTTCAAAAACTAGCTCCAAACGCGGCTAATAGAAGGGGAAAACGATTGCCACGTGTAGAGAACATGTTTCTAGGCACGGGGGCAACGTTTAATGGTAGAAATCGTCCAAAACTAACCTTTATCATTCAAGAACTCCATAGGAACCATATCTTAAGCTTTCTTTCTGGTTAGAAAGTGAAAATAAATGCTTTCATGACTTTAAACGTTAAGTATGCCGACATACCACATTCTTTACCAGACCCGGATTGCGAACCGTATTCTGTCCCGACAGTCCGTAGTAAAACCCTCATAACTTTTTATTCCGATGTTGGTTGGATATGGGGTTTTGTGCATTGATAAATAGACTCGTAGACCTTCGATTTAGTAGGTCACGGGCCTTCTAACTCTTTATATATTGGGAGAAAACATCCAATACATTTGACCAAAAATTAAGAAAATATTATTAGAGAAACTTTGATAACTTTTGCCGACCTTAGTTTCGCTAATTTTCTTTACTTCAAAACTTAACATATGAGCCTTGTGCTATTATAATACCTTATAACACACTATTATTAGCATATTAGACACTCATAAGCTTACCCCAAGGTATGAAATAATTTAAACCTTTCAAACGGTTGAAATTCTACTCGAGCCATTTCTTTAATCCTGAACTTCGTTAGAGGGGTCCTTTTGACCTAAAACTTTAGTTTAGTTCCTTGATATTTCCACCATTTGCAATCTTAATCTCCAATGTATGCTACCAAGTCATATACACCTCATATAACCATGCCAAAACTATGCCACACATATTATGCAAGAATATATAAAAAGTACAGGATCTTACAAGTTCCTTCAAAATTCAATTTCAAAAGAAAGATAGAAATCCCCTATTGTTATGGTTTGATTCAAAAGTCATGGTTTCCTTTCAAAATTGATTCTAATGGTTGAATTATGTTATTATAAGCATGAATTGATGATTTCCTATGGTTTTTTGTGATGTAACCCCAAGAACCCATGATTCTCAGTTGTGATCTTATAATGTGGGCCTTTGTTGATGAAAGAAGAAATTTTATGAATTGATGTATGAAGTGATAGTATCACATGAATCATAATGAAATCCATGTCGAATGATTGAATTCTAGATGTGATGATTGAGAGTAGGTTATGAACCTTGAAAAGATAAAGTATGAGATTATACATGTTTTTCTATGAATTCTAATTAACTGCTTTAAGGACACTTGGAGAGTAAAGTGTCTATGAATATGATGATGTTGTTGTGTTGATTAAAAGGACATTCTCATAAACACATAATGAAAATGTTGTGAAAGATTTTCTCACATAATGAAGATTCTAAGGTTGAAAGGCTTTCTCACTTAATTGAATCTAAGATTTACATGTAGACATGGACTGTGAAAGGTTTTCTCACACATGATCTAATGAGCTATCCTAATGAACTAACTTGGATTGGTTGTCAAGGACATCCTTCCATGAGACATGAGTTAAGTTCGACTTAATAAGTACTCTGTGGGATTTATGCTTAGCATCGAGTGGATATTGAAATGAGAAGGAAGTCTTTTATGACAGTTTAGTCCGGGCTTCCCATGTATGTATCATGAGATGGTAACCTTCTACGTCAGTTGAGTTCGGGTTTCTAGTAGCAATCTCTGTATCCAATAAACTATGTGCCCCCCATAGTTTATCTAGCTAGTGGATCCACCTAATCTAAGAGTTCATGGTTCTACCTTAGGCAAGTAGGAAAACCATTTTCGGTGTGGGTAACACTGTGTGATCATGTTATAGCTCACATGGTCTCATATCGATAAAGGCTTATCTCCCACAACAAGAACATGAATAATAATCTAAGGTTACTTCAAGAAGTATTGTACATGAGTTCAAAGGTTTTAAAGATGATGTTGACTTATGTTGTCCATGTTTATTACTTATGATTTCTAATCTCTTATATGATGTTTAAACTTGGCATTTGCATGCTTTGAAATGAAATGTCCACTTTTTGCATGTTTTAAATGTTTTTATGCATAGTTGTCATACTTGGTGCATTTTTGTACAAACACATACTTTTGCCTACATTTTCCTCAAATGTAGGGTTCGACAGACAGGGTTTCCATTCTAGTGGCTAGAGCTTGGACTTTGATTTCTTTTCGAGCTTGGTAGTCCTCATGGTCCAAGGACGGAGTTATTGTAGTTTCCATTTCTTGTATTTTTTTTTGGACATGATGTATGGGTTAGCCTAATTTCATTCGATATTGTAATAGATGACTATGATGATACAAGTTTCCATACTTCCACTTTCTTTTATGAAGAACTTTCTGGACTTGAAATGTGTTTTACTCTTAATTGTTCTATTTCTTATGTTATGAGGACTAAGTAGCTTTTATGGATTCCTTCGGGGTTCTATATGCCATGTTACATATAGGGGGTGCCCTTAGGTCGTAACAAGAGATAGTGGAGAAAACTATTTGAATTCAATCTTTACCACTTAGAAAGCATTTCTTTCATTTTAAGATATTCAAAAATCAACTCAAGCCCAACTCAAATTCAAATATAAGAATAGGTCATAATACCTCGCCCGGTCAATTACTCAAATATCACGAAATTCCCGCAGTAATTACAAATATCACACAAGCCTCCGCACAAGCTAAGCATCACAAATAGGCATCATACAAAATAAACAAGGAGGTCAACATTTATCAACTTTTAAGGCTCATGCTACTAGTCATTTCACATTTGACTTCCAAAGAAAGGTTAATTACTCATCTCATTCTAAAAGAGGGATAGCCAAACCTACCTCAATGCTGAAACTTTACTTGAACAACCCTATCTAAGAACTTCCTAATCCACACAATCACTGAAATGATCCTCAACTATTAAAAACATAAAGAGTTCATGAAAAGGAGTCCACTGATACCCATATGGGCAGGATTTGAAACTAGAGGTAAATTAATCCAAAAATCACTTCAAAAATTGAAAGGATAAAATCAAATTTTTAGTTGAACATAAATTTCTACAAGTCAAGGGGAGTTCGTGATTGAAAATCGTATTAAAACAAGCAAGAAACGAGCTCCAAATCATGAAAATACCAATTTTCAACTTAAGGGGAAAAAACCCCAAAACTCACATTAAAATCAAGATTTAAAAGGTGTTTTGGATGATAAAAATGGATGGAATCAACATAGAGTTGGTAAAAGAAAAATTATCTGCACTAATTTGCATAAAAATGCTCCCAAGTATCGCCTCTCTAAACCTCCCAAAAATTGAAAAAGGGGGAAACAAGATATATGGGAAAATCCCAAAAGGACAAGCCAAAAAGGGGTCTCATACGTCGTAAAAGTGATTTCATGTTCGCAAACCCCAAAAAAACTTCTGCCTTTGCTAGTGCGAAGGTCACGATTGCAAACAGGTCTTCGCTAATGTTGAGGTCTCGATCATGAATAGGCCTTCACTTTCACAAAAGCGAACTTGCCTTCACAAACAAGACCCTCAAAAAAATGAAGATCCTCAGCGATCGCGAGGTTAAGAAACACCAAAAATTTAGGCAACTTTTAAATCATCGAATGAACCTTCAAGATTCATTCGGAGTCCAATAAAAATAAAATGGACATGCTACCCAACTGAACTTGATATTTCAAACTCAATGAAATCATCATATTTCTAAAAGAGGTCAAATAACATAATTACCCTCCATGACCACTCTTATGGCTTAAACTCAACTTCTCACCCAAACACTCAAAAATTAACCTAAGGGCTCAAAAACCATACCAACCACCCTACTAGCTCAAACTTGACGTTTCAAACATAATGGGACTTAAGGAATTCACATCCGATGCTCGGAACTCAAAATATTGACCAAAGACAACCCTATTATACCCTATCATGAAATCTCAACTCAAGAGGGTCAAATCACCAAAAACATACCCGATCGTATGGAGAACCACACCAATCATTCCCGAAATACAAACTAACCATGAAAACACTAAGAAAAAGAGAAAAATGGTCATTTCACAATTAACAACAAGTTCATAAGAAATGGGAAATTACAATGTGGTTGAGTGCAGGGCCATTAATTCATTTCCTTTGACTTGGACGTAGTTTTACTCCATCTTTTTGGAGAAGTATATTCCTCATACTCTACAAGATAGGAGACACGATGAGATCTCCAACATTGAGAAAGGAAACCTATTTTGTCAAAACATATAAGTAGGGGTGGGCATTCGATCGGTTCAGTTTTTTGGTGTTTAATTTAGTAAAAGTAAGAACAGAAACCAAATTAAAATTACTTTGGTATGGTTTACTTTATTTTGGTTTGATTTTTCTTTTTACACTTACCATATTAGAAAATTTAGACAATGGCAAATTATGAAAAAATATAAAAAAATTATGAAATAAAGATGAAATGAAAAAATACTTTAGGTTATGCAACTAAAACCAGATGAATCTAAAATAAGCAGCTAAACTCTATTCAGTAAAGTCTTGTTGTTTATGAAAGAAAATAATATATCTTTACAAAAATAAAAAAAATGGTAAAAGTATAATTATCTAATGATATCATTGATCTTGAATTCAGTAGAAAAACACATTTTGTTTTGGTCTTACCTATGTGGATTTGTTAGACATGAAGGAATTGGTAATGGGGAAAATGAAATGTGGCTTTTCGATTAACCGGTTATTTTTTTATTAAAATCCAAAAATGAAAACGAGTTACTGAAATTTTATAATTTAAAATGAAACCAACCAATTAAATCAAAATCGAAATTAGAAAAATTAATTCGATCAAATTTTTTCGATTCGAGCCAAATTATGCCTAGCCCTACATATTAGGCTTGTTTTCACTCCTTATCTGGCTATACTCTGTAGTTATTGCCCATAGAAGATTAGAGGATTAGATGGTTTGCTAAGGGTATGAATATGGGGTATCAACTTAAGACTCTACAGATTGTAACTTTGGGTAAGTTATTTTAGGAAGTGGTTGAGCATGGTTAGACTGTATAAGGTGTGAAGCAAAATTTTTATGTCAAGTCATTGGAGAAGAAGGCAGAGTAGGGAGGGGGTTTTAGTGGGTCCTTTATTAAGGGACCAATTCTTTCGCATTTGTTTCTTAGGAGTATTCTGGATGCCCTATTTAGTCAGCCATGTAGGTATCATCTAGGGTTCCATTTGGGACCAGTCAATACCATCACGGAAGAGAGGATATTCTACTTTGTTTACTTTAACAAAACGGCTGACTTTGGATTGAAACTTCTAAGAGTGTGGTTATCTAGGTCACATTCATAAATGGAGTCCCAAGTTTAGACAGACTAGAAAAAGAGTTTGACAACAATAACAACCTTCTTAGGCTATTGTTCCACCAGGAAAAAAAGTGTTCATTCAGCAAGGATCATATTCATCTTGGGTAAGGTGGCCCCGCAATTGATATTTGGTAGGGGTGGTACTGATAACAAGGGTAGTGATTAGGTAGGTAGAGTCGTATTCAGCCTAGTGGAGGCGATGCTTAGACAGGGTAATGACTCATTTCTATGCTTTCTTGGGTAAATATGAGACAGAGACATCTAATGCAACATGGTTCAGAGGTCTCTTCCAAAACCTCAATTCTAGTATGTGTGCCAGCATATTTTTTAACCAAGGGTGAGCACTCCATTTTAGGCTGCCATGGATCTTCATATCAGTCCATCCATTTTCATACAATGAGACACTCTATATTTATTTTAGTTTTGGAGATTTCTATTAGATTTGGTTTAGTTAGAAGTTTACATACGATGACTTTCAGTTCTTGGAGATTTATTTAGATGTTGATTCATTCCGCATTAAATTAAATTATTGGAATTTATTTATATATATATAAAATTAGTTGAATTTAAATATTGTTTCACCTTTGGATTGTTTTAAATTAACTAAGTCTTATTTATGTTCAATGGTCTTCAACCGGAGGATTAGTAAGGGTGCTACCTCACGATCATTGGTAGGCCGCATTAGAAGAAATAACCAATGTAGTATGTATGATATTATTTAGTACAATGTTTTGTAGGAATTTGGGCCTATGTATAACTATTTCATAGATTAGTTATACATCCTACGTGGTATTATATGATGTATTACTAATACCTTCCATTTGGAGGTATAAGTAATACATAGGAAATAATATCATTGGATAAGTCTATGCAAAGAAAAAAATATCCCTCAGATTATTTTAATTTTATTTATTTTCTTGATTTTATGTTTTATATATTTACTAGTAAATTTATTTAAATAAATCAGCTTACAAATTATTTTGGGAGAGTTGTTTGTTACTAAATAAATCCAATACAAATCAATACAAATTTGAAACATGAGTTGTTTAACATTTACTAATTAAAAAGGAGAATATATCACTCATGACATGTGTGATCTTGATTGAATGTGTGTGTGTGTGTGTGTGTCTATATATATATATGTGTGTGTGTGTGTGTGATTTCTAAGTATTTGTATTTTGAACAATTTAAAAAATTACATACATATTAAAACTACAACTTGCAATTTTTATGTGTAAATGAAGATGATTAACTCAATTTTATCACTGTTGACCGTCTTTTCGATTTCAAAAGTAGATGGTTTATATTTTAAATTGAAAATAGACATTTTGTGAGTGATCAATTTACTAAGATGACAATTATTTATCCTCAAATAATTCAAGTGAAAAAATAGCAAACATGACAACAAAATTGTTCTCATAGTTAGTTAGAAGGCCATACAAAAATAATATTATCCGACAATTATCTACCTTGACCCCAATTACATAATAATTCAAGGGTATGATTGGAAATAAGTTTTTTTTATAGTTAATCCAAACACAAGATGAGGTGGAAAATAGTGAACCAAACACTTGATAAAAATAAACATTGCATTACTAATTCCTACACTACTAGTCAATGCGTTACTAATCCCTGCGTTATTAATCTTTGTACCAAACGACCCCTTAGTCTCTTAAAGCCTCTTGACCCAATTAATAGAATATTACCCTTAAGCCTTGCTGACACTTGAGTGCCAAATTAATTTCTTCATTCATCATATGCCTCAAGTTAGCTATCATATCTCTAGATCAAGCTATTAGATTAAAGTTGGTTGCCCCAAATCTATATTAATGACTTTTTTTTCCAATCTTAACTTCTTTTGTCAAGCAAGCTAGAATACATGCTAGTTGTTAATGTTTGCAACCATTAAAAATGCAATATTTACAAAAGAATATTACTCCCTCCAGTCCATATTAATTGAATTTTTGAGGCATTTTCCATTTTTCAAATTAACTTAATTGTTCAATCTTCAAGACTATTTTTAAAATATTCTTCTAATTTTACCCTTATTTGGATTTTCAATGTGATGACTTCAATTAATTTGCCAATAATTAATAAGGGTAAAAATGGAAAACTATGTTCAATTTATGTCTTAATTTACTTTTCTTAAAGGGTGTGAAACACCTAAAAAATTCAATTAATATGGAATTGATGGAGTAAAACGCCAATGATCGCCCCTTCATGAGAATGTAAAGAATGTTTTATCCTTATCCCTATCCTAAGTTTCATCACCTACTCATAACTAGATGCAAATAATGATAAAAGTACTTTAAAATAACTAATGAATATAAATATAAAAGAAACTAAAAAAAACATTTGATTTATGTAGCTCTTGCAAGAATATCTTGTTCGTTCCACAATAATCTTCTATGAAAGCAATAATTAACCCTACAAACTAAGTAGGCATTTGGCCATGCGATACCATATGACGATATGGTATAGTGAGATGGAATCAACGTTTGGACATGCAATTTTGCACTGATTCCATCTCATGATTCCATATCATGAGATGTGATTCCATATTCTCCAAAAACCATGATATGGAATCATATGAGAATTCCATATCATGATTTGAGATATTTTAATACAAAAATTGATCCACGCGTTTATATGTTGTTAAAACAACCCCACATTTATATATATACTAACCATTTATTTCATATATGTAAATAAACTTTATAATCACATCATTACTTTTTCAAATTTATTATTCTCCCCGACATAAAATTTATTATTCTCACCAACATATAGTCACTTTAACTTACATCAACCGACTGTTGAGTAATAAATTTGTTCTGTTCATTTACTCCAACACTTAATTTATTACTTCTACTGTTTGGTGCAATTGATGAACATATATAGAAGGGGAGGTTCCTAAAGCGATGCAACAAGCATATCGTAATCGCAAAGAAAGAACATCACAAAATGTCTTATGTGCTTGTGATTTTGATATGTGATTTATCTTTGTTGCTGCTGGTTGGGAAGGTACTGCACATGATAGTAAAGTACTTGAGAATGCACTTGTTGAACCAATGTCATAATTTCCATTTCCGCCACATGGTAACTTTAAATTACATCCTTAGAATAAATATTATTTATTTACACAAAACTGTCTCATTTACGTCACATATACTTTTAGTAATTCTTTATAAAATGTTTGTTCGTAGATAAATATTATGTTGTTGATGTTGGTTTCCGAAACACAAAAGGATTTTTAGCTCCATACAAAGGACTACACTATCATTTGTAAGATTACCAAGGAAGTGAAAGAGAGCCTCAAAATACCAAAGATCTATTTAATAATAGGCATTCATCTCTGTGCAATGTGATTGAAAGAATTTTTGGAGCTTGGAAAACTAGATTTAGAATATTGAAACAAGGCATGAACCATTATGATATTGATACACAAATTGTCATAGCTTGTGCAGTGTTACATAATTATTTGCGAGAATACCAAAGTACTGATGAAATATTTATGGTCTATGAGCATGAAAATATAGTTGTGGATGATATTGACCAACAAATGGCTCAAAGTAACAATGTTGGTTTGTCTTCTCGGTCACATGATCGAGAAATGCAAGTTCAACGTGAGGAAATTGTCCGTACTATGTGGGAGGATTATATAAAAGATTAGTACACTACAATTTATTTTCAATTTTTTTATTGAATTAAAGTTTAATGAAACAGTTACTTAAGTGGGAAACAAATAGTTTTGTAATAATTTATTATGCGATTTTATAATTTTTTGTTTATTTGGTAAGATTGAATAAACAATTGGGGCTATTTTAATAGTTTTACAACTTATGGGATTGTTATAAGTATGAGAAAATATATAACATAAAAATTTCATATCGCATATCCAAACAAAACTTCAATTTCATGTCCTGATTTCATATTATGATACCATATCATGATTCCATACCGCATGGCCAAACGGGCCCTAAGAATGATGAAAACTCTATTCTAATGGTAATATTTATCTAATAGTAATAATGTGTCACCTAAAAAGGTCGTCTTAATGACCTATTCATAATAACAGGCTTGAATCCTAGTTTTGATTGGACTGTGCCTTTACTTGATCACTTTTGGTCCGTCAAACAGGAGGTCACGACATGAGGCCCATCGATGAGGCTAGAATCCGCAGGCTTCATATCGCCTATCAGTTCTGATTTGCAAGTTCATTACAAGAAAATCTTTCCACTGAATCTGAATCCTCAATAGGTGTGATGCAAGGAAATCACGTGGCATGTGCCCCGTGATGTGGACTCCATTTCTTCTGTCTTTTTGACTTTGTTTTAGTCCAGGACACTTTGTTTTGCATTTCAATCAATTGTTCGGGTCATTTCTTACTCTTTTTAGCCTAAAATTGATTTTATCATATCTATTAGTTCATCACAACAATTATACATAAATATACATAAGGTTTTCCTCAAAAAATAGCTAAATTATGATAAATGGTGTCACGACCCCGACCGTCGTGACTGGCAACCACACTAACCCTCTGATCGGAGAACCATTACTACAACCTAAAAATAACAACTCAACCAAAATACTAAGGCATTTAAGGTTACGAAAGCAAGTTTAAATGCTAAGGAAAGAAATAGAGTTCCCATAAACTCCAAACGAAAGTCTAACAAGCAAAACAAATGTGGAAATACTACCTAGAACCTGAAAGTCAATTTACCAAAACATCTAACAATGAACCAAAAGTCTAAAGGAATATGGCTACAACCCAACTAAACATACGAATATTTAATGAACTAGTCTAAGTTTGAAATGTGGACATAACTAGAAAGAGAACTCAAGGCAGCCCAAAAAAACTAGCTCACCCTTGAATTTGAACGATCACTGATCTTCTAAGCCAAGTCTGTCAATAGCCGCCTAAAGATGCCCTGTACTCAAAAAAATAAAGAGCAAGTGCAGTATTAGTACACAACCACAGTATACTGGTAGGATCACTTGACTATCCTACTAAGTGCAACATACATAAGTCAGTACAACATAATAATAACATGGATAAACCGAACATATACAATATCAACATCATTTATGAATACAAACATTTATCACAATACCAAGATACACAATTACGACAAATCAATGGTCCTCTCATAGAACCCAAACTCATACAGTTAGCATATCGAAACGTGGTACCCGATCCAATATTTATGCAGGAACGTGGCAACCGATCCCATATTTATGTTGGAACGTGGCAACCAATCCAAGTTAGTGTATCGCAATGCAACACCCAATCCATTCAACAAGCCACAATCACAATTACAATGTACATTCTCATAATCATACAATCAAGTCACGATTCATGGCATCCATCATTCATCTATCTCATTTACAACTAGTGTGATCTATAATGCAACATTCACATACATACACGTATTGTAATGAAGCAAGAACGAACATATATCACACAATCATGAAATCACAACCATCACCTACATTGAAACAGGCTTGAATCCCCTAAGAAACATTCTTCCCTTTTCAGATTCGTTCCACTTGTTCTTGGTCTACAAACAATCCTAATAGCACAAGGATCAATAAACAACACCTAATTACCCGGATTATAAATAATAATATCAATCATAGGTCAAACCCTTGATCCCCATGCCCAGATTAGGGCTTTCTCCACCATATTTTCTAGATCAACACCCTCCCCCATTGATAATTACCCATTAGATTATGTTCTATGGATCGAAAAATGGATTCGGGGAATTAAAATCTTACCTTTGGCATCAAGAATGGTGGAAAACTGTCAAGAAAACCCCTGGGTTCGTTCCTTAGCTCTCAAGTTTGAAAATTGCAGAATAAAACGTTTTTGGGGTTTATTTCTGACTTTAAGTCACATCTACCCCGCCATGGCGACACTCACCATTCTACAGCGGCCCCGCCCTGGGGAAGAAATCCTGCCTCAGCGGTGTGCATAGAAATAGTGAGCTATTTTTATAATTCCAAGACCCCCATTTCACAACACACCTTCAACTAACGATACTCAGAAACTACTTGTTCACACTAAGATCAATTTCAGGAGTTCTACTCGCCTGAATTTAATTTTGTAAAGTCGTACGAGTTCCTTAACATCTTAGCTATCTACACATGTGATCAAATTTATAATTAGATTACCCAATTGTTACCAGATTTCTCTTGACTGTAATGACTCCGATTTTATCCAAATTTAGACTAGGTTGGGAAATTACAAGTTACTACGAAAAAGTTTTCCGACCCAAAAATTTTCCCGATTGGCTTTTCTATAATGGCGGAACCTAATTGTTACAATAGATACCAATTTACCCATCACTCGTCCCCAAGTGACGAACTTAGGAAAAATAGGCTAAGAAAGGAATGGAGTAGTACCTGTATCGACGAACAATTGTGGATACTTGTCTCGCATGCCCTTCTCGGTTTCCCAAGTAGCTTCCTCAACTGGACGATGCTTCTATTGAACTTTCATGGACTTAATCTTCTTGGTCCTCATCTTTCGTACATCACGATCATGAATTGCAATCGGTTCCTCCTCATATTGGAGGTCTTTATCTAACACAATTGAGTCCCAGTTAATGATATAATCCCTGTCCCTATGATATCTCTTCAACATGGACACATGAAATATCGGATGAACTCCCGATAGGTTAGAAGGTAAAGCCAATCTATACGCTACTGGTCCTACATATTTAAGAACCTCAAATGGACCAATGTATTGCGGACTTAGCTTGCCCTTCTTGCCAAACCTTATTAGCCCTTTCATTGGCGATACCGTAAGAAGAACATTCTCACTAATCTAAAATGTCATGTCTCTCACTTTATGGTCTGCATACTTCTTTTGTCTACTCTGGGCTGCTAAGAGTTTAGTTTGAATACTCTTCACCTTCTCTTGAACATCCTTCACTAAATCGACCCCCAAAGGTTTCACATCTATAGCCTTGAACCATCCTATGGTGGATCTACATCCCCTCCAATATAATGCCTTAAACAGTGCCATATCAATGCTGGAGTGATAACTATTATTATAAGAGAATTCACACAAGGGTAAGAACTTATCCCAATGCCCTTCAAAGTCAATCACATATTCCCTCAACATGTCTTCTAACACTTGATTAGTCCTCTCCGATTGCCCATCCGTATCCGTCTGTGGATGGAAAGCGGTACTAATAGTGAGCTATGTGCCCAATTCATCATGTAATTTCCTCCAAAAATTGGAGGTAAACTGCGTACCACGATCTGAGATGATAGAAAGGGGCACCCCATGCAACCTCACTATTTTTTTCACATACATCTTAGCCAATTGTTTAGCATTATAATCTATTCTTACCAGAATAAAATGGGCTGACTTAGTCAATCTATCAACCACTTCCCAAATAGAATCAAACTTTCCCAAAGTCTTGGGAAGACCAACCACAAAATCCATGGCTATCATTTCCCACTTCCATTTTGGACTTGGCATTCTTTGAAGCAAACATGTAGGCCTTTGATGTTCATACTTTACTTGTTGATAATTTTGACGCTTACCCACAAACTCCCCTATATCCTTCTTCATGCCCGACCACCAATAAATTTGCTTCAAATCTCGGTACATCTTGGTCACACCTGGATGAATGGAATATCGCAAAACATGGGATTCGATCAATAATTTCTGAATCAAGTCATCAACTCAAGGAACATAGTTCCTTTCTTTAAAATTGAGCACACCTTCTGCATCAAGAGTGGTCTCTTGTGCCTTACCTATCGTAGTTTTGTTCTTAAGTTTGTTCAAATTTTCATCCTCAAATTGTTCAGCCTTGATTTCCTCAATGAATGTGGCTCTAACTTCAATGCTAGCTAACACCCTACCATTTTCTGAGATGCCCAACTGCATGAACTTAGACTCCAAGGTCTGAATTTTCTTAGCCAAAGGTCGATTGGTTATACTCAAGCAAGCTAGACTACCTATACTCACTGCTTTTTGACTCAAAGCGCTTACCACAACATTAGCCTTACTCGAATGGTATTGAATGATCACATCATAATCTTTGAGTAGCTCCATCCACCTTCGCTATCTCAAATTCAGATCCTTTTGAGTGAACACATGTTGCAAGCTACGATGATCAGTAACCACTTCACACTTGACCCCATAGAGGTAATGCCACCAGATCTTAAGAGAAAACACTACCGCTGCCAACTCCAAATCATGAGTTGGATAGTTTCTCTCATGCACCTTCAACTGTCGCAATGCATACGCTATAACATTCTTATCCTGCATTAACACAAAACCCAAACCAGAAGGTGAAGCATCACAACAAACTACAAATATTTTACCTTCCAGCAGTAGTGCTAGGATAGGTGTTGTGGTCAAGAGAGTCTTGAGCTTTTGAAAGCTATCCTCACATTTTTCAGTCCATTCGAAGGGTACCTCCTTTTTGGTCAAACTTGTCAAGTAAGTGGAGATAGAAGCAAAGTTCTTCACAAATCAACGATAATAGCTAGCGAGCCCCACAAAGCTCCTAACCTCCGTCACAGAGGCTAGTAGAAAAAATGCAATCGAAGTCAACCAAAATTCACACTTGGAAAATTTTTCATACAACATTTTTTTCCTAAGAACACCTAGAACAATATGAAGATGGTCGGCATGCTCTTCCTCACTTTTTGAATAGACCAAAATATCATCAATAAAGACTACAACAAATGAATCAAGGAATGGTTAGAACACCTTATTCATCAAACTCATGAAATTGGTAGGCGCATTAGTCAAACCAAAAGACATAACTAGAAACTCGTAGTGCCCATAGCAGGTTCTAAACGTCATCTTGGGCATATCCTCAGGCCTAATTTTTAATTGATGGTAGCCAGATCTTAGATCAATCTTAGAAAAAACTGATGCACCTTGCAATTGGTCGAAAAGGTCATATATTCGAGGCAATGGGTACTTGTTTTGAATGGTGACCCTATTCAATTGACGATAATCTATACACATTCTCATGCTACCATCATTTTTCTTAACAAACAAAACTGGAGCACCTCATGGGGAAACACTAGGACGGATAAATCCTTTATCAAAAAGCTCTTGGATTTGAGCCTTAAGCTCTCTTAATTCTGCTGGGGCTATGCAATACAGAGGGATAGAAATGGGACGAGTACCAGGTTCTAAATCGATGCAGAAGCCTATATCTCTATCAAGAGGCATACTAGACAGATCATTAGGAAAGACTTCTCTGAATTCTGACACCACAGAAATAGACTCAATAGATGGAGACTCAACCTCAACATCCCGAATATGAGCCAAATAAGCCAAACAACCCTGCCCCGCTAGTTTTCTAGCCCGAATAGAGGATATGATCTTAGTTTTCTTAGGCTTGTACACCCCTTCCCAGTCTAACTTTTCCCTTCTCGGAATTTCTAGAGTTACATACTTAGTATTATAATTAAGCACAATAATAGGGGGACAACCAAGTCATGCCTAAGATTATGTCAAAGTCAGTCATATCCAATATCACCAAATCAGACCAAGTCTGAAAATCCATAAATAAAATAGGATAAGTACTTTAGGGAAAATGCTCAAATATGCCATCGAACTTTTAGAAAATGCTCATTTATGCCATCCGTTAAAAGTTTGGCTCATCTATGCCATTACCTTTTAAGAAAAGGCTCATTCATGCCATTATTTTTGAACAGTGGTTTTGCAAAACCATTTTTTACACATGTCCAATTATAATTCGGTCACGACATTATTATTTTTTTAATAAAAAAATTGAAATTGTGAACAAAAATTGAATTAAAATAACCCACCCAAATAAAGACCCACCCAAATTTTAAAAAATCCCAATAACCCATCAGTAACCCAATCCTTTCATTTGCTTTTAATTAAAATTCCCTCTATGAAGCTTTCTGAAACCAGAAGACACAGGATGGAAAATACTTCAGAGTTCACTTGGTAGAGTCTTGTCGAAAATCCTTCTAGAATAGAGACTACTTCAACTTTTTGGTCTTTCAGAAAAAATAAGGAATTGTGCAATATACCCACGAGAATGTACTTTCTCTCCATCTGAACAACCTAAAACTTGGAGAAGCTCGGTAAAGAAGAATGAAAGGATTGGGTTACTGATGGGTTATAGTGACTTTTTAAAATTTGGGTAGGTTTATACTTAGGTGGGTTATTTTAATTCAATATTTGTTCACAATTTTGATTTTATTTATTAAAAATATAATAATGACGTGGCCGAATTATAATTGGACACGTGTAAAAAAATGGTTTTGCAAAACCATTGTTAAAAATAATGGCATAAATGAGCCTTTTCTTAAACGGTAATGGCATATATGAACCAAACTTTTAACGAATGACATAAATGAGCCTTTTCTAAAAGTTTGATGGCATATTTGAGCATTTTCCCAATAAAATAGGACAAGCACAATAGACATGGGTGACTATGACAGACTTTCCAACTTGGGTAGAAACATGGATGGGGGCATCAAGTATATCATAACCCATAGCAAATTATAAGGAAAATCTCACGGATACATAAGAATAAGTAGAACCCAGATCAAATAACACATTAGCCATCCGGTCACAGACAAGAATAGTACTTGTGATCATTGCATCAAATGCCTCTGCTTCATTCTTGCCCGAAAAGGAGTAATACTAAGCCCTATCATCGTGACGGGCGACTTCTCTTCCTGGTTGTACTGTACCTCTGCCTACATTACCATTTCCCTTACCTCCGCGGCCTCATTGATTTCTTCTTAGCCTACCTTGTGGATGCCCTCGACCATATTACCATTTCTTGCAGGTACCACTGCTCTAGATTGCTACCGCACGGAATACATCACGCATGGGTGGGGACAATATCTCCTCATATGTCTAGGTTCTTCGCAATTATAGAAAGTACGATCAAAAGATGGCCTGCTGCCACTTGGAGGCGCGACGCCCTGGCTATCCTAAATAAATTTATAAGGTGGAGTTCCCGAGTAATTACATGTAGAGGTGGGAATAGCAGAGTGAATTGGCCTGGCTGCAAGTGATGGCCTTCCTGCCCCTTTGGAGTAAGAACCTTGAAAGTTACCCAAGTTTTGGGCCTTTTTAGCCAATGTCTTTCCCTGACCGTCTCGCCTCACCCCTTCCACTTTCTTAACAAAGTCTGTTACCTCATTAAAGCTCCTCTCTGCAGAGGTCATATGAACAGATAATACCTGCAGCTTAGAATTTAGTCCCTTAATAAATAAATAGATCCTCTCTTCCTCAGTAGTCATGAACTACGCAGCATATCTAGACAGGGCATGAAACTTGGCCTCATAAGCAACTACAGACATACCTCCTTGTTCCAAAGCCATGAACTCATCCTTCTTACGATCTCTCAAAGCCTTAGGCATATATTTCTAAAAAAACAGAGCATGAAACTGGGTCCAAGTGAGTGGGGGTAAAACTGAAAATCTGCATTCCATATAAGCTCTCCACCACTGCTTAGCCTCGCCTTGAAGCTAAAAAGTCACGAAGTCAACCCCATGCTGATGGACAATTCCCAACTTATAAAGGCTCTCGTAGCAATCTAGGATGAACTCATATGCATCCTTACTCTCGAAACCATGGAACACAGGCGGCTTTAACTACAAAAACTTAGTCAACATTTCATGCTCATTACCAATCATAACAGGATCTAAAAAAGGACATAAGAAAGCATCATTACCTTCGGTTCCACCCACATTGGGAACAGTGATAACAATAGAAGGACTGGCAGGAACTTGAGTTGCTTGAACAGAAGGAGGCAATCCAGGACCAACCAACCCTTTCAAGAATGACATGATTTGTTGAGCTAACACTGGTCTATAAGAGAAATACCTGTATTCTCAGTTTGCATCTATTCCCCTTGTCCAACTTTATCAATATTTTCAACCTCAATATTCTTCTCTATCTCTTCATGGCATATGGAAGGGGCCTCATTTCTAGGAGCTTTTTCGACCGGTACTCCATCCTTAGTAGGCGCCACTTTTCCTTGGCCTCTACCCCTAACTCTTCCTCTACCCCTGCCTCGACCTCGACCTCTCGCTGCAAATTCCTTTACTAGAGCATTGACGGGAGCTACGGGCCTGATGCCATTGAATCTAGTGCTAACCATCTGTGAACAGAAGAGTGAAAGAGGTTAGATACCAATTCGAATCGATAGATAACAACTGGAATCAAGTTATAACATAAAAGGAGACAAGAGAAAACAAAGAGATTTCCTAAAGTCCTATTGCCTCTAAAAAAAAAAAGTATAGACGTCTTCGTACCATTCCGCAAGGCTCTACTAGACTCGTTTTGGTATATCGAGATCAACGAACCTAAGCTTTGATACCAACTTTGTCGCAATCCCGACCGTTGTGAGTGGCACCCACACTAACCCTCCGCTGGGAGAACCATTACTACGATCAAAAACTAACAACTCAACCAAAATACTAAGGCATTTAAGGTTACAGAAGCAAGTTTGAATGCTAAGGAAAGAAATAAAGTTCATATAAACTCCAAAAAAATGCGGAAATACTACCTAGAGCCTAAATGTCAATGCACCAAAACATCTAACAATGACACAAAAGTCTAAAGGAAAATGGTTACAACCAAACTAAACATAAGAATATCTAATGAACTAGTCTAAGTCCGAAATGTGGACATAACCAGAAAGAGAACTCAAGGCAGCCTAGAAGAATTGGCTCACTCTTGAATTCGAACGATCACTTATCTTCTAAACAAGGTATATCAATGGCCACCTGAAGATGCCATGTACTCAACAAATAAAGAGCAAGTGCAGTATCAGTACACAACCATAATGTATTGGTAAGATCACGCGACTATCCCACTAAGTGCAATATACATAAGTCAATACAACATAATAATAACATGCATACACCAAACACATACAATATCAATATCATTTACGAATACAAACAATTTTCACAATACCAAGATACATAATTACGACAAATCAATGGTCCTCTCATGGAACCCAAACCCATACAGTTAGCATATCAGAAAGTGGTACCCGATCCAATGTTTATGCAGGAATGTGGCAACTGATCCCATATTTATGCCGGAACGTGACAACCAATCCAAGTTAGTGTGTTGGAACTCAAAACCCGATCCATTCAACAAGGCACAATCACAACCACAATTTACATTCTCATAATCATACAATCAAGTCATGATTTATGACATCCATTATTCATCTATCTCATTTACAATTAGTGTGATCAATAATGCAACATTCGCATACATACACATATTATAATGATGCAAAAACGAACATATATCACATAATCATGAAATCACAACCATCACCTATCTCAAAACAAGTTGAATCCCTAAGAAACTTGATTCTTCCCTTTTCAAATTCATTCCGCTTGTTCTTGGTCTACAAACAATCATAATAGCGCGAGGATCAATAAACAACACCTAATTACCTAGATTATAAACAATAATATCAATCCTAGGTCAAACCTTTGATCCCTATACCTAGATTATGGCTTTAAACACCATTATTTCCAGATCAAAACCCTCTCCCATCGGTAATTACCCATTAGATTACGTTCTACGGATTGAAAAATGGATTTGGGGAGTTAAAATCTTACCTTTAGCCTCAAGAATGGTGGAAAACTATCAAGAAAACCCCTGGGTTCGTTCCTTAGCTCTCAAGTTCAAAAATTACATAATAAAATATTTTTGGGGTTTATTTCCGACTTTAAGTCGCGTCTGCCTCGCTATGGCGACACTCACCCCGCTACAGCGGCCCCAACCTAGCGGCAGAAATCCCGCCTCAGCGGGTTGCACTGAAACAGTGAGCTATTTTACTAATTCCAATACCCCCATTTGACAGCACACCTTCAACCAACGACACTCAGAAACTACCCATTCACTCTAAGATCAATTTCGGGAGTTCTACTCACCCAAATTCAATTTCGTAAAGTCATACGGGTTCCTTAACGTCTTAGCTATCTACTCATGTGATCAAATTCATAATTAAATAACTCAATTGTTAGCAAATTTCCCTTGACTTTAATGACTCTTATTCGTCCAAATCTGGACTAGATTGGGAAATTCCAAGTTACTACGGAAAGGTTTTCTGACCCAAAATTTTTCCCTGTTGGCTTTTCTATAATGATGGAACCCAATCATTTCAAATGGTGATTGAATATGTAAATACGACCTAAATCACTAAGGCACTTGATAGGATGCTAGAAGTTGTTCTTATATATAATGTTAAGAAGAATTTAAAAAAAGACTTATAAACTTATGTATCAATACCTTAATGAAGTAATAGTCAAATCACTATAACCACCACCACCGGTTGATCAATTAAATACTCAAATTCAAACTTGACTCAAATTAGCAATAAGATGTAGTGACAGTTTCTATAAACACGTGTTCATACATGTTTCAGTTCTAATTCTCCAACAAGCATTATTGAGAGTTGAAGTATTTCTATATCCAAGATCATATTCTAGTGACTCCCATGACTAAAACAAAGTAATATAAAATTAACTCAAACAAAACATTTCCAGTTACATACTATATACAAAGTGAAGAGAAGCTAACAATGAGGAAATTAAAGGGAAAATCTAAATATCTTAAAATAAAGTTGTATCTTATTACAAATTGAACACTATAATGAAAATAAATTTATAAGAAGAATGATGGACCTTTATAGAAAATTTTCAATAATACATGAACCTTAGAACTTGTGTAACGAACAACTCGTCCTTATTCGAAGGCACCTCGTGTGGAATTTCAAAAAAATCTTAAAATACATTTCCAATTTAAGGTTTTGGGGTACAAGACAAAAATTTAATAATTTGAATTGATTGGACTGACATTAGTCCATCATAGTTGGAGCCTTCCCGCTATGGCGGCATAGTTATAGCTCTTGCATAGTCACTATAGCACGATTGGAGGAAACCAGAACATAGAAACGTGAGTTATTATCTTTTTTTTTTCTCCTACTTTTAATTGGTAAAATAGAAAGAAGGTTACCATAACCCCCCCCCCCCCCCTTAAGCATCTATAAGTTAGGGAACCATGGAGGGGAGGAATTTCAGCTCAAGAAAAGCTAAAACCCATGGATATTCGGCCTATGTCTGTCAGAATTCGCATCCACAAAGCTAGAAGTTTGTATACACAGTTCTTGAATAGTTGTTTGGCACCCATGTAGGCTAGGCCTCCTTCACTGAGTAGTCAGACTTGTCTTTACTTATATGATATCTTGTAATTTGTTGAGGGATGTCATGCATAGGGCTCAGAGACTGCATGGTTGAATATGTGGCTAGTTGTGATTTAGCTCGAGGATAGACTTGATGAGTTAGTATTGACCTTATGATAATTGTTGGGTGATATCCTAGGAAAGGGGATTGTGGGCTAATCAAATTATGATTAGGAAGCATTTGAGAAATAATCCTTTTGAGTAGGTGATGGTTATTTGTTTTTCTGTTTATGTTATATGTGATTGTCGACCGTTAGTATTGGAGACATAATACAGAATCAAGGAAACATGGCAACATGATTTGGAATGTTAAAAACTTGTAAATCACATGCATTTACTTGGGTGTATAAGTGTATTTGTTATTTATTGTGACTGTGATTGATGGTTCGCTCGGGTACCATGCCTGGTAAAAGATATCCCTCAATTGGCTCGGATACCACGCTTGGTACAAGATATCCCATGGTTAGCCCGGGTACCACGCCTGGTACATGATATCCCTCAATTGGCTCGGATACCACATCTGGTACAAGATATCTCATGGTTGGCTTGAGTACCACACATGGTACAAGGATATCTATATATGATTGGCTCAAATACCACGCTGGTACAATTAACTTATGGTTAACTTGGGTACCACGAAGGAACACTAACAGGTTGCGTGTAGATTCCATAAATAAATCTGCTTTAATTTTATATTGTGTTTATCACATGTTGGTCCATGAGTGGCTAAATTGATGTATCTAAATGTTGGAGTGGTTCTTGAGTAGATCGGGGTTGCATGTTAAATACAATAGATGATGTCTTAAGGATCTTTGATGGTCCGGATTACATTAAAGATGTGATGAATCAAGTATAACTCATTGTAATATTGTGGATCATATGATTTGTGAATGTTAAGTCAGGATGTTGATAAGGAGTTTTGCTAATTCACTAGCTTGCATTTTTTTGTCAGTCTAGGTGGTCTGGGACATATCTAGGGATTTGAGTAAAAAAGCTCTAGTAAGAGTATGGTCAACTAAATTGGTCAAGGGCTAATGTATTGGTATGAGAGCTTGAGGGAGAGTAGTAAGCCACTAAATAAAGTTAGTGGTGAACTTGTATTTAGGAATGAATATAGTAGAGGAATTTTGGTGTTGGAATGAGTTATTTAGAAAGTCTTCTATGATATAAGTGTTAGGTTACGATATGGTGTGAGAGTGGAATGGACTAGATAGTAGAGTTGGCAAGGGTTGGCTCTAGTACACATTTGATACAAGGATATCCATATATAGTTGACTAGGATACCACACTAGTAAAATTAACTTACGATTGACCTGGGTACTATGTCGGTTCACTAATAATTTGTGTGTGGGGCTCCATGAGCAAACCGTAATTATTTATTGTGTTGTATTTATTATGTGTTAATCCTTAAGTGACCAAATTAGTGTATTTAAATGCTGGAGTGGTTCTTGAGTAGATCAAAATTACATGTTAAATATTGTAGATAAGTCTTAAGGATTCTTGGTGGTCCGAATTACTTGAAAGATATGATGATTTAGGTATGACTTATTGTAATGATATGGATCATGTGATTTGTGAATGTTAAGTCAAGACGTTGAGTACTGAGCATTTTTCTTATTCATTAGCTTGCACTGTATTATCAGTCTTGGGTGGTATGGGACATATCTGATAAAGGAAATTTGAGTCAAGAAGGTTTAGTAACAGTCTCACATGTGGTCAACTAAATTGGTCAAAGATCATTGTATTGGCATGAGAGTTTGAGGGAGTGTAGTAGATCAGTTAGCAAAGTTAGTAGTGGACTTGTACTTATGAATGGAAAAAGTAGAGGAATTCTGATGTTGATAAAGTGGTGATTGAAGGGTGGGGGTTCTGATCATGTCTCTAAGTTTCATGTTTCTTTGGTTACTTGCATGATATTATATGGTGGATTCAGGTTTAATGATGATACCTACCAGTACATGTTATTTGTATTGATAATACTCTTATGCCTATACCACTTGGCATAGTTTGGTTGCAAGACCAGTAATGTTTATTAGGTAAAGACGAAGCGGATATGCGACAACTTCTACCTCTCTTTCCTTATGATGGGGGTTGCGTCTTATTATTTTAAACCTTGTAAATTCTTAGAAACTCTTCTATCTATTTAGCCTAGTTCCTAGGGAGTGTACAAGGTATTTCTTGATAAAAGTACCTTATTTTACTCAAGTTTGAGAGAATTCTTTATTTGCAATAGGGTGTTCATGTTAACTAATAGGAGTAGCAGTGCATAGTGACAGACACCATCTCCGCTTCACATGTCCAAATCATCAGAATCTCGCTTCTCTCATGTTCACCATGGAGCCATTCCTATCTTATCCCGAACAACCTTATTCCTAATCTTATTGCTCCTAGAATGTTCACACATCCATCCCTACATCCTCATTCCTGCAATAATATGCATCTTCTGAACATGTGAGTTTATTTGGCCATCACTCTGCCTCGTACAACATTGATCTAACCACCACTATATAGAACTAACCTTTAAGTTATTCTGATACCTTTTTATCACATAAAACTCCAAAGACAAGCCTTCACTTCATCCACACCACACCAATACAATATGTGATATTATCGTCAATGTCTCACTTCCTGAAATTACAAATATGTACTTGAAATTATGGGGATATTATTATTTCCCATTTAAATTTTTGAAAGGTTCAAATTTCAAAAAAAATATTTGTCATCTATTTTACCCAATGACGTGAACAAAAGTTTTCAACAGAAATAGATATCATCTTTCTTAAATTTTATAAAATTAAATGCATAAATTCAGTAATTGTACATTAATTATAAGAAATACCTAGTGACAAATATATCTTGGATTTTTCAAATTCGAGTATTTGACACCATATTAAAAATGAAAATATCACCAAGTTAATATTTCATCAAAGTTTAAAGTTAAAAAATTGATATTATCAAAATCTTGTTTGATTCTCTATTTTTTATTTTATACTCGTATCTTAAACTACCATGACACACTTCAATGGGAAGTGAAGTTCTTCAATTCCTCACTTCCCCTGCTCTTTTCAATCCCTTATCCTCTCCTTTACGCTACAGAATCCCACTGAACAATTCTACTTCAAATTCCACACGCTGTGTCTCTACCAGCTCCGGCGGTCGGGGAGGTGCCGGCGGCCGATGGCACAGCAATAGCAAGCGCCCAAAGGATTACCAGGGCTTTAGCTGGGATGATGAAATTAGGGCTAATGATAAGGGAGAAGAGTTTGGTTTTGGAGGATCCACGAAGCAGCGGATTTGGTGGTCCGATGATCCATCTACTTGGAGAGATGAGTATGATGTTGAAGATGAAGAAGCTGGAATTGATGGTTTTGGGAGTATGGAGGGTTCCATTGGTTTTCCCTGGGCGATGAAGGTAATTTTTATCATATTTAAAGGGAATCTTTTTGGTGGTTAAGCGTTTATATTTGTAGAAATTTGATAAGTACAAGTAATATCACCACTACAAACAACTACTCAACCTTTCAGGATTGAAAAAAACTTAATATGTGTCTGAGGAATTGTGTGATAGTTTGAATTTTGTGGAGTCTCTGTTTATATGAACTTGAAAGGCGACTGTTTGGATGATTACTGTAATTGATATGGGAATTACTTGAGTTTGGTAAATTTAAGTATCAACTGCTGGGACCAAGGAACTGAAATGCTACACACTCTGTTTGATGCTACGTAACTCCTTTATGATTAGTAATCACTTTTAGGGTTTCCACCAAATACTTTAACTCTTTAATTTGTCAAATGCATCATTGTTTTTTTCTGATTAGATAAATACAAGTATCAACATGTTAAAGACTTTTGAGTTGATTCTTGTGAGATTATTAGTTAGTGTAGATATGAATTGATATTTCTGGCAATAGAAAGATTACAGAGAAATTTATTAAATTAGATTATTGGTGATCTTTAAAGAATCTGCCATTGTTATTTGATATGGATTAGAACATGCTAATCTTTAACATAAACCTTCTTGTAATATTGAGTACAACTAAGTTAATGCCATTTCGCGTTGAAGTTAAAAAGACATAACCATGAGTATGCATAAAGCATCTACGTAGAGGAAGTGGTAATCAATTTTGACATCTTTATATTGAGAGAAAACTCCCTTTCTGATCCAAGTTTGTAATTAACTCAAAATTGTGAGAAAAACTTGTTGCATAATTTTTTTCTTTTTTTCCAACTATTGTTGCATACTTCTTGATTAAGAAAATGTGGTGCCGAATTGGTATCTTGCAATGCTCTGTGAAGCATAATAATATATTGTGTTTCACTAGGTTGGTGTAGCTTCACTCCACCTGCTGACATTCTTTTCAAATTTCTATGTTACTGGGTTCTATATGGCTGTGCCTATATTCACTAAAGCGAGTGCAATTACGCTTTGTCCTTAACCCCAACAGATCTTGAACCTTATTTATGGTTTCCTCCTGTGATAACACTGGCTTAAAGGTTATAGAAGTCAATAGAGCATAAGATTAAGCATTGAAGAGGATGAGGGTACAATTTGAAGGTTTCACCGTGAGATCTATGTTGCGACTTGCAACTGTGTTGTGGTTTCTGTAGTGGAAAAGATGTCATAAAATTTAGGCTTTATTGATTTCTGGAGTTTCATTTGGGTAAAGCTGACGATAAGGATTTACTTTTTGCTGCCAGTGACATTCCCATAATGCTAACATGTAAACAATGATTTATTATTGCATGTGAAACAGTGTTCATTCAAGCTTTTATAGGAAAAGAAACTTTGAATGCAAGTGATCAATCATGAGAATTTCTGGTCTACCCTGTATTCAAATAGGATGACTCTCCACCTACAAATGATAGATGCAACAACCACAATACTTTATTTACAGACTGGAAAAAATTTCTCCACCCTTCTCTTCTTCTCTTATTATCATTATAACTTTAGGTTAAGCTAGTGATTTGTGACACAACTACAGTTTTTAAGTCAAACCATTGGTCTCTATTAGGTTTATGCTATTGGACATAGTCTGACTGCTTGGGAACACAAGGTTCAGCAGGCTGAACTCTGATGCAGAGTGGTTGAATATGACTGGTATGTTTCTGAATGGGAAGGGGGAGGTGCATAGGTTCAAACTATAGAAATTTTGATGAAGGAAGATGAGTGATCTGGTTTGATTTAGGGTGAGTCCTGGCAGTTAACTGCAGTAGATAAGAAATAAGATAGGAAAAGGATCTCTTATTTTTATACTTCTTGGGAATTGCGAGTGACCAAGACTAAGGGCTTGTCGTTGGCTGCATAAATGTTTGCCTTGCATTGTAAAAGTTCCTCATTTCTAATATAGGTAATTAATAATATATTTGGTTTCCTGTGTAAAATTCTGTATAGCTAATTCAATGTTTGTTTAAATTGTTTTCATGTATTAAACTCTGCATGCCAACATAACTTATGTGAGAATTTATTTACTATTTTATGCGGAATAGAATGTGGAAAAATCATATAGTAGTATGCCTTGATTAGAAAATGTATAGACAAACTCCCTCAGAAGTAGGCTAACTCTGCATAAAAATCTTTGTATTATTTTTCACCAGTAGCAGTACCTACAATGTTATTCACCGTATAGCTATCTCTATTTATAATCTTTTGAGTAACTGGGTATGAACTTGACAACTCCTTTCTCTGTTAAGAAATTATTTCGTTGAATTCACATAAACTAAGTTTCCGTAGTGCTTGAATATACAAGGATTGGAATGTTGATAGGGGATAGGTGTCTATGGACATAAAAAACCTAGTTAAACCACTTGGTGTTGCTTCTGTTGGGATATGAACCTTGGTTCCCAAGGTTGTCACTTTACTTCATTGGTTGCTAAACCTGTAGACCGTCCTCTTGAGGTACTCTCTGAATTATTCTGAAAGAAAAAATCAGTCCATCTCTGTACCAAGTTGAATATTGCCTTAGTATATCTATTATTCCAAATCAAATAACATGGCACTTACTTCTGCTAGATGACTACTAACTTTATCCAGAGGAATAACAAAGTCCCTGATCATTTTCTCCTATATCCCTGAGACCTCCAATCCTGTACAACTGAGAGGTAAAATTTCACCGAATCTGCTTAGGGTGCTTTTAATTGCGGCAGAAGCTTGCTATTTGCTACCAGTTGGAAGTCATTTGATATCGAGGAAGATGGTCCTAACTGGTATGGGTGGATTGAAAGTAGAAGAGGATTCATGACAAGCATACACATTAGTCATAATATACTTTTGTGGATTGGTCATATCATGTGCTTAGCTTCAGAAGGTATAGGGGAAATCAATGACAAATGGGTGAAGCAGCATGGTCATATGAATACTCCATATATGAGAACAGTCAGGGTAGATACATCAAAATAGTTGCAGTACAAGGAAGAAGGAAGAGACATGTTGTTGTTCCTGAGTTCAAGGAGAACAAAGGATGGGCTAATATTGCAGGGAAGATCCAAAGGTTTGCAGAGAAACGAAATAATAAACCATTTGGAAAGTCGACAACAAACCCGCAAGGGTGATTGAGTTGGTTGAATAGGTGATCTCCCAATTGGGGGGTCTCAGGTTTGAAAACCCCTACATGCTTTCTCAGTCGAGTTCGTCGCACATTCCTTGCCTCGTGCGATATACCTCTCTTGTATGATTTGCAGGTTATTACACTAAAGGACCAGGGTATATCCCGTGTGCACCCGAAGGGTAGTAGCTGTGGATTTCCTTGTCAACAAAAAAATTGATAACAAATCATATGCTGGGGCTACCATAATCCGGAAATGATCCAACTCGAAGACTGAATACTAGCTGTGATAAGGGGGTGTTGTGGATATTAGGTCATTAGTACAACGACAGAATTGTATGAGCAAATGCCTAAATATCTAAATTAGGTCCTGTGGAAGAATTGATATTGAAAAGGGAGGTGCATCAATGATTCCACGCACCAGTGAAGTCATTGAGGGTTTCCCAGCGCAGCGCATCGCCTACCGCAGCTTTAATTCTAAATTTCAATTGGTGCAAAATCAGTCATGTGGTCCACATGCAAATACAATGGAAATGAAAAAGCAGAAGCCGAATAGTGGTTTGAGTCCAATTGCCTCGGAGTAAAAGGTGATTTAACCATGTTTTATTTTGTCCAGTGACACCTTTCTCGTGTATTTATCAGCAGCCCAACATAAAGCTCGAAATCATGATATAATTTCTCCAGAATCGTTGGTGATTGCAGAGAAGCAAAGGATAACATTACAAAAAAACAAGAATTTTCTGTGAGGTTGGTAATGCCTCTCCAACGATCCATTCAGCAGATATTAATGGGCTCAAATCAGACCCTTTTCTCGTGGAATTATCAGTAGCCCAACATAAAGCTCGAAATCGTGATATAATTTCTCCAGAATCTTTGGTGATTGCGAGCAGCTATCATCTGAAGTCGACCAAGTTTCTTATTTTAGGTAGGAAACATATGCAAAGGTTCGATCTGGGGGCTTTGATGGGGGCAGAAGAACTTGAAAGTGGCAGAAGATTAGAAGCTACTTTTGCAGAGGAAGGTTCTAAGAGACTCCTTGTATTGTATTAAATTGAAATAAAAGCTAAAGCACTTTCTCTGTCTCCTTCTGACAAAATTCTGGCATTACCATGAAAGGAGATGACGTCCAACATGCAACAGTGCATACAATTTTCTTTTCCTTCTATTAAATTTGATTGTGTTTCTAAATGGGTTCAAAGATGTATAACCAAGGTGGGTAAACAAATGGGTTGGGCTTTGAGGGCTGTGAAGAGAAAGCTTTGACTTTATCCATTAGAATCTAATGCAAATCTTATGTAAGCTCGACATTGAAGAAGTCGGGGTGCTTAATGAAGAGCAGTTAACTGAGAGGGCTGGTACCATGATGCAATTACATGAGGTGATAAAGTTAGAACAAATTTTATGTAGACAAAGATCTAGATTTTTGTGGATAAGATTGGGAGACAAAAAATACAGTTTTTACAGAGACAGAAAGTTTAATATGATTGAAAAGTTGAAAATTAACGGAGTATCATGATTGAAAAGCCGAAAGTTAACGGAGTAGAGGTGGATAAACATGGAGTAATTAATGAGGAGATACTTAGTTACAAGAACTTGTACAGGGAAAGTGAAAATCGGAGGCCCTCCTTCCAAGCCAGTTGTTCCAGATTATCAGCAGAAGATAGTGAATGGCTTCATAGACCATTTCCAGAAGAGGAAGTGGAGTATATCATTAAAAGTTGTTAAGTGAGAAAGCTCCTGACCCTAAACATTGTTGGTCCGTGTGAAGAGTGATGGTATGGCTGCTGTACGTTTCTTCTATCACTCTGGGAAATTTGAAAGAAGCTTTTATGCCTCTTGCATGTCTCTAATCCCTAAGAAGGCAAGTGCATTGAAGGATTTCAGGCCAATTAGCTTATTGGAAAGCTACTGTAAAATCATTTCAAAGTTGTTGATAGAAAGACAAGAAGGTTATGAAATGCTTGGTACTTGGTAGTAGATACACAAAAGGCCTTCATATAAAGATGGCACCCAGTGCTCATTGCAATTGAATGCTTAGTTAGTAGGAGACGTGGTAAAGTGGTATTCTATTATCTATGTAAGTTGGACATAGAAAAGGCATTTGATATTTGAATTGGTTTACCTACTTAATCTGTTAAAATATATGACATTTGGTGAGAAGTGGATTGGGTGTATTAAATGGTGCATTTCCACTGTTATGTAATCTGTGATTATTAATGGAACTCCAGAAGATTGTAGGGATTAAGACGGGGACCTTCTATCCCCTTCTTATTCATTCCTTCTATGGAAAGAATCAGTCTAATGCTACACAGAGCGATGACTTTGCATTGGATTAAAGGGTTCAAAACTGGGACAACAAGACTTGATAGAGTGAAGGTTTCCTATGTACTATATGCCAATGATATTCTTATTTTTTTTGTGGAGTTAAGGAGAAACTTAGATATTTAAGAGCCATCTTGCTATTGTTTGAATCAGTCTCAGTTTAAAGATCAACTTGTGAAAGAACTCGCTATTTACTGTTAATGATGTGGATGACTTGCACATACTAGTGAGAATTTGGGGCGTCTAATTGGTGAGCTTCCAAACATTTTTTGGGCATGTCGTTAGGAGCAACAATATAAGGCAAAGATTGAAGAAAGATTTGAAAAGAAACTTGCAACTTGGAAGAGACAATACCTATATCTGGGGGGTAGGGTTAGCAGGGTTATACTTATTTACAGTGTCCTCGATTCCTTGCCAACTTACCTTATGTTGCTCTTTCCTATGCCTTCCAGTGTGAAGAATAACTTGAACAAGATCAGAAGGAATTTTGTGGAATGATAACAAAGAAAAAAGATCCTTCAATTTGGTAAGGTGGTAAATGGTGATACAAGAACCCCCCCCCCCCCTCACCCCCACCCCAGTTCTAATCTAAAGTGAAATTAATACCCCCCTTAACAGATGGAATGACACACAAAATATCAACTTTCGGGAAGCGCATGAAAAGGTTAAATAACACTAAAATGCTCAAAAGGTACATTTGTCATCTTCTTAATGGATGATATATAATTAGTCTAAGTTGCTCGGACTCTTCACTTTTGGTGCTGCCCCTGTGTCGACACGATGTGGGTGTGGGATCCGTGTCCGATTTGGTCAACGAATTGGGTACTTTGACCAAAATCGATGGGGAAAGTCTGGACAATTTTAATGATTCCTATAATCAATACAAAAGCTAAGGTGAAATTGATAAAAAATGGAATACCTTTTATATAGAAATTTCGATGTCACTCCTTTTTCTTTAGACTCCTTCCAAGATTCTCCTCAAGTTCTCCACAAAATATCTCATAATTAGGTTTTATAACTCTATTTTTAGATATTTTGATTATTTTAGGCGAATCCCTGCACCTGTATCCATACATGGATCCTTATCCCCGTATCTTAAAAATTAGATCAAGTAGGATCCAACCTCTAGATCCGCACCTGTATCGGACACCCGCACCCGAGTCCGAGTAACTTAGCAATTAGTTATACTTAATTATATATTCTTAGTATTTTTCATTTTAGGTTTCCATTTTCCTTTTTTTTTTCTTTTTTCTTTATTATTCTTTTCTCCCTTTTCTCTTTCTTGCTTCCCAGAATTTCCTGACGCGGACCATCTCCCTCATTATCTTTTCCCTCATCTACGCCATTCTCTTTTTCTTTGTAGATAAATTTTATTAATGGGTTTAATATTATACATTATAAATGGGAGTTCAAATTTGTTTCTTAGACAAATTAGATGTGGGTTTGGTTGGCCAGAAAAGTTGCTCGCTGGCACCATTTTTTTCCTATTAAGTGGACTGTGTCTATGTTTCCTTTCTAAAACACTGATTAAATCACCTTCCTCAAATCTTAACCCTTATACATCGGAATCCAAGATCCAAAAGTAGAGATTGAAACCGTACAACCTTCACCGGAAAATTGAATTCGAATGACCTTGATTTCCTCGATACAAAGGTCTATCTTGTTGAGAAGCCCTTTGAATTGGGGGCAGTTTTTGTGTGTGTGTTATGGATTTGATAACTGAAAAAAACTATGCCATGAAAATGCAACTTATAGCCATGGATGTGGAGAAAAAGAGTAGGGAAAGAAGAAAGAAGGGAGAAGGAAGAAGGGAAAAACTAAAATAAAAAATAAAAAAAATGAACAATAATAAAAATAATTTTAAAAATGGTGTTCTACACATGCCGGGCACGTTCCACACATGTATATCACTCTTGTACATTAATCTGGGTTCGTTTCAAGAAAGGGGTATTAGCTTCTCTTCAAATTTAGAATATGGGTAAAGAAACACCCATAAAGTTAAAGTGTGTAACTGAGTTCTCCAAACAAGTTTGATGTGCAACTCATGTATTTTCCCTTTTTCTTTTGATAAAGCTTGTTTTCATTGAACTCATTTGCAGCCCTGCCGCCTGTACCTTCTATATTTTCTGCTCTTTCTAGATAAGCATCACTTTAATAAACTGAAAACTCTTTTATGTCATATCTATTGGAAAAGATGATGACGACACTGAGATCACATAATTTAGCATTTTCTATCTACATGCAAGATATTAGACTGGATTAAAGTAGAAATATTGCTGGGGATCACCTGGTAACGACAAAATTTCAGCCTTTTCTGTTCATTAGTTTTCAAAGATCATGTAAATATGTGAAATATGTTGAGTGTTTTAATCTGTTGGCTTGTACTTTTGTGACCGGTGGAAAATTCGGTTTATTAAGGCTTGCTTATAAAACCTCCATTTTTGCAGACTATTGTAAGTATAATTGTCTTATGGTCTGATGCAGGTGCTCAGAGCCTTTGGTTGGATGCTTCCAGCTATAATTATGTCAGTGGTACTTGGAACAGGTACAAATACTATTATCATGGCATTAGCACTTCCTTTGGCACAGTCTGCTCTTTCATTAGTGATGGATGCCATCTGGGGATGGTCCGATGATGGTCCACGATCCAATTACAAGAAAAAGAAAAGACGCCATGCTAGAGCAGCGAGCAACCCTGGAACAAGAATGGGAAAAGGAAAAAATACTCAAAATGGCAAGGTTAGAGATTATCAGTCCTCAAATGGTGCACCAGATAGAAAAAAGTCAGGAAGCACTCAAAATTTTGGTGGTTGGGATGAACTAGACAATCATAGGATGGAAGGACAGCAGGAAAAGCCCCTTAATCGAAGACCAGCTGAACCAAAACAATTGACTGATGGTAAAATGAGCAAGAGAATCGGAAGGAGAGAAACTCCATTTGTATTGAGACTGCTAATTGCTGTTTTCCCATTCTTGGGATCCTGGACCAAGCTACTGTAAATTTGTAATGGACTTCGGAAGTTGATGCCCTTTGTAGAGCCAAACCCCCTGCTGTTTGGAAGCAAGCAATCTTTTATTTGGTCCTTGTTTTTCTCAAAGCTTGACTTGGAACCCAAATCATATAGCTGTACAGATTAAACATAGTTTAGATGAGCTTGTGTTCATTCTTACTCATCCGAGCTCACTGTTGTCCCAAAAGAATGCCAGACAAAAAGGTATCGCGATAGACCTTGATTGCTTTGTTTTACTTTCGTTTCAGAGGGATTTGTCTTTCATTTCTTCTAGCACTCGGGAAATGATATGTATGAAGATATCTATATAGTGTTAAGCAGTACATGAACTGAATTTTTATTTTGGATGGAAGTTAACTGGTGACAAAGGTAATTTAGTGCTTAATTATACTGATTAGTCATTGGTTTTGTTAGAAAAAATGTTCTGGTTAAGAGCTATGATAATTAAAGAGTGATTTACACTCAGTCATCACAGACTTGGTCAAACAAATAACTCTCATATTGTCATTGTCACATTTTTGTTTTATTGAAAATGGTCATATTTATCTTTCAATATCACCGATTATTAAAGTAAAAATTATAGGAATCACAGCGCAAGATCTAAATTATGTCCTATTCCCACGCTTAATAAGTAAATTATTGTAAAATTGATTTTAATTCTCATGATTCATGCATAATTGATTGTTATCAATCCATCTCAATCTGTAACAGATTCACAAAATTTCAAAATTCAAATTCCCATCATCTCCATTAAGCCGTCATCGTTGTCCGAGTTGTGAAAAATTCAAATTACTCGACAAAATTGGCTGATACAATATGAATATATCGATTTTGTTGAGACATTTAGGAATTTGGGTAAGCGAGGGGAGTTATGAAGGTTATAAAAGTGATGAAATTGTTGTTGGACAATCGATTTCATTTATGAATCTCAAAGCTGCTATTTCACCCGAGTTGGAGATTGATGAGATTAGGAAATACTTGAAAATCATATACATCGTAGAAGGTAACTCATCTCCATTAAAATTAAGAACGACATGGGTATGGGTGTAAAACTGTATTTGGAGGTGAAACAAATGAGCCTAAATTTGCAACGTATCCGGAGAAATTAAGATGTGCTAAGGCTAGTGCTGTGAATATGACACATACAACAATGTAATAATTAAAATGTATCAAGTAGTTGTAATGATCATTGACAAGGATGTTATATTAATATATCATTCTTTGAGATATTGTGAATCGCTGTAGCATTATATACTTCAAATGTATCTGGTGTATGCATTAGTATGATCAAAACAACTGTATTGCTATGTGTTAGTGTGCTTTTCGAATGTTTGAAGGCTTTGTATAGGAAAAAATTGGATGTATTGAAAGTGAGATACTTCAATAATGAACATACTTGTCCATTGTGGGATAGGATACTAACCAAAGTCCAAGAAACAGTCAGATTTGTTAGTGGTGTGACTGCTCCTAAAATGGTAAGAGAATTCATACTCCGAAAGATGTAATTGAGAATGTTTGAGAATTCTATGGGATTGAGATACCTTGCCAGCAAGCATGACGTGCTAAGGAACATACACTAGAAATGCTAAGGGCCAAACCATCAGATGGATATAGGCAGATGCCCAGATACATATACATGCTAAATATTATATATCCAAATTCATATATAAGGATGCATAAGTCGGAGAAACACGAATTCCTGTATTTGTTCATAGCTTTGAGACTATTGATGAGGGGGTTCGAGTTCTGCAGACCGATAGTTGTTGTTGATGGTGCACATTTTAGTGGAGCTTACAAAGGGACATTTGTATCAGCAAGCAGACTGAATGAGACAGGTATGCGTTTTTGTAATAGGGAACTTGATTTTTTTTTTTTTCTGTATAATAACTGATACATAGTGTAACTGTTATACTAAAAAAATTCATGTGTATTGGTTTGTGATTTGGTTGCATATTGCCATTGACATATGGGGTTGTAGACACAGAAAATGACTGTTCATAGACATGGTTCGTTGACCAATTCAAAAATGCATTAAGCGAGAGTGAAAAAATGTGTGTATTAGATAGAAATTAAATTATTATGAAGAGTGTAAGCATTGTATTTCCAAATGTACCTCATTATGCATGCATATGACATCTTTGGAAGAACGTCTGTACAAACTTCATGAGGAGCAGAACCACCTTAAGTGATATACTATACTGTATGGCCAAGGCTTATTGAGGATTTTGATAAATTAATGGCTAAGATGGAAAAAGTTGATCATAGAGTTAAGGGGTACCTTGAGGATGCTAGGTATTAGAAGTCGTCGAGAGCTCATTTAAAAATAAACAAAGGTAGAATGATAACTTCGAACATCATGGAATATATCAAATCCTGCCTTGTTGAGGCATGTCTGTTGTCTATATTATAATTCTTAGAAGAGGCTAGAATTCTATTAGGTTCTTGGAACTATAAAAACAGATAAATAGCCTCATATACAAAGAATACACTGGGGGAAGATTTTAGGAGTTATTGATTGTAAACTCATCTAAATGTTCAAAGATGAGGGTATGTATAAAGATACATAACTATATATTTTATGTATCTGATGTGGTGTATCATTTGGCTATTTGATCAACATTCCTTGAAAAAAAAAATACAAAATAGTGGCATTTTATGTAATGTATCAGTAACTTTTTAATGTTTGCATGTTATTCCATCGTCTAAATTTATTTTCTCAATGTATGAAGCTGGAAGAAGATATATTGTTTTCCTTGAGCGGAAAGTATGTACTTGTGAAAGATTTCAACTAGACAATATACCTTCCGCAGATACAATTGTTGTTTTAAAGAGCAAGAATGTTATACGCATCCCTATTGCTTTGATTACTACCTGATGCATTAGCAAAAACCTATGAGGTTTCAATGGTTCCAATGCTAGATAAGGAGGATTGGTCGGTTCCAAACAATGTTTTAGCTACAATAGGATGCCTGGACGATCAATGAAGCCAAGAAAAAAAAACGCAGAAGCAAAGATAACAACAAACACAAATTATTGTGGGCGCTGTGAACAAGAAGGTCACAACAGAAGAACTTGTACTTTCTTCCCCAAAGAGAAGTGAAACATATTTTTTTTATAAGGCATTTATGTTCACGTTGAATAATTTTTCATTTATAGATTTTCCACTTTTATATTTACATCAAATATATTGTAGTTTTCACATGGGTTATTTTGATTTAATATATATGGGTGTTGCTGTTCAATATAAGAATTTGTTAAGATTTATGTGCCAATGTTGTATCTGTTAGAAAATTGGTGATACCAACGTTGTTATAAATAAAAACAAATTCTGAATGTATCAACTAAAAATAAGAGATATTCAGTATCTACTTCATAACTACTTAATTATATGATACATAATTTACACTATCAATTGTCTCAAAAGTTTAACTATTACATAGGTATGAAACATGTATCATATACATTATATCCATTGTATCATTGTAACACCTCGCAATTTGAAATAGCTAGGAAGAACCTAAGAACCGGAAATAATCATTTTTAGAAATAATGAAAATCTGGAAATTTGTTTAAGTTAGGAAAAGTTGAGTTTTGGCCAGTTTCAAACGGCCATAACTCCTAGATCAGGATGATTTAGGTGTAATTCCAGATATGGTTGGAAATCTCTTGGAATGATCTTTCCAACGCCGCAAAGTTTGCGCGATTCCGAGTTCGTATGAGTAAGTTATGCTCTTTGAAAGTTGGGCTGTTCAAATAAGGAAATGTCCAATCCAAATTTTTAAAGGGTGTTTTGGTCTTTTCCTTACCTTTTTATTTTAATTCATTTTTGGTAATTACTTAGGGGTCTAAACTGAACTTATTCAGCTTACGCTTTTGGAAAAAGAGTTAGGGTTTTGAGAGAAGAGAAAAGAAGAGGAGGAAAGAGGAGAAAGGAGAAAAGGAAGCAAGAACGTTCAAGATTCGTCGATTTCTTGGAGCTTTGCGTGTGGATTTCGTCGGGGGTGATCCCTACAAGGTATGTGAGATCATATAGCGTTGGGTTAGTTCACCCACGCACCAATCATGATTCAATTTCAGTGAAGTTATTAGATTTGAAGTAAATCCTTGAGTTCTTGATAAATTTTCGTTTGAATTCTCGTGGGTTTTATTGATTGGAGTTTCTTGAGGTTGATTCATGCTTTTAGTAGTGTTTTTCGAGTAGAATCTGATGTATATTGAGGGTATAATCGATTCTAAGTATTTGAGGAAAGAACCTATGGAGTTTGGAGGGTTTAGAGTTGAAAAACAAAGAAGAAATTTCGTCGGACAATTCTGGGCAGTGGTGGCGTGTCGCGGAGCTGGTTCCCCAGATCTAGGAAATTCATTTTGCATCGCGGAGCCGTCACAGAGTGTTCTGCTTCAAAATTTATTTTCAAAACTAAAATTTAAATGCCTCTCTGCATCGCGGACCCACCCTTAAATATTTATTTTTATCCTTTTTCATGTTTAGCTATCTAAAATCATTCCTAAGCATCATGAGATCTTTCCAATCACAAATCACAATCCTTGAATCCATAATTCAATTCAAGGACCAGTTAAGAGTCAAGTCAACAGTAGTTAAGATCAAAGTCAAGAGAAGTTCTTAGAGTTTTCCAAAAGTCTTTCCCAAATGTTTTAACTTTGTTTTAAGACTTAAAGTTCAAGTTGAGTAAAGAGTAAAGAGTACAATTTGAAGTCCATTTCTTCAAAAGTATATGGGGAGTACGTATTCCCAAATAGATTTAAAAATATTTTCACATTTAAATAAGAACGGAAACTGAGATTTCCAAAGAGCCTTCAAACTAGTTTTCAAGAAAGAGTAAATTCTTTCGTAATTAAGCAAGAGGGGAAACTTTGATTTCCAAGATAGCCTTTGAGCTATGTTTTTGAGTACTAATCTCAAATCACAGAAGAAGTATGTTTTTAAACATAAAGAGCTAGTATCATATTTTGGGAGTAGTATTGTGCACCGATATGTGGGAGCGTTTAGAGAACCCCAGCCCCCATAAACCATGTAGCCATCATGGATAGAAAAGGGTTATACTTTTTAGATGAACCCTTAGTGATTTTTAGCATAGACTAGTGGATCCACTTAGTAGTTTAGGTTCTTTACCCCGGCAAGGTATAGGACGGCCCTGGCAGCGTAGGGCTAAAGACGTTGTGTCATTAATATAGCTCTTAAGTGATGGTTATCGATTAGAGAAACTCCCACAACAGTATTTTGTATTTTTATATACATCCCTTTATTTTGTATTTTTACGTACATCTCAAAGTTATACATATCTTTGCATACTTTATATTGCACTTGTTTTAAATTGCTTTATATTGAAATGAGTTCAGTTATGTTGAGTTGAGTTGAGCCAGGTAAGTTCTTCAGTTTCTTTCAGATTCTTTTCAAGCCTATGTTGTGTTTAGCATTCCAACTCGCATACTCGTACATTCAATGTACTGATGCCAGTTGGCCTGCATCATGTTATGATGCAGAACCAGGTAACCAGGATCATCATCCAGCGCACCGTTGATCTAAGGAGCAGTTCAGAGTCTTGTGGTGAGCCTCCTTGCTTTCCAGAGGATCCATTTTCATTGCTTTCAGTATTAGCTTTAGTTCATCAGGATGTTGTGGTCCTATTTCGACATCTATCTCAGTTGTTTAGAGGTAAATCTTTCATAAAGAAGCACACCAGGTGCTCCCTTAATCTGCACTCCGAGCTACTCTCCTTTCTCATTATCTAGAGCAATGGAAACGAAGCATGTGGCAAGGCCTCCCAATTGGGAATCTTCGTTTCTCTTTTATGATGATGAATGGAAATGTTGTCCCGCGTAAGCCTTTGGAAGCAAACAATCGTAAAAAGGAGTCAAAAACTCCTCTTTGGTTTAATTTATATTCAACTTTCTCTAGCTGAATTAGACTTTCATTTCTATTTCTTCAAATCCAGCATGACATGTGTCAAGAATCAAAGAAAAGTGCAGTGAGGGTACTTGTAAATCACTAGGTAGCCATACAACACTCGTCCCAAGTTTGACTTAGCCCAAGCAATGCCCAAAGACTCCCATTTCTTTCTTTCTTGGTCAACAACCAAGCACATTTACAACATTGGCTTATGTTTAGCTTTGAGTTGCCACTTTGGCTAAGTGAAATGTTTATTTTTAAAACATTTTGATTTCAGTTCCAGATAGTTGAGTTAGTTAGCATTTGAATTCTTTTCTCAATGCTTTAATTCTTCCGTTGAGTAGGTAAGCTAGACCAAGGGTTTGGTTGGGGCCAACAATGGTTCTCTAGTGCCGGCCACGTCCAAGGTGTAGGCTCGGGGCGTGACAATCATATATATTATATGCAGTGTATCAAGCATAGTAGTATAAGTCATGTATCATATACATTATATCCAGTGTATCATATACATTATTACATCACTAAATCAACTATTTACAACATGATTTAAGTAATTAAGTTATGTGTCTAAAGTTAAATTTTGCAGAACCAAAATGTATAATGTGAAAGATTTAAGTATCATGTAGTGTGTTGTGCATCAAGAGCAATATATTGACAACACAAAAATATAAGAAATTACAAAATAATGTAATATGAAATATTTTTTTTTTTAGAGAAAATACTCTAAAACTCAAGTAAAATTGTCTTTAAAAAAAAAATCGTCAAAAGGTGTCGATGCATTGATACATAATCACTATGCTATATGAACAAAATCATCTTGGGATAGTGGTGTGAATTGACGCTTAGGCTTTGGTGGATCATCATTCTCACTAACATATCCAGGTATGGTCTTGTCACTAGCGTATCTTCATAATAATGCTGCATATCTATTATAAAGATAATTAGATCGAAAACCATCAGATGGAACATGGATTTCGTCGCTTAGAAGTTCAACAAACACAACTACAAATAGACCGCAATCCCTACAAATTGCAGAATATACATTATAAAAATGAATTACGCATATGATTTTGTACAAAAATATACAATACTTACAAGCTTTCACTCGTTGTTGCATAAGATCTTGAACAAAATCAACAACAAAAGGATATTGTGGCTCTAAAAAGGTACCAATTTCCTTATCCTTTATAAGCATCAAGTTCTGATTAGTTGGTTCACTCTGATTTTCAAAGAATCCACTATCCAGAAGGTAAAAAGGTAGCATTATCGCCAATATTTTTATCTCACTAGAATGGATTTTTTCCCTGAGCTTAATGCAGAGTTATACACATGTATTAACCTATGTTCAAATCATCAACAACCAATACCCAATGGAGCTGTCTATCTCAGTTAATCAAAATGTAAACATTATCTAAAAGATGGCGTAGTAATCCAGCTAGGATGAAAAATTCTTTGATGATGTTAGTGATTGAGACCTCTCATATTCAGATACAACTACTGCACAGTCAATGTGATATTGGGTACTAGTATTATCATCAAAATGACTGAAATAGTGCCTTGTGTGAGTATTGTTAATGTATATTTTGAACAAACAATTAACTGTTGTGTATCTATATTGATTCATACTGTAGAGTTTTGATTTTTTACGGAGGTAGTAGAAAAAAAAAACATCATGTGCTACCAAAATAAATAAGAAAAAATTATACATTAGTCATAAAATATGATAAAGCAAGTGATACATGAATACATAATGTCAAACAAATACTACTTTGATATTTAGATTGTCACACGCCGAGGCTACACTCTTGACGTAACATGGAACCTAGGATCACGAGTGACCCCATGCTAACCTTGAAGCTGGCATATCAATCATACTAAGAACAACTGAATAAAGTTATACTATGCGGAAGTTTGAAACAATAGTTAACTAAAAGATGGGGAATACCCAACACTGATCTGAATATATAAATAAAACTTCTAAGAGTATAGTGATATTGAACAATCACTCAAAGCTAAAGCTGAATCTAATACTATGTCTGAAAAAGCCTCTACTGACTAAAGTTGCTGGGACATGCCCCCAGCTAACTCTAGCAAAACTGGGAACTGAAATAAAAAACTGAATATGAAAACATGTCTATTGTCCTCAAAGTATGATGACTCACCACTGAAGCTACTAAATACATATTGGGAATCGATCTATGCGTGATCCAGATGCTGAGTACTTGAACCTATATCATGAAAGGATGTAGCGCAAACTATGCATCAGTACTTGAAATGCACTGAGCATACATGATAGTGATATAGTTGAACAAACATATAACTGAACAAAGCATAACTAAGCAATGATATAATCTGAACAGAAACATAGATACTGAAATATAACTTAAAACTGGGCTAAATGCAATAACCAAGTACTAATCATGAACCTGACATGCTAAGATTGAATACTGAAGTGTAACTGAAAACCTGGTCAAATGCACTAGAGTCTGACTGTGGGAGCTACTTTTAACTAACATAAAACCACATGAGCTAAACGTGGAGTCCGATGTATACGCCTTATGGAGAGGACTCAATATATCTTTCCAGGGGTATAAAGACGTGACTGGTGTGATCACTAAATCTGAGCCCAACAGACAGGACTTATAAACCTACGGGGACATATAGTTTTGGGACTATGAGGGTACGTTGAACCCTAGTCCAACTTGGTGCTAAGTCTACTCCCAACTGGAAATGTGTATGACACAACATAACAGAAATACTAGATTAGCTCAATATTCTTACATGCTAAATGAGAATGCAACATTTATGTACTCACAATGAAACATTTGAAAACAGGAGCATGTTTATCTATTTAACTGACCTAGCTAGTGTAATTCCTAAACTAAATGAATTTACACAACTAGGGTTCTGAGTTCATGCAAGGAACTAAGTAATGGTTTCATGAAAACATGATAATCTCATTAAGAACATTATAACAAATAAATCACAACCAACATCTAAGGTTTTAGAAACCCTAGTCTAATCAAGATATACTGAATCAAGAATCTAACTGAATTCTAGGGACCTAGTGGATGAAAGGAACTCACTAGTGAAATCCCACATACCTAGTGATGAAATTCACGAAGAAATCTTTTAATTTTGGGGCTGAAACTTGAAGAAAACCTTTTGCTAGTTCTTTAGAGGTTGGTCGACTCTTTCTCCTCTTTTTGTACTAAGTTTTGATGAATTTTGGTGAATAATTATTCTGGGTAAGTTCTCACTAAATTACTAGGCTTAAACTAAGTAAAACGACGTTGTTTAGGGGCTAAACGACATAGTTTAATTGTCCAAAGAATAGGGAAAAAGACCAAAACGACCCCACTTAAAATCTGACGGGGGCCTTCCACGGACCGTATGACAGATCGTCAAAGGGACCACGGCCTGCCAAGTGGGTCGTGGTCTTTGGCTATTGACTACTTGTTCTGGGTGATCCAACCACGAGCCCTACCATGGCTCGTGTGAAGGACCACGGACTGTGAGGTCACCTTGGTTTTCATTTGGGCTGAGTTCTGCTTGCTAAGGACAACGGACGCCATCATGCCCCGTCATCAAGACCACGGCCCATGGAGGGCTCCGTGGTCGATGCCTTGGCTTGGTTGGTTTTGCCTGGCTTACACGAGTCTTCCCAGGGCTCGTGGGGTGGTCCACGACTTGTAAAGGGTCTCTTGATCCATCACTTCTGGGAAGATGTGAACCACGAGTAGTTTAAAAGACTGTGAACCCTGTTGTGGTTCATCAAATTTTTCTGAGTTTTCTGCTGAAAGTCCAAGTTTGATTTCTGAGGTGTTTTGTAACACCTCAAAATCCAGATCCAGAAATAAATTTGCAGAACTTACCTGAAGCAATGAACCACGGCAGGGTTCACAGACCGTGATAGGGTCCACTATCTATTGACCTGCACGTGGTCATGACTTGGAAGTTACTAGGACCAAACGTCTAAACACGGGCACCTGCACAGTCCGTGGCCTTGACAATGGGCCGTGGTGGCATTTGTGATGTCTAGGTAGTAGCCTTCTTAGCCTAGCCCTCAGACACCCCTCGCCCAAGTAAGGACCATGGGGACCTTCATGGTTCGTGGTCTTGAGGATGGGTCATGGGGGCGTCCGTGAAGCCTAACCAGTAGCCCCCTAAATCTTGAGCCACCAGACCTCAGGCCAAGTGAGGACCACGAGGACCTTCATGGTCCGTGGTCCCTCACACGGGCTATGGTAAGGCTCGTGAGACAAACCCTCAGCTCAGTAGTCACCAAGTGAGACCACGACCGACTTTACAGTCCGTGGTCCCTTTAACGATCTGTTAAGGTTGTCGTGGTCAACCTCATCAGCAGTTTAACTCAAGGGTCTTTGGGTCTTTTCCTATTTTGTTGGACTCCTAAACTATATGGTTTTGAATAGTTTTAGCCTAAAAACATAACTAGAACTTACCTAAGTCGGATACTTCATCAAAACTTAGAAAGTTAGAAGATAAAGAGAAGAAAGAAATGAGCAACCCTAGTTCAAGAATGTAGAAAGGTTCCATCAGTTCCAGCCCCGAAATCAAAAAATTTCTCCATGGAATTCACCACCAGGTATGTGGGATTTCAATAGTGGGTTCCTTTTGCCCATTAGGTCCCTAGATTTAAGTCAGATTCTTGATTACCTATTATTAACTAGAATTAAGATTTCTAGAACCTCAGCAAATTATCATGAATTGGTTATTTACATGTTCTGAATCAGATTATCAAATTTTGTATCTATATTATGTTAAGATTATGCTCTTTCTTTATTGCTTGTTTAGTTATGAGTTTATTTCAACTTTACTCTATCTTGCATGCTCAGTACCTTTCAAGTACTGACGCATACTCTGCGCTACATCTTCTCATGATGTAGGTTCATGTTCTCAGTATTCAGATCATGCTTAGATCGGTTCCCGATCTCCAGGTCCGCAGCATCAGTGGTGAGTCCTTATTCTTCAAGTACAATAGTCATGTTATCGTTTCATTATTTCACTCTTTCAGTTTCAGTTTTGCTAGACTTAGCTGGAGCATGTCCCAACACTTCTAGTTAGTTAGAGGCTATTTTCAGACATTGTTAGATTCAATTCAGTATTTGAGTTTGATATTTCTTTTGTATTAAAACTCTCAGATTTGATGTATTCAGTTTAGTATATGGGTATTCCCCAGCACTTTCATTTTCATGATTTAGCTTTTGCATCAGTTATTATTATTCTTAATTTGCTCATGTCATGGCAGCAGGGTTAGCTTGTGGTCACTTGTGATCCTAGGTCCCGTGTCTGCATCTCGGGGGTAGCTCGAGGAGTGACAAACTTCGTATTAGAGCATTAGGTTTAAGAGTTCTAGGATATCTGAAAAGCCACACTAAGTAGAGTCATTTTCATAGGTGTGAAGTGTACCACATCTAATGAGAGGGAGGCTATGAAGTGTTTTAGGAAAAATTCACTTTCTGGATATTCTTATCGTTCGTTGGTATAATCTCCTTTCTAGTCCATACTTGTGCACTTAAGATCATGCCTCCTCGTAGAGCTTACGTATGGAAAGCTAATGCACGCAATGCTAACGCAGTTCCTCTAGTCCCAGATCACGAAGTTTCGAATGCAGAGTTTCAGAATACCATTCAGCTTTTGGCTCAGAGTAGGACTAACCAGAATAATCAGCAAGTTCCAGTTCCTACTAATAGAAATGGTGGATTAGTGGCAGTTAGGGTTTGATATTTTGTAAGGATGAATCCACCTGAGTTTTAGGGTCACAAGTTGGTAAGGACCCACAGAACTTTATTGTTGAGGTTAAGAAAATCTTTGGAGTAATGCAAATGACTGGTAATGGTAGGTTTGAGTTGGTATCCTACAATCTTAAGGATGTGGCTCACATATGGTACACCAAGTGGAAAGATCTAGGGTCTAGTCTTACCTTTGTGACTACTTATATAGCAGTTAAGTTTGATGTTAGCCCAGAAACTCTCTCAGAACTTTTCTTAGTCTCTAATCCAGTCGGTGACCCAATTATAGCTAGACGAGTATACAGAAATTGCCCTGTCACAGTCTCCCAGAAAGTCACCTTAGCAGACCTGGTAGAGTTTAAAATGGTGGACTTTAAAGTCATTCTAGGCATGGATTGGTTACATTCCTATTATGCTTCAGTCGATTGTAGAACTAGGATTGTTCGTTTTCAGTTTCCAAATGAACAAATCTTATAATTGAAGGGTAGTAGCTTAGTGCCTATAGGTCGATTCATTTTTTACCTTAAGGCCAGAAAGATGATCTTTAAGGTTTATCTCTATCGTCTAGTTTGGGTTAAGGATTCAAGTTTTGAAACCCCAACTATACAGTTAGTTCCTGTTGTTAATGAGTTAGCAGAAAAGTTTCTAGAAGATCTTCTCGGAGTTCCTCCTGAAAGGAAAATCAAATTTGGAATTGATCTCCTTCTAGATACCCAGCCTATTTCTATTCCTCTAGAATGGCTCCATCTAAGCTTAAGGAATTGAAAGAACAGTTGAAAGACCTTCTAGATAAGGGCTTCATCAGACCTAGTATTTCGCCATTGGGTATACCAGTGTTGTTTGGGAATAAGATAGATGATTCTCTCAGAATGTGCATTGACTATATGTAGTTGAACAAGGTCACAATCAATAATAAGTATCCTATCCCCAAGATTGATGACTTGTTTGACCAACTTCAGGGTGCTAGTCATTTCTCAAAGATAGAACTCAAATTGGGTTATAATCAGCTCGAAGTCAGAGATAGTGACATTCCAAAGACAGCCTTCAAAAAGTGGTATGGTCATTATGAATTTGTAGTTATGTCATTTGGACTAACCAATGCTCTAGCAGCTTTCATAGATTTGATGAACATAGTGTTTAAGCAGTACTTGGATTTGTTCGTTATCGTCTTTATTAATCATATCCTCATTTACTCTAGGAATGAGGAAGAACATGAGAGTCATTTGAGAGTTGTTCTACAAACTCTCAAAGATCGCTAGCTATTCGCAAAATTCAACAAGTGTCAGTTTTGGTTACAATCAGTTACTTTCCTTGGGCATATATTATCCAGCGAAGGGATCCGAATGGATTCCCAGAAAATAAAAGCAGTGAAACAATGGCCCAAACCTACCTCTCCTACACATATCAGAAGTTTCTTGGGTCTAGTAGGTTATTATAGAATGTTTGTGGAAGGATTTTCATCCGTAGCCTCTCCATTGACTAGGTTGACTCAGAAAAAGGTTAAGTTTTAATGGTCAGATGATTGTGAGAAAAGCTTTTCAGAATTGAAAAGTAGGTTGACTACAACTCCTGTTTTGACTCTACTAGAGGGTTCAAATAGTTATGTTATCTATTGTAATTCAACCAGAGTCGGCCTAGGTTGTGTGTTAATGCAGCGAGGTAAGGTTATAGGTTATGCTTCCAGACATATTAAGGTGCATGAGAAGAACTATCCGACTTATGACCTCAAGCTTGTAGCAATGGTGTTTGCACTCAAGATTTGGAGACACTACTTGTATGGTGTTCATGTAGATGTGTTTACAGACCAAACGAGCCTTCAATATGTGTTCACCCAGAAAGAGTTGAATCTTCGCCAAAGAAGATGGCTTGAGTTCCTCAAGGATTATGACATGAGTGTTCATTATCATCTGGGTAAGGCAAACGTAGTAACAGATGCCCTTAGTAGGCTATCTATGGGTAGTGTAGCCAATATTGAGGAAGAAAGAAAAAAGCTATCGAAGAATGTTCACATATTTGCTCATCTAGGAGTTCGTCTCATGGTTTTATCAGATGGTGGTGTGATAGTTCAGAATGGATTCACAGACCATGATAGGGTCCACGGTCTGTTGACCTACCCATGGTCATGACTTGGAAGTCAGCAGACCCAGACGTTAGACGACGGGCACTTTCAGGGTCCGTGGCCTTGACAACGGGCCGTGGTGGCGTCCGTGACATCTAGGTAGTAGCCTCCCTAGCCTAACCCTTAGACACCCCTTGTCCAAGTAAGGACCACGGGGACCTTCAGGGTCCGTGGTCCTCAAGAAGATTCATGGGGGCGTCCGTGAAGCCTAACTAGTAGCCCCCTAAATCCTGAGCCACTAGACCTCAGCCCAAGTAAGGACCACGAGGACCTTCACGGTTCGTGGTCTCTCACACGGGTCGTGGTATGGCTAGTGTGATAGACCCTCAGCTCAGTAGTCACCAAGTGAAGACCATGTCCCACTTCACGGTCTGTGGTCCCTTTCACGGTCCGTGAAGGTGGTCGTGGTCAGCCCTATCAACAGTTTAAGTCAGGGGTCTTTCGATATTTTTCTATTTTGTTGGACCCCTAAACTACGTTGTTTTAACCCTAAACTATGTGGTTTTTATTAGTTTTAGCTTATAAACATAGCTAGACCTTACCTAAGCCAGATCTTTCATCAAAACTTAGAAAATTAAAAGAGAAAAAGGAGAAAGAGGTGGGTAACCCTAGTTCAAGAATGCAACAAGGTTCTATCAGTTCCAGCCCCAAAATTGAAAGATTTCTTCATGGAATTCGCCACTAGGTATGTGGAATTTCACTAGTGGGGTCCTTTCGCCTATTAGGTCCTTAGATTTTAGTCAGATTCTTGATTCCCTATTATTGACTAGACCTATGGTTTCTAGAACTTCAGCAAATTATCATGAATTGGTTATTTACAAGTTCCAAATCAGATTATCATGTTATTACCTTTTTTATTGCATGAATTTCAGAACCCTAGCTATGTATTTCTTTAGTTTATGAATTACACATGCTAGGTCAGATATGTTAGTATTTCAGATATACATGCCTCAGTTTTTGAATGTGTCATTATCAGTATATTAATATGCATTCACAGTTCGCATGACAATTTTGAGCTATCTAGTATATTAAAAAATTTAGTCATAATGTGTTAATTATCTAATCTATTAGGAGTATCATAATACCTAGTTGGACTAGGGTCAGTCACTCATATAGTCCCAGAACTACGAGCCACGTAGGCTGGAATTCCCCTCTATGGGCATCATTTTAGTAATCATGCCAGCATGCCTCTACACCTTTGGCCGGGTGTATTAGGTCCTCGCGATAGGGTGTATACATCGGACTTCACGTTTAGCTCATGTGGTTTTATTATCGATTATTACTAGCTCCCACAGTCCAGTTAGACTCTATTGCATTGACCATATTTCAATACAGTCAATATTCAGCCTTAACATGTTATAAATTTGGTCATTGCATTCAGTTAGCTCATTATTTAGTATCTATATCATGTTCAGATTATGCTCTTGCTTTATTTCATGTTCAATTATGGGTTTATTTCAGCTTTACTCTATCCTACATGCTCAGTACATTTAAAGTACTGACACATACTCTGCGTTACATCTTCTCATGGTGTAGGTTCAAGTTCTTAGTATCCAGATCACGCATAGATCGGTTCTCGATCTCCAGTTCAGCACTATCAGTGGTGAGTCCTCATTCTTCGAGGACAATAGTCATGTTATCTTTTCTTTATTTCAGTCTTTTGGTTTCAGTTTTGGTAGACTTAGCTGGGTCATGTCCCAGAACTTCTAGTCAGTTAGAGGTTATTTTCAGACATAGTTAGATTCAGCTTAGTATTTGAGTTTGATATTTCTTTTGTATTAAAACTCTTAGATTTGATATATTCAGTTTAGTACATGGGTATTCCCCATTAGTTTCATTTTCATGATTTAGCTTCCACATCAGTTATTATTATTCTTAGTATGCTCATGTCCTGGCAGCAAGGTTAACTTGGGGTCACTTGTGATCCTAGGTCACGTGTCCGCATCATGAGGGTAGCTCGAGGAGTGACAAACTTCGTATCAGAGCATTAGGTTTAAGAGTCCTAGGATGCCTAAAAGTTGCACTAAGTTCATTTTCATAGGTGTGAGTGTACCACATCTAATGAGAGGGAGGCTATAAAGTGTTTTAGGAAAATTTCACTTTCTGGCTATTCTTATTGTGTGTTGGTATGATTTCCTTTATAATCCATCGTTATGCGCTTAATATCATGGCTCCTCGTAGAGATTACGCATTAAATGCTAATGCACGCAATGCTAACATAATTCATCTAGTCTTAGATCAGAAAGTTTCGAATGTAGATTTGTGGAACGCCATTCAGCTTTTGGCTCAGTGTATGACCAACCAGAACAATCAGCAAGTCCCAGTTCCTACTAATAGAAATGGTGGATTAGTGGCAGCTAGCGTTCAAGATATTGTAAGGATGAATCCGCCTGAGTTTTAGGGCCACAGGTTGGTAAGGACCCACAAAACTTCATTGATGAGGTTAAGAAAATCTTTGGAGTGATGCAAGTAATTGGTAATAGTAGGGTTGAGTTGGCATCCTACAAGCTTAAGGATGTGGCTCACATATAGTACACTCAGTGGAAAGATCCAGGGACTACTCTTACATTTATGACTCCTCATATAGAAGTTAAGTTTAATGTTACTCCAGAAACTCTCTCAGAACCTTTCTCAATCTCTACTCCAGTCGGTGACCCAGTTATAGCTAGACGGGTGTACAGAAATTACCCTGCCACACTCTCCCAAAAAGTCACCTCAGCAGATCTTGTAGAGTTAGAAATGGAAGACTTCGATATCATTCTAAGAATGGATTGGTTACATTCATGTTATGCCTTAGTCGATTGTTGAACTAGGATTGTTGGTTTTCAGTTTCCAGATGAACAAATCTTAGAATGGCAGGGTAGTAGCTTAGCACCTATGGGTCGATTCATTTCTTACCTTAAGGCTAGAAAGATGATAGGTTTATCTCTATCATCTAGTTCTGGTTAAGGATTAATGCTTTGAAACCCCAACTCTTGTGTTAGTTTCTATGGTTAATGAGTTCCCAAAAAAGTTTCTAGAAGCTCTTCCTGGAGTTCCTCCCGAAAGGAAAATCAACTTTGAAATTGATCTCCTTTTAGATACCCAACCTATTTCAATTCCTTCTTACAGAATGGCTCCAACTGAGCTTAAAGAATTGAAAGAACAGTTGAAAGACCTTCTAGATAAGGGCTTCATCAGACCTAGTATTTGGCCATAGGGTGCACCAGTGTTGTTTGTGAAAAAGAAAGATGGTTCTCTGAGAATGTGCATTGACTATATGCAGTTGAACGAGGTCACAATCAAGAATAAGTATCCCATCCCCAGGATTGATGATTTGTTTGACCAACTTCAGGGTGCTAGTCATTTCTTAAAGATGGACCTCAAACTGGGTTATCATCAGCTCAAAGACAAAAATAGTGACATTCCAAAGACAGACTTCAGAACTCGGTATGGTCATTATGAATTTGTAGTTATGTCATTTGGACTAACCAATGCATCTGCAACTTTTATGGATTTGATGAACAGAGTGTTCAAGAAGTACTTGGACTCGTTCGTTATGATCTTTATTGATGACATCCTCATTTTCTCTAGGAATGAGGAAAAACATGTGAGCCATTTGAGAGTTGTTTTGAAAATCTCAAAGATCGCCAGTTATTCGCAAAATTCAACAAGTGCGAGTTTTGGTTACAATTAGTTGCTTTCCTTAGGCATATAATATCCAACAAAGGGATCCAAGTGGATTCCCAGAAAATAGAAGCAGTGAAACAAGTGCCCAGACCTACCTCTCCTACATATATCAAAAGTTTCATGGGTCTAGTAGGTTATTATAGAACGTTCGTGGAAGGATTTTCATCCATAGCCTCTCGATTGACTAGGTTGACTCAAAAAAAGGTTAAGTTTCAGTGGTCAGATGATTATGAGAAAAGCTTCGTAGATATTGAAAACTAGGTTGACTACAACTCCTGTTTTGACTCTACAAGAGGGTTTATACAGTTATGTTATCTATTGTGATGCATCCAGAGTCAGCCTATGTTGTGTGTTAATGCAGCGAGGTAAGGTTATAGGTTATGCTTCTAGACATATTAAGGTGCATGAGAAGAATTATACGAGTCATGACCTGGAGCTTGCAGTAGTGGTGTTTGCACTCAAGATTTGGAGACACTACTTGTATGGTGTTCATGTAGATGTGTTCACAGAACATGAGAGCCTTTAATATGCATTCACCAAGAAAGTGTTGAATCTTTGGCAGAGAAGTTGGCTTGAGTTCCTCAAGGATTATGACATGAGTGTGCATTACCATCCGGGTAAGGCAAATGTAGTAGCAGATGCCCTTATTAGGCTATCTGTGGGTAGTGTAGGCGATATTGAGGAAGAAAGAAAAGATCTAGCGAAGGATGTTCACATACTTTCTCATCTAGGAACTCGTCTCATAAGTGTATCAGATGGTGGTGGGATAGTTCTAATTGGATTAGAATCGTCATTGGTAGCAGAGGTTAAGGAAAAGCAAGACAGTGATCAGATATTGCTCGAACTCAAGGGTGTTGTCCATCAATAGAGAGTTGTGGTTTTCTCTTAAAAGGGAGATGGTGTGCTTTGCTACTAGGGTCGATTATGTGTTCCTAATGTGAGCGAGTTGAGATAACATATTCCTGCAGAAGCCCATAATTCTAGGTACTCTATTCATCCAGGCGCCACTAAGATGTACCGTGATCTGTGGAAAGTCTTTCGATGGAATGGCATGAAGAGGAACATAGCAGGTTTTGTGGCTAAGTGCCCTAATTGTCAGTAAGTGAAGCTAGAACATCATAAACTAAGGGGTATGACTCAAGAGATCGACATTCCTACTCGGAAGTGGGAAGTGATCAACATGGATTTCATTACAGGTTTACCTTGTACTCGCTGACAGCGTGAATCTATTTGGGTGATAGTTGACAGAGTCACTCAGTCTTCTCACTCTTTGGCAGTCAAGACTACAGATTTGGCGGAGGACTACGCCAAGCTTTACATTAAAGAGATAGTCAGGTTGCATGGGGTTTCTTTTTCTATTATCTCAGATAGAGGTCTTCCGTTTACCTCTCATTTCTGGAAGTCAATTCAGAAAGGTCTAGGTACTTAGGTTAATCTTAGCACAACATTTCATCCACAGATGGATGGTCAGGCAGAACGTACCATTCAGACCTTAGAGGACATGTTGAGAACTTGAGTGATCGACTTCAAGGGTAGTTGGGATGATCACCTTCCTCTTTTAGAGTTCACCTACAATAATAGCTACCATTCCAGCATTCAAATGGCCCCTTATGAGGCATTGTATAGGTGTAGATGCAGATCTCCTGTTGGTTGGTTTGAAGTAGGTGAAGCAGCCTTGGTAGGATTAGATTCAGTCCATTATGCTATGGAGAAAGTGTAACTCATTAGAGATAGACTTAAGACAGCCCAGAGTCGCTAGAAGTCTTATGCAAATGTGAGAAAAAGGGAATTAGTGTTTCAAGTTGATGATTGGGTTTTCTTAAAAGTGTTTCCTATGAAAGGGGTGATGAGATTTGGCAAGAAAGGAAAGCTCAATCCCAGTTATGTAGGCACTTACAATATTCTAAAAAGGATTGGTAAAGTGGCTTATGAGTTAGAGTTGCCAGCATAATTAGTAGCAGTGCATCCAGTCTTTCACATTTCACTATTGAAGAAGTGTGTGGCCAATATTCGTAGTGCCATTAGAGTGTATGGTTGTGAAAGAAAGTCTTTCTTATGAGGATGTAACAGTTGAGATTCTTGATCGTTAGGTTAGAATGTTGAGAAACAAAGAAGTCGCTTCAGTCAAAGTTTTGTAGAGGAGTCAGTCCGTGGAGAGAGCAACTTGAGAAGCAGAAGCAACCATGAAATCCAAGTATCCTCACCTATTTCCTTCTGATTCCACTCAAGATTGAGGTATTAGTTTCTCTTCGGTTTTTCAGTCATTCATGCATTAATTTAGTCTTAGTGTCATGCTCCTTCAGTTTGTACTTGCATTTTCAGCATATTTGCATGTTCTTGGAACTTAGCTCAGTCATAAATCAGTCTTCAGTGTTTAGTAGTAGGGTGGCAGCTCATTCCCTCCATTTCAGCTAGTTTATTCTTCATTCGAGGACGAATGATCCCAAGGGGGAGATATTGTAACACCTTGAAAACTAGACATAAATTATTATTTTTTTTGCAGAGCTTACCTGAAGAAGTGAACCACCGCATGGTTCACGGACCGTGATAGGGTCCACTGTCCGTTGACCTGCCTATTTTCATGACTTGGAAATCACCAGGCCCAGATGTCAGACCACGGGCACCTTTATGGTCCGTGGCCTTGTCAACGGGTCGTGGTGGCGTCCGTGACGTCTAGGTAGTAGCCTCCCTATCCTAGTCCTCAAACACCCCTCATCCAAGTAAGGACCAAGGGAACCTTCATTGTCCGTGTTCCTGAAGACGAGTCGTGGAGGCGTTCGTGCAACATAACCAGTAGCCCCCTATATCTTGAGCCAGCAGACCTCAACCTAAGTGTAGACCACAAGGACCTTCATGATCTGTGGTCCCTCATACGGGTTGTGGTAAGGCTCGAGTGACAGACCCTCAGCTCAGTAGTCACCAAGTAAAGACCACGACCCAGTTCATAATCTGTGGTCCCTTTAATGGCCCGTGAAGGTGGTCATGGTCAGCCCTGTCAGCAGTTTAAGTCAGGGATCTTATGGTCTTTTCCTATTTCGTTGGACCCCTAAACTACTTCATTTTAACCATAAACTATATGGTTTTGATTAGTTTTAGCCTATAAGCATAGCTAGAACTTACCTAAGTCAGATAATTCCTCAAAACTGAGAAAATTAGAAGAAAAAGAGGAGAAAGAGGTGAGCAACCCTAGTTAAAGAATGTAGCAAGGTTCCATTAGTTCCAGCCCTAAAATCAAAATATTTCTTCGCGGAATTCGCCACCAGGTATGTGGGATTTCACTAGTGTGTTCCTTTTGCCTATTAGGTCCCTAGATTTCTGTCAAATTCTTGATGTCTTATTATTAACTAGACCTAGGGTTTCTAAAACTTTAGCAAATTATCATGAATTTCTTATTTACATGTTCCGAATCAGATTATCATGTTATTACTTTGTTTATTGCATGAATTTCAAAGCCTATCTATGTATTTCTTTAGTTCATGAATTACATATGCTAGGTCATATATTTTAGTATTTCAGATACACATGCCTCAGCTATTGAATATGTCATTATCAGTCTATTAATATGCATTCCCAGTTTGTATGACAATTTTGAGCTATCCAGTATATTATAAAATTTAGTCATAATATGTTAATCATCTAATCTATTGGGAGAGCATAATACCGAATTGGACTAGGGTCAGTCACTCATATAGTCCCAGCACTATGAGCCACGTAGGTTGTAAGTCCCCTCTATAGGCATCATTTTAGTGATCACATCAACATGCCTCTACACCTTTGGCCAGGTGTATTGGGTCCTCTCGATGTGGTGTATACATTAGACTCCACATTTATCTCATGTGGTTATATTATCGGTTATTAGTAGCTCCCACAGTCCAGTTAGACTCCATTGCATTGCCCATATTTCAGTACAGTTAATATTTTGTCTCAACATGTTATAAATTTGGTCGTTGCATTTAATTAGCTCAGCATTCACTATCTATATCATGTTTAGATTATGCTCTTGCTTTATTGCATGTTCTATTATGGGTTTATTTTAGATTTACTATATTCTGCATGCTCAGTACCTTTCAAGTACTGACGCATACTCTGCGCTAAATCTTGTCATGGTGTAGATTCAGGTTGTCAATATCTAGATCACGCTTAGATCGGTTCCCGCTCTCTAGTTCAGCAGCGTTAGTGGTGAGTCCTCATTCTTCGAGAACAACAATCATGTTATCTTTTCATTATTTCAGTCTTTTAGTTTCAGTTTTGCTAGACTTAGTTGGGGCATATCCCAACATTTCTAGTCATTTAGAGGTTATTTTCAGACATAGTTAGATTCAGTTTAGCATTTGAGTTATAATATTTCTTTTGTATTAAACTTTTAGATTTGATGTATTCAGTTTAGTATATGGGTATTCCCCATCAGTTTCATTTTCATGATTTAGATTTCGTATCATTTATTATTATTCATAGTATGCTTATGTCCTGGCAGCAGGGTTAGCTTGGGATCACTTGTGATCCTAGGTCCCGTGTCCGCATCTCGAGGGTAGCTCGAGGAGTGACAAACTTCGTATTAGAGCAGTAGGTTTAAGAGTCCTAAGATGTTTGTAAAGCTGCACTAAGTAGAGTCATTACCATGGGTGTGAAGTGCACCACATCTAATGAGAAGGAGGCTATGAAGTATTTTAGGAAAATTTTACTTTCTGGATATTCTTATCGTGCGTTGGTATGATCTCCTTTCTAATCAATCGTTATGTAGTTATGATCATGCCTCCTTGTAGAGCTTACGCATGGAATACTAATGCACACAATGTTAACGCCGTTACTCTAGTCCTAGATCAGAAAGTTTTGAATGCAGAGTTTCGGAATGCCATTCAGCTTCTGGCTCAGAGTATGACCAACCAGAACAATCAGCAAGTTCCAGTTCCTACTAATAGAAATGGTTGGTCAGTGGCAGCTAGGGTTCGAGATTTTGTGAGGATGAATTCTCCTGAGTTTTAGGGTCACAAGTTGGTAGGGACCCACAAAATTTCATTGATGAGGTTAAGAAAATCTTTGGAGTGATGCAAGTGACTGGTAATGGTAGGGTTGAGTTGGCATCCTACAAGCTTAAGGATGTGACTCACATATGGTATAGTCAGTGGAAAGATCCAGGGGCTACTCTTACATTTTTGACTCCTTATATTACAGTTAAGTTTGATGTTAGCCCAGAAACTCTCTCAGAACCTTTCTCAGTCTTTTCTCCAGTCGGTGACCCAATTATGCTAGACGGTATACAGAAATTGCCCTGTCACAGTCTCCTAAAAAGTCACCTCAGCAGATCTTTTAGAGTTAGAAATAGTAGACTTCGATCTCATTCTTGGCATGGATTGGTTACATTCATGTTATGCCTCAGTCGATTGTAGAATTAGGATTGTTCATTTTCAGTTTCCAGGCGAACAAATCTTAAAATGGAAGGGTAGTAGCTTAGCACCTATGGGTCGATTCATTTATTTCCTTAAGGCTAGAAAGATGATATATAAGGGTTATCTCTACTATCTAGTTTGGGTAAAGGATTAATGCTTTGAAACACCAATTCTTGAGTTAGTTCCTGTGGTTAATGAGTTCATAGAAAAGTTTCTAGAAGATCTTCTCGGAGTTCCTCCCAAAAGGAATATCAACTTTGGAATTGATCTCCTTCCAGATACCCAACCTATTTCAATTCCTACTTACAGAATGGCTCCTACTGAGCTTAAGGAATTGAAACAACAGTTGAAAGACCTTTTAGATAAAGGCTTCATCAAACCTAGTATTTAACCATGAGCTGCACCAGTGTTGTTTGTGAAAAAGAAAGATGGTTCTCTCAGAATGGGCATTGACTATAGGCAGTTGAACAAGGTCACAATCAAGAATAAGTATCCCATCCCCAGGATTGATGACTTGTTTGACCAACTTCAGGGTGCTAGTCATTTCTTAATGATGGACCTCAAATTGGGTTATCATTAGCTCAAAGTTAGAAATAGTGACATTTAAAGACAGCCTTCAGAACTAGGTATGATCATTATGGATTTGTAGCTATATCATTTGGACTAACCAATGCTCCTGCAACTTTCATAGACTTGATGAACAGAGCGTTCAAGCAGTACTCGTTATCGTCTTTATTGGTGATATCCTCATTACTCTAAGAGTGAGGAAGAGCATGCGAGTCATTTGAGAGTTGTTCTGTAAAATCTCAAAGATCACCAATTATTCACAAAATTCAACAAATGCGAGTTTTGGTTACAATCAGTTGCTTTCCTTGGGCATATAGTATCCAGCGAAGGGATCCGTGTGGATTCCCAAAAAAAAGAAGAAGTAAAACAATGGCACAGACCTACCTCTCCTACATTTATCAGAAGTTTCGTGGGTCTAATAGGTTGTTATAGAAGGTTCGTGGAAGGATTTTCATCCATAGCCTCTCTATTGACTAGGTTGACTTATAAAAAAGGTTAATTTTCAGTGGTCAGATGATTATGAGTAAAGCTTCGCAGAATTGAAAACCAGGTTGATTACAACTCTTGTTTTGACTCTACTAGACGGTTCATACAGTTATGTTATCTATTGTGATACATCTAGAGTCAGCCTAGGTTGTGTGCTAATGCTGCGAGGTAAGGTTATAGGTTATGCTTCTAGACATATTAAGGTGCATGCGAAGAACTATCCGAGTCATGACCTCGAGCTTGAAGCAGTGGTGTTTGCACTCAAGATTTGGAGACACTACTTGTATGTTGTTCATGTAGATGTGTTCACAGACCATAAGAGCCTTCAATAGGTGTTCACCCAGAAAGAGTTAAATCTTTGCTAGCGAAGATGGCTTGAATTCCTCAGGGAATATGACATGAGTGTGCATTACCATCCGGGTAAGGCAAATGTAGTAACAAATGCCCTTAGTAGGCTATCTATGTATGTGTAGGCCAAATTGAGGAAGAAAGAAAAGAGCTAGTGAAGGATGTTGACATACTTGCTCGTCTAGGAGTTCGTCTCATGAGTGTATCATATGGTGGTGTGATAGGTCAGAATGGATTAGAATCGTCATTGGTAGCAAAGGTTAAGGAAAAGCAAGACAGTGATCTGATATTGCTCGAACACAAGGGTGCAGTCCATCAACAGAGAGTTGAGTTTTTCTCTTAAGGGGGTCGATTATGTGTTCCTAATGTGGGCAAGTTGAGACAACATATTCCTACAAAAGCCCATAATTCCAAGTACTCTATTCATCCAGGTGTCACTAACATGTACCGTGATCTGTGGGAAGTCTTTTGGTGGAATGGCATGAAGAGGGACATAGCAGATTTTGTGGCTAAGCGCCCCAATTGTCAACAAGTGAAGCTAGAACATTAGAAACTAAGGGGTATGACTCAAGAGATCGACATTCCTACTTGGAAGTGGGAAGTGATCAACATGGATTTTATTACAAGTTTACCTCGTTCTCGCAAACAACATGACTTCATTTAGGTGATAGTTGACAGAGTCACCAAGTCTTCTCACTTTTTGGCGGTTAAGACTACATATTTGGCGGAGGACTACGCCAAGCTTTACATTAAAGAGATAGTTAGGTTGCATGGGGTTCCTTTGTCTATCATCTCATATAGAGGTCAGTTTACCTCTTATTTCTAGAAGTCATTCAGAAAGGTTTTGGTACTCAAGTTAATCTTAGAACAACATTTCATTCACAGATGGATGGTCAGACAGAACGTACCATTCAAACCTTAGAGGACATGTTGAGAGCTTGTGTGATCGACTTCAAGGGTAGTTGGGATGATCACCTTCCTCTTTTAGAGTTCACCTACAATAATAACTACCACTGCAGCATTCGGATGGCCCCTTATAAGGCATTGTATGGGCATAGATGTAGATCTCCTGTTGGTTGGTTTGAAGAAGGTGAAGCAGCCTTGATAGGACCAGATTTAGTCCATTATGCTATGGAGAAAGTGCAACTCATTAGAGATAGACTTAAGACAATCCAGAGTCGCCATAAGTCTTATGCATATTTCAGAAGAAGGGAACTAGAGTTCCAAGTTGATGATTGGTTTTTCTTGAAAGTGTAGCCTATGAAAGGGGTGATGAGATTCGGCAAGAAAGGAAAGCTCAGCCCCAGATATGTAGGCACTTAAAAGATTTTGAAAAGGATTGGTAAAGTGGCGTATGAGTTAGAGTTGCAAGCAGAATTAGAGCAGTGCATCCGGTCTTTCATATTTCACTATTGAAGAAGTGTGATCCAACATCCGTAGTGCCATTAGAGAGTATGGCTGTGAAAGACAGTGTTTATTATGAGGATATAACAGTCGAGATTCTTGATCATCAGGTTAGAAGGTTCAGAAACAAAGAAGTCGCTTCCGTCAAAGGTTTGTGGAAGAGTCAGTCCATAGAGGGAGCTACATGGGAAGTAGAAGTAGCCATAAAGTGCAAGTATCCTCACCTCTTTCCTTTCGATTCCACTCTATCTTGAGGTATTAGTTTCTCTTCACTTTTTCAATCATTTATGCATGAATTCAGTCTTAGTATCATGTTCCTTCAGTTTGTACTTGCATTTTCAGCGTATCTGCATGTTCTTGGAACTTGGCTCAGTCATAAATCAGTCTTCAGTGTTTAGTGGTAGGGCTGCAGCTTATTCCCTCCATTTCAGCTAGTATATTCTTCATTCGAGGACGAATGATCCCAAGGGGGAGATATTGTAACACCTCGAAAACCATACCTTTTTTTTTTTTTTTGTAGAGTTCACCTGAAGTAGTGAACCATGGCAGGGTTCACGGATCGTGATAGGGTCCTCTATCCGTTGGCTTACCCGTGGTCATGACTTGAAAGTCACCAGGCCTAAACGTCAGACCACGAGCACCTTCACGATCTGTCGCCTTGACAACAGGCTGTGGGGGCATCCGTGACGTTTACGTAAGAGCCTTCCTAGCCTAGCCCTCTGACACCCCTCATCTAAGTAAGGACCATGGGGACCTTTACGGTCCGTGGTCCTCAAGAAGAGTCATGGGGGCGTCCGTGAAGCCTAATCAGTAGCCCCCTAAATCCTGAGCCACCAGACCTCAGCCCAAGTGAGGACTACGAGGACCTTCACGATTCGTAGTCCCTTACATGGGCAGTGGTAAGGCTTGTGTGACAGACCCTCAGCTCAGTAGTCATTAAGTGAAAACCACGACCCACTTCACAGTCTGTGGCCCCTTTCACGGTCGTGAAGGTTTAGTGGTCAGCCCCATCAGTAGTTTAAGTCAGGGGTCTTTTGGTCTTTTCCTATTTCATTGGACCCTAAACTATGTTGTTTTAACCCTAAACTGCATGGTTTTGATTAGTTTTAGCCTATAAAGATATCTAGAACTTACATAAGTTAGATATTTCATCAAAACTTAGAAAATTAGAAGAGAAAGAGGAGAAAGAGGGGAGCAACCCCAGTTAAAGAATGCAGCAAGGTTCCATCAGTTCCCGCCTCGAAATTGAAAGATTTCTTCGTGGAATTCGCCACTAGGTATGTGGGATTTCACTAGTGGGTTCCTTTCGCCTATTAGGTCCCTAGATTTCAATCGGATTCTTGATTCCCTATTACTAACAAGACCGAGGGTTTCTAGAACTTCAGCAAATTATCATGAATTTGTTATTTACATATTATGAATTGGATTATCATGCTATTACTTTGTTTATTTCATGAATTTCAGAACCCTAGATATGTATTTCTTTAGTTCATGAATTACAAATGCTAGGTCAGATATTTTAGAATTTCAGATACACATGCCTCAGCTTTTAAATGTGTCATTACCAATATATTAATGTGCATTCCCAGTTTGCATGATAATTTAGAGTTATCCAGTATATTACAAAATTTATTCATAATGTATTAATCATATAATCTATTGGAAGTAGTATAATACCGAGTTAGACTAGTGTCAATCACGCATATAGTCCCAGAACTACAAGCCACGTAGGTTGTAAGTCCCCTCTGTGGGAATCATTTTAGTGATCATGCAAGCATGCCTCTACACCTTTGGCCGGGTGTATTGGGTCCTCTCGATGGGGCGTATACACTAGACTCCACATTTAGCTCATGTGGCTTTATTATCGGTTATTAGTAGCTCCCACAATCCAGTCAGACTTTATTGCATTGACCATATTTTAGTACAATTAGTATTCAGTCTCAACATGTTATAAATTTGGTCAACGCATTCAGTTAGCTCAGTATTCAGTATCTATATCATGTTGAGATTACGCTCTTGCTTTATTGCATGTTCAATTATGGATTTATTTTAGATTTACTCTATCTTTCATGCTCAGGACCTTTCAAGTACTGACGTATACTCTACGCTACATCTTCTCGTGGTGTAGGTTCAAGCTTTCAGTATCCAGATCACGCTTAGATCGGTTCCCGATATCCAGTTCAGCAGCATCAGTGGTGAGTCCTCATTCTGCGAGGACAATAGTCATGCTATCTTTTCATTATTTCAGTCTTTTAGTTTAAGTTTTGCTAGACTTAGTTGGGGCATGTCCCAACACTTATAGTTAGTTAGAGATTATTTTCAGACATAGTTAGATTTAGCTTAGTATTTGGTCCCGTGTCTGCATCTCGAGGGTAGTTCAGGGCGTGACATGTTACAATATCTCCCCCTTGGGAACATTCGTCCCAGAATGAAGTCTAAAATAGCTGAGTATGAAGGAAAGGAGCAGCAATCCCTACCACTAAGTACTTGAAACTAATATTTGACTGAACTGAGTTTTAAGAACATGCAAATATGCTTAAAATGCAAGCACATTTGAAGGAACATGATACTAAGATTGAATTTACGCAAGAGTAAACTAATAGACTGGAGAGGAACTATTACCTCAAGCTGAAACTGAGTCAAAAGGAAAGAGGTAAGGATACTTGGCCTTCATGGCTGCTTTTGCTTCCCAAGTAGCTCCCTTTAAGGACCGAGTCCTCCACAAAACCTTCATTGAAGCGACTTCTTTATTTCTCAACCTACAAACCTGACGGTTAAGAATCTCTACTGGCACCTCTTCATAAGTGAGACAATCCTTCATAGCTATACTCTCTAATGGTACTATTGACGCCGGATCACCCACACACTTCTTCAACAAGGAAACGTGAAAGACTGGATGAACCACTGCTAGTTCTGCTAGCAAATCTAACTCATATGCCACATTACCAACCCTTTTCAGGATTCTGTAAGGACCTACATATTTCGGACTGAGATTTCCTTTCTTGCAAAATCTCATCACCCCTTCATAGGTAACACCTTCAGGAAAGCCCAATCATCGATCTCAAACTCTAAGTCCCTTCTCCTTACATCTGTATAGGCCTTTTGGCGACTCTGAGCTGTCCTAAGTCTATCTGTGATGAGTTGAACTTTTTCCATAGCGTCATTAAATAAATCTCTCCCAATTAATGATGCTTCACCTACTTCGAACCAACCAGCTAGAGATCTATATCACACCCGTGTAATGCCTCATAAGTGACCATCTGAATACTGGAATAATACCTATTATTATAGGCAAACTCTATAAGAGGTAGGTGATTATCCAACCTCCCTTGAAATCGATCACGCAAGCTCTCAACATGTCCTCCAAGGTTTGAATGGTATGGTATGCGTGGACATCCATCTATGGATGAAATCCTGTGCTGAGATTTACCTGAGTAACAAGACCTTTCTAAAATGATTTCCAGAAATAAGAGGTAAACTAAGGACCTTTATCTGAGATGATAGACAAGGGAACCCCATGTAACCTTACTATCTCATTAATGTAGAGTTTAGCATAGTCCTCCACTGAATCTGTAGTCTTGATTGCAAGAAGATAGCAGACTTAGTAACTCTGTCTACTATCACCCAAATTGAGTCATGCTGTTTGCGAGTACGAGGTAAACCCTTAATGAAGTCCATGCTTATTACTTCCAACTTCCATGTAGGAATATTAATCTCCTAAGTCATACCTCCTGGTTTCTTATGTTCTACCTTAACCTTTTGACAATTAGGACACTTAGCCATAAAATCTGCTATGTCCCTCTTCATGCCATTCCACCAAAAGACTTCCCGTAGATCACAATACATCTTTTTGGCACCTGAATGAATGGAATACCTAGAGTTATGGGCTTCTGTAAGGATCTGCTACCTTAACTCACCCACATTAGGAACACATAAGAGACCCTGGTAACGAAGCATACCATCTCCCTCTTAGGAGAAAACCTCTACTTTCTGTTGATGAACTGCACCTTTCAACTGAAGTAATATATGATCACTATCCTGCTTTGCCTTAACCTTCGCTACCAATGAAGATTCTGATATATTCTGGACTATCACACCACCATCTAGCATGTCCGTAAGAACAACTCCTAAGCAAGCAAGCTGGTAAACATCTTTTGCTAGTTCCTTCTTTTCTTCCTAAACATGTGTTACACTACCCATATATAGTCTGCTGAGAGCATCAACCACTACGTTGGCCTTACCAGGATGGTAAAGCATATTCATGCCATAGTCCTTGAGGAATTCAAGCCATCTCCTCTGATGAAGACTCAACTCTTTCTTGCTGAACACATACTAGAGGCTTTTATGATCTGTGAACACATATAGGTGACACCATACAAGTAATGTCTCCAAATCGTTAGTGCAAATACTACTCTTGCAAGCTCGAGGTCATGAGTTGAGTACTTCTTCTCACGTACCTTAAGCTGTCTAGAAGCATAAGCTATGACTTTACCTCACTGCATCAACATACAACCTAGGCCGACTCTGGATGCATCACAATAAATGACATACCCGTTAGAACCATCTGGTAGAGTCAATACAAGAGTTGTACTAAACCTAGTCTTCAGTTCTGAGAAAATTTTCTCACACTTATCTGACAACTGCAATTGGACCATCTTCTGACCACCCAACTTTCCCGATATGCTCCGGAGATAGTTACTGACATGAGAAGCAAGATGAGTTTGTTTGTTGCTGGGTTGTATCATATGTCAAATAAGAAAGACATGGAAGCTATGCTGATAGGGGATACAAACATAGCGAGGTTAATGATCCATGTTCAATAGGTTGAGGAAAAGAAGTTGAAAGATAGGGAAGAGTTCCAAAATAAGAGAGCTAAGATAGGGAATGAGTCAGGGCAGCAGAAGAGTAATGACAACCGATCGTCTTTCCAATATAAATAAAAGGGACCTACTCCATCACCTGCTAGTGCACATGCACCAAGGAACAGAGGTGAGTTCCAAAATCAGAATTCACACAATTTTAGAGCTAGACCTGCATAGTCTCAAGGTAATGTGGCACAAGAAGGCAATAAGATTCCTGCAAGTGTTAAGTATGGTAGGAACCACTTAGGGGTGTGTCGTGATGGCTCTAATGATTGCTTCAAGTATGGTTAGAATGGTCATTTTAAGAGAGTGTCCTAAGATTAGGTCGGGAAATGGTAATGGGGGTAATATAGCCCAATCTTCTTTAGTTTCTCTACCAGACAGAGCTGCATCTAGAGGAGCTACTACTTCAGGGGAAGGTGGAGGAGGAAACCTTCTGTATGCTATCACTAGTCACTAAGAGCAAGAGGATTCGCCAGATGTTATCACTAGTATGATCAAAGTCTTTAGTTTTGATGTTTATGCTTTTCTAGATCCAGGAGCTAGTTTATGTTTTGTGACTCCTTATGTTGCGATGAATTTTGATGTTCTTCCTGAGAAACTTCTTGAGCCCTTTCGTGTTTCTACACCTATTTGTGAGTCTATTCTAGTAGTCTATCGTGATCGTACCATTTTTGTCAATCACAAGAGAACTATGGCTGACGTAGTTGAGTTAGACATGGTAGATTTTGATGTCATTCTAGGTATGGACTGACTTCATGCCTGTTATACCTTAGTTGATTGTATAAATTGAGTTTTTAAGTTCCAGTTTTCTAATGAGCCAATTATAGAGTGGAAGAGCAGTTCAGCAGTGCGTAAGGGTCATTTTATTTTGTACCTTAAGGCAAGAAAGTTAGTTTCCAAGGGATGTGTCTATCACTTAGTCTGATTTAATGACTCTAGTGTTGAGATACCTCCTATTCAGTTAGTTCTAGTAGTAAGAGAGTTTCCAGAAGTCTTTCCAGATGATCTTCCTGGAGTCCCTCCTGAGAGAGAAATAAACTTTAGTATATATATTCTTCCTAATACTCGTCCTATATCTATTCTGCCATATAGGATGGCACCATCAAAGTTGAAAGAGCAATTGAAAGATCCCCTAGAGAAAGGTTTTCTTCGACCAAGTATCTCACCTTGAGGCGCTCCGATCTTATTTGTGAGAAAGAAGGATGGTTCTCTTAGAATATGTATAGATTACCGTTAGTTGAGCAAGGTTACTATCAAGAATAAGTATCATCTTCCAAGAATTGATGATATATTCAATCAACTTTAAGGTGCCACTTGTTTTTCCAAGATAGACCTCAGATCATGTTACCATCAATTGAGAGTAAGGGAATGTGATATTCCAAAGACAGCTTTCAAGACACGTTATGGTCATTATAAGTTCCTAGTTATGTCCTTTGGTTTGACCAATGCACCCACAACATTCATAGGCCTTATAAATAGAGTATTCAACTCTTATTTTGATATGTTTGTTATTGTATTCATTGATGACATACTAATCTATTCGAGGAATGAGGAAGATCATGCTGGTCATCTCAGAGTAGTTCTTGAAACTCTAAAGGATGGAGAGTTGTATGCTAAATTCTCTAAGTGTGAGTTCGAGATTGACTCTGTGGCATTATTAGGCCACATTATTTAAGTGATGGAATTAGAGTTGATACTCAAAAAATAATGGAAATGTAGAATTGGCCTAGACACACGTCTCCAACTGGTATTAAAAGTTTCTTGGGGGTTGGATGGATATTATAGAAAGTTTGTCAAGGGGTTCTCATCTATTTCATCTCCATTGACCAAGTTGACTCAGAAAACAGTTAAGTTTCAATGGTTTGAAGCTTATGAGAAAAGCTTTTAGGGATTGAAAAAGCGGTTGACTACTGCCCAGTATTGACCTTTCCAAAAGGTACATAAGGTTTTATTATGTATTGTGACGCATCTAGAGTTGGATTGGGTTGTGTGTTAATGAAAAATAGTAAAGTTATAGCTTATGCCTCTAAATAGTGGAAAGTTCACGAAACTACTTACCCAACCCATGATCTAGAGTTGGCTGCCGTAGTATTTGTTGTAAAAATATGGCGTCATTATCTTTATGGTGTTCATGCAGATGTATTCACTAATCACAAGAGCCTTCAATATGTGTTTAGTTACAAATAGATTAATCTTAGATAGAGAAGGTTGTTGAAGTTACCCAAGGATTATGATATGAGTATTCTCTATCACCCAGTTGCTGATGGCTTGAGTAGGTTGTCTATGGGTAGTACCTTCCATGTTGAGGAAAAAAAGAGAGAGTTAGCGAAATATGTTCATAGACTTGCACGATTAGGAGTTTAATTAATGGATTCCACCGAAGGAGGAGTAGTGGTGATGAATAGGGTTGAATCATCATTAGTGTGAGAATTGGAAGAAAAATACACCAAGATCCTATTTTGCTTGAATTGAAGGCAAATGTTCATAAGCAAAAAGTAATGTCTTTTGAACAAGGGGGAGATGGTGTGTTAAGGTATCAAGGTAGATTGTGTGTACCAAGGGTAGATGAACTCCAAGAGAGAATCATGGAAGAAGCTCATAGCTCCAGATATTCTATCCATCCGAGTTCCACAAAGATGTATCGTGACTTGAGAGAAGTATATTGGTGGAATAGTATGAAGAAATGCATTGCAAAGTTTTTTGCTAAGTGTCCGAATTGTCAACAAGTTAAAGTAGAGAACCAAAAGCCCTATGGTATGGCTCATAACACAGAACTTAAGGAATGGAAGTGGGAGATGATCAATATGGATTTCATCATAAGTTTACCACGGTCACGCAGGCAACATGATTCGATTTCGCTGATTGTAGATCAAATGAATAAATCAGCCCTTTTCTTATTGGTAAAGACTACAAATTGAGAAGAATATTATGATAAGTTATATATTCATGAGGTAGTCAGACTTCATGGAGTTTCGGGGTCCATAATTTCAAACAGAGGTGCCCAATTTACTGCATAATTTTTGAAGTCATTCTATAAAGACTTGGGTTCAAAGGTGAATTTGAGTATTACTTTTCATCCTCAGACTGATGATCAATAAAAGTGCACCATTAAGACTTTAGAAGATATGTTGAGGGCGTGAGTGATTAATTTCAAAGGTAATTGGGATGATCACTTATCTCTCATAGAGTTTGCTTACAACAATAGTTACCACTCTAGCATCCAGATGGCTCCAAACGAGGCTCTTTATGGGAGGCAATGTAGATCTCCTATTGGATGGTTTGAAGTTGGTGAAGCTAGGTTGATAGGACCAAACTTAGTTCATCAAGCTATGGAGAAAGTGAGAGTTATTCAAGAAAGATAGAAAACAAATGCAGAGTCATCAAAAATTCTACACTGATGTTAGGAGAATGGACTTAGAGTTTGACGTAGATGACTTGGTATACTTGAAGGTTTCACCCATGAAGGGTGTTATGAGATTTGGTAAGAAGGGGAAGCTTAGTCCCCGGTATATTGGTCCTTACAGAATATCCAAAAGGATTGGTAATGTAGCATATGAGTTGGAGCTATCACAAGAGTTAGCAGCAGTTCATCCACTGTTTCACATTTCTATGTTGAGGAAGTGTATGAGAGATCCTTCACTGATTATCCCAACTGAAGATATTGGTATTAAGGATATCTTATCTTATGAGGAAATTCCTGTTCATATTCTAGATCGTCAAGTTCACAAGTTGAGGACCAAAGACGTAGCATTAGTCAAAGTTCTTTGGAGAAACTAGTTTCTTAGGGAATCTACTTGAGAAGTTGAGAAGGATATGAAGAAGAGATATCCACATCTCTTTGAATCCGGAGAAATTCCAAATTAAGGTACTAATCCTTTTCTTAGAATTTGTTTTAAATTGGCATGTTGTATTTATATTTTGCTTGTTGGGTGTTTGAGCTGAATGTTAGATGTTACACCCTTAGCCTGCTAAGAGTAATCTCATTCGAGGATAAATGTTCCCAAGGGGGAGATATTGTAACACCCCACTATTTGGAAGAACTAGAATTAGAAAGAATCCACTTTTGGAAATAATCAAATTTGGAAATTTTGACAAGTTAAGCTAAGTATAAGTTTTGGGTCAACTTCAAATGACCATAACTCCTAGTACAAGATGAGTTTGGTGGGCTACAAGATACCATATGAAAGGTCTTGTAATTGTATTTCCAATGCCACCATGTTTGCTCATTTTTGAGTTCGTATGAGAGAGATATGCCCTTTTGAAGTCAGGTTGTCTTAATAAGAAAAGTCAATCGGATTTTAGACGGGTATTTTAGACTTTTCCATACCTAAATTAATTTATTTCGTTTTTGGTAATTACTTAGAGGTCTAAACTGAATTGGGTCAGTTTACACACTTAAAGATTTCAGTCTAGGGTTTTCAGAGAAATAGCACAAGAGGAGAAAGGAGAAAGAGCCAAAGTTCTTCGTTCTTGAAGTTTAGCTTGTGGATTTAGCCAAGGGTTAATCCCTACGAGGTATGTGAAATCACATAGCATTGGATTTGTTCACCCATACGCCAATCATGTTTAATTCAGCATATTTACATTCTTGAAAGTAGAGTAATCGAGTTCTTGAGGGATTTTGTTGAAGTTTCTATTGGGTTCTTGATTGTTGAGCTCTTAAGAAATTCTTGAGTTAGTTTCATGAGATTTTAGGTTGTTATTGAGTAGATTCTTGTATACTTTGGTTGGGTATTGGAATCTAAGTGTTTGGGAAAGAAACCAATTGAATCTAGATGGTTTAAGGTTGAAAAATGAGCAAGAAATTTTACCAAAAATCTGGGAAAAGGGGTGGGGAACCGTGCCACTCAGAGTGCCCCACATAAGTCTCTGAAGATTGGGCTCTGGGGCATTGCGTCACTCAGAGGGTCCCAACCCAGGTCCTAAAGTTTGGTCTCTGGCACCCGCCGCAACTTAGAGCGCCAGGTACGCCAGGTCTTTCACCCTTTCCCATTTCTTTTCGTTTGAGTTCCTTTGAATCGTACCTATAGTTTCTAGTTGATTTCTACACTGTAAGGTACGTCTAAAAATCATGATATCATCCATAAACATGAATCATAACCTTGAATCCATAAATTCAAATTCAAGGAAAGTTAAGAGCCAAGTCTAGAGAGTTCTTAGCAAAAGTCTTTCACAAATGCTTTAAACTTGTTTTAAGACTTGAGTTTTGAGATGAGTAAAGAGTAAAGAGTGAAGTTCATTTTTTAAAAAAAGTATATGGGGACTATGTATTCCCAAAGAGTAAATGTTTACATATTTAAACAAGAAAGAAAATACCGATTTCCAAAAAAGCCATTGAGCTAGTTTTTAGTAAAGAGTAAATGCTTTCACAATTAAGCAAGAAGGGAAACAATGATTTGCAAGAGAGCCTTTGGGCTAGTTTTTGAGAAATTATCTCAAATCACAAAAAGATTTATGTTCTTAAACATATGAGAAAGTACATTTTGGGAGTAGTATTGAGCACTAATATGGGAGAGAGTTCAGACAACTCACAATTCCCATAAACCATGTAGCCAACATGGGTTGAAAAAGGTCATACTTTTTAGATGATTCCTTAGTGCTTTTTAGCATATACTAATGGATCCACTTAGTAGTTAGGTTATATACCCTCAACAAGGTATAGGACAACCCTGACAGCGTGAGTTAAAACATTGTATCGTCACATAGCTCTTAAGTGATGGTTGTGGTTAGAGAAACTTTCACAGTTATAATTTGTATTCTTATATACACAAAGTTTATGTGTATTTTTACATACAAATAAAATTTATATTGTATCTTTGCATACAAACTGAGTTACCATTGTAATTATTAATACACAGAGTTGTTATCCATGTTTTAAAAGATTTTCTTTATATTGAATTTATATTATTGTTTTATATTAAAATGAATTGAGTTTAGACAAGGTATGTTCCTTCAGTTCTCTTCAAGCTTATATCTTGTTTTAGTACTCCCCTCACATGCTCGTACATTCAATGTATTAATGCAAGTTAGCCTGCATCTTTTTATGATGTAGATACAGGTAATTAGGATCAGCATCCAGCGCATCGTTGATCTAATTGAGCTTCAGAGTTGTTGGTGAGCCTCCTTGCTTCCGGAGGATCCCCTTTTATTGTTTTTCGCATTCTAGTTATTTAGGATCTCGTGGGTCTTGTCCGGACGTCCATCTTAGTTGTTAGAGGCTTCATAGACAATTAGTTGATGCTAGTTCTTGAGTCTTTCCATTTCAGTTTTTATGTTGAGACTTGAGTTGCTACTTTGGCCAGTTGAATGTTGATCTTTAAAACATTCTAAGTTAATTGTTGTGACAGTTTAACTTGATTGTATTTCAATACTTTCTTTTATCATTAGTAAGTCTTCCGCTAAGAGTTAAGCCAGGCCAAGGGTTCGCTTGGGGCCAACAATGGTTCTCGAGTGCCAGTCCCGCCCAGGGTGTAGGCTCAAGGCGTACTAATATATATTCTCTAAATTCTAATTCTAATTGTGTTGAAAATGAAGTTAAATTCTCTAAATTCTAATTTTCTCCTTAAATCTAAGAAACCCCTTTTAATCTAAAGTAAATACTAAATGTATTATTTGGTAACAGGAATAAGATCTAGTCTTCCCAATCTGCAAAGAGGTATCTATTCATCTTTAGTAAAATATTTATTTTTAAATCATTGATATCTTAAGAAATAATAGGAGGTGGCATCACACTATGTATAATCAATAGATTGAATAAGTTTTTAAATTTAAAACTATATATTTTAAACTTATAAATGCACATGATTTTAAACTTATAAATGCATACAAAAAAATTAGTCCTAAACTTATAAAGTAGAGGCATTAGTCCAATGTTCTTTAAATAGCATCCTCTCTTACCCAACTCTTGTGATTGTGAATTTTTTTTTACTGAATTATCATTGTTTTCATTTCAAGTTTTGATAGATTATTATACTCCTTCACTTCTTAAGAAGTGCAACAATGTTTTCCATCTTGTGTAACCGCAAACAGGGTAACACAAATCTAGATAATCCAAGTGATATACTTATGTGAAATTCGTTCATATGAATCTTTTATTCATTTTATGAAAGTATTTTTAAGCCTCTAAACGAACAAATTCCACATAAGCATGGCCTTCGGGTTGCCTGATTTCTGTTATCCTTTTATGGTGACATGGGAATGAAAATATTGTTGGTAATCTACGTAAAACTGAAATAAAAAGAATTAAATGATAATTGCACAAAATGTTTTTATAAGATATAGGTAAGAGAAGGTTTCTGGGAGGAATATTAAACTTACGTCTTCAAATTTAGTTGGAATGTTAGCAACAATGAAATCTTTTCTTGCTCTACTACATTTGATGACTTTAGAAATAAAGGTACCACCTCTCCTACCTTAATTATATATGGTTCAAGGAGATTTCTTTTAAAGTATCCGTTCTTATGTGAAATTTCTTGGCAAAAAAAATTGCCTCAGAATAATGCATGATTTAACTCATTTTTAAAGTTGTTATTGTCGCATGAATACAAAATAGAAAATACCAAAGAAACTTACTTTATATCTCTCTACTTCTTTTAAATAATCTTCTACTCACAAGAGCAAAAAATTACAAATGCTTGGACTAGTAATATTGTAATTTGTGAATATACATGATGATAATAATGTCTTAAATTCCAACAACTAGATTTTTCGTTTGATTTCTCATCCAAAGAAACCATAGTAGCTTAGTAGCTTAGTTGATTATCTATAAAAAATTTCACCTGGTGAGAATTCAATCTCTCACGATGTAATCGCTTCCCCCCATTTCTTATTCCCTTATCCTAATTATAAAAATAAAAAATGAACTAGGTGACCAATGGATTCGGTTAAAAATAGACTGCTCATATTTATACATATTTTCATGAATAGCACAATCTACTTTAGAAGTTAATATTCGAAAACACTTACGTTGTAATTTTTGGAAGAGGAATGTGATTTGATTCAAGAACGTGAGACAATATACTTATTCTATTCCACATTAATCAATTACGTAAGAAATCCTTTCAACCTAAGAATCCTTTCTATGTGATTAAACCTTTCACATCATGCTAGTATGTATTTAAGTCAGAATATCCTTTCACAACACAACATCATCATAATTGGTACTTTACTCTCAAAGCACCCTTAAAAATTTTGCATAGGTTTTATACAACAATGCATAAATGCATAATTTACCTCCTTGAGGTCAAAAATCAATTTCAATCATCAACTCTTAGAAAACATGAGTTAGATATGGATTTCATCATAAATTCATGTAAAACTAGTAATACATGCTCAATTTCCTAAAACTCTTCCTTGAAGATCAAAATCCCTCAACTTAGGGTTCATAACTTGAAGACATAGGGATCACATGGGTTCATAGGGGAATTCATCATAAAAGCATTGCAATTAATCAATTCATGCATAGAAGATCATATTTAACTCATTTGATCAATAATACAGAGAGAACCCATGATAATAGATGAAAACCCTAACTCAATTGGGGAGTTCTACATTTTGAAATAGAGAGATTTAGGAACTTCATGAATGAAAGGAATCCATAGATGAAAACTATCATACCTTGAGTCCAAAAGCTATCCTTCAATGGAGGAATTGGAACCTTACCTTGAAACCCTAGGTGAATCCTTCTTCTTCTTCTTCTTCTTCTTCTTCTTCTTTAAGTTTCTAGAGAGAGAATATTTGAGAGAAATTGGTTTTATTTTGGGAATTTAGAGAATGAAATAAATGGGGTGAATTTTGGGGTTAAAAGACTTATATATGGGTTCTAAATATAGGCAAAACGAAATAGTATATGAACTAATTAATTAGGAAATGACCCAACTACCCCTGAAATAACTACAAGCAGTTATCGACCTTCCAACCGATGGCCCAGTCGATGGATCGTTGTCTGACCTATGGTTCATCCTGGTGAACCATGGTTCATGGTTAAAAACTATGATTTTAGGTCTCAAACTAAGGACTGTGGTTTGAACTATGGTCCGTAGGTCTGGCCGTGGTCCTGGACCTCAAACCACTATGTAGGGTGGCCAACACACGGACCTAACTATGGTCCGTGGTTGGCCTCCGTGGCTGGCACCTACAACTTCCCAAAAATCTGGTTCATTTCCCTTTTTCGGATACGAGGTATTACAAATTTTTAAACAAAAAATAATTGAGCACCCATGATATAAAATTTCTGGATCTGCCACTTCCTAGTATAACCCTTAAAAGAACTCTAACTTATCTGTTGAAGTAAATCCTACGTCACCATCACGATCTACTGAAGCTACACTTTTACACAATAACAATCTTTCCAAAATCTTATCCAAAGATAATCTCAAATTATTACTACCCGCAAACTCGCCCTCATCAAAAAATCTTAACCATATGATCTCCTTTTTAACCTCACATGGTCTCTTCTGAACCTATCCATCCCTCGGGATCTGGTTTTACTACTTCCCCACTTGGGAGAACCTACTTTTAAAGCCACTGGGCTAGTATTGAACCAAAAATATATTATTTTCCCACCATTCTTCCCCCCACCCCACAGGTATCCGAGGCGACCTTTAACTAGTGGAGCAATTATATGACTTCTTAAGAAAACACCCCAGTATTCTCTAAAATAATCCACACCAGCATGGAGGAGGGTCCAAGTGCTCTAACCCTTAGCAGTGTAGCGTTGTCATCCCATGTAGCATTATGGGCTCTAACTCACTACCCTCTAAGAAGTCCCAAAATTGGAAGTAACTAAAGACATTCAAGACTTAGAAGACACTCTAGAAATAATAAGGGAAACGTGGATGAAAATAACTTTCTTAAAGGAAGTAAAGGTGATAATCCTCAAAGAATAATCCATAAAAGATATATACTTATTTGCCTACTAACCTTACTAAAATTCTCTCTAGATATTATAACTACATCTGCTTCAAACATAGGAAACTACTTAGTCATAATGAATATGACCTTGGGAATTGGGAACCCTTGAGAGCATCGAGTCATCCTCTGTTGGTCACTAAGCATTTCAATAGTATTTTGTATTAAAGTAGCTTTGTTATTTGTGACGTAATGCTACCCAATTACCTTTTTTATTGGTTTTGTTGAGCCAATCACTTTTGGCTTTATTAGCAGACTTCATAAGTCATAAAATGTTCCATTGAACATTGTACTCAACAACTTGGGAAGCTCTTCATTTGCATGTTGGCTATGTAATTCCAATCACTTATGGCTTTATTGGCAGACTTCATACGCTATAAAACATTCTAGTGAACGTGTGGTCAACAATCTTGGGCAGCTCTTCATTTGCATGTTGGTACATTTTTTGCCCTCACAATTACTTCAGTCTTTATTCCTCCATTATACCTTGTAACCTATGTAACTCTTAGGCCATTTATATTTTTTATTTACTACCCCATTATCGTCTTATTCATTGTTAGAAAGACTTCCTTAACTATAAATAGTGGTGGTCTTCATTTGGTTTATACATATACAAGAAAAATATAGAGTGGACAATGTTAGTCAAGAAAAGAGAGTTCTTATTAGTTGAAGGAAGGTGTTCTTTTTGTGGAGCTTTGGACTCAACTCTTGTCCAGAGTTTATTGAGTTACACTTTTTGATTAGGCAGTTGTATTCTGAAAGGGACAAGTCAAGAAGGACTACTGCTGGTTCGCTGAAAAACATATGTTGCAGTAAGCTTAAATCTCCTTAAAGAGAGAGAGATATTCGCGCCTCAACCTGAAGAGATTTTTATTTCTTCATTTTATTTTCTATTATAACCATATAATTACTTTATTTTGTAATTTTTCACAAACATTTTAAGGGAGATTCATAATAGCTATAATTGAAAAATTCGGGATGTCAAGATGGGAGATCTTAACAAGCCATTTCGGTTCAATGGTAATCATTTCAAGAGATGGAAGGGTAAAGTATTTTTGTAATTAAGTCTTCTCAATGTTTCTTATGTGTTAACTGAGAAGAATTCTAATTAACTTGACATCACCTCTATGAATGATGATGAAACTATTTCTCATCTAGAGAAAGTGGAAAAGTATGATGGTGATTCCTATAAGTGTTGGTATTATATATTTTTATGATTATTATGATAGAACTTACTCTAGTGCAAAATTTATTTGGAAAGCACTGCAGAGTAAGTATGAAATCGAAGAGGCAAGAGCGAAAAATATGCGGCTAGTAGATTTTTCTTTACCAAATGATGGACAACAAATATCAGTGGTAGACCAAGCTCAAGACTTTATAATGATTATTAGAGAGATCAGGTTTTAGGAGGTCAAAATTGGAGATAACCTTATTGTTTGTGGCATAGTAGATAAAATTCCACCTTTTTGGAAGTAATTTCAAAAAACTATGCGCCACAAACAAAAAGAAACCTCTCTTGAAACATTGAAAATGAAAATATGTATGGAAGAGGAGGCAAGAGGCCATGATGCACTTTTACAATTAGAAGGTGCCAATATCACAACTAAGGTAAATTTAAATACTTCAAATAATGTTATTCCCGACTCTCACAAAAATACTTCTTTGAAGCCTAACAGAAAAAAATCAAGAAATATAATGGTAGAAAATAACCAAGCACAAAATCAGCAAGTTCAAGATAAGGGACCGTGCTTTGTATATGGAAAAGTTGGGCATATTGCTCGATTTTGAAGATTCTGGAAATGTGGTCCTAACCCTCATGAAAATATTACAGAAGAACATTTTGTGGCGGTGATTACCGACATAAACATGGTTGAGAGTATTGATGGATGTTGGGCTGATTCTGGTGGAAATCATCATGTCTGTTATGACAAAGATTGATTTAAAAAACATACTCATTTTGAGGTGCCCAAAACCATCATGCTTGGTGACTCTCACACTAAACAAGTGTTTGGAACTGGAGAAGTCAGATTGTGCTTCACTTCTAGAAGAGTATTAACTTTGAAAGATGTACTTTATATTCCTTCTATGAGGAAAAATTTGATGTCTAGTCTTCTTCTTAATAAAATAGGTTTTAAATAGATTATTGAATCTGATGATTATGTAATCATAAAGAAGGTTATTTTTGTTGGAAAGGGGGTATGCTTGTGATGGAATGTTTAAACTGAATGTTGAAATGAATAAAGCTTCTACTTCTGTTTATATGCTTTATTCTACCAATTTTTGGCATGCTCGTTTGTGTCTTATTAATGATCATTATGTTGGAGTCAAGACTAGTTTAGGATTAATCTTAGTAGTTTAAAAGAATTTGGAAAAGTACGAGACTTGTAGTAAAGCCAAAATCACTAAAATACCTCATTTTCAAGTTGAAAGAAAACCTGATTTGTTAGAATTAGTTCATATTGATATTTGTGAACTTGGAGGAATTTTAACTCGTGGAGGTTATAGATATTTTATCACTTTCATTGATGATTTTTCTGAGTTAAAATATGTTTACTTGATGAAAAATAAAAATGATGCTTTTGAAAACTTTAAAGTTTAAATCCATGAATTTGAAAATTAGTTTGGAAGAAAAATAAAAAGAGTTAGAAGTGATAGAGGCAGTGAATATGAGTTTAATTGTTTTGTTAGATCATAGTGAATTATTCATGAAACTACTCATCCTTATTCTCTTTCATCTAATGGTGTAGCGGAAGCAAAAAATAGAACTTTGGTTGAATTGAGTAATGACATGCTTATTGTGTCACATTCACCTTTAAATTTGTGGCTTGAAGCTATTTCGACTGCTTGTTATATGTTGAATCGTGTGCCTCATAAAAAATCTAAATTGACACCTTTTGGATTTTGGAAAGGTTACAAGCCAAGTTTGGGATATCTAAGAGTTTGGGGTTGTCTAGCCTTTGTGAGGCTAATGGATCTCAAAATTACAAAGTTGGGTAAGAAAGCTACTACTTGTGCTTTTCTTGGTTATGCTTCAAATAGTACAACCTATAGATTTTTTAATGTCAGAGATAATATTATAATAAAATCAGGTGATGCTATTTTTTATGAAAATAAATTTCCTTCTAATTCTAAAAATAATGGGGGTCAAAGGATTTAACAAAATATTGGTCACTACCTTGTTCTTCTACTTCTACTTTGAAAATTAAAGAAATTGATGATTTTGAGTTAAGAAGAACTAAAAGAGCTAGAGTAGAAAATGATTTTGATCCTGATTTTTATGTGTTTAATGTTGGAGATGACCCTCTCACTTTGAAAGAAGTTTTATCTTCACATGACTCCATTTTTTGGAAAGAGGTTGTAAATGATGAAATTGAATCACTGCTTTCTGATAAAACCTGAAAGTTAGTTGATTTACCATCGGGTTGTAAAACAATTGGTTGCAAATGAGTCTTATGAAAAAAGTTTAAACTGGATGGATCTATTGAAAAATTTAAGATTAGACTAGCTGCAAAAGATTTTAAATAACTAAAAGGCCTAAATTTTCTTGATATTTTTCACTGGTAATAAAAATTACATCCATAAGAGTTTTAATTGCTATGATTGCAATTTTTTATTTGCAAATTCATCAAATAGATGTGAAAACAATTTTTTTAAATGGAGACCTAAATGAGGATAATTTATATGGATAAGCCCAAGTATCTTGTTGAAGCAGGCTAAGAAAGCAAAGTAAATATACTAAATCCCTATATGGCTTGAAACATGCACCAAAGCAATGGCATGAAAAATTTGATTATTGCATGATTAAAAACGGTTTAAAATAAATGAGTGTGATAAGTGGATATATCATAAGTCTTGGAATAATTCACATGCTATTATTTGCCTATATGTTGATTATTTATTGATCTTTGGCTCTAACATGAATGTTATTGATGAAGCTAAAAATATTCTTAGAAGTCATTTTTTTATGAAAGATCTTGGTGAGGCAAATTTTATTCTCAGAATAAAAATAACAAGAACATGTGATAGATTTTTCCTTGACCAGTCACATTATATTGAGAAAATATTGAAAAAAATATAGCTTTCTTGATTTCAAGCATGTTGTAACTCCTTTTGATTCAAGTGTTCACTTATTTCCTGTTGAAAGTGTTTTATCACTCCTTAGTTCTCCAATAGTTACAATAGTAATTTCTTTTTAGTAGTAGTTATTTTTCTGTAATAGTGCAGTTATTTTCATGTGATAGTGCAATTTTTCATTCCAATTAAGTTAGGAAGTCATGTCCTAGTATCTGGGGGTAGTTATTTTATAAGTGTTGTATTTAAACTATCTATGTGTCTCAGGAAATAGGAGGAGAAAATTAGTCAAGTTTTTGAGTACTTCAAACTCAAGAGACCACAAGTTCTCTCTTAACGAACCAACACCATTGGTAGAAAAAGGAAAACTTCAGATTTTATCTTACAGTGTTCCATAACTAGATCCATAATAGGGGTCCATAACAACTTGGTATCAGAGACGGGAGCTACGCATACACATACTATCGATACAAAGCAAGAAAGAAAGCAATCCTTGCCTCGGGTGAGCCCCGAAGTCAAGCAAGAATCGACAAATAGCGGAGATTCACGAAGAAGTATTGCGCTATTTACCAGTGAGTGGTATTATTGGATTTATCTTTTGGTGGGAGATGTTCTTTGTTTTAGATAATGAAAGCATTCCATTACTACCAACATGAGACCAAATTCAACATCAACTAGCATAAGTGGTGAACTTATTTCAAGAATAACGAGCAGCCAATTTGGCCAGATAGGAAGAAATAAATGCTCGTTTGGATGCACTCATAAAAGAATTAGAGAATTCTAAGGTCGATTCCAATTCAAATGAAAACACAAGTAAGAATTGCAGTTGGAAGGGAAAAAATAAAGTGGCAGGAGGGTCAGGATTAGTAGTAGGAGGAAGTTTCATCATTCCTCGACATACAAAATTGGATTTCCCATGATTTAATGGCCAAGAGGACCCTTTGGGATGGTTGAATAGATGTGAACATTTCTTTCAACACCAATAAACTCTAAAAGAATAAAAGGTTGGAATTGTTTCTTTTCATTTAGAAGGCATTGCACAACTTTGGTTTATTCAACTAGAGATAGATATGCTTTGGGATGAATTCAAACGTCAATATAGCATTCACTTCGGGCCACAAATAAGAATTCAGAAATCAGGAGAATTGGCTAAGTTATGCCAGATTGGGTCTGTGGCAAATTACCAAGAAAAGTTTGAGCTGTTAGTTTCGCTGGTTGGTATACTCACTCAATCGCAAAAAATTAAACTTTATATCAGTGGTCTTACTGATTATATAGCAATTGAGGTTGAGTTGCATAATCCTCCAGATTTGGCTACGACAATGAGTTTATCCCGACTTTATGAATGCAAGGAACAATCTATTTTTTTTGCAATCGTTAGATGCTTGCAAATCCATGACAACAAATTTCTCACCTCAACAACATGCCAAATGTTGTGAAGAAACGAACCAGATCTGAAATAGATGAAAGGCGACTTAAGGGGCTTTGTTCAAATGTGATGAACCATTCAACCGAGGACATCAATGTAAGAAATTATTCTGGATTGACTTTATAGACGATGAGGAAGAGTTTGCTGGAAAGGAGGGAAATACTAATTTTCGCACGTAGCGCTTGAGGACAAGCGTGATTTAAAGGAGAAGAGTAATGTTATCACTCCTTAGTTATCCAATAGTTACATCAGTAATTTCTTTTTAGTAGTATTTATTTTTCTATAACAATGCGCTATTTTCATGTAATAGTGCAATTTTTCATTCCAGTTAAGTTAAGAAGTCATGTCCTAGTTTCTAGGGGTAGTTATTTTATAAGTGTTGTATTTAAACTATCTGTGTGTCTCAGGAAATAGGGGGAGAAGATTAGTCAAGTTTTTGAGTACTTCAAACTCAAGAGATCGCATGTTCTCACTTAAAAAACCAGCACCATAGGTAGAAAAAAGAAAACTTCAGATTTTATCTTACAACATCCCATAACTAGATCCATAACTGGGGACCATAACAAAGTGAAAATGATGTACTAAGTCAAAATGAATTTTCTAGCTTAATTGAAAGTTTGAGATATGTGATTGATTGCAGTAGGCATGATATTGCATCTGCAGTAGGAATACTAAGTGTGTTTACAAGCAAGCCAAATAATGAACATTGACATGCTATAAGTATAGTTATGATATATTTAATTGGAACAAAAAAATTGTAGTTTGTTCTATAAAACATATATTGTTGTAGTTGAAGGCTTTTCTGACGTAGATTGGAACACCTTATCATATGATTCATATTATACCTCTATTTATATGTTTACTTTGGGTGGTGGTGCTATTTCTTGGAAATCAAAAAAGCAAACAATAATTCCTAACTCTATCCTGGAGGCTGAACTAATTTCTTTAGCTTGAGCTTGAGGAAGAAAATTTGTTGAGATATCTATTATTTCAAATATCTTATTTTGACAAATCAATTCCTTCTATTTTAATTCATTGTGATTGTAACACCCCGGAAACTAGTAGGCTAAACTAGAGCTAAATGTGAGGGTTAGAGCCAAGGAAGGAGGAGAAGGGCCAAGGGAGTGGGCTAAGGATGCCTACATTGGTGTAGGCACTGCCCCACCTACCACGCCCACCACCACGGCTCGTAGTCAAGACCGCATCTCGTGGGAGGACTCATGGAGGGCTAGGCAGTAGACTCTCCAAATTCGCCAAAACTAGCCTCCTCTTCATGAGCCACTTCACGGCTCGTGGTGAAGACCATGGATCGTGGAGGGGATTTGTTGTGTAAGGGTTGAAGTTTGGTGGCTAAGCCACTACCTCAAGGCCTATGAGAGGAACCACAACTCGTGGTAGGCACCACGACTCATGGAGCACCTTGTGAAGGTTCATCGGGCTTGTGGGATAAAAGCACTTGTTGCCTAGCCATTGCCTCAAGTCCACGAATGGGACCACGGTTTGTGGGACCCCACATGGTGCCTGGACAGCCAACTTAAACTGAAAGGTTTTTTGGGAAATTTCGATTTTAGTCCAACTTAAGTGAGGTCGTTTTGCCTTAACTTAGGGTCACTATATAAATCATTTTTACTCAAAAACCAACCTATTCAACTCATATTTCCAAAACATAAATCAATTCCCAAATTTCATCCTCTCTAAAAAATTCTGTCTAGAAAACTCAAAGAAGAAGAAGAAAAAAAACAAAGAAGTTGGAGCTAGGGTTCAAGAAGCAAGGGTTTCCACACCAAATTCATAGGGCTTTGTTTCTAAGGTATGATAGTCCTTCATACATGGATAGCTTTCAACTATCGAGTCCCTTCAAAATCTCAATTTTCAAAGATAGAAATCCTCAAAAGGGGTTTGATTCGAAAGTCATGCGTTCCTTTCAAAATTGATTCTAATGGTTGAATTATGTGAAATTAAGCATGAATTGATGATTTCCTATAGTTTTTATGATGAATCCCCAAGAACCCATGAAACCCCCATATTTCTCAATTATGACTTTGTGATGTGGGTCTTAGTTGATGAAAGAAGAATGTTATGAAATTATGCATGTAGTGATTGGGTTACTTGAATTATTATGATATCCATGTCTAATGCTTGAATTCTAGATGTGTTGATTGAATATAAGATTTGAAACTTGAAAGGGAAAAGTATGAAATTGTGCATGTCTTTATGAAACCTATGCAATGTTTGAAGGATACTTTGAGGGTGAAGTGTCAATGATTATGGTATTGTTGTGTTGATTGAAAGGCTATTCTCATGAAAACATAATGAACATGAATTGAAAGCTTTTCTCACATGATGAAGATTCTAGGTTGAAGGCCTTTCTCACCTAATTGAATTTACATATAGACATGGATGGTGAAAGGTTATTCTCATGCATGATCTAATGAGCTATCCTAATGAAACAAGTTTTGTCTTAATATGTACTCCGTGAGAATTAATGCTTAGCACTGAGTAGATATTGATATGAGATGAGAGTCCTCACGTCAGTTGAGGTTGGGTCTCTAGAAGTAATCTCTTGAGATGGATGCCCTCACGTCAGTTGAGGCCGGGTTTCTAGTAACAATCTCCTTATCCTATAAACTACGTACCCCCGTAGGATATTTCGATAGTGTATCTACCTAAGCTAACAAACCATGGTTCTACCTTAGGAAAGTAGGAAAACCCTTTTTGGTGTGGGTAACATCGGGTGATCATGTTATAGCTCACATGGTCTCATGTCGGTTAAGGTTTGTTCCCACAACATGAGCAAGAATATGAATTATGAACTATGGTTACTCAAGAAGCTTTCATATGAGTTTTCAAGGTCATAAAGATGATGAATATGAATGATGACCTAAGGAGGTTTACTTAACATGGGTGAGATTTATGGGGTCTTATCCATGCATTGCACAGGTATGCTTTGAGGTTATTTATAAAGTGTTCCTCTTATGTTATAATGATCTATGTATTGACTATGTTTATGGCTTATGCTTTTCCACTATCTTTATGATGTTGTTTAAACATGGTAAATTGCATGCTTTCAAATGAATTGTCCCTTTTAGCATGTTTTCAATGCTTTTATGCATGGTTATCACACTTAGTGCATTTTTGTACTAATGCCGGGTTTTCCTACATTTTCCCCAAGTGTAGGGTTTGATTCTCGAGGTGATCATTCTAGTGGTTAGATCTTGGATTTGAGTATCTTTCGAGATTGTTGGTGAGTCCTCATGGTTCAAGGATGGTTTTTTCCTATGTTGTAGTTCCTTTCATGTATTTCCCTTTTTGTACATGTATGGGCTAGGCCCTATTTCATTCAAACATTGTAATAGATGGCTATGTTGAGACTTAGTGTCTAGACTTCCGCTTTTGTTTATGAAAAACTTTTGGACTCGAAATATGTTTTACTCTTATTGTTCTATTTCTTATGTTATGAGGACTAAGTGGCTTGTATGGTTTCCTTCAGGGTTCTATGCTCCATGTTACATCTAGGGGTACCCCTGGGTCGTGACAAACTTGGTATCAGAGCACAAGGTTTAGAATGATCCTAGGATGATGTCTCATAAGCCACGTCTAGTTATTCTTGTTCATAAGTGTGAAGCGTGCCACATTTATGAACAAGAGGCTACAAGATGATTAGGAAACTTTACTTCTTCATTACTCTAAGTCATGCATAGAGTTTAACTCTATAAAGTCTCTCTCCTAATCCTTGCCCTATGTTCTTCAGGATATGAATACTAGAAGAGCTAATGATAAAAGGATGGAGGGTGACAATGTGGAACAAGGAGTTCCTCCTCAAGCTCCTCAAGTTCCGGTTGATCCTTTAGTTGAGAATGTTACAAATGTGGAGTTTAGGTCAGCTATCCAAATGTTGGCTCAAGACAATAGAGAGGTTGTAGGTCTGGTGAATCCTAATATGAATTCGGCGGCTTCAAGAGTGAGAGATTTTTCAAGAATAAATCCCCCAAAATTTCATGGCTCCAAAGTGGAAGATGATCCTCAAAGGTTTATCAACGAGGTCTATAAGATACTTTCTATTATGGGGGCAACTCTAGATTAGAAAGCGGAGTTAGCCGCTTACCAATTGAAAAATGTTTCTCAAGTATGGTATGATCAATGGAAGGGAGAGAGATCGGTTGGAGCGGGTCCCGTAGAGTGGGAATTAGTTAAATCGGCATTTTTTGATTGTTTCTTTCCCTTTGAGTTAAGGGAAGCCAAGGTGCAAGGGTTCATTAATCTTCATCAAAGAGGTATGGGTGTGAAGGAGTATGCCTTAAAGTTCACTCTACTATCCAAGTATGCTCAAACTATGGTGGCTGATTCGAGGGCAAAGATGAGTAGGTTTTTGTTAGGTGCGCCCAACATAGTTGAACAAGAGTTTCGTACGACAATGCTCCACCATATATGGACATCTCATGTCTCATGGTGTCCAACAAAATGAGGAATCAAAAATCAAGGAAAAGAACAGGGAGGTGAAAAAAGCTAGGACTGGTGATGAGAACTTCTCCAATACTAGGTTCGATGGACAAGGTTGACTAAAGTTTAGACAAAAATTTTCCATTCAAGGTTCTTCCAATGCTCCTTCTAAGTTCAACAAAGATATGATGTCTAACCCTAAACCTCTAGGAGGTGATGGTGGTGGACCTTCTATAGCTAGGCCTTCTTGTGTGAAGTGTGGAAAGAAACATGATGGCAAGTGTCTAGCTGACACAAATGGTTGCTTTGGTTGTGGAAAGAGTGGGCACTAGATGAGGGGTTTTTCGATGCTCATGGCTAAGGGGCGAGAAGGCAAGCAAGCTCCTCCTAGTGGTTCGAACTCTAATGCTCCCAAGAAAAACCGCTTCTATGCTCTCCAAACCCGAGGTGACTAAGAGACTTCTTCGAATATAGTGACAAGCATGTTAAAAGTCTTTCTTATTGATGTTTATGCCTTGTGGATCTGGTGCTACTTTATCTTTTATGACGCCTTTTGTAGAAATGAGGTTTGAGGTTTCTCCGAAAGTGTTATTAGAACCTTTTACTGTCTCTACCCCTGTTGGTGATTCTGTGGTGGCTAAGAGAGTTTATAGAAGATGTCACATTTCCTAATCCCATAAAGTTACCTTTGTTGATTTGGTAGAGATTGACATGTTAGACTTTGATGTGATTCTTGGTATGGATTGGTTGCATATATGTTACACCTCTATTGATTGTAGAACTCGGGTGGTTAGATTCCAGTTTTTGAATGAGCATATCTTAGAGTGGAAAGGGGGAAATTCTATGCCCAGAGGTCAATTTGTGTCTTAACTTAAAGCTAGAAAGATGATCTCAAAAGGTTGTTTTTACCATGTTGTTAGGGTGAGAGATGTAGATTCTGAAACCCTTTGTCTTGAGTCGATTCCCATGGTTAATAAGTTCCTAAAAGTCTTCCCCGATGATTTTCTCGGTATTCATCCTAAGCGGGAAATAGATTTTGGTATTGACCTTTTTTCGAATACACAACCTATCTCTTTCCTTCTTATAGAATGGCTACAGCCGAGTTAAAGGAGTTGAAAGAGCAAATAAAGGATTTTTTAGATAAGGGATTCATCCGATCAAGTATCTCTCCATGGGGTGGTCCCGTGTTATTCATTAGAAAGAAAGATGGGTCTCTTAGAATGTGCATCAATTATCGTCAATTAAACAAGGTGACCATTAAGAAAAGGTATCCTTTTCCAAGAATTTATGACTTTTTTGACCAACTTCAATGGGATAGTTATTTCTCTAAGATTGATCTTCGTTCAAGTTATCGCCAATTGAGGGTGAGAGGGGAAGATATTCTAAAGATGACTTTCTGAACTTGGTATTGTCATTATGAGTTCCTAGTGATGTCGTTTGGTTTAACTAATTCTCTAACGAAGTGTATGAACTTGATGAATAGAGTTCCTAGGCAATACCTAGACATGCTTGTGATTGTGTTTATCGATGATATATTGATCTATTCAAGGAGTGCGAAAGAACATATGGACCATTTGAGAATTGTTTTGCAATTTCTTAAGGACCAACAACGTTTTGTAAAGTTTAAAAAGTGTGAATTTTTGTTAAGGTCCATAGCTTTCTTTGGTCGTATTATGTTAAGGAAGGGGATTGAGGTAGATCCTAAGAAGATAGATGCATTCAAGAGTTGGCATAGACATCTAACTCCTTCCGATATTACAATCTTATTGGGTTTTGCCGGTTACTATAGAAGATTTGTTGATGGATTTCTTCCATTGATTCTTTTTTGACGACATTGACTCAGATGAAGGATAAGTTTGTGTGGTCAAAAGCTTGTGAGAAAAGTTTCCAAAAATTGAAAGATAGACTTACTTTCGCTCCGATGTTGACCTTACAGGAAGGTACGGATAGTTTTGTGGTGTATCATGATGCCTCTAGAGTTGGGTTGGGATGTGTGCTTATGCAAAATGGTAAGGTGGTTGCCTATGCTTCAAGGAAACTCTAGATCCATGAGAAGAATTATTCTACCCATGACTTTGAGTTGGCGGCGGTTGTGTTTGCCTTAAAAATATGGAGGCATTATTTGTATCGGGTCCCTATAGATGTTTTCACCGATCATAAATGTCTACAATATGTGTTTAGTCAAAAGGACTTGAATCTTTGTCAAAGAAGGTGGCAAGAACTCTTGATGAATTATGACATGAGTGTCCTTTATCACCCCGGTAAAGCTAATGTGGTAGCGGATGCTTTAGCCGGTTGTCGGCGGGTAGTGTGGCTCATGTAGAGAATGACAAGAAAAAGTTGGTTAGTGATGTTTATAGGTTGGCCTGACTAGCTATTCAACTAGTGGATTCCACCAAGGGTGGTGTCATGGTCCATAATGGTTCTGAATCATCCTTTGTGATGGATGTGAAGTCTAAGCAAGGTCTTGAACCTATATTAGTGGAATTGAAAGATGTGGTACTTAAGAAGTCCGCTAAGGCTTTCTGCCAAGAGTGAGATGGGGTGTTTAGGTATCAAGGTCGTTTGTGTGTTCCAAATGCTGATGATTTGAGGGAAAATTTTTTACAGGAAGCCCAGAGTTCTCGGTATTCTATTCACCCGGGAGCCACCAAGATGTACCATGATCTACAGAAAGTCTATTGGTGGAATGGGATGAAGAAAGATATTGCGTGATTCATGGCCAAGTGTCCTAATTGTCAACAATTTAAGATTGAGCATCAAAGGTCGGGAGGCTTGTCCCAAGATATAGGTATTTCCACTAAGAAGTGGGAGGGTATAAACATAGAATTTATTGTCGGTTTGCCCCGCACTAGGAGACAACACAATATTATTTGGTTCATTATATATCAGATGACAGAATCATCTCACTTTATTCCTGTCATGGTTTCTTTTTCGGTGGAAGACTATGCTAAGCTATACATAAGAGAAACAGTAAAGTTGCATGGGTTTCTTTATCCATTATTTCCGATCGGGTAGTCAATTCACTTCTCACTTTTGGAAGTCATTCCAAAAAGGTCTTGGCACTAAGGTTAAGTTTAGCATGGCTTTTCATCCCAAAACCGATGGGCAAGCGGAGTGTGCTATTCAAACATTGGAAGATATGTTAAGGGCATGTGTAATGGACTTCAAGGGTAATTGGGATGACTATTTGCCATTGATAGAGTTTGCCTACAATAATAGATATCACTCAAGTATCGGTATGGCTACCTTTGAAGCCTTGTATGGTAGGAGATATAGGTCTCCTGTTTGTTGGTTTGATGTAGGTAAAGTTTCCCTACTAAGTCGCGAATTGGTTTATAAGGCCATTGAGGAAGTCCGATTCATTAGAGAGAGGTTGAGAACAACTCAAAGTTGGAAAAAGTCTTATGCCGATGTGAGAAGAAGGGAGATATAATTTGAGGTTAATGATTGGGTCTCTTTGAAAATCCCACACATGAAGGGTGTGATGAGGTTTGGCAAGAAGGGAAAGCTTAGTCCCCGGTATGTAGGCCCATGCCAAATTTTGAGATGTGATGGTAAAGTTGCCTATGAGTTAGATTTTCCAAATGAGTTTGCCTCGGTGCATCTGGTATTTCATGTTTCTATGCCTAAGAAGTGTATTGGAGATTCGGCATGCATTATTCATTTAGAAGGGTTGGGAGTTGATGAAAGTCTTTCATATGAAGAGGTTTCGGTAGAGATCCTAGATTGACAAGTCAAGAAATTGAGAAACAAGGAAATTGGTTCTGTAAAGGTTTTGTGGAGGAATCAACTAGTTGAGAGTACTACTGGGAGGCCGAGGCTGATATGAAGTCCCATTATCCTCATCTCTTTCCTTCTACTTCTACTCTAGATTGAGGTAATGAGTTCCTCTTGAGTTGTTTTATGTATGGGGAGTCATGTGTGAATTATCTATTTCCATGATTTTCTTATGATTATGCATGTTATGCAAAATCTTATGTTTTGAAATAAATTGCTTATATGCATTATTTTCCTCATGTTGTTGTGTATTGAGTATGAATTGCCTATATGCCTCATGAGATGAATTTATGAACATGCTTTATATGTATATGCTTTTCTTAAGTAAATGGCATAATGGTTCCATGAGATCGTGTTGAGCATGCTTTTAGCTTGGAGAAGGTAATTCCTCCTAAAAACATGAGAAATGATGAAATTTCATGCATAATGGGTTTTTAGATGTATTCCTACTTTCTTGTGATACATTGACTATGTTTAAGTTGGAGTTGAAGTTTCCTCCTATGGAATTGTGCATTGTTATGATGTTGCATGCATGATGGGTTGCTAGTCTTGAGTCTTTACTTTCGTAAGGTGTCTAGATCATCATTCGAGGATGAATGTTCCCAAGGGGGAGATATTGTAACACCCCGAAAACTAGAGGCTAAACTAGAGCTAAACGTGAGGGTTAGTATCACGCCTCAAGGCTACACTCTGGACTTCAACACGGGACCTAGGATCACAAGTTACCCCAAGCTAACCCTACTAGCATAATCATGAGCATACTAAAGATAACTGAATAATAAAACTATGCGAAAGCTATAATCATGAATAAAATGGAAAGATGGGGAAAATACCCATATATTATAGCTGAGATGAATGAAAACTAATGAGTTTAATACAAGGAATATATTAACTCATAACCAAGTTGAATCTAACTATGTCTAAAAATAGCCTCTAGACTTACTAGAAATGTTGGAACACGCCCCAACTAAGTCTACCAAAATTGAAACTAAAGGACTAAAAATACTGAAAAGAAACTCATGACTATTGTCCTCAGAGAATGAGGACTCACCACTAATTTTGCAGAACTAGAGATCGGGAATCGATCTAAGCGTGATTTGGATGTTGTGAACCTAAACTTATATCACAAGAAGATGTAGCACACGTATGCGTTAGTACTTGAAAGGTACTTAGCATGCATGATAGAGTAAAGATGAAATAACATATAACTGAACAAAGTAATAAAGCAATGAAATAATTTGAACATGAAACAGACACTGAATAGTGAGTTAACTAAATGCAATGACCAATTTATAACATGTTGAGACTGAAATACTGAATATACTGATACATGGTCAATGCAATAGAATCTGACAGAACTGTGGGAGCTACTAATAATCGATAATAAAACCACATGAGCTAAATGTGGAGTCCGATGTATATGCCCCATCGAAAAGACCCAATATACCCTGCTAGAGGTATAGAGGCATGCTGGTGTGATCACTGAAATGATGCCCACAGAGGGGACTTACAACCTACGTGGCTAGTAGTTCTGGGACTATTTGGGTACACTAAACCCTAGTACAACTCGGTATTATGCTACTCCCAATGAATTAATTGATTAACACATTATGACTGAATTTCTGTAAGTTACTGGATAGCTCAAACTGAACATGCAAACTGAGTATGCAACAATTAAACTGATATGGATGCATTAATAACTTAGACATGTATACCTAAATAACTGATATGAATTGCACTTTCTCCATAGCATTATAGACTGAGAAGGGTTTTGAGAGATTTTATACAGTAACACTAAACTTGACCACTATAAAAGGAGTTACAAATGGCAAAGTAGCCCCTGAATCTAACAATGCATAAACGTCAAGATTAAAGACTCGTAATGTACCAGTGACTACATCAGGAGAATGTTTCTGACCTTGGTGAGCCTGAAAAGCATACATCTTGTTCTGGCATTGTCCACCACCTGTACCAGATGAGCTACCCTGCTGAGTCAAGCGACCTGCTAGTGCTGCTGAAGTTGTAGACTGAGCTCTACCATTATTACCTCATTGACCCTGTCTAGAAGGACAATCCCTCAACCTGTGACCAGACTGACCATACCCCAAGCAACCTTCTTTTCCTGCAAGACACTCGCCCGGATGGTTCTTACCATACTTGGAGCAAGTTGGGTAGGTTTTGGTGCCTTAAATACTACCTTGAGACTTAGATCCTGATGCTCCACCTTTCTGATAATTTTGAAACTTAATGTAACACTGGATGATAAAGGTGCTCAAGTCGAAGACTTCTGCTGAAACTGCGAGCGATTTCCACCACCCGATTTCTGTTGGGAATACTCATTGTTGCATATTCTTGGTTTCTTACTCTCCTTAGCCTGTTCCCAATGCTTATCACCCTCAACCTTTTGAGTGTGAGTCATAAGCCTAGAGATGTTCATATCTCCTAGTAACATAGCATCTTTGCACTCTGTTTTCAACAAATCTGACACTCCATACAAGAACTTATTTATTTAAGCTCTGGAATCAGCAACCATATTAGGAGCATACCTTGAGAGTTGGGTAAACTTGAGCCCATACTCTTGGACCGTCATATTACCTTGTCTCATGTTCATGAATTCCTGAGCATTTTCCTCCCTTAACTCTCTTAGGAAGAACTTGTCTAGTAAGATTTCACTGAAGCAATCCCAAGTAATAGGAGCGGCATATGTACCCCTGCTCTCTTTCCATTGAGTGTACTAGATATGAGCCACATTTTTCAGCTGGTAAGATGCCAACTCAACCCAATCATTCCTAGTGACATGCATCACCTTAAAGATCTTCTTGATCTCATCCAAGAAATTTTGAGGATCCTCACTAGTCTGTGATCCTAAGAGCTCAGAAGGATTCATCCTAACAAAGTCCCAGACCCTTACTGTTGTTGATTCACCGTTTGCATTCACAGGAGCTTGAACCCGTTGATTGTTCTAGTCGGCCACACTCTGAGCCAACATTTGGATGGCATTCCTAAATTCAACATTTGAGACTTCCTGTTTTGGGACTAGAGGGACTGCGTTTGTGTTCCTGGCATTTGCATTCCTGGCGTTAGCTCTACGATGAGGCATGATCTGAAACATAGAACGTCGAGTTAGAATGGAATTAGATCATACCTTACGCACGATAAGAGTAACAAGAAAATGAAGATTTTTTTCCCTAAAAACACTTTGTTGCCTCCCTCTCATTAGATGTGGTGCACTTCACACCCATGAAAAGGACTCTACTTAGTGCGGCTTTTCAGACATCCTAGGACACTTAAACCTAGTACTCTGATACCAAGTTTGTCATGCCCCGAGGCTACCCCCTGGATGTGGACATGGGACCTAGGATCACAAGTTACCCCAAGCTAACCCTACTGGCATAATCATGAGCATACTAAAGATAACTGAATAATAAAAACTGTTCAGAAGCTATAATCATAAATAAAATGAAAAGATGGGGAAAATACCCATATACTGTAGCTGAGATGAATGAAAACTGATGAGTTTAATACAAGGAAAATATTAACTCATAACCAAGCTGAATCTAACTATGTCTGAAAATAACCTCTAAACTGACTACAAATGTTAGGACATGCCCCAACTAAGTCTAGAAAAACTGAAACTAAAGAACTAAAAATACTGAAAAGAAACTCATGACTATTGTCTGCAGATAATGAGAACTCACCATTGATTCTGCGGAACTAGAGATTGAGAACCGATATAAGTGTGATCTGAATGCTGAGAACCTGAACCTACATCACGAGAAGATATAACACACATATGTGTTAGTTCCTGAAAGGTACTATGCATGTAGGATAGAGTAAAGCTGAAATAACATATAAATGAACAAAGAAATAAAGCAATAAAATAATCTGAACATGATATAGATACTGAATGCTGAGATTATTAAATGCAATGACCAATTTATGACATGCAGAGACTGAAATACTTAATATATTGATACATGGTCAATGCAATAGAATTTGACTGAACTGTGGGAGCTACTAATAACCGATAATAAAACCACATGAGCTAAATATGATGTCTGATGTATACATCCTATTAAGAGGACCCAATATACCCTGCTAGAGGTATAGAGGCATGCTGGCATGATCACTAAAATGATACCAACATAGGGGACTTATAACCTACGTGGCAAGTAGTTCTGGGACTATTTGGGAATGCTGAACCCTAGTCCAACTTGATATTATGCTACTCCCAATGGATTAAGTGATTAACATATTATGACTGAATTTCTCTAAGTTACTGGATAGCTTAAAATGAACATGCAAATTGAGTATGCACTAATTAAACTAATATTGATGCATTAATATCTGAGGCATCTATAACTAAATAACTGAAATATCTGACCTAGCATGTGTAATTCAAGAACTAAAGAAATACATAGCTAGGGTTCTATAATTCATGCAATAAACTGAATATTAACATAGTAATCTGATTTGGATCATTCTAACAGCTAAGAACCCAATAATTCTAACATTCAAGAAACCTTAGGTCTAGTTATAATAAGGGAATCATGAAATTGATTGAAAACTAGGGACTTAACGAGTGAAAGGAACCCAGTAGTGAAAGCCCACATACCTGGTGACAAATATCACGGAGAAATGGGCTGGAACTGAAGAAAACTTATTGCATTCTTCGAGTTAGGGCTGGTCAACTTTTACTCCTCTCTTGCTTCTAATTTTCTAAGTTTTGATTAATGATTTGACTTAGGTAAGTTCTAGTTATGTTTCTAGGCTTAAAATGACTAACACCTCTTAATTAAGGAAGGGTCTAAACGATGTAGCTTAGGGGTCCAATGAAATAGGAAAAGACCAAAAGACCCCTGACTTAACTGCTGTCGGAGTGATCGACGGATGGGACCTATGGTCCATAGATAAGGGTCGTAGGTCAAGTCTTCCCGTTAATGCTTCACTAAAATGAGCATAACTTTTTACTCAGAGGTCGGATTTTAGTAAACTCGGTGGAGTTGGAAAGAGGATTCAATTATCTATCATATCATAGTCCTAAGAAACATAATTCCTTTTGTGCTGGGAGTGGTGATCATTTGAAGTTGACTCAATTAGCAATTTTCCCCTAATTGGATGTTGGCCTTCACCAATGATCAGACCTATGGACCATAGATCGAATGACGGTCCGTGCTAGTAGGCCGACTTTCGCGTCAGAGGCTGGGTAAAGGAGGCCTCGATCCACGGACACATACCACAGACCGTGGTTTGGCCTAAGGACTGTGGGTCTATCCGTGGGTCGAGACTTAGCTGATTTTTTTAGCTAGGTTTGGGGAGGGGTTGCAGTGGTGAACCACGGACCACTAGCATAGGACGTGGTCTGACATATGGTCTATGGGTGGCACCTGCAACTTCTCAAAATCTGTATTTTTGGTCTGTTTCGAATACGGGGTGTTATAATTAGAGTCAAGGAAGGAGGGCAAGGGCCAAGGGAGTGGGCTAAGGCAGTCTACATTAGTGTAGTCACTGCCCTACCTACCACGTCCACCATCATGGCTCATGGGAGGGCTCGTGGAGGGCTAGCCAATAGACTCCCCAAATCTGCAAAAAAATTAGCCTCCTCTTCACGAGTCACTTCACTGCTCGTGGTGAAGACCACGACTCGTGGGAAGGCTCTTGGAAGGGATTTGGTATGTGAGGGTTGAAGTTTGGTGGCTAAGCAACTGCCTCAAGGCCCACGAGAAGGAATGTAACAGCTCGCTATTTGAAAGAACTAGAAAGAGCTAGAATTGGAAATAGTCATTTTGGAAACAATGAAAAAATCAGGAAAATTGGTTAAGTTAAGAATGAGTTTTTGGTCAACTTCAAATAGCCATAGCTCCTAGCTCATGATGAGTTAGATGTTCTTCCAGATACCGTAAGAAAGATCTTTGAATTTTGCGTGATTCCAAGTTCGTATCAGGGAGATATGCCCATCTGAAGTTGGACTATTTAGATTAGGAAAGTATAATTTGGATTTTGGAAAGGTATTTTGGTCTTTACCATAAACAATTATTTTAATTTCAATTTTTGGTAATTAGTTGGGGTCTAAACTGAACATGGTCAGACTACGCTTTTCCAAAAAGAGTTAGGGTTTTGAGAGAAGAGAAAAGAAGAGGAGAAAAGAGGAGAAGAAGCAAGAATTTGTCGATTTCTTGGACATTTTCGTGTGGATTTTCACCTAGGGTTAATCCATACGAGGCATGTGAGATCACATAGTGTTTGGTTAGTTCACCCAAGCGCTAATCATGATTCAATTCAGCGAAGTTGTATTGTTTTGAAAGCAAATCTTATGAGTTCTTGATGATAATTTGTTTGAAATCTTATGAGTTCTTGTTGTTGAATTTTCTTGAGATTGATTCATGAATTTGGGTGTGTTTTTGAGTAGAGTCTTACGTATTTTTAACATATACCCAATTCTAAGCTTTTGAAAAAGAACCGAGTAAAGTTAGAGGATTTAAGAGTTAAAAAAAATGGAAGAATTTCGTCAAAAATCTGGGGAAGAGGTTGGGGTGCCGCGTCTCTCAGCGCGCCCCAAAAACGCCCTTGAAATATGACCTTTAGAGCTCCGCACCATCCAGAGCGCCCCAAGTCATTCTCTGAAATTAAAAGGCTGGCACCCCACCTCTCAGAGCATTAGCGTTCTTCCACCTTCTCCCCCTTTCTTTTCGTACTAGTTCCTTTACAACGTACCTATGTTTTCTAGTCGATTTCTATACTCTAAGGTACGTCTAAAAATCATGAAATCATCCATAAACATGAAATCATGAACCTTGAATCCAAAATTCAATTCAATAAAAGTTAAGAGTCAAGTCAAGAAGTTATGAGTTAAGTCAAGAGAAGTTCATAGAATTTTCCAAAAGTCTTTCACAAACGTTTAACATTGTTTTAAGACTTGAGCTTTGTGTTGAGTAAAGAGTAAAAGTAAAATTCATTTCTTCAAATATTATATGGGAACTAAGTATCCCCAAGAATTATAATGTTTTCACATTTAAGCAAGAAAGGAAACACCGATTTCTAAGAGAACTTTTAAGCTAAGTTTTGAGTAATTATCTCAAACCAAAGAAAGAGTTTTTGTTTTAAAAACATATGAGCTAAGTATATTTTAGGAGTTGTATTGAGCACTGATATGGAGACGCGAGTTCATAATAACTCAAGTCTCCATAAACCATGTAGCCATCATGGGTAGAAAAGGATCATACTTTTTAGATAATTTCTTAATGCTTTTTAGCATAGACTAGTCGATCCACTTAGTTAAGGCGTTGTATATGACGGCAAAGTATAGGACAGTTCTGGCAGTGTGGGCAAGACGTTGTAGTATCACTTAGGCTCATAGTGGTGGTTGTCGGTTAGAGAAACTCCCACAATATTATATTAATTTATATGTAAAATGAGTGATTATTGCATTTCTTTAACAAATTGAGTTGCTACCTCCTGTTTTAAATGCATTTTATAACTGCACTATTATTGTTGTTTACTTTGCATCTGAGTTGAGTTATTGCATCAGTTGAGTAAATCCTAAGTGTGCTTTTCATATTCCTTTCAAGCTTATGTCTTGTTTAGTATTCCCCTCGCATACTCGTACATTCAATGTACTGATGCCATTTGGCCTACATCATTTTATGATGCAGACACGGGTAACCAAGATCAACATCTAGTGCCTTGTTGATCCAGCTGAGCAGTCAGAGTCAGTTGGAGAGCCTCCTGTTATTTGGAGGACCCCTTTTATCATTTGATTTAGTACTTTAGTTGTTAAGATGATAGGGGGTCTTGTACCGACATCCCTCTTTGTTTTAGAGGCTTCATAGATGAGTAGTCATATTTCTATAGTCTTTCTGTTTTCAGTTGTATACGTTAAGACTTGTGTTTCCATTTTGGCTAAGCTTTATATCTCTTTAAGTTATTGCATGAGTTATGTTTTGAGACTATTTCTTATGTTTTAGTCTTCCGCTGAGTAAGTAAGCTAGGCCAAGAGTTCGCTTCAGGCCAGCAATGGTTCTCGAGTGCCAATCTCACCCAGGGTGTAGGCTCAGGGGGTGGCAGGTCCCATGGCTCATGGTAGGCACCAAAGTCATGGAGCTCCTCATGAAGGTGTCTTGGGCTTGTGGGATAAAGGCACTTGTTTCCTAGCCGTTGCCTCATGTACATGAAAGGAACCATGGCTCGTGGGATCTCACGTGATGCCTGGCAACCAACTTAAAGTGAAAGCTTTTTTTGGAAATTCCAGTTTTAGTCCAACTTAAGTGAGGTCGTTTTGCTTGAACATAGGGTCACTATATAAGTCATTTTAACTCAAAACCCAACATATTCAACTCATTATTTCCAAAACCAAAATCAATTCCCAAATTTCGCCCTCTCCAAAAAATTCTCTCTCTAGAAAATTCAAAGAATAAGAAGAAGAAGAAGAAGAAGAAGAAGAAGAAGAAGAAGAAAGAAGTTGGAGCTAGGGTTCATGAAGCAAGGGTTTTCACACCAAATTCATAGGGCTTTGTTGCTAAGGTATAGTAGTCCTTCATCCATGGATAGATGATTTAACGTTTCAAGCACACCTGATCCAATTCTAGATGTTCAACGATAGTAAATCAGTATAAAACCCAACTAACTGAGATGGGGTTGAATCCCACAGGGAGCGGTACGTGTTTAAGATTCAATAAGGAAGTATGAACATGATCAAATCAATCACTGGAATAAAAGTTATCGAATAAAGATATTATTCAAATAAGGGGGTGACACAAATGTCAAATGAGGGGTTTTAGTTTTTATTATCAACTACAAACAATGGCAAACAATACGAAATAAGAATAGTGAGACGGGTTCTTGAGATGTGATTCAATTATAGGCTAATATAGAAAATGAGTAATTGCAACTATTAGAAAATAGCTAGATATTAGTGAGTAAGCTAGGCTATAGAGGAGATAAACTTTCTGTCGAACAACTTACCCCAAATCAAGTTGATTTCTCTCGAACAACAATCATGCATAATAAGACCAGCCCACACCTTAATCCATTCACTCTCTTGAACTGAATGTACGGAATTGAGTTTTGGATTCACTCTCTCGAGCTGAATCCATGTCAACATAATACCTAAAAACCATCAATCAAAAACCTTAGTTCTAAAACCTCTCTCTTGAGCAAGCCAAGAACACAAAGTTAGATCTGCATTTGCAACTACAATTCTTAAATAAAACCATAATTAATGATTGAACTCACTTCTAAATAGCATTTAAACTAACAATTAACAATATCCATAAGCTAAATCAGCCCGTAATCACACCCCAAAAATTGGGGTTTTAGCTAGACATCATAAAAAGGTAAAAACCATTACCAAATTGATTATCCGGGTAAGATTGATTTCATCCTTACAATGCTCCAATTTGAAGATGCTCAAAGACCCACTTCCAATTTCTCAGAAGTAAACTTTTTCAATCCTTCAAAGCTTAGGAAAAACTAGAGAAAGTTGTCTCCAAAGCTAAAAACATAATAAAAGACTAAACATATATGATCTAAGATACTAAACTAAATGTTCAAAAATGTATTGATAGTCGCCAAAAATATGTTGCAAAGAGTCACTCGGCGAAGTAAGTCAGGCTCGCCAAACCACTCGGCGAGCTGCCCTTCGGTCACTTTCATCACCCTTCTACCTTGGCATTTAGCATCTTCAAGGTCTGTAACTTTGGGTGATCTAGAACTGCATCATGGAACTATTAGGCGATCCACCGACTGCTGCATTCTCTCGCCTACTTGGTTTCTTCCCACAGGGCTTGGCACACTGGAACTTTAGGTGGTCAAATGGCCATTCGGCGATTCACCAAGTGAACTTGGCGATCACTAGGTTGCCTTTTTTCATCCTTTCAGCCTGTTTTGTTCCTTTTTTCTTGTTAGTGTCCTTGCTTTGTTACAATTCATAAACCTGAAAATCAAGGGTTTTACATCAGTTATTGGCACAAATTAAGCATTTGGGCACACTAATTCTATATAAACAAAACCCTAAATGAGTCCTAATCTCGGACTCATCAACACCCCCAACTTAAAATTTTGCTTATCCTCAAGTAAAACTCAAGTTCAGTAGCTCAAAAAGGATGTCTCAAATAGTGCTACAAAATACTCAATCATGAATGCACACAAAAAGACTTAACTTACTCATGCAAGGATCAATTATGCACTTAAAGATTCAGGTTGTGACGCACCATTATCAAAGATTCTCACGTTCACAATACTTGCTTCAAATGCAAGCTCAAGCTCAACAAAGGTACTTAAATGCCCTCACAACAAAGACGATTTCATATTCACACACAATTGTTCAACAATTTATAGTTCCAGATCACATACAACTTGCACAGCCAAAAAGCTAAGCACATGCATGCCTTCACCCATAGGTTTTCCCTTATTTTTCGATCAACATCTATTTCACCTTGATCAAGAGAAAAAAGGTCTTTTCAAGGTTTGTAACGGGGCTGAGTGCAAAGGTATGGTCATTTAGGCTCAATGGTTGCTATCCTCATGAAATGTGGTATGAACATCGCTTTCTTTCCTTTTCTTCAACATTTTAACTCATGCTCAAAATTCACCCCATTATTCACTTCTCATGGAATACCAAACACCCATTTCTTTTGCAAATTTCACAACTTTATTTCACAACTCTTTCATTCTTTTTCTTTTGCTTTCTTATTTTCTTGCTCCCTCTTTTTTTTGTATGGAGGAGTTCCATCTTTTTCAAGTCCATGGATCAAGAGGGACTTCTTCACACTACTTGATTTACCTCCTCTTTTCACCACACCCCCAACTTAGGCTTTTGGCCTAAGTTGGCTATTCAAACAAACCACACTTCATGAGGATTATGGGTGAATGGATAAAGAGGGGTCACATTTGCTCAAGTTTCTTCCAAGAAAAGGATAAGGCTCAAAGGGGGTTCAAACAAAGTTCACACATATCACAAGGTTAGCCTCAAAAGAGGTATATTGTCAAATTGTTTCACATTTCAAAATTGTTGCCTAAGATCATTTCAAGAGCTTGAATCACTTAGTCAACCGGACCAACGGAGCAAATTCTAGGTGTCATCACACAAGGTTCACTATAAGCTCATCACACAAGGCATTTGCACCAATATCAAACAAGACTCCACACTTTCACTAGTGTGCAATGTTCATCACAAGAGACTCCATTCGATAATCGGCTAGTCACAATGAGATGCAAAAAGTTCACATATTGTCTATGCAACTTCATTTGGCCTCATCGTAGCTGCACATTTATTTTTGATTGATTAAGAGCACTATTTAATTCATCGGTATTGATCATGATCGATATTCAAATTTGCACAAGAACAGCCACATTCAAACACAACAAGATGTGGCAAAAATTTTTTGATGGGTCAAAACCGTTTCTATTCAAAACAAGGAGCCATAAGCTCAAGTATCACAAAAAAATATCAACACACAATTCAAAACACAAAAGCCCAATATATATATAAAAAAAAATATAGTCATAAGAGGTAGGTATGGAAATACCTCACCCCACCACAAATAAAAAGACAGTTGTCCTCAAATGCACAAAATAATAAAAAGTCAATAAAAATGACAGAGAGGGAGGTAAAGAAAGGTCCTATCTATATAGTCGCTCCATCTGTCGGGGCATCAATGTCTAGTGCAACACTCTGATCCTGGGCATCAGTGCCCAGTGTAACATTAGCACAAGCTCCACAAAGCCCAGCCATGGGTGTATCTTCAAATGAAATATGCACGTCTGAATCTACCATAGCCTCCTCAACCTCTGTAAGGCCCTCACAAGTAGCCTCCTCATCGACACCAAGCTGCTCCTCATCAGTCTCAGCCTCCGACTTAATAACAACCACCTCCTCAACTCGAACCTTATCTTCGGTGGTAGCCGTAGGCACATCCATATCAGCTGGCATGTCGGGGATCTCCACATTCCAAAAAATCATGTACATATCTATGAACTTCAACTGGTCCACATCCTTCCTCAACTCAACAATTTCAACCTTTAGAGCCATCACCTCATCAGTGTCCCCTTGGCCTCGCTCACACACCACTATCCTTGACGCAAGGGCATTAATAGACACACTAAGAGGTTTCATAGAAACAATGAGGGCCCTCTCAATCATCCTGGGGACTGTGGCCTCAAGCCTGGAGGCACGCCTATCAGCAGAATAGGCTAGATGCCTCATCCATAGTATCGCAGCCTAGGTGAGTAGAGGTCGAGAAGCAGCAGCAACACTAGTACCAGACCTATGGGGCAAGAGAGTGATAGAGAAACTCGGAGTCATAAAAGGATCAGCACTAGATATACCTGAAGACCCTGGGGTCGGAGTAGATAATACTGCCTCTACAGGTAATGTTTTAATGTCTACAGCCAGGGAAGAATCCACCTGGGCTGTCTTCTTCTTCTCAGCCTCATCTTTTAGATACTTAGTCTTAATCCGCCGGATGTTGGTAGAAGATATGGGAATCACTTCCACATCCTCCTTCGCATCAAAGGGCACTCGAGCTCGTCTGCATAACTTGGTGATCAGCACAGGAAAGGAAAGAGAAGTCTAACACTACCTGGCCTTCCTGGCCATTTCTTGGCCAATGTTCATACCCAAGTTTAGCCTTGCCCTATCAATAATGCAACCAAGACAGGTTGCTTTCGTGTGGTGGAGGATATTCATTCTGGGATGGCATGATAGAACTGCTGATGAAGCCAAACTAGTACCTCACTACTACATTAAGGTCTTTCTTTTCTATAGGTACTCCAGCCTTGATCCACCTAAGAGCATTGTCAGATAATAGAGGGGTAAACCCATTTTTCATAGTCTCCAATGATTTTTTCATGATCATGTATTGACAGTGATCCTCAATATCCCTTGTACACTCTAGAACTGCATTGATAATATCACTATCATACTTCAGTTTCTTGACTCTGACAACCATATAATCTACCAGCTTGAATTTAATGGCCTGCTTCTTTCATTGTGGAACTAGGGCTCCGTAGGCAATATGGAATTTCGGACCCAATTTGGAATGTAAGTGCCACGAGGTCTAGTGAATATCTGGAACTTGTGGGACTTCAAGAAACTCGAAATATCTGGGTATCTATATATTACTCCATCAGTAGACAACCTTTTTTCCTTGATGATGGTCCTTAATCCCTCAGCGTTCAGTCTATTCATAGATCAAGGAGGAGGACCCTATGCAGGTGGTGCTGGGACCACAACCTGATCTGGAACAAAAGGAGCGGTATGAGTCTCAAGCACCCTGATCCTAGATGGATCATGCATCCTCTTGGATCACAACTCAGCCAAACACTTACACACTTCTCCAAATAAAGAAAATGGGAACAATCTCAACTGGACAGACTCTTGGGATATGTTCTTAAGGGAGAACGACCCGCAAACATCAACAAAGTTCCTTATATTCTCATGAGAAAACCCCCCGAACAACCCTTTTAATTGTAAGAGCTGCAACATGGTGCTTTTAATATGGAACACAATGTTTTCTTCAGCCAGAGGCAAGTGAATGGCACCAACTCCACACACTAGATTTAGGTTATTTATATTTTTTTTCATTGACATCATTGAGGTTTCTGATGTCATCTTTCTAGCCCACTTGGCTACCATTGATTCCGTTGACACTCATTTCCTCTATTTTAAAAAAACAACATAAAAATAAAAACTAAAAATAAGTAGATTCAACTATGACTAAAAAGAACAAAATTCAACTTCACCAAAGGAATCTCAAACAACACCACTCCCCAGCAGCTGCGCCTTTACAATATAATGTTCCAAGCACAGCTCATCCAATTCTAGGTGTTCAACAATCGTAAATTAGTATAAGACACAACTAAATGAGTTGGGGTCAAATCCCACAAGGAGTAGTACGTTTTTAAGGTTCAATAGGGAAGTATTGTCATAGGAATAAAAATTATCGAATAAAGACATCATTCAAATCAGGGGGTAACATGAATGTCAATTGGACGGTTTTGGTTTTGATTATCAACTACAAACAGCGGCTGATAATATGAAATAGCAATAGTGAGATGGGTTCTTTGGATGTGATTCGATTATAGGCTAATATAGACAAATGAGTAATTGCAACTATTAGAAAATAACTAGATATTAGTGAGTAAGCTAGGCTATAGAAGAGATAAACTTTCTCTCGAACAATTCACCCTGAATCAAGTTGATTTCTCTCGAGCATCAACAACCATGAAAAATAAGACCAACCCACACCTTAATCTATTCACTCTTTCAAGTTGAATGTGCGGAATTGAGTTTACGATTCACTCTCTCGAGCTGAACCAAGGTCTACCCAATACCCAAAAAACATTAATCAAAAACCTTAGTTCTAAAACTTCTCTCTCGATCAAGTCAAGCACACAAAGCTAGAACTGAATTTGCAACTACAATTCTTAAATTAAACCACTATTACTAATTGAACTCACTTCTAATTAACATTTAAACTAACAACTAGCAATACCCATAAGCTAAATCAGCCCATAATCACATAATCACACCCCAAGAATTGGGGTTTTAGCTAGACATCATAAAAAGGTAAGAATCGTTACCAAATTGATTATCCATCAACTGAGTAAGAGTGATTTCATCCTTACAATGCTCCAATTTGATGATTCTCAAAGACCCACTTCCAATTTCTTCAATCCTTTAAAGCTTAGGAAAAACTAGAGAAAATTGTCTCCAGAGCTAAAAACATAATAAGAGACTAAAAATATATGATCTAAGATACTAAACTAAATGTTCAAAAATGTATTTATAGTCGCCAAAAATGTGCTACGAAGAGTCATTCGTGCCGAACCACTCGGGGAGCTGCCCTTTGCTCACTTCCATCTCCCTTATGCCTTGGGATTCAATATCCTCAAGGTCTGTAACTTTGGGCGATCTAGCACTACATCACGGAACTACTCGGCGATCTGCCGATTGCTCCATTTTCTCGCCTACTTGGTTTCTTCCCTCAAGGCTTGGCACACTGGAACTTTAGGTGGTCAGAAAGCCATTCAGTGATTCTCAAAGTGAACTTGGCGATCACCAGACTGCCTTTCTTCATTGTTTTAGCCTATTTTATTCCTGTTTGCTTATTAGTGTCCTTGCTTTGTTTCTCAATCCATACTCCTGAAAATCAAGGGTTTTACATAAGTATTGGCACAAACAAAACATTTGAGGACACTAATTCTATATAAATAAAGCCCTAAATGAGTCTAAATCTCAGACTCATCAACAACTTTCATCCATGGAGTCCCTTTGAAATCTCAATTTCGAAGATAGAAATCCCCAAAAGTTAGGGTTTGATTCCAAAGTCATGGGTTCCTTTCAAAATCGATTCTAATGAATGAATTATCTGAAATTAAGCATGAATTGATTATTTTTTATAGTTTTACGATGAATCCCCAAGAAACCATGAAATCACCATATTTCTCAATTATGATCTTGTGATGTAGGTCTTTGTTGATGATAGAAGAATGTTATGAAATTATGCATGTAGTGATTGGGTTACTTGAATTATTATGATATCCATGTATAATTCTTGAATTATAGATATGTTGATTAAATGTAAGCTTTCAACCTTGAAAGGACAAAGTATGAAATTATGCATGTCTTTATGAATCCTATGTAATGTTTTAAGGATACTTTGAGTGTGAAGTGTCAATGATTATGGTATTGTTGTTGTGTTGATTGAAAGTCTATTCTCATGAAAACATAATGAACATGATGTGAAAGGTTTTCTCATATGATGAAGATTCTAGGTTAAAAGGCTTTCTTGCCTAATTGAATATAATACCTACATGTGGACATGAACGGTGAAAGGTTATTCTCACACATGATCTAATGAGTTATCCTGATGAAACAAGTTGTGACTTAATATGTACTCCATGGGAATTAATGCTTAGCACCGAGTGGATATTGATATGAGATAGAAGCCCTCACATTAGTTGAGACCGAGTTTGTAGAAGCAATCTCTTGAGATGGGAGCTCTCACGTTAGTTGAGGCCGGGTTTCTAGTAACAATCTCCTTATCCCATAAACTATGTGCCCCCGTAGGATATTTAGCTAGTGGATCCACCTAAGATAACAAACCATAGTTCTACCTTAGGCAAGTAGGATAACCTTTTTCGGTGTGGGTAACACCGTGTGATCATGTTATAGCTTACATGGTCTCATGTCGGTTAAGACTTATTCCCATAACAAGAACAAGAATATGAATTATAAGCTATGGTTACTCAAAAAGCTTTCATATGAGTTTTCAAGGTCTTAAAGATGATAAATATGAATAATGGCCTAAGGAGGTTTACTTAGCATGGGTGAGATTTATGGGGTTTTATCCATTTATTGCACAAGTATGATTTGAGGTTATTTATGAAGCCTTCCTCTTATGTTATAATGATCTATGTATTGACTATGTTTATGACTTATGCTTTTCCACTATCTTTATGATGATGTTTAAACTAGGTAAATTGCATGCTTTCAAATGACATGTCCCTTTCAGCATGTTTTCAATGTTTTTATGCATGGCTATCATACTTCATGCATTTTTGTACTAAGGCCTACTTTTCCTATATTTTCCCTAAGTGTAAGATCTGGTTCTTGAGGTGATCATTCTGGTGGCTAGAGCTTGAACTTGAGTATCTTCTGAGCTTGTTGGTGAGTCCTCATGGTTTTAATTTTATTGTTCTATTTCTTATGTTATGAAGACTAAATGGCTTGTATGGAGTCCTTCAGGGTTTTATATATCATGTTACATCTTGGAGGTACCCCTGGGTCATGACAATGATAGCAACGCTACAATTGGTAAAGTCCAAAATCGTTATTACAATGGTAATTCTAGACTTATAAGGAGGAAACACAATAATGTAAGATCATATTTGACAAGTGGTACCATTAATGTTGATTATGTCAAATCTTGTGATAATCTTGCAGATCCTCTAACTAAGGCCATAACAAGTGAAAATCTCTAGAGCACATCAAGGGGGATGGGATTGAAACCTATAAATTCGTGAGTCATATATGAGAAAACCCAACCTGGGCACTAGAGATTATATAGCCAGGTTCAAAGGGAAAAACTAATTATATGATGACTTGTTGTGAAAAAATGCACTATCTTTTTATTCCCTTCCTATGATGTGAGTGCATTATTTCGTTTAGTGATTTGTGAAGGTTGAGCTGATAAAACTCTTAATAAATATCTATAGCCCGTATGGGTGGAGTGTAAAACTTGAATAAGCACTTTAGACATATTTCACTTATGTGATTGTGGAAGTAGGTCGCTTTCTATGAGAATTGGGCTTATTATCAAAAGCACTCATAAAATCGGGATAGCACAAGGCTATAACGTGGTGGATTTTAAAGCTCATGTCAACACCTTGATTATCGTGTGTGAGAAGTGATATTTTATTTTCCCTTAAGTAGTCATAGTTCAAGTCTGAGACTACTATTACTCTGGAGTAGAAGGTACTGTTTCACTAAGTAGAGGTTCAATGCAGAGCACACCTTCATTATGCATAGCAACCTTCCTTCAGCTGATCTACTCTCTTGTCTAATATTAAAGTGAGTGGGGGATATTGGTTACTAAGAATTTTAATACTATTTATATTAAATTAGATTTGTTATTTGCTATTTATATTAAACTCGCCAATCACTTTTGAATTTATTGGCATACTTCATAAGTCATAAAATATTCCAGTGAACTTTGTGGTCAACAATCTTGGGAAGCTCTTCATTTGCACGTTGGTTATGTAATGCCAATAACTTCTGGCTTTATTGGTGGACTTCATAAGTCATAAAACGTTCTAGTGAACGTTGTACTCAACAATCTTGGGCAGCTCCTCATTTGCACGTTGGTGCATTTGTTGTCCTTACAGTTACTTCATTCTTTATTCCTTCCTTATACCTGGTAACCTATGTAACTCCTAGGCCATTTATCTTTTCTATTTACTAGCCCCATCATCGTCCTATTCATTTCTAGGAAGACTTCCTCAACAATAAATAGTGGTAATCTTCATTTGGTTTATACATACATAAGAAAAATATAGAGTGGAAAAAGTTAGTCAAAAAAAGAGAGTTCTTATTAGTTGAAGGGAGGTGTTCTTTTTGTGGAGCTTTCGACTCAACTCTTGTCCAGAGTTTGTTGAGTTACACTTTGTGATTAGGTTGTTGTATCCTAGAGGGGACAAGTCAAGAACAACTACTATTGGACCAGTGAAAAACATTTGTTGCAGTTGGCTTGAATTTCCTTAAAGAGAGCGAGATCGCTCCTAAGCCTGAAGAGATTTTATTTCAATTGTAATCTTATAATTTTTCACTAACATCCTCCATTTTCAGTCCCACCCCTCATAATCAGATCAATAAATATAATGATATTGAAATGTAGAGGTAGCAATGGGATGGAGTTTAGAAGAAACTTCCAAGCTATCTTGGACTGGCATTGGCCACCACTTGTTGCCCTTATAGAAACCAAAATGCAAGACAACCAAGACCTTCTAGACAAATTTCCTTAAATAAAATGATCCAAGTTCTTGCAAGGGGAAACACTGGTGGTCTATTTTTCCTATGGGGTGACTATATCTTGGAGTTGGATGACATTGCAACAACTGATCAAGAATTCCATGCAATTGCCAAGGTATGTACAACTAATAAGTATGGACTTTCTAGTATCATTTATGCCAGTACATATCGTAATGTACAAAAACTTTTAAGTGAAAACTTAAAAACAATTAAAAACAACTATTAAGATGATTGGCTAATTGGGCTGATATTAACAAACTATTGAGAATTACAGATAAAGCTGGAGGTAGGTCCATTATAAATTCTCACGTAAATGACTTATGGGATGTGATTAGTTACTATGAGATGATTAATTTTGTTTTAAGAGGTAGAAAATACACATGTTTAAAATTTTTAGAAAATGAGAAGTGTTTTGTAGTTATCGAGATGCGCAAGCACACCACCGACCTTGTAGGGATTCAGATCACTGTCCTATTCTAATATCAGTGTTCCCACACAAAAGTAAGCATAAAAATTAAATATTTCACTTTGAATTCGTGTGGACTTCACACCCCGAGTTACCAAAGCTAATCTCGTTCAATTGGCTTAATTGACCAAAGATATCTTTGGTAATCTCTTCTTTTGAATGAAATGTTGCCATCTGGAATAAGCAAACTTTTGGCAATATTTATTATTAAGAAAATGACTTCTCCAATGAATTGAGGGTTTCCAAAATAATCAAATTATAGCTCCAACTCCTTCCTATCAAAAATGGAGGTTGACCTAATCGAAGAATACAACCTTATACTTAGATCAAAGGAATATTTCTAGAAACTAAAATCTAGAGTCAACAGGCTCAATGAGGGTGACTCCAACACTAAGTTATTCCATCTTACAACACTCAATCAAAGTAGAAGAAATAAAATTGTTGCACTCCAAATCCAAGAGGGTTCCTGGTTGTACGACCTAGTGGCCATCAAATCCCAACGACGTTATAATCTTTCAATAAATAACAAATCACTTCCAAAACATGAACGGGAAACATGCAACTATGATCATCAAATTAGGTCTTTAAAAAGTATTTGACAAGTAGAATGGACTTTCATCTAGAAAAGAATTTCATACAAATAATAATGTGCAAAAAACATAAATATAAGGCAAATTTAGTGAAATGGAAACCACCATCAATAGGATTTGAACTAAACACAGATGGATCATTCAATATAGAAACACGAAAATGAGGCATACGAGGAGTCATTTGTTGTTCATCTTGTATTCCTAACATACTTAGAACAAAACTTTGAAGAACTTGCTAAGAAAAACAAAGTTTAAAGAGTATTTTCAAAACTAGAAAATTAAAACTAGTAGAGAAAATAGAATCAGAAACAGATTAGAAACAATATAAAAATATTTTTCTCAAAGAAAGAAAATCGAGCCCAATGAATGCATAGTGTCCCCATAAGGAAATTATTCCCCTTAAGTACTCGAGGTTAATGGAATATATCCTCCTAGAATAGAACGATCTTACTTAGCGGTGTATCGATACCTAAAACCACGGTGTCAGCAAACCACTCAACGAAAGTAAAGTACACTTAGAATACTAGATTTAGTAGTAGTAGAAGAAGTACAGAAAGATTCATTCTCTTAAAATGAGAGGAAATCACTCAATTTATAGAAAACAAAGGGTAGTGTGAAAAGGTTCTTATTGTGCCTTACCGTAAAGTTCACAACCCTTTGAAAAAGTCACAATTTTTCGAAAAGGTCACAAACTTTCATAGTCACAACTTTTCATAAAAGTCACAACTTCTCATAAAAGTTGCAACTTTTAATAAAAGTCACAACTCTTCATAAAAGTTGCAACTCTTCATTTTCCATTCACACCTTTTAAAACCCAACATCATTTGGGATAGAGAAGGGAATTGGATAGCTATTCATAGGGAATATCTTCAAAGCTACAACGATTCAAAAAAAACTATGTGGCATAATACAGGGGCTAAAATAGCACTACACAACATGTTGATGCCATTACAAATTGATATAGATTGTAAGGAACTTACACATTATTTACAAAATGATTGTCCTGCTCTATCTAACATCTTAAATGATTGCAGGGCACTACTTTTCCTACCAAGGAAGCCCCCACCCCCCCCCCCCACCAGCGTAGATATCCAGAGGAGAAACACGTGGAATACCAGCTAAGAAGGGGGTCTAATCTATCAACAATTATTTCTCTTGTGCAGTGGGTAGTTCCACCTTTGTTTGTATCTAAGAAGCTAGGAGCAAACAAGGATGGATATATTTTTTTAGCCTAACTAGGTCATCTACTACTCGTGTATTTTGTAATATGTATTTTACTAGCCCCTCTACCAACATACTAAACAACGGTTCCTCCACAATCCATGTAATGATGCATATTAAGTCTTGTTAATATAATATTTGTTTTTACCAAGAAATTAAAAAAGAAAGAGACTCTCATATAATAGAATATACGATTAGTTTAAATAATATTAAGTGGCTTGTTATAATTTTATTATTTTAAAGTCAAATAGTAGTCTAGCTTATATATATCAAGTGGTCAATTACTCATGACAAAAATTTAGTTGAATAGAAAATATATTTGACGATAATTGATAGAAATCAATATGTAATACATATACTTGTTCATAATCTGTCATCAACAAAGAGGGTAGTCGATGATTGTTGGTAAAGTGTTTGAGCTTTTATAACAATGAAAAAATTAATTAGAAATAATAGTATGAATTAATTGAATAACAATGGATGAGAAATAATAATAATGTAATAAATGAACTGGAGAACAATTTTATCATTGGAGGGTAATTTTTTTATGAATAGCCTAAATTTTTGGCCGAAGAAGGGGGTCTGAATGTGGAGAATTCGGGATCTTTGGAAGGGAAGAAATTTATTTTTTATTTTAAATCATGTAGCTTAAACTTTGAAAATGGAAAAACTAATTTTCAATTTAAGACTTTAAAACTGAGATCTTAGTCTTTTAAGGTTTTGATGGTTGAAAATATTTTATATTATTTAAGACCTAGGTTTAAGGATTTACAATTTTTTAAATTCAAATGATGACATTGTATATGGTGTCTTTGTCGCCAATAAATTAAGACTTGGGGCTAGTTTGCAAATTGAGTTTTGAAAATGTCCTTCTAGCAAAATTAGTAGAATATTCAAGAAACCCTAGAGTCCCATTTTTATTGTTTATATATAGTTGTGTTCTACTAGTCTCATCACATCATACTCTATGCCTTCCATCTGTGGCTGAGATAAAGAGAACTCATATTAGTGAAGAGGAGGACGTCTGCGACGATGACAAAATTCATTTTCACCCTGAATCTTCTCCATAGATTTTTCAAAAATTAAATCAGTGAGTCACCAAGGTGTAAGTTATTTCTATTCACTATCTTTTTTCTTTATCTAATACTGTAGAGTAGTTCTGTTTTGATTTATCCTTATATGACTTTATTTTTTTAGATTCTAGAGTCACGTTTGAATGAACTACCTTCTGCAAATGATTCAACATAGCTCCTTAATAAACTTTACACATGAAAAAAAATTGATATACATCCTTCAATCCCATTGATATATGTGTGTGTGTGTGTGTGTATTGAGGCAATTATAGATATTGGAAGCTCCAGGAGTAATTGTTATATCTTCAGTCAGACCTCAAAGTCACCATATTCCTGTTAGGATTGTAGTTAATAAATATTTTGTTATTACCAAAATTTCTTTGCTTGACAGTGGTGCAGATCGTAACTGCATTGTTAAAGGTATTCAAAATTTCTTTGCTTGACAGTGGTGCAGATCGTAACTGCATTGTTAAAGGTATTGTTCCTACTCAGTATTTGCAAAAAGTACTTCAAAATTATAATCCGCTATAGGATGAAAATTAATTACAAGTTTTCTAAAGCCCATATTTGAAATAATGGAATTTGCTTGACAAATGACTTTGTGATTACTGAAGATATCATTCTTGGCAATTACTCAAATAAAACCTTATATCACTGATTTAAATGGTATTAAAACCAATATTCTTGGAAAAGATTTATATTTTCCTTTTGTCAAAACCCTTTCACAAGATGAAAGTGATTTTATTAGGAAAAAAACTACTTTACGAATCAATAATCTTTCTCAGCATATCACCTTTTTAAAGGATGAAATTAGAGTAAAGAAAATTGAGCAGATTTTAAAAATCCCGGAGATGGTTACTAAGATAGCCAATCTTCAACAACAATTTGAACAAGAAATATGCTCGGATTTTCCATATGCTTTTTGCGAAAGGAAAAGACTTATTGTTGAACTACCATACATTGAAGGATTCATTGAACAAGCCATTACTACTAAACCAAGGCCCATTCAGATGAATCAAGAGATGATGGGATTTTGTAAAAAAGAAATTGATATTCTTTTAAAAAATAAAATCATCAGAGTTTCTAAATCACCATGTCGTTGCTCTGCTTTCTATGTCAACAAAAATGTTGAGGAAGAAAGAGGAGCACCTAGATTGGTTATTAATTATAAACCTCTTAATTTTGTTTTAAAATGGATAAGGTATCCAATACCTAATAAAAGAGATCATTTAAAAATAACTTTTAAAGCTAATATTTATAGCAAATTTGATATGAGATTAGGTTTTTGGCAAATCCAAATTTTTGAAAAAGATAAATACAAAACTGCCTTCAATGTCTCCTTTGGACAATATGAATGGAACGTCGTGACTTTTGGGCTCAAGAATACCCCTTCTGAATTTCAAAATATCATGAATTCAATTTTCAATGATTATTCTTATATGTGTATTGTTTATATAGATGATGTGTTAATATTCTGTGAAAACATTGATTCTCATTATAAACATCTCAATACATTCTTCGAGATTGTTAAGAACAATGGTTTGGTTGTTAGTGCTAAGAAAATGTTGCTCTTCCAAACTGCCATCAGGTTTTTAGGCCATGACCTCTATCAAGGTGCTTACAAGCCTATTTGCAGGGCCATAGAGTTTTCATCCAAATTTCCTAATGAAATTACCAATAAAACCCAACTTTAGAGATTCTTACAAAGTCTCAATTATGTAGCTGACTTCATTCCTAAAGTCAGACAATTTTGTGAACCTTTATTCAAAAGGCTTAGAAAAAACCCAATCCCTTGGAGTTTTGAATAAACTCAAGCGGTCATTCGTGCCAAAGCTTTACTTCAAAGTATTCCCTATTTAGGAATCCCTATCCTTGATGCATTCATGATAGTAGAAACTGATTCTTCTGATACAGGTTATGGAGGAATTCTAAAACAAATAGTAGATCCTAAATCTATTGAACAACTTGTTCATTCTACTTTCGAAATCTAGAATTCCGCTCAAAAGAATTATTCTACTTTTAAAAAGGAAGTCGTATCTATAGTGCTATGTATCACTAAATTTCAAGATGACCTTGTAAATAAATAATTTTTATTAAGAGTGGATTGCAAATGTGGTAAGGAGATTTTACAACAGGATGTAAAGAACCTTGTTCCAAAACAGATTTTTGCTAGATGGCAAGCTCTACTATCTAGCTTCGATTTTGAAATTAATTTTATTAAAGAAGAAAACAATTCACTCCCAGATTTCTTCACAAGAGAATTTCTATAGGGAAACAATGAGGCCTAGAATGAGGCCCCTAAAACCAGACTCACCCCAGAAGACCCAACAAATGGCTAGACCATTTGAAATTCCTGCTACATGATTGTTTCCATAAATACCAACTGTTTTGCAAAGGGAAAATATAATTATAGACAAAGACTTCCAAAATAGGTATACTGCTTTAGCAGATTACCCAAAGTTACAGGTAAACACTCCTACCAAATTGATCAGTCAAAAGATTAAGCAAGGATCAATATCCTCTTCGGTCCAAACCAAAGAGAGTTATACAATGAAGACCCATGAGTCCTTTGCAAAGGCGGTAAAACCTTTGATAGGGAAAAAGCTAGATACATCTCCAGCAAAAGAAGAATTTAAATTCTTAACAAAGTAAGCTTTGCCAATCATGACTATAGACAAACAGTACGAGGGAGCTCATATTGCTAGTGTTATCAAGCTAGTTTATCTACACAACAACTTCGTGGATACAGATAATCCACTCAATCAAAAATACTTTAAAGTTATTCAAGTAGACATAGAGTCTTATCATTATTGAACACACTATGAGTGACAAGAATCCGAAATATATCAGCTATTCTAGATTCACCATCAAGAAGGTCCTGTCTCCATTAGAATGGTATGCAGATCACCTCCTCACTCCCATTTAATTATCAATGCCTCAGACTTATAATTGGCATGACTATAACAATGCGTGGTTCAATTTCATGCATATTAGAACAAGCCATACTTGGTTCATCAAATATTGTCCAAACATGGCCAAGACAGTCATTTCCAGATGGTTCTACGAATGGTAGAGCTATTTAGTAGGAAATAAGAATTCCTTCCCTAATAATTTCTCAATAGATTTGAAGAATTTCAGATCAAGTCAAAAATGTGTAAATACTTTATTAAGAAAGGAATTTCATATATTTTATCCTGGAACTTTGTTAAGACAAAGTCATATAGAATCAAGTATCTCTCTAAAGAGATTAAAATCTGAGGATGGACTCCCAAAGTGGTATCTAAAACTCCAGTCAAGGTATCACCCAGAGCTGCCTCAGCATCACCATCGAAGAATTAAATCAAAGAGATATTGAGGAAAGCTCTTAAAGAAATGGGTGATGGAAACTCCAGTGAAGAAGACATCATGCTTCTCCTAGAAGAAGTCACATCTGAAAATGATAATTGATGCATGCTAGACCCCACAGAGATAGATGCAGCTTATCTTGACTCCTATTAAGAATAGGAGAATGACCTATGAGAAAAGCAGAGGTTCAAAAAATCAGAATTACTTTTCCCAAAAGGCAACTTACTGTTCCTAAAAGGAATCTTGAAAAGAAGTCTCTAATCAAAAGAAGACAAAAGCCACCTACCTTTTTTAACGAAGACCACTATCTCACCCACTTTTGGCTACTTTATAGAAGAAGCTACCCCACTATTAGTGTTCGGCAAAATCTTAGCCAGACACATGTACACCTAAGATATAAAGGTATCTCTTCGTCTTCTATATAAGGAGACATTCTCTAAGCATTATAGGCATCAGAAAATTTCCCAGATATTTCTGAAAACCTCTTGTAATCTCTCTTCCCTTATTTCAAGTTATGCAATAAACAAAGTTTTTGTATGTAATCTCTATTTACTTTCCGCAATTGTTTTATAATTTCTTTATAAAGCCAACAATCCTTTTAATTGGTATCAGAGCCATGTTGGCAGTATACGTACTTAGCATGAACTGCTAAGCACATATACTTTCTAAGGCACGGAAAAATTATTTAAAAAAGTATTTTTATAATAATCTTTAAGATGTTCGTATGTATATGATTATTATTTCATCTATCATGTTCCTATATCTTGTTACTACACTAGGTGTGAGGTGTTCATTATTTCCTAAGTGTGTGAGGTAATCAAATAATACCCGGTGCATACGTTGGCTAGCCTGATTGTAAGGTTGCTGAAGCCAGGTGGGCTTTTAGACCTGTTAATGGTGATCCCGACGCCAAGATAACTCTAGGAAAGAACAGATGTAAAACCAACAGACCCTCCCTTAGAATCATTGGTTTTATAAAGAAATTATATAACAATTGCGGAAAGTAAATGGAGATTACTTACAAAAACTTTGTTTATTGCATAACTTGAAATAAGGGAAGAGAGATTACAAGAGGTTTTCAGAAATATCTGGGAAATTTTCTGATGCCTAATATGTTAAGAGAATGTCTCCTTATATAGAAGACGAAGAGATGCCTTTATCTCTTAGGCGTACATGTGTCTGACTAAGATTTTGCCGACACTAATAGTGGGGTAGCTTATTTTATAAAGTAGCCGAAAGTGGGTGATATAGTGGTATTCTTTAAATAAGGTAGGTGGCTTTTGTCTTCTTTTGATAAGAGACTTCTTTTCAAGATTCCTTTTAGGAACAGTAAGTTGCCTTTTGGGAAAAGTAATCCTAGTACTTTGAACCTTTGCTTTTCTCAAAGGTCATTCTCCTGTTCTTAATAAAAGTCAAGATAAGCTGCAGCTATCCTTGTGGGGTCTAGCATACCTCAATTATCATTTTCGGATATGACTTCTTCTAGGAGAAGCATGATGTCTTCTTCGCTGGAGTTTTCATCATCCATTTCTTTAAGAGCCTTCCTCAATCTCTCTTTGAGTTCATTCTTTGATGGTGATGCTGAGGCCGCTCTGGGTGATACCTTGACTAGATTTTTAGATACCACTTTGGGAGTCCATACTCGAATTTTAATCTCTTTAGACAGATACTTGTTTCTATCTGAATCTGTCTTAGCAAAGTTCCAGGATAGAATATAAGAAATTATTTTCTTAATAAAGTATTTACACATTATAATGTGTTCTAGTAGTGTGGAAATCTCTTTCTTGATCTAAAACTCTTCAAATCTATTGAGAAATTATTCGAGAAGGATTTCCTTATTTCCTCCAAAATAGCTCCACCATTCGTAAAACCATCTGGGAATGACTGTCTTGGCCATGTATAACAATATTTGATGAACCAGGTATGGCATGGTCTGATATACATGAAAATGAACCAGACATTTTTATAGTCATGCCAATTATAAGTCTGAGGCTTATGAGGCATTGATAATGCAATGGGAGTGAGGAGGTGATTTGTATACCATTCTGATGGAGACAGGACCCTCTTGATGGTGAATCTAGAATAGTTGATATATTCCAGATTCTTGTTACTCATGGTGTGTTCAATAATAATAGACTCTGTGTCTACTAGAATAGCTTCAAAGCATCTTTGAATTTTGAGTGGGTTATCTGTATCCACGAAGTTGTTGTGTAGATAAACTGGCTTGATAAGACTAGCAATAAGAGCTCCCACATATTGTTTGTCTATAGCTATGATTGGCAAAGCTTGCTTTGTTAAGAATTCAAATTCTTCTTTTGCTGGATATGTATTAGGCTTGATCCCTGTCAAAGGTTTTACCACTTGAGCAAAGGTCTCAGGGGCCTTCATTGTGGACCAAAGAGGATGCTAATCCTTGCTTAATCTTTTGACTTATCAATTTGGTAGGAGTGTTTACCTGTAACTTTAGGTAATATGCTAAAGTAGTATACCTGTTTTGGAACCCTTCGTCTATAATTATATTTGCCCTTTGCGGAACAGTTGGTCTTTGTGGAAACAATCCTGTAGTAGGAATTTCAAATGGTCTAGCAATTTGTTAGGTCTTCTGGGGTGAGTCTGGTTTCAGGGGCCTCATATTGGGCCTCATTGTTTCCCTGTAAAAATTCTCCTGTCAAGAAATCTAGGAGGGAATTGTTTTCTCATTTAATAAAATTAATTTCAAAATCAAAGCTAGATAGTAGAGCTTGGCATCTAGCAAAACTCTGTTTCGAAACAAGGTTCTTTACATCCTTTTGTAAAATCTCCTTAGCAGATTTGCAATCCACTCTAAATAAAAATTCTTTGTTTACAAGGTCATCTTAAAATTTAGTGATACATAGCACTATAGATAAGACTTCCTTTTTAACAGTAGATAATTCTTTTGACCAAAATTCCAGATTCCAAAAGTAAAAAAAATAAGTTTTTCAGCAGATTCAGGATCTACTCTTTGTTTTAGAATCCCTCCATAACTTGTATCAGAAGCATCAGTTTCTACTATCATGAATGCATCAGGGTTAGGGATTCCTAAATAGGGAATACTTTGAACTAAAGCTTTGACACTAATGACCGCTTGACTTTGTTCAGAATTCCAAGGGACTAGGTTTTTTCTAATCATTTTGTATAAAGGTTCACAAAATTGTCTGACTTTAGGAATGAAGTCAGCTACATAATGAGACTTCCTAAGAATATCTGAAGTTGGGCTTTATCGGTAATTTCATTAGCAAATTTGGATGAGAACTCTATGGCCCTGCAAATAGGTTTGTAAGAACCTTGATAGAGGTCATGACCTGATGGTAGTTTTTAAGAGCAACATTTTCTTAGAACTAACAACCAAACCATTGTTCTTAGCAATCTTGAAGAATGTATTGAGATGTTTAAAATGAGATTCAATGTTTTCAGAGAATATTAACACATCATCTATATAAACAATAGACATATAAGAATAATCATTGAAAATTGAATTTATGATATTTTAAAATTTGGAAGGGGAATTCTTGAGCCCAAAAGGCATGACGTTACATTCATATTATCCAAAGGGGACATTGAAGGCAGTTTTGTATTTATCTTTTTCAAAAATTTGGATTTGCCAAAAACCTAATTTCATATCAAATTTGCTATGAATATTAGCTTTAAAAGTTCTTTTTAAAAGATCTATTTTATTAGGCATTGGATACCTTATCCATTTTAAAACGGAATTAAGAGGTTTGTGATTAATAACCAATCTAAGTGCTCCTCTTTCTTTCTCACCATTTTTGTTGACATAGAAAGCAGAGCAACTCTATGGTGATTTAGAAACTCTGATGATTTTATTTTTTAAAAGAATATTAGTTTCTTTTCTACAAAATTCCATCATCTCTTGATTCATCTGAATGGGCCTTGCTTTAGTAGTAATGGCCTATTCATTCAATCCTTCAATGTATGGTAGTTTAAGAATATGTCTTTTTCTTTCCCAAAAAGCATTTGGAAAACCGCCAGGGCATTGGTCAAACCAAAAGACATTACTAGAAACTTATAGTGACCATATCTTGTTCGGAAGGCAGTTTTAGGAATGTCAACCCCTCTCACCCTAAGTTAGTGCTAGCCCGACCTTAGGTCAATCTTTGAAAAGTAACTCACCCCTTGGAGTTGGTCAAACAAATAGTCAATCCTAGGGAGAGGATACTTATTCTTTATAGTGACCTTGTTCATTTGGTAGTAATCGATAAATATCCCCCACTTTTCTTTTTCACAAACAATACCGGTGCACCGCATAGAGATATGGTCGGTTGAATAAAACCCTTGTCTAGCAATTCCATGAGTTGGGCCTTTAATTCTTTTAATTCGTCCGGAGCCATCCGATAGGGGGGAATAGACATGGGTTGAGTATCCCACAAAAGATCAATGCCGAAATCTATTTCCCATTCTGGAGGAATTTCGGGCATATTCTCTCTTTAAACTCCATTGAAGAACAAAGAAGAAGGTCAATATTAAGGTTCAAGATCCAAAATTTTCACTCCAATTTCGTGGGAAAACATCAATTAAGGTATGGGAACCTTGACTCATGGAACACTTTTCTCCATGAAGCCCTTCAACTCTTGATTTCGAAATATGTAACTTGTTCAAAAACTAGGGTTTTCATTCTAGCCATGGGTTCTTCTTAAAAATGATTTTATTATGTTAATTGCATTATATTTTGGATGATTTTATGTTTAATGGTGATTTTCATTATAAAATTCCCAATGACCCATGAACACCCCCATGACCCCAATTTCATGAATTGTGATGAATGTATTGATGCAATATGATTACTATGAATTGTATCTATGTTAATATAGTTATGGAATATTGTTTTATTCATACCTATTATAGTATCTTTAGGTGTAATTGTGAAACATGATTCATGACTTTGAAAGGGGTAAATTGCTAGGGTTTGTACATATTGGTATGAGTTGTGTATAAACTATTGATTCACTTAGAAAGTAAATCTCCTATGACTAATGTGTAAAGTATGGTATTTTTGAAAGGTTGTTCTTCCCTAACCCTTACACATGATGATATATGAATGGTCTAGGATGATGATGATACTATTGTGTTGATTGAAAGTCTATTCTCATGAAAACACTATAAATGTAATGTGAAAGTTCTCCTCACATACTAATGTACATTCTACGGTTGAAAGTACATTCTCATCTTTAATAAATCTAAGAGCTATTTTGATGAATTGTATTGAATCAGGGATAGAGCATTCCTTCACACATGTAAATGCAATTCAAGACTAATTATGTATAAACTGGAAAATAATGCTTAGTACCGAATGGATATGGACAATAAGGTAAAGGCCCTTCTATCAATGCAATAGGTCAGATCATCTAAAGTAAACTCATTAGATGGAAGCTCCATTGCTAATGCAAGAGGTAGGGTTTCTATAAGAAATCTCCCTATTACATAACTATGTTACCATATAGGACCTTAGCTAGTGGATCCACCTTATAGATATACATTTAGTTCTACCTTAGGCAAGTAGGACACCTTCTTTCATTGTGGGGTTACACGACACCGGATTTCATGTAGATCACATGGTTTATGTCGGTATGGCTACTTTTCCTATAGAATAAAGATAATGAATGAGACATGAACTATACTATGACTTCTTGGTGAGTTTACTTAGTAGGAATGGGGGTATGGGACTTCACTTCCACATTGCACAAGTAAACTTAGTAGGATGTTGTAGGATGGTTCATTTATATTATGATGAGATACAAATGTATGCATGGGGTGTTGAATGGATGGTTGTTATGAATGACTTACCTTATATTAAAGCAATGTACATGACTATTTCCTTATTTGTTACTCATGATTATAATGAGGTCTAAAGATGACATGCATGACCAACGTAGCTTCAACGGTGTGCTTAGTAGGGTTGGTATTATGGGATGCCAACTATACATTGCACAAGCGTTCCTTAGGGATTGCTAATGTGTTGATATTACCATGTAATGAGTATAAATGTGATTATGGTTTGTGTTGTACATTGTATGTTGGTTTCCAAACTTGATAAATGCATACTTTGCAACTAAAATGTCCCTTTTATCATATTTAAAGGATTTTATACATGTTTACATAATTAGTACATATTTGTGCTAACCCCTTCTTCCTCTACATTTTGATAAGTGTAGGTTCCGGATAGGTGACATACACTCTCCTTTATTGAAGAAGACTTAGATTGCTTATCTCCAAGTTGTTGTGAGTCCTCAAGTTCGAGGACGGATTATCCATTTCTTAGTTTCTATTGTACTTCTCATATTGAGACTTTTGTTGATGTAAAGGACTAAGTCCCAAACTTTGTATTCCTATGTTTTAGATGGTGTATGAGACAAAATCTAGTTTCCTATGGTTTTTCTTTATGAAAGATGATGTTGGACTTCTATTGTAAAATTTTTAAATTTTTATGCATTATTCCTATGTCTTATGTTATGATGATGCTAGAGTCTTGTATGAGATCCCTTCGAGGTCAAGTACATTGTGTCGCTTCTAGGGGGTAACTCCGGGTCGTGACAAACTTGGTATCAGAGCAGAAGGTTTTATGAATAAGATTTAGGTTGATGTCTCATACACCACGTCTAGTAGAATCATGTTCATGAGTGTGAAGCGCGCCACATTTATGAATGGGAGGCTATAGAAGGTTTAGGAACTTTCACTTTTTTCATTACTCTTTAGTAATGCTTTGGACTCCTAACTCAATGAAGTCCTGCCTCCTAACCCTTTTCTTGTGATTATAGGCAATGAATGCAAGAAGGGCACAAGAGGAGAATGTGAATGAAGGAGTTCCTCCCTAAGCTCCTCAAGACCCTCAACTTCCTAATGATGAAGGGGCTATGACTAATGTGGAGACAAGGGCGGCTCTCCAAACTTTGACTCAACTTATGACGATTCAAAGTCAAGTCGTCACTACCCAAGCCCAAGCTATAACAGCCCCAACCAATCGAGAATTTGGGCCCCAGGTAAACCTTAATGTGAGTACCATGGCCTTAAGGTTGAGAGATTTTACTAGCATAAACCCTCCTATTTTCTTGGGTTCCAAAGTGAATGAAGACCCACAAGAGTTTTTGGAGGAGGTCTACAAGATAGTGGAGGCTATGGGGGTCACTTCTATTGAGAAAGCCGAATTAGCCAGGTATCAATTGAAAGATATAGCCCAAGTGTGGTATGCACAATGGAAGGAGAGTAGGCCTATAAGGGCAGGTCCCATAAGTTGGGAAGTATTCAAGAAAGCCTTCCTTAATAAGTTTTTTCCCCATGAGAAGAGGGAAGCCAAAGTTGAGGAGTTCATTAATATTCGCCAAAGAGGTATGAGTGTCCAAGAATACTCACTGAAATTTACTAAGTTGTCCAAATATGCCCCATCTTTTGTGTCTAAACTAAGAGATGAGATGAGTCTCTTTGTCACTGGTGTGTCTGATGCTATTGAAGAAAAGTTTCGAGCAGAAATGCTTTATGACAACATGGATATCTCATGGTTAATGATCTATGCTCAACAAGTTGAGGAGACAAGGGTTAGGAAGAAGAATAGAGAGGTGAAGAGGGCAAGGACCGATGATGGGAATTCTTCTAAAGGTAAGTTTGAGGGCCAAAGTGGACCAAGGTTCAAGAAAAGGTTTTCCAATTAAATTTCCTCCAATTCTCCAAAGATCAACAAGAATAGGGTATCTAACCCTAAGCCTCAAGGAGGCAATACGGATGGATCTTCCATGGAGATACCTACATGATCCAAGTGTGGTAAGAAGCATGAGGGGTAATGTATTGCCAGTATGGGTGTGTGCTATGGATGTGGAAAAAGTGGGCATCAATTGAAAGATTTTCCAACCCATACGGCGAAGGGAAGAGTGGGTAATCAAGTTCTTCCTAGTGGTTCCAATTCCGATACTCCTAAGAAGAATCGCTTCTATGCTCTTCAATCAAGAGGTGATCAAGAGAATTCCCCAAATGTGGTAACGGTTATGTTGCAAGTATTTTCAATTGATGTTTATGCATTATTAGACGCCGGTGCCACTTTGTCATTTGTTACACCCTTTGTGGCTATGAAATTTGATGTACTCCCCGAAACCCTAATAGAGCCTTTTTTGATTTCTACCCCAGTTGGTGACTCGGTTGTAGCTAAAACAGTATATAGGAGTTATCTTATTTCTTTGTCTCATAAAGTCACTTTGGTAGATTTGGTTGAATTAGACATGATTTATTTTGCTGTAATATTAGGGATGGATTGGTTGCATGCTTGTTTTGCTTCTATTGATTGAAGAACTTGGGTAGTAAAGTTTAAAATTTCCAAATGAGCCCATTTTGGAATGGAAGGGGGGAAATTCAATCCCTAGAGGTCAATTTTCATGTCTAAAAGCTTGTAAAATGATTTCTAAGGGTTGCATCTATCATATTGTAAGAGAAAAGGACATTGAGTCTGAGACTGCTCCTTTAGAGTCGATCCCCGTAGTAAGGGAATTTTCGAAAAAGTGTTTCCCGATGACTTGCCCGAAATTCCTCCCGAATGGGAAATAGATTTCGGCATTGATCTTTTGCCGAATACTCAACCCATATCAATTCACCCTTATTGGGTGGCTCCGGCCAAATTAAAAGATTTAAAGGCCCAACTCAAGTACTTGCTAGACAAGGGTTTATTCAACCAAAAATATCTCCATGGGGTGCACCGGTATTGTTTGTCAAAGAAAATGATGGGTCTCTTAGGATGTGTATCGATTACCGCCAATTGAACAAGGTCACTATAAAGAATAGCTATCCTCTCCCTAGGATTGATGATTTATTTAACCAACTCCAAGGGGCGAGTTACTTTTCGAAGATTGACCTAAGGTCGAGCTATCACCAACTTAGGGTGAGAGGGGTTGACATTCCTAAAACAGCCTTTTGAACAAGATATGGTCACTATGAGTTTCTAGTAATATATTTTGTTTGACCAACACCCCGGCGACTTTCATGGACCATATGAATAGGGTGTTTAGGCAATACCTTGATTTGTTTGTGATCGTTTTTATTAAAGATGTTTTGATCTACTCTAAGAGTGAGGTTGATCACATAAAGCATTTGAGGGTAGTATTGCAAGACCTTAAAGACCACCAATTATATGCTAAGTTCAGCCAGTGTGAATTTTGGTTAAGGCCGGTTGGTTTCCTTGGTTAAATTGTTTTGGGAATGGGTATAGAGGTTGATCCTAAGAAGATGGATGCGGTCAAGAGTTGGCCTAGACCTCTAGCTCCTACCGATATTAGAAGCTTTTTGGGTTTGGCTAGTTACTATAGGAGATTTGTTGAGGGTTTCTCCTCTATTGCTTCTCCATTAACAACCTTAACTCAAAAGAAACCAAAGTTTGTGTGGTCAGAGGCTTGTGAGAAAAGCTTCCAAGAATTGAAAGATAGACTTACATCCACTCCGGTGTTGATCTTACCGGAGGGTACCGATGGGTTAGTGGTATATTGTGACGCTTTTCAAGTGGGTTTGGGATGTGTCCTTATGCAACATGGTAAGGTTATTTCCTATGCTTCAAGGCAACTCAAAGTACATGAAAAGAATTATCCAACTCAAGATCTCGAACTAGTGGCAGTGGTGTTTGCCTTGAAAATATGGACACTATCTCTATGGGATGCATGTAGATGTTTTTACTGACCACAAGAGCCTTCAATATGTTTTTAGCTAAAAAGATTTGAATCTCTGACAAAGAAGGTGGTTAGAACTTTTGAAAGATCATGACATGAGTGTCTTATACCACCCTAGCAAAGCTAATGTAGCTGCGGATGCCTTAAGTAGATTGTCCATGGGTAGTATGGCTCATGTAAAAGCTAAGAAGAAGGAATTGGTTCGTGATGTGCATAGGTTGACCCGGTTAGGTGTCCAACTAGTGGATTCCATCAAGGGTAGATTCATGGTCCATCATAGTTCCGAATCGTCATTTGTGGTTGATGTAAAGTCTAAGCAACATATTGATCCTATTTTGATGGAATTTAAAGAGTCGGTTCTCAACATATCCATTGAGGTTTTTTCCTAAGGGGGAGATGGGGTGCTTAGGTACCAAGATAGATTATGTGTTCCGGATGTTAATGGATTGAGAGAGAAAATTTTAGAAGAGGCTCATGGTTCGTGGTATTTTATTCATCCGAGAGCCACCAAGATGTACCGTGATCTACAGGAAGTCTATTGGTGGAATGGTATGAAAACAGATATAGCGGATTTTGTGGCCAAATGCCCAAATTGTCAACAAGTTAAGGCCGAACACCAAAAACTGGGAGGTTCATTGCAAGATATAAATATTCCCACTTGGAAGTGGGAGGAGGTGAATATGGACTTTGAGGTGGGTTTGCCTCGTACTCAAAGGCAATATGATTCGATTTGGGTCATTGTTGATAGGATGACTAAATCAACCAACTTCATTCCCATTAAGGTTACTTTTTCAGTGGAAGACTATGTCAAATTGTGCATCAAAGAGGTAGTAAAGTTGCAAGGGGTTACTTGGTCTATAATTTTGGAACGGGGTGCTCAGTTTACTTCACATTTTTTGAAGGTGTTTCAACAAAGACTTGGTGCCATGTTAAACATAGAACCGCTTTCCACCTTAAAATAGATGGTCAAGCTGAATGCACCATTCAAACCTTAGAGGACATGTTGAGGGTATGTGTGATTGATTTCAAGGGTAACTGGGATGATCATCTCCCATTGATAGAATTTGCCTACAACAATAGTTACCACTCAAGCATTGTTATGGCTTCATTTGCAGCACTATATGGTAGGAGGTGTAGATCTCTGGTTGGTAAGTTTGAGGTAGGTGAGTTTGCTCTAATTGGTCCAAAACTAGTTTATGATGCCATTGAAAAAGTTCAACTCAAGTCGGCAAAAATCTTATGCCGATGTTAGAAGGAGGGATCTTGAATTTGAGGTTGGTGATTGGGTCTACTTTAAAATCTCACCTATGATGAGGTTTGGCAAGATGGGGAAACTTAGTCCCCGATATGTGGGCCCATACCAAATCTTGAAACAAATTGGGAATGTTGCATATGAAGTGGACTTGCCAAATGAGTTGGCTTCGGTTCACCTGGTGTTTCATGTTTCCATGCTCAAGAACTGTATTGGTGATTTGATATCCATCCTTCCTTTAGAGGGTTTAGGAGGTGATGAAAACCTTTCTTATAAAGAGGTCCCGATTAAGATCTTGGACCGACAAGTGAAGAGGTTGAGAAATATAGAAGTAGCCTCTGTTAAGGTCTTATGGAGGAATCACTTAGTTGAGGGTGCTACATGGGAGGCCGAGGCCTATATGAAGTCCCGTTATCCTCATCTTTTTGCTTCTACTCCTATTCAACCTTGAGGTAAGTAATTCCTCTTAGGTTTTAAGTGTTTTGGGAGTCATGTGTGTTGAGTGAGTTTTCCATGATCTCTTTATATTGTGCATGTTCTTGTGAGAATTCATGTTAAAGCATAAATTGAGTTTTCATGATTCATATGTTCCTCATGTTGATTTGCATTTTTGTATGATGATTGCATTTTTGACTTCATGAGATGAAATGATGAACATGCTTAATGATGTGTTGATGAGATGACATGTTCGCTCTATATTATTGTGTTGACATTACTTGAGTTGGGGAAGTTAGTTCCTCCCATGTTGATGTTAATCGATGAGTTTCATGCATATTGGATTAGTAGATGGAGCTTCTACTTTCTTATATTGCATTGGCCATGTTGTGAAAAGTAGTTGAAGTTTCATCCTTTGAAAAGTGCATAAAGTGATTGTTGCATTGTGAGTTTTGCATATTTTGATGCTTCATGCATGATGGGTTGTCAATCTAGAGTTTCTAACTTAGTTTGGTGTTTAGATCAACATTCGGGGATGAACGTTCCCAAAGGTGCGATAATGTAACACCACGAAAATCTAATGACCTATGATAGAGCCTTATATGTAGTCTAGAGTCCATCAAGGTAAGAGTCATAAAATGACCTCCCTAACTTAACACTAGTGTATAAGTCCTTAAACGACAAGGCATGGCCCTACCAACAACCCCCCGAGGGTCCTTGATGAAGGCCAAGGGGGCTGCTCAAAAATTGTCCAAAAACAACTTCATTCATAAAGGGGGGACCACAAGGCATGGATTGACTCATGCCCCATAGATGGGAGTCATTAGTCAAGACTTGGTTTCCTCAAATTTCCCCAAAACTCCAAGTCGCACACCCAAACCACGACAATACAATACGTGGCGTCATCCAACCTACTGACCGTAGGTAGGTGTTGTGGGTTGAGACTTAGTCTCCCCAAGATTTTCCTCCAAAACTCCCTCTCTGACCCAAACCACGCCCATGCAGAATGGGCCGTGGTCCTATCCACGATCCGTGGATGGGGGTCGTGGAACACCATCTGTAAAAGTTGGTTTGGGTTCGACCATAGGGGGTGTTTTCGTAAATTAATAATTAAGTTAATTAAGTAGTAGGGATGGTTGTTATTAGTTATTTTAAGTATATTAAAGTATTTTTAATGATTAAACAACCATTTTAACTCTCATAACTCACAAACTCAAAACTCAACCAACTTCCCTCCTAAAATATTCTCTCTCTAAACTCCATTGAAGAACAAAGAAGAAGGTCAATATTAGGGTTCAAGCTCCAAGCTTTTCATTCCAATTTCGTGGGAAAACATCAATTAAGGTATAGGAACCTTGATTCATGGAACACTTTTCTCCATGAAGCCCTTTAACTCTTGATTTCGAAATTGGTAACTTGTTCAAAAACTAGGGTTTTCATTCTAGCCATGGGTTCTTCTTTAAAATGATTTTATTATGTTAATTGCATTATATTATGGATGATTTGATGTTTAATGGTGATTTTCATTGTAAATTTCCCCATGAACCCATGAACACCCCCATGACCCCAATTTCATGAATTGTGATGGGTGTATTGATGCAAGATGATTAATATGCATTGTATCTATGTTAATATATTTATTGAATCTTGCTTTATTCATGCCTATAGTAAAATATTTAGTTGTAATTGTGAGATATGATTCATGACTTTGAAAGGGGTAAATTGCTAGGGTTTGTACATATTGGTGAAAGTTGTGTATAAACTATTGATTCACTTAGAAAGTAAATCTCCGATGACTAATGTATAAAGTATGGTATTGTTGAAAGATTGTTCTTCCCTTACCCTTACACTTGATGACATATGAATGGACTAGGATGATGATGATGTTATTGTGTTGATTGAAAGTCTATTCTCATGAAAAAAAATATGAATGTAATGTGAACATTCTAGTCACATACTAACGTGGATTCTAAGTTTGAAAGTACATTCTCATCTTTAATGAATCTATGAGCTATTTTGATGAATTGTATTGAAAGGGGATAGAGCATTCCTTCACACATATAAATGCAATTCAAGACTAATTATGTATAAATTGAGAAATAATGCTTAGTACTGAGTAGATATGGACAATGAGGTAAAGGCCCTTCCGTCAAAATGCAATAGGTCGGGTCATTTAAAGTAAACTAATGAGATGGAAGCTCCACCGCCAATGCAAGAGGTAGGGTTTGTAGAAGCAATATCCCTATCCCATAACTATGTGCCATCATAGGACCTTAGCTAGTGGATCCACCTTATAGCTACACATTTAGTTCTATCTTAGGCAAGTAGGACACCTTATTTCAGTGTCGGGTTACATGACACCGAATTCCATGTAGATCACATGGTCTATGGCGGTTATGGCTACTTTTCCTATAGAATAAAGATAATGAATGAGACATGAACTATACTATGACTTCTTGAGTTTACTTAGTAGGAGTGGGGGTATGGGACTTCACTTCCACATTGCACAAGTTGACTTAGTATGATGTTATGGGATGGTTCCTTTATATTATGATGAGATACAAATGTATGTATAGTTATTGAATGGATAGTTGTTATGAATGACTTTCCTTATATTGAAGTAATGTACATGACTATTTCATTATTTGTTACTAATGATTATAATGAGGTCTAAAGATGACATGCATGACTAAGGTAGCTTCAAGGGGGTGCTTAGTAGGGTTGGTATTATGGGATGCCAGCCATACATTGCACAAGCGTTCCTTAGGGATTGCTAATGTGTTGATATTACCATGTAATGAGTATAAATGTGATTATGGCTTGTGTTGTACATTGTATGTTGGTTTCTAAACTTGATAAATGCATACTTTGCAACTAAAAGGTCCCTTTTATCATATTTAAAGGATTTTATGCATGTTTCCATACTTAGTACATATTTATGCTAACCCCTTATTCCTCTACATTTTGATAAGTGTAGGTTCTGGCTAGGTGACATACACTTTCCTTTATTGAAGAATACTTGGATTTCTTATCTCCATGTTGTGGTGAGTCCTCAAGTTTGAGGATGAATTATCCATTTCTTAGTTTCTATTGTACTTCTCAGACTTTTGTTGATGTAGAGGGCTAAGTCCCAAACTTTGTATTCCTATGTTTTAGATGGTGTATGAGACAAAGTCTAGTTTCCTATGACTTTTCCTTTATGAAATATGAAGTTGGATTCTATTGTAAAAGTTTTAAATTTTTCCGTATTGTTTCTATGTCTTATGTTATGATGATGTTAGAGGCTTGTATGAGACCCCTTCGGCGTCAAGTAAGCTATGTCACTTCTAGGGGGTAACTCCGAGTCATGACGTAGAATGGAAGGGTAGTAGCTCAGTTCCTATAGGTCGATTCATCTCTTACCTTAAGGCCAAAAAGATAATTTTAAGGGGTATATCAATCATCTAGTTCGGGTTAAGGATTCTAACTCCGAAACTCCATCTCTTAAGTCAATTTCAGTAGTAAATGAATACCCAGAAGTGTTTCCAGAAGATCTTCCCGGAGTTCCTCCCGAAATGGAAATCAACTTCAGAATAGATCTTTAAAGATACCCAACCTATTTTGATTCCTCTTTACAGAATGACTTCAGCTGATATTAAGGAATTGAAAGAGTAGTTGAAAGACCTTCTAAATAAGGGATTCATCAGATCCACTATTTCCCCATTCGTGAAAAAGAAAGATAGGTCTCTCAGGATGTACATTGACTATCGATAGTTGAACAAAGTCACAATCAATAATAAGTACCCTATCCCCTAGATTGATAACTTGTTCAACCAACTTCAGGGTGTTAGTCATTTTTTGAAAATAGACTCAAATCCACTTATCATCAGCTCTGAGTCAGAGATAGTTAAATCCCAAAAACTGCCTTCAGAACTCAGTATGGTCATTATGAATTTGTAGTTATGTCATTTGGACTAACCAATGCTCCTGCAGCTTTCATGGATTTGATGAACAGGGTGTTCAAGTAGTATTTGGACTAGTTTGTTATCGTCTTTATTGATGATGTACTCATTTACTCTAGGAATGGGGAAGAACATGTGAATCACTTGAGGTTTGTCCTGAAAACTCTCAAAGATCGACAATTGTTCGCTAAGTTTAGCAAATGTGAGTTTTGGTTACAATCAGTTGCTTTCCTTGGGCATATAGTGTCTAGCGAAGGGAAAATAAAGGCAGTGAAGCAATGGCCCAGACCTACCTCTCCAACAGATATCAAAAGTTTCTTGGGTTTAGCCGGTTATTACAGAAGATTTGTGGAAGAATTTTCATCCATAGTTTCTCCATTGACTATGTTGACTCAGAAAAAGGTTAATTTTTAGTGGTCAGATGAATGTGAGAAGAGCTTCTCATAACTGAAAACTAGGTTGACAACAACTCTTGTTTTGATTCTATCAGAGGGTTTAGATGATTATGTGATCTATTGTGATGCATCTAGAGTCAGCCTAGGTTGTGTATTGATCCAGGGAGGTAAGGTTATAGCTTATGCTTCTAGACAGATTAAGGTGCATGAGAAGAACTATCCGACTCATGACCTCGAGCTTGCAGTCGTTATATTTTTCCTAAAGATTTGGAGACATTACTTGTATGGTGTTCACATAGATGTGTTCACAAACTATAAGAGCCTTCAGTATGTGTTCACCCAGAAGAAGTTGAATCTTTTCTAGAAGAGATAACTTGAATTCCTCAAGGACTATGACGTGAATATGCTCTACCATCCTAGTTAGGCCAATGTTGTAGTTGATGCTCTTAGCAGACTATCTATGGGTAGTGTATGACATGTTGAGGAAGAAAGAAAGGAATTAGCAAAAGATGTTCACCGGCTTGTTCGCTTGGGGATTTGCCTTATGAACATATCAGATGATGGTGTGACAGTTCAGAATGGGTCAGAGTCTTCATTGGAAGTGGAGGTTTACGGGAAACAAGACAGTGATCCTATATTGCTTCAATTGAAGAGTGCAGTTCATCAGCAGAAAGTTGAGGTTTTCTCCCAAAGGGAGATGGTGTGCTATCAGGGTCGTTTATGTGTCCCTAAGATGGGTGAGTTGAGATAGCACATCCTTACAGAAGTCCATAACTCCTGGTATTCTATTCATCCAGGAATCACCAAGATGTACCGTGATCTGCGGGAAGTCTTTTGGTGGAATGGCATGAAGAGGGATATAGCATGCAGAGGCCCCTATCCAGTCTTTCAGTTACTCTTGCATAAATTCAGTCTTAGTATCATGTAGGGTGTAGAGCCTAAAGTTTGGGATTAGTATTTAAACATTGACCTATGGTTATATTATAACTATAAAATGGGATTGCAGGCTCTAATCTCAATGTAACTAAAGAAAGCATGCCCATATATAATGAAAACACCATCTCAAGTAGTAAAGTGAAACGATTAAACATAAAAAGTTATATTATTTATGTAGAATGAAAAATTAAAGTTAGATTTTTCGGCAACATGACTTTTGTGTTAGTAAATTAAGTGGACATTTTTTTATTCCTTTTTTATTGAATTAGCCATAGTTATATGACTTTAGTGGGAATGTCATAATAATATGACTATTTATGAAATTAACCACATCTTAATTTTTTTTTCGAGGTATGTATAGATCTTAAAGTTGACATTTATCCTTGATTAACAATGTCTCGTCATATTAGTCTAGTAGAAAATAGGGAATTATGAAGGATGAAATTTCATAGATGAACAATAAAATTTCATGTTAATTCCATTTAGCTATAGATTAGCGTGACAAATTATAAGAAAATTCATGAACTAGCTAAGAGATTTTTAGCGACGAATTAGTTAGAAATTACTAATAAATTTCGTAGCTGATTTCATTTTCTTTAGTAGTATCGATCACTCAACTAATGATCTCTATTTGGTTCTTTCACAAAATAATTTCATAAAGGCCTTGCATCTAAGTAAAAATAAGAAACATTAAGATTTACCAATTTTATACATGTTTCTTTGTATGTGTTGATTGGACAAGTGCTTGTGCTGAAGTTAATACTTTTTATAAAATCGTGTGATGATTACATTTGTCAAATCTTATCTGTGGAAAAAATTAATATATAGATATATGACATTCTGATTACTTAAAAGAAATTTACGCAATCCAAGTCTTGGGAGATAAAGTCAATTTTGAGAATGTGATAAAAAAAAAAAATTTACTGATTGAATACTTAAAATTGTGACATTAAATTAAATGTAGGTAAATAAATTATAATATTTAGAGGCATGGTATGATATTTCTATAATTAATGTTGTTGTATATTTAGTTTTCTATAGTGATAGACATTTATAATGAAAAGACAATGATACGTTTTGATATAACCAAAACACTATAACATATTAAATTATATAAAAAAATTCCTTATATAATCGGTGTATACATTTTAGATCTTTTAAATGTCATACAAAAATGACAATATGGTGAGAATTGATAGGTATTTCACTACTTCTCTAGGATGGCACTGAGAGAAGAAAATTGTGGTCCAGTATAATTTTAATCATATCATTTTTCGCTAACAGACATTTGGATGAACCTCTTCCTTATCGCACAAAAATAAGTCTTATTCAAACAACCAAAAAAGAGATGACCCTATCACGTCTTGTTTATTCAAATAACCAGAAAGGAGAAGGGAAAAAAAAGGAGTTCAGTAGGACTATTTGCATATATTTTAGATCTTTTAAATGTCATTGAAAAAATGACAAGATGGTGAGGATTGATAGGTATTGAGCTACTTCTCTAGGATGGTAGTGAGAGAAGAAAATTGTGGTCCAATATAATTTTAATCATATCATTTTTCGCTAAAAGACATTTGGATAAACCTCCTTCTTATCGCACAAAAATAAGTCTTATTCAAACAACCAAAAAAGAGACAACCCTACCACATCTTATTTAATCAAATAACCAGAAAGCAGAAGGAAAAAAAAAAGAGTTCAGTAGCACTATTTGCATTCATTTTAGATCTTTTAAAAATTTCATACAAAAATAACAATATTGTGAGAATTGATAGGTATTTCACTACTTCTCTAGGATGGTAGTGAGAGAAGGAAATTGTGGTCCAATATTATATTAATTATATCATTTTTCATTAAAAGACGTTTGGATGAACCTCCTCCCTATCACACACACAAAAAAAAATCTTATTCCAACAACCAAAATAAGCAGAACACCCTATCACATCTTATTTATTCAAATAACTAGAAAGGAGAGGTGGGGGGGGGGGGGGGGGGGGGAAGGAGTTCAATAGCACTATTTGTTGTTAATAAAATAAATGTAATGACCCACAGTTCACAAAATTTAGTGCAAATTGCATCATTGCTCTACCATTGCACCAGTCGGGAATCAAACCATGGTCTATATTGTGGTGGGGTACTATTCTACCACTAGACCACCGATGCTTTTTGTTTATGTTTCCTTAGTACTTAATCTATATTTTATATTTCAGTATAACAATATATCTAATATATTTCCACAAAGTAAGATCTATTTGATTATTTTTAAAATTAAAATATAGATGTTCAAAAAATAATTAAAAAATACTAATTATATAAATTAAACTGGTTTGCGTCATTCATTATAACATGACTTTATCTAGGATTTGTTCATATTGAACACTTCTAAAATTCAAGAATATACTTTTAGTTGACATGACATAATGACCACGGTAATAACCAATATATTTTCTTCTTTTTTTTGTTGGATCTAAAGATAATCACTATGACCATTTATTCCTTTCTATTGTTGTGTCATTAATTTCTTGTAGTGAGAGACGTTTATTATTTTGATAATACAATAATACTAACAAAAATACTATATATCACACCTTAACTACGAAAAATAAATGGTAAAAATATTTATATGTATTGTTAATGTACACACTTTAGACCCTTCAATTCAATTTTCATATATGAATTATTGTCAGAGTAGACATATATTTCACTATTTCTCTATGATAGTAGTGAGAGAAGGAAGAGCGTAGTCTAGTACAAAAGCCACTGAGGCTATTATCTTCATTTCTATTTTTGTCACTTTTAATATACCTACACATCCATCTCAACATCCTCATCTCTCTATATGCATCTTTTAAACATGTAAGTTCTTACCAGCACTCCATTCCACACAACAAAGACATAAAATTAGTTAATCATGCTAATTATACATTATTATATCATATGAAAGTCCCCATCAATTAGTGATCACATGATCCAACAAGTTTGAAAAAAAAGTCATGATTCTTAAGCTCCTTGGATCATATCATCAATATTTTGTGAGTCATCGCATAATAATGTCTCAAAAATTAGTATTTCTTGACATAATAATTTATTATCAATTACGTGTTGTAGCTATATAAGCAAGCCACCTCAAAGAACCAACTTAAAACAAGGATGTGCTTTGAGAATCATGACTTATTTTAAATTATTTTGGATCATGTGAACAATTTATGGGCCTCTCATATGCTATACTAAAATATTATTTTCATGTTTAATAATGTTAAGTTCTTTTTTTGTAATTTAATTGATTAATTTATTTTCTTATTTAGTCAATTAATATTACCTTGAGGATTTTTTTTTAAAGTAAATTTAGCACTATACAGAGTGTCTAGCGGTTTTTTATTAAAACTAAAAAGTTTTCAACAGGGAGGGGAGCTAGGCCTTACCTTACCAATCCTTATGAAGAACCTAACTTCTACTAAATAACAAGCATGAAGAAAATAAGTATAACACATGAGAAAAATAGACTTGGACTTTTCAGCAAAAACAGGTGAACCACGGAGGGGTTCACGAGCCGCGATCAGGACCACGGTCTGTCACCCTCATTGTGGTTCATACCCTCCTTGGAGTGGTAGACCATAGGACCCTTCACGAGCCGTGAATCCCCAAACGAGTTGTGGGAAGGTTCGTGCAGGGAAGGCAGAGCCACTAGGGCTCAGGCGTTAGACTACGGAGCCCACCACGAGTCATGGGCTTGATGAGGGGTTGTAGATGGGTTCGTCGTCCTGAGCCAGTAGACACCCAGCCCAAGTGAAGGACAATGGTGTCCTTCACGGTCAGTGGTCCTCCACACGGTCTGTGGTATGGCTCATGGAAGGGACCTCCCAGAACTAGTAGTCACTGGCAAAGAACCACGACCCACTTGATGGGCCGTGGTCCCTTTGACGGTCCATCAATGGCGCCGTGGTACAGCTCCGTCAGCTTTTAAGCTAGGGTCATTTTGTTCTTTTCCCCTTTGTGTTGGACAACTAAATATGTCGTTTAACCCCTAAACTACGTCATTTCACTCATTTTAAGCCTGGTAATTTAGTCAGAACATACCCAAAACGATTATTCTCCTAAAAATCATCAAACTTAGAGCAAAAAGGAGAAGAAAGAAGCGACAACCTCTCAAGAAAATGCAGCATGTTTTCTTCAGTTCTAGCCTCAGAATCAAAGGATTTCTCTATAGATTCGTCACCAAGCATGTGGGATTTCACTAGTGGGTTCCTTTCATCCACTAGGTCCCTAGAATTTAGTCAGATTCTTAATTCTCTGTACCTTGCTTAGACCTAGGGTTTCTAAAACCTTAGATATTGGTTGTGATTTAGCTGTTAAGCGTTCTTAATCAGATTATAATGTTTCCCTGGAATCGTTGCTTAGTTCCTTATATGAAACTCAGAATCCTAATTTGTGTAGATTCTCTTAGTTCATGAATTACACTTGCTAGGTTAATTAAACAAATAAACATGCTCCAGTTTTCAAATATTACATTGTTAGTTCTTAAATGTTGCATTCTCAGATTTGCATGTCAGAACATTGAGTTATCTAGTATTTCAGTTATGTTGTGTCATATACATTTCCAGTTGGGAGTAGGCTTAGCACCGAGTTGGACTAGGGTTTAGTGTACCCTCATAGTCCTAGAACTACGTGCCCCCATAGGTTTATAAGTCTCTTCTATGGGCATCAGATTTAGTGATCATGCTAGTCATGCCTTTATACCCATGGCATGGTATATTGGGTCCTCTCGATGGGCGTATACATCGGTTTCACATTTAGCTCACGTGGTTTTATGTCAGTTAATAGGAGTTTCCACATTCAGACTCTAGTGCATTTGATCAGGTTTTCATTTATACTTCACTACTCAGTCTCAGCATGTCACATTCATGATTAGTACTTGGTCATTGCATTTAGCTTAGTCAATTATATTTCAGTATCTATGTTTATGTTCAGATTATATCATTACTCAATTATGCTTTGTTCAACTTATATGTTTGTTCAGCTATTATCTATATCATACATGCTCAATAAATTCCAAGTACTGATGCATACTCTGCGCTACATACTTTCATAATGTAAGTTCAGGTACTCAGCATCCAGATCACGCATAGATCGATTCCTGATACGTATTCAGCAGCTTCAGTGGTGAGTTCTCATACTTCGAGGACAATAGACATGTTTTTCACATTTAGTCTTTCATTTCAATTTTAAGTTTTTCTAGAGTTAGCTGGGGGCATGTCCCAGCAACTCTAGTCTGTAGAGGCTTTTTTAGACATAGTATTAGACTTAGCTCTAGCTTTTGAGTGGATGTACAGTATCACTAAACTTTTAGTATGTCTTTATACTTCAAATCAGTATTGGCTATTCCCCACTTTTAATTATAAATTTATTTAGCTTCCGTATTAGTTCATATTTCACTTAGACATTTTAAGTATGCTTGTGGTATGCCACAAATAGGGTTAGGGTGGGGTCACTCGTGATCCTAGGTCCCGTGTTATGCCAAGGGGGTAGCCTCGGGGCATGACAATAAGATCTAGAGAAAACTAAGTATTTTGTGATCACCACAGGGATTCAGATTACTGTCTCGTTCTAATATCAGTGTTCCCACAAAAAAGTAAGCATAAAAATAAAATCATTCGCTTCGAATTCATGTGGACTTCACATCCCGAGTTACCAAATCTAATCTCCATCAATTGGCTTAACTGACCAAACATATCTCAGGTAATCTCTTCTTTTGAATGAAATGTTACCATCTAGAATAAGCAAACTTTTGGCAATATTTTTTATTAAAAAATGACTCCTCCAACGAATTGAGGGTATCCAAAATCATCAAATTATAGCTCCAACTCCTTCCTATCAAAAGTAGAGGTTGACCTAATTGAAGAATACAACCTTATACTTAGATTAAAGGAATATTTTCTAGAAACTAAAATCTAGAGACAACAGGATCAATGACAGTGACTCCAACACATAGTTCTTCCATACAAGAACTCTCAATCAAAGTAGAAGAAATAAAATTGTTGCCCTCCAAATCCAAGAGGGTTTCTAGTTATACGACCTAGTGGCCATTAAATCCCAACGACATTATAATCGTTCAATAAATAACTACCCACTTCCAAAAAATGAATGGGAAACATGCAACTATGATCATCAAATTAGATCTGAAAAAATAATTTGACAAGTAGAATGGGCTTTCATCTAGAAAACAATTTTATACAAAAAATAATGTGAGGCAAACATAAATAGAAGGCAAATTTTGTGAAATGGAAACCACCATCAATAGGAGTTGAACTAAACACAGATGGATCATTCAATTTAGATGAGGGATATGAGGAGTCGTTAAGGATACAGAAGGGAATTGGATAGATGGATTCATAGGGAATATCTTCAAAGCTACAACGATCCAAACAAACTATGTGGCCTATTTCAGGGGCTAAAATTGCACTAGACAACATGTTGATGCCATTACAAATTGATATAGATTGTAAGGAACTTACACATTATTTACAAAACGATTGCCCTTCTCTATCTAACATCTTAAATTATTACAGGGCACTACTTTTCCTGCTAGGTAACCCCCCCCCCCCCCCGCCCGAACCAGCATAGATATTCAGAGGAGAAACATGTGGAATACTAGCTAAGGAGGGGGTCTAATCTATCAACAGTCATTTCTCTTGTGCAATGGGTAGTTGCACCTTTGTTTGTATCTAAGAAGCTAGGAGCTAACAAGGAGGGTTATCTTTTTTTAGGTTAACTAGGTCATCTACTACTTGTGTCTTTTGTAATATGTAGTGTACTACCCCCTCTACCCACATACTAAATGACAATTCCACCACAATCTATATAATGATGCATATTAAGTCTTATTAATATAATATTTATTTTTACCAACAAATAAAAAAGAAAGAGACTCTCATATAATAGAATATATGATTAGTTTAAATAATATTAAGTGTCTTGTTATAATTTTATTATTTTATTATTTTTTAAGTCAAATAGTAGTCTAGCTTATATATATCAAGTGGTTGATTACTCATGACAAAAATTTAGTTGAATAGAAAATATATTTGACGATAATTGACACAAATCAATCTATAATATATATACTTGTTCATAATCAGTCATCAACAAAGAGGGCAGTCGATGATTGTCGGTAATGTGCCTGAGCTTTTATAACAATGAAAAAGTTAAGTAGAAATAACAGTATGAATGAATTGAATAACAATGGATGAGAACTAATAATAATGTAATAAATGAACTGGAGAACAATTTTATCATTGGAGAGTAATTTTTTTTTGATGAATAGCCTAAATTTTTGGCTGAAGAAGGGGGTTGGACAGTGGAGAAATCAGGATCTTTGGAAGGGAAGAAAATTATTTTTTATATTAAATCGTGTAGTTTAAACTTTGAAAATGTAAAAACTAATTTTCAATTTAAGACTATGAAACTAAGATGTTAGTCTTTTAAGGTTTTGATGGTAGAAAATATTTTATATTATTTAAGACCTAGGTTTAAGGATTTACAATTTTTTAACTTCAAATAATGACATTGTAAATGGTGACTTTGTCGCCAATAAATTAAGACTTGAGGCTAGTTTGCAAATTGAGTTTTGAAAATGTCCTTCTAGAAAAATTAGTAGAATATTCAAGAAGCCCTAGAGTCCCATTTTTATTTTATGAGAAAATGGTCTAAACCCCCCCCCCCCCCCCCCCCCCACAAAAAAAAACCTATACCCGAAATCCCAACTACACACTTCAACTTTACGGGTGTCCTATTACCCACCTGAATTTTATATTTCTCTATTTTATACACACCTAAAATGCCACAACCACATATATGTTGTTGGGTGAAAGTCACACATTTGACACGTGGAATATTATTAAAAACTTTTTAAAAAAAAAAAAAATTCTCCTTTTTTATTTATTGTTTTAAATTCTAGTTTAAGGTCATAACATCAAATTTTATGGATGTATTTTGATCTTCAAATTTGAAACTATTTGATGACATTGTTGATTACTAATAGTTCAAGCTAAAAACACTAAGTTTGAGTGTTTGACTAAGTTTATGGCTGCAAATTTTTAGATTTGAACTTTGGAACTCCATGAACACCAACGAGCTTTCATATGGAATTTTTAGATCTATTTTCTGGATTGGGAGCGACTTCCACTAATGTTTTGAAGAGTTTCATATGGCAAAAAATTGAAACTCATGGGTTTAAAATGTGAACCACCAACTTGAAACCTCCATTAAAGTTGGTTCAAAAGGCTTGGGTTCAAATTCGACTTGCCACAAACAAGTACCATTTTGAATGGGTAATATATAAAAAAAATTGAAATGTCAAGAAAAGCTTATATCTAAAATTTAGTGTGATTTAAAGAAGTTTTAAGACGACTTTGCTTCAATTATTCAGAGCAACGGGATGAATAAGATGAAGAAATGGTGCTGCATTTTCAGATTTGTAGGAATTTAACCAGTTATTAAAATTAGTTGAAATTTTATTCCGTAGATCTGTTGGTATTGAATATAGGATTATAAATTTTCTTAGTATTACAATTTATTAAAGAAAATTAGTTGAGTTTCACTATATTAAGCATATTTAAGCTTGAATTTTGCTTTGATTTGGAAGATTTTTGGGGCAAAGTTCTTGATGGAGGAGGAATTTTTGGTCAAAATTAACCTTCTAACGCACCTAGAGAAAGTGAGAACACCTTCCATGACAGGTCAGCACTTAGGTGTGTATAAAATAGAGAAATATAAAGTTCAAGTGGTAATAGGATATCCGTAAAGTTGGAGTGTGTAGTTGGGATTTCGGGTATAGGTTGGGGGGGGGGGGGGGGGGGGGAGGGTTTAGACCATTTTCTCTTTATTTTAAATATAGTTGTGTTCTACTAGTCTCATCACATCATACTCTATGCCTTCCATATGCAGCTGAGATAAAGAGAACTCATATTATTGAAGCAGAGGACGTCTGTGATGATAACAAAATTCATTTTCACCCTGAATATTCTCCATAGATTTTTAAAAAAAATTAAATCAGTGAGTCACCAAGGTGTAAGTTCTTTCTATTCACTATCTTTTTTCTTTATCTAATATTGTTGACTGGTTCATTTTTTGATTTTATCTTTAGATGACTTGATTTTTTTAGATTCTAGAGTCACGTTTGAATGAACTACCTTCGGCAAATGATTCAACATAGTTCCTTAATAAAATTATACATGAAAAAAAATTGATATACACCCTTCGACCCCTTTGATATATATATATATATATATATATATATATATATATATATATATATATATATATATATATATATAAAATTCATTTTTTTGATAAATTACTTACGAAATATTTTTCTAAAATGCCCAATATCTGTTTTATATCTTCGCTACGAAAATGTTCAATTTTCATAAGATCTTCTTGGTTGTTATTCTAAAGGTCCAATATATATATATATATATATGGAAATTATAGATTCTGGAAGACAATTCTTATTGGTCAATAAAAATCGATTTCAATGCTTTTTTTTTTCTTTTTTTTTTTTTATGAACTTAGCTAATTCAAGACAGCCCTTTTAACCTACAATAAATGCTAAATTTATTATTGAGTAATAGGGATAAGATCTAGCCTTCCAAATCTACAAAGAGGTATCTATCCATCTTTAGTAAAATAATTATTTTTAAATCATCTACATCTTAAGAAATAATTGGAGGTACCATCACTCTATGTATAATCAAAAAACTGAATATGTTTTTCAATGTAAAACTAAATATTGTAAACTTATAAATGCATATGATTTTAAACTTGTAAATGCATACAAAAAACAAGTCCTAACCTTATAAAGTAAAGGCATTAGTCTAATGTTCTTTAAAGCATCTCCTTTTACCCAACTCTTGTTCATGTGAGATTTTTTACTGAATTATCATTTTTTTCATTTCAATGTTCGATAAATTATTTTACCCATTCACCTCTAAACAAGTGCAACAACATTTTCCATCTTGTGTAACCGTAAACAGGGTAACACAAATCTAGATAATCCAAGTGATATGCTTATGTGAAATTCGTTCATATGAAGCTTTTAATCATTTTAGGAAAGTATTTTTTTATGCCTCTTAACAAACAAATTCCACATAAGTGTAGCCTTTGGGTTGGCCTGATTTGTGTTATTGTGTTATCCTCTTATGGTGATATGAAAATTCAAATTTTTTTAGGTACGTAAAGCTGAAATAAAAAGAATTAAATGATAATTGTACAAAATGTTTTTATAAGATAAAGTTAAGAGATGGTTTCTAGAATGCTACTGGAGGAATATATAACTTATGTCTTCAAATTTAGTTTGAATTTTAGCAACAATGATATGTTTACTTGCTCCACTTCATTTGATGGCTTTAGAAATGAAGGCACCACCTCTCTTATCCTTAATTATATATGCTTCAAGGAGATTTAGTTTAAAGTATCCATTCTTATAAGAAATTTCTAGGCAAAAAAAAATTGCCTCTGAATAATTCTATGTCTAGGTTCATCAAGGAGATTAGCTCATTTTTAAAGTTGTTTTTGTTGCATGAATACACAATAGAAAAATGTTAATCATCTCTTTGTAGATAGTGGCTTAGCAAAAGAAATTTACTCTATATCTTTTTGCTTCTTAATTTTAAATAATCTTCTACTCACAAGAGCAAAATCTTACAAATGCTTGGAGTAGTAATATTATAATTTGTGAATATATATGATGATGATAATGTCTTAAATCCTAACAACTAGGTTTTTTGTTTTATTTCTCATCCAAAGATATCATAGTAGCTTAGTGCCTTAGTTGACTGTTTATATAAATTTTCACCTGGTGAGGATTCAATCTCTCACCATGTAATCGCCTCCCCCCATTTCACCTTCCCTTACCCTAAAAGAAATGAACTAGGTGACCAATGGATTGAGTTAAAAATAGACTAACCCATACTTATACATATTTTCACGAATAAATCACAATCTACTTTAGAAGTTAATATTCGAAACACTTAAATTGTTTTTTTGGAAGAAGAATGTGATTTGATTCAAGAACAAGAAACATGATGCTCATTCTAGTCCACATTAACTGAATTTTTGAATCTTTTTTCATTGTTTAAAATAGTTAAATTATTCAAAGTTTAAGATAGATGTTTCAAAACTTTTTCCATATTTTCCCTTTCCTCTATTGAGGTTTTATATTTTCTAGGAGATGAATTTACTATTTACAAAGTTATATTTATAATTTCACAAAAATTAATAGTGGAAATTGTAATTTAAAGTATGTCCTTAAATATTAATAGGTGTGCATTGCTCAAAAATTACACTTAATAGGGAGTATAGGGAGTATCATGAAAAGATTATAGAATAATATTATGTGTAATAATAATATAACTCTTTATGTTTACTCTTTTTGCTTTTGTACTTGAGACGGTGTTTTCACTATATAGCCATGCTTTCATTAGTTAGATTGACATTAGACTCTACAATCCAATCTTATAGTAATGTAACTATTCTTAAGCTATGTTAGTGTTTAAATGCTATTCCCAAGCTTAAGGCTCTACACCCTACATGTTCTTTTTATCATGAAGTTCAATTAATTTTGTCTTACTTTAACTATTTTTATTTTAACTTCAGTGACATGTACATGAATTTAGAAAACATTTTTGAAAGACCATATTGGAAGGAAAGGTTGTCATTAAGAAAACAATTTTTTTTGAGATTTTTGATTATTCATGGCATGATTGAGATGCTTCATTATAAAGTAAGGTTCGTTGATCTATGTCATCGAAGAATTCAAAACATATTTAAATCGAAAGAGAACCTCCTGAGGATTTCAGTAATGATTTCTTCTTCTGAGTGAATTCACATAGCAACATCAACATCTATCTTTGTTATTTCCTTTGAATGCTTCACAACTTTCTTCCTTGTAATTAAAAATTGTGCTTACACAGAGGCAGATCCCATATCTTGAGTTTATGGATTTGGATTCTAGAAAAAAGTTACCTTTTCATAACCCAACAAGTTACCTTTTTAGAATTTCATGTTCATAAACTAAAGATTCTAAATTCACCTCTATGTAAGCATAATTTTAATTGCACAGAAGAGAGTTGTGAAGCAGTCAGAGGAAATAAGCCATAGCTAAGATGGATGTTGATATAGCTACGTGAATTAACTTGGAAGAATAAATAATTACGGAAATCCGTAGCAGGCTCAGTTTCGATTCAAATATTTTTTTGAAGTATTGGATGCCATTGATCAATCAACCTTACTTTGTGATGAAACATCTCAATCATGCCAAAAATAATCAAAATTCCCAAGAAATTTGCCTTCTTAAGGACAACCTTTCTTTTCAAATTGGCATTTCTTTGAAGTACAGAATATTACATCATAGTTTATTAATGAATTTAACGTACACATATCAACACAATTTACAAAATCATGAAACTAGCAGTGTAAATATTGTTTAGAAATGAAGATACCACCTCTCCTATCCTTAATTATAGATGGTTCAAGGAGTTTTCTTTTTAAGTATTCTTTCTTATGTGAAATTTCTTGGCAAAAAAAAAAAATGAAATTGCCTATGAATAATGCTATGTCTAGGTGCAGGATTAACTCATTTAGATTTTTTTTTTTTTTTTGCATGAATACAAAATACAAAAATATTAATCATCTCTTTATAGATAGTGACTTAGCAAATGAAACTTACTCTATATCTTTTTTCTTCTTAATTTTAAATAATCTTCTACTCATAAGAGCAAAATATTCAATGCTTGGAGTAGTAATATTGTAATTTGTGAATATATATGATAATAATAATGCCTGAAATCTCAATAACTAGGTTTTTCTTTTGGTTTCACATCCAATGTCCAGTATTCGTATTAGAGAATTTTAGTAGCTTAGTTGATTGGCCGTCTAAATTTTCACCTAGTGTAAATTCAATCTCCCACCATGTTATCCCTTTCCCCATTTCATCTTCCTTGACCTAAAAAAAATAAAAATAAAAAAGAACTAGGTGACCAGTGGATTGGGTTAAAAATTGATTGACCCATATTTATACAAATTTTCATGAAAAAATCACAATCTACTTTAGAAGTTAATATTCGATAACACTTGAGTTCTTTTGGAATGTGATTTGTTCATTCAAGAACGTGGGTGAAACATACATTATATTCCAAATTAACTGAATTTTTGAAGCTTTTTTCATTGTTAAAAATAGTCGAATTCTTCAAAGTTCAAGATAGATGTTTGATTTCTTTTTCCATGTTTTTCCTTTCCTTAATTGAAGTTTTATATTTTCTAGGAGATGAATTCACTACTTACAAATTATATTTATAATTTCACAAAGGGCAACAATAAAAATTATGATTTAAAGTATGCTCTTGAATATTTTCTTAATAGGTGTGCATTGCCACAAAAATTACACTTAACAGGAAATATAGGGAGTATCATGAAAAGATTATAGAATATTATGTGTAAAAATAATATGACTCTATGTTTACTCTCTTTGCTTTCTACTTGAGACAGTGTTTTCATTATATAATCATGCATTTTTTATTTAGATTGAATTAGACTACAATTCAGTCTTATAGTATTATAACCATTCTTAAGCTACGTCAATGTTTATATATTAATCCTAAACTTTAGGCTCTATACCCTACATATTCTTTTATAAGGAAATTTAGTTATTTTTGTCTGACATGAATCATCATAGATTGTGTTTTTAGTGAAGGAGAGAGACATGATTTGTTAGGAATTGAATCAATAGGTTCAAGGGCATGCCCCGTATAGACCGCAAGAGAATCCCCTTTTTGACATATATATTAGACCATAGCACAATAAACGATTCGCTCTAGTCCCACAACCAAGCGAAAGAGGATTCATGGATAGAAGATTCCCTCCTACAAGAGAATCCCCTCTTTTGCTTGGTTATGAGACGAGCAATATATGTGTCAAAGAACGAATTCTCTTGCAGTGCATACGGGGCATGCCCCTAAGCCTATTGATTCAATTTCTAGCAAGTCATGTCTCTCTCCTTCACTTAAAACACAGTTTATGATCATTCAACTCAAACAAAAATAACTAAATTTTATGATACAAAAGAACATGTCGGGTGTAGAGCCTAAAGTTTGGGATCATTAGTATTTAAACATTGACTTAGCTTAAGAATGGTTATATTATAACTATAGAATGGGATTGTAGTCTCTAATCTCAATGTAAATAAAGAGAGCATGCGCATATATATAATGAAAACACCGTCTCAAGTAGAAAAGCGAAACAAGTAAACATAAAAAGTTATACTCCCTCCATCCCATTTTATGTGGCAACATTTGACAGGGCCAGAGTTTAATAAATAAATGAAGACTTTGAAATGTTTACCAAATTACATCTTCAAAAAATAGTCAACTTTTCTCTCTCCTCATAAATGTATTGGAGTACTATCTTTAAGATTAAGTGGAACCAACAAGGGTAAAAGAGGAATTGTACTATTAAATACTTACCATATAAGAAAATGTGACATTCTTTTTGGGACTGACCAAAAAGGAAATGGTGCCACATAAAATGGGACTGAGGGAGTATTATTTATGTAGAGTGGAAAATTAAAGTTGGATTTTTCGACAACATGACTTTTGTGTTAGTAAATTAAGTGGACATTTTTTAATTCCATATATTGAATTAGCCATAGTTATATGACTTTAGTGGGAAAATCATAATTATATGACTATTTATGAAATTAACCACATCTTTATTTTTTTTCGAGGTATGTATTGATCTTAAAGTTGACGTTCATACTTGATTAACAATGTCTCATCTCAAATTATATTCGTCTACTAGAAAATAGGGAATTATGAAGGATAAAATTTCATAGATAAACAATAAAATTTCATGTTAATTTCATTAAGCTATGGATTAGCATGAAAAATTATAAGAAAATTCATGGATTAGCTAAGAGCTTTAAGTGACGAATTAGTTAGGGATTACTGATAAATTTCATAGCTAATTTTGTTTTCTTTAGTAGTATCGATCACCCAAATAATGATCTCTATTTGGTTCTTTCACAATATAAATTCATAAAGGCCTTTCATATGAGTAAAAACAAGAAATATTAAGATTTATCAAATTTATACATGTTTCTTTGTATGTGTTGATGGGACAAGTGCTTGTGCTGAAGTTAATATTTTTTTTATAAAATCGTGTGATGATTACATTTGTCAAATCTTATCTATGGAAAAAATTAATATATAGATATATGACATTCGGATTACTTAAAAGAAATTTACACAATCCAATTCTTGTGAGATAAAGTCACTTTTGAGGATGTGATAAACAAATTTTAACTGATATTAACCTAAATGTTGAATACTTAAAATTCTGACATTAAATTAAATATAGGTAAATAAATTGTAATATTTAAGAGGCATGGTACGATATTTCTATAATTGATGTTGTTGTATATTTAGTTTTATGTAGTGATAGATATTTATAATGAACAGACATTGATATGTTTTGATAAAACCAAAAAACTATAACACATTAAATTATATATATAAAAAAAAATCCTTATATTATCGGTGCATACATTTTAGATTTTTTAAATGTCATACAAAAATGACAATATGGTGAGAATTGATAGGTATTTCGCTACTTCTCTATGATGATAGTGAGAGAAAAAAATTGTGGTCCTATATAATTTTAATCATATCATTTTTTGCAAAAAGACATTTGGATGACCATCCTCCTTATCGCACAAAAATAAGTCCTATTCAAATAACCAAAAAAGAGATGAACCTATCATGTCTTATTTATTCAAATAACCAGAAAGGAGAAGGAAAAAAAAAAAAAGGAGCTCAGTACCACTATTTACATACATTTTAGATCTTTTAAATTTCATATAAAATGACAATATGATGAGGATTGATAGGTATTTCGCTACTTCTCTAGGATGATAGTGAGAGAAGAAAATTGTGGTCCAATATAATTTTAATCATATCATTTTTCGCTAAAGGACATTTGGATGAACCTCCTCCTTATCGCACAAAAATAAGTCTTATTCAAATAACCAAAAAGGAGACGACCCTACAATGTCTTATTTATTCAAATAACCAGAAAGCATAAGGGAAAAACAAATAGATCAGTAGAACTATTTGCATACATTTTAGATCTTTTAAATGTCATACAAAAATGACAATATGGTGAGAATTGATAGGTATTTCACTACTTCTCTAGGATGGTAGTGAGAGAAGGAAAATGTGGTCCAATATAATATTAATTATATCATTTTTCGTTAAAAAACTTTTCGATGAACCTCCTCCCTACCACAAAAAAAATAAATCTTATTCAAACAACCAAAATAAGGAGAGAACCCTATCACATTTTGTTTATTCTAATGACTAGAAAGGAGAAGGGGGGAAAAAGGAGTTCAATAGCACTATTTATTGTTAATAAAATAAATGTGATGATCCACAGATCACAAAATTTAGTGCAAATTGCATCATTGCTTACATTGCACCAGTCGGGAATCAAGCCTGAATCTATATTGTGGCAGGGTACTATGCTACCACTATACCACTGGTGCTTTTTATTTATGTTTCCTTAGCACTTTATTTATATTTTATATTTCAATATAACAACACAAATAATGTATTTCCACAAAGTAAGATCTATTTGATTATTTTTAAAATTAAAATATAAATGTTCAAAGAATAATTAAAAATACTAATTGTATAAATTAAACTTGTTTGGATCATTCATTATAACATGACTTTATCTAGGATTTGTTCATATTTAACACTTGTAAAATTTAATAATATATTTTTAGTTGACATGACATAATGACCACTGTAATAACCATTATATTTTCTTCTTGTTTTGTTGGATCTGAAGATAATCACTACGACCATTTCTTCCTTTCTACTGTTGTATCATTAATTTCTTGTAGTGAGAGACGTTTATTATTTTGATAATAAAATAATACTAACAAAAATACTATATATCACACCTTAACTACAAAACTATATGGTAAAAAATATTTATATGTATTGTCAATGTACACATTTTAGACCCTTCAATTCAATTTTCATACAAGAATTATCGTCAAAGTAGACATATATTTCACTATTTCTCTATGATAGCAGTGAGAGAAGGAAGAGTGTAGTCTAGTACAAAGGCCATCGAGCCTATTATCTTCATTTCTCCTCTTGTCACTTTTAATATACCCGCACATCCATCTCAACATCCATCTTCTAAACATGTAAGTTCTTACCAGCACTCCATCCGACACAACAAAGACTTAAAAATAGTTAATCATGCTAATTATACTTTATTATATTATATGAAAGTCCCCATCAATTAGTGATCACATGATCCAACGAGTTTGAAAACAAGTCACGATTCTTAAACTCATTGGATCATATCATCAATATTTTATGAGTCATAGCATAATAATGTCTCACAAATTAGTATTTCTTAACATAATAATTTGTTATCAATTACTTGTTGTTGCTATATAAGAAATCCACCTCAAAGAACCATCTTAAAACAAGGATGTGCTTTGAGAATGATTACTTATTTTAAATTATTTTGGATCATGTGAACAATTTATGGGCCTCTCATATGCAATACTAAATATTATTTTCATGTTTAAATAATGTTAAGTTCCTTTTTTGTAATTTAATTGATTAATTTATTTTTTTATCTAGTCGATTAATATTACTTTGAGGATTTTTTTTAAAAAAAAGCAAACTTAGCACTATACACAGTGTCTAGAGGTTTTTTATTAGAACTAAAAAGTTTTCAACAGGGAGGGGGGCTAGGTCTTACCTTACCAATCTTTATGAAGTACCTAACTTCTACTAACTAACAAGCATGCACCTAAGAAAAAAAGACTTGGACTTTTCAGCAAAAACAGGTGAACCACAGAGGGGCTCACAAGCCGTAATCAGGGACACGATCTATTACCCTCATCATCGTTCACACCCTCCCAGGAGTGGTGGACCACGAGAACACCCTGCCCAAGTGAAGGACCATGGTGGTCGTCACAGTCCGTGGTTTCGTGGAAAGGACCTCCCAGAACCAGTAATCACTGGCAAAGAACCCTAACCCATTTGATGGGCGGTGGTCCCTTTGACGGTTCGTCAATAAAGCCGTAGTAGGGCTCTGTCAGCATTTCAGTTAGGATCATTTTGATTTTTCCCCCCATGTGTTGGAAAATTAAGCTACATCGTTTCACTCGGTTTAAGCATAGTAATTTAGTCAAAACATACCTAGAATGATTATTCTCCCAAAATCATCAATCTTAGAGAAAAAAGAAAAAGAAAGAAGCGACAGGCTCTCAAGAAAATGCAGCAAGTTTTCTTCAGTTCCAGCCCTAAAGTCGAAGGATTTCTGTGTAGATTTGTCACCAGGTATGTGGGATTTTACTAGTGGGTCTTTTTCATCCACTAGGTCCCTAGAATTTAGTCAGATTCTTGATTCTCTGTATCTTGCTTAGAAATGGGTTTCTAAAACCTTAGATATTGGTTGTGATTTAGCTGTTATAGAATTATTAATCAGATTATAATATTTTCATGAAATCATTGCTTAGTTGCTTATATGAAACTCAGAACCCTAGTTTGTGTAGATTCTCTTAGTTCATAAATAACACTTGCCAGGTCAGTTAAATAGATAAACATGCTTTATTTTTTAAAAGTTACAGTGTCAGGTCTTAAATGTTGCATTCTTAGATTTGCATTTCAGACATTGAGCTATCCAGTATTTTAGTTATGTTGTGTCATATACATTTCCAGTTGGGAGTAGGCATAGCACCGAGTTAGACTATGTTTTAGTGTACCCTTATAGTCCCAGAACTACAAGCCCCCGTAGGTTTATAAGTCCCCTCTATGAGCATTAGATTTAATGATTATGCCAGTCATGCCTTTATACCCATGGCAAAGTAAATTGGGTCCTCTCAATGGGGCGTATACAGTCAGACTCTAGTGCATTTGACCAGGCTTTCAGTTATACTTAAGTATTCAGTCTCAATATGTCAGGTTCATGATTAGTACTTGGTCATTGCATTTAGCTCAGTTTTTAGTTATATTTCAGTATCTATGTTTTTGTTCAGATTATATCAGTGCTCAGTTATGCTTGGTTCTGCTTATATGTTTGTTCAACTATTATCTATATCATGCATGCTTTATACATTCCAAGTACTGATGCATAATCTGCGCTACATACTTTCATGATGTAGGTTCAGGTACTTTGCATCCAAATCATGCTTAGATCAACTCTCGATCCATATTCAGCAGCTTCAGTGGTGAGTGATCGTACTTCGAGGAAAATAGACATGTCTTTCACATTAAGTTTTTCATTTTAGTTTTTAGTTTTGCTAGAGTTAGCTGGGGGCATGTCCTAGCAACTCTAGTTTGTATAGGTGTTTTCAGACATAGTATTACACTCAGCTCTAGCTTTTGAGTGAATGTTCAATATGACTAAACTTATACTTCATATTAGTATTGGGTATTTCCCACTTTCAGTTATAAATTGATTTAGCTTCCTTATTAGTTCATGTTTCTCTTAGATATTTTCAGTATGCTTATGGTATATCAGGAACCGGGTTAGCATATGGTCACTCGTGATCCTAGGTCCCATGTTACGTAAGGGGTAGCCTCGGGGTGTGACAAACTTAGTTTCAGAGCATTAGGTTCAAGAGTCCTAGGATGCCTGAAAGCCGCACTAGGTAGAGTCTCTTTCATGGGATTAAAGTGCACCACATCTATGAAAGGGAGGCTACGAAGTGTTTTAAGAAAAACTTCACTTTCCTTGCTATTCTTATCGTGCATTCGTATGAACTTTATTTAATCTCCTTCTAACTCCTGCTCTTCGCGTTTCAGAAAAATGCCTCCCAAAAGAGGTAACATAAGGAATCAGCCAGCAGCTCCAGCAGACCCATTGAAGGAGCAAGTCATGCATGCCGAGTTTAGGGCTGCTTACCAAGTACTTTCTCAGGACATGACTACCTAGGTCAATCAATAGGTTGTGGTCCCAGCTCTGCCACAGACTAACGCTGCTACAACAAGAATACAAGACTTTACTCGGATAAACCCTATAGAGCTTCATGGGTCTAAGTCAGAATAAAATCCACAAGAGTTTCTCGATGACATCTAAGAGGTAACAACCATTATAGGCGTCACTCAAGTCGAGAGTGTAGATTTGGCCGCCTATTAGTTGAAGGGAATGGCCTACACTTGGTACTAGCAGTGGAAGGAATTTTGTGGTATTAATGCATGTTCAGAAACTCTTTCAAAACCCTTCTCAATCTCTACTCTAGTTGGTGACCCATTTATAGCTAGATGGGTATACAGAAAGTGCCTTGTCACAGTCTCTCATAAAGTCACCTCAGTAAATCTTGTAGATTTAGAAATGGTAGATTTTGATATCATTCTAGGCATGGATTGGTTACATTCATATTATGCCTCAGTCGATTGTAGAACTAGGATCGTTCGATTTTAGTTTCCAAACAAGCCAGTCTTAGATTGGAAGGGTAGTAGCTCAATGCCTATAGGTTAATTTATCTCTTACCTTAAGACCAAAAAAATGATTTCCAAATGGTATGTCTATTATCTTTTTCAGGTTAAGGATTTAAACTCCAAAACCCCAACTTTTGAGTCAGTCTCAGTAGTAAATGAGTTTCCAGAAGTGTTTCCAGAAGATCTTCCTGGAGTTCCTCCCGAAAGGGAAATCGACTTCAGAATTGATCTCCTTCCAGACACCCAGCCCATTTCGATTCCACCTTACAGAATGGCTCCAGCTGAGCTTAATGAATTGAAAGAACAATTGAAAGACCTTCTAGATAAGGGCTTCATCAAACCTAGTATCTCTCCACGGGGTGTTCCAGCGTTATTCGTGAAAAAGAAGGATGGTTCTCTCAGAATATGCATTGACTATCGTAAGATGAACAAAAGTCACCATAAAAAATAAGTATACCATCCCAGGATTAATGACTTGTTCGACCAACTTCAGGGTGCTAGTTGCTTTTCTATGATAGGCCTCAGATCTGGTTATCATCAGCTCATAGTCAGAGATAGTGACATTCTGAAGACAACCTTCAGGACTTGGTATGGTCACTATGAATTTGTAGTTATGTCTTTTGGACTAACAAATGCTCCTGCTGCTTTCATAGATTTAATGAACATGTGTTCAAATAGTATTTAGATTTGTTCGTTATCATCTTTATTGATGATATCCTCATTTATTCTCGAAATGAGGTAGAGCATACGATTCATCTAAGAGTTGTTCTGTAAACTCTCAAAGATCTCCAGCTATTCGCTAAGTTTAACAAATGTGAATTTTGGTTACAGTTGGTCGCTTTCCTTGGTCATGTGGTATCCAGCGAAGGGATTTGAGTGGATCCACAGAAATTGAGGTAGTACAGCACTGACCCAGACCTACCTCTCCAATATATTTCAGGAGTTTTTTGGGTTTGGCTTGTTATTATAAGAGATTCGTTGAAGGATTTTCATCCATAGCTTCACCATTGACCAAGTTGACAGAGAAAAAAGTCAAGTTTCAGTGGTCAAATAAGAGTGAGAAAATCTTCTCAGAACTGAAGACTAGGTTGACTACAGCTCCTATCTTAGCTCTGCCAGATGGTTCAGACGGTTATGTGATTTATTATGATGCATCCAGAGTGGCCTAGGTTGTGTGTTAATGCAGCAAGGTAAGAACATAGATTATGCTTCTAGACAGCTTAAGGTCCATGAGAAGAACTACCCGATTCATGACCTCGAGTTTGCAGTCGTAGTATTTTCCCTAAAGATTTGGAGACACTACTTGTATGGTTTTGTAACACCCCAGAAAAAAATTTTGAACTAAGACTCGAACCGTTCTTCAGAGTGAGTGAGATTTTACAAAGGAATTAAAAATCTCTTAAGTGTTAAGGTCACTAGATGTAGCACCTTGAGTTCCAAAAAGAACTAGAGAGAATTCATTGAAGTCATTCCTAAGTTCTTCTAAGATTTGGGTCAACTTCAAACGATCATAACTCTCAGTATATGATGTGTTATGTGTGCCATGAGATGGTAAATGAAAGATCTTTTAATTATCTTTCCAACGCCACCGAGTTTGGTATATGCCCGTTTGAAGTCGAGCTGCCTAAATAAGGAAAGTTACCCGAAAATAGTGTGGGCTATTTTTGCCTTTTCCTTACCAAATCAGATTTAATTCATTTTTAGTAAGGTTTTAATGGTCCAATCATACTAGGTTCAGTTTTATAATCCTAATATATGCCTAGGGTTTTAGTTGAGAGTTCAAGAAGAGAACAGAAGAGAAGAGAGGAAAGGGTCAAGGCGTTCGTCGAGGTTCTTGAGTTTTATTGCGGATTTTCTCCATGGTTTTGATCCCTAAGAGGTATGTAAGCTTTCATAGTGTTGGGTTTGTTCACCCACATGCCAATCATGTTCATTTCATCGTTAAATTCGTTCTAGAAAAATGAAGGTTTGATGTTCTTGAATTGTTTTCTTGAAATTGGCTTTCGTTCTTGAGTTTAGATGAGATTGATGCGTTCTTGAGGAAATTGTGTCAATTTTAGAGTTGTGTTTGATTAGATTATTGTGTACATGTATTGGTATCTGAATCTAAAGAGAAATTGAGAAAAAGAATCGAATATAGACGAATTGGGGTTAGAAAACGACGAAGGAAACAGTCAGACAGAAAACTAGTACCAGGTATGCGTCGCAGACCTATTCCCTTAGAGTGAACTTTCTTTGTCCGCATCACAGAGAGATTACATACCCCACTTTTTCAAAATTATTTCTCTACTAAATATAAATGCATCTCCGTGTCACGGACTTGCTTCCAGACAATGATTTCTTGATCATTTCTCTTGTTTAACTATCTAAAAGCACTCCTAATCATCATGATATCTTTCCTATTGCAAATCATAACCTTGAATTCATAATTCATAATTCAAATTCAAGGTTGAGATAAGAGTTAAGTCTTGAGAGTTCTTTCGAACATTTGAGAAAGTCCCTTTGAGTCTTTTTGAGGAGTTTTCTACAATTTCTAATAATTGTTCCAAGACTCAAGTAAGTGAACACGAGAGTAAGGAGAATGTATTCATGAGTCTACACTATCACCTAGATCCTTCATATCATGAACCATAACTCTTGAATTCATAATTCACATTCAAGAGAGAGTTAAAAATAGAGTTCAAGAGAGCCTTTAAGTTTAATTGTGAATCCTTTGAGATCAGCTATCGATTTTGAGTTGAGTTTTGAGAAAGTAAGTATGAGAAGGGGAAGAGTCATATACATGAGTTCCATTCTATTACTCATACCCTTGATGTTGAGTAGTTCATGCCCAATAATTCCGCATGAACTCTATAAGTTGAGTATCTTTGAGAGGAATAGTATGTTCAAGTTCTAAGTCTTGAGTATTGAGTTCCTAATCCCTTTTGAGATTTTATTCCTAATCATTGTACTATTACCTATTATCTATGGAGTCCTTGAGTGGAGTTGTTCTTGGCCGTAATTCCGCATGAACCCTATAAGTCGAGCAGTCTGGAGATGAGAAGTATCTTTGAGTCCTTGAGTTGAGTAGTTCATGCCCATAATTCTGTATGAAACCTCTGAGTTGAGCATTCTTGTAACGAGTATTACCACTGAAGTTCTTGAGTTCTGAGTTGTTTAGTCTCAAGTATTGAGTTCTAGTTATGGTTATTGAAAACCTTGAATTGAGTCGTTTACGCCCATAATTCAGCATGAACTTTATTCTGAGAAGTCTTTCACAAATTTTTCTAAAACTATTTTAAGACTTGAGCAGTTGAGTTGAGAAAGAGTAGAGTCAAATTCATTTTCTTTAAAATGATATATGGGAACTAAGTATTCCCAAGATTAAATGTTTTCACATTTAAAACAGAAGGAAACTGGGATTTCCAAAAGAGTTTTGAGCAGTTTGAGTAGCATCTCTTTTTAGAGAAAGCTTTTGAGTAATAATCTCAAACCACAGAAAGATTTATGTTTTTAATCATATGAGCTAGTTACGTTTTGGGAGTTGTATTGAGCACCAATATAGGGATAAGTTTGAGTTCAAATAATTCAAATGTCTCCATAAACCGTGAAGCCAACATGGGTAGAAAAGGGTCATACTTTTTAGATGATTCATTAATGTGTTTAGCATAGACTAGTGGATCCACTTAGTGAGTTAGCTTTTATACCCCCAATAAGGTATAGGACGTCCGTGGTAGCGTGAGGCAAAATGTTGTACCATCACTTATGCTCATAGAGATGGTTGACAATTAGAGAAACCCCCACAGAGATATTTTGTATTATTATATACATATAGTTTACGTTGTATTTTCCTATACAAGCAGAGTTTATCTGGTATCCTTGTATACAAACTGAGTTACTTTCTACTATTTTAAAAGCTTTCCATATAATGCATATGTATTGTTGCTTTATATAGAGTTGAGTATCCAGAGTTAAGTACCCAGAGTCGAGTATTTTATTATTGTGTTGAGCCTTATTTCACTGAGTTGAATATCTTATCATTGAGTTGAGCCTTATTTAAATGAGTTGAACTATGTTCTTTGAATTAAATTGAGTTGAGTGAGTTGAGAAGAGGTAAGTATGCTTCTTTTCCACTAGTGCAAGCTTATGTTTATGTTTTAGACATCCCCTTACATGCTCGTACATTCCACGTACTAAGCTATTTGGCCTGCATTAGATATAGGTACTGTACTAATCCATTTGGCCTGCATCGTTTTATGATGCAGATACAGGTATTCAGGGTCATCAAAAGGAGCTTCTTTCATATCACATGGAGTTAGAGTTAGCTATGGTGAGCCTTCTTGCTTTCGGATGGTTCCACTTTTACTTTTAATTATATCAGTTGTTAGGATGTCATGGGTCTTGTCCCAACTTCCATCTTTGTCATTTAGAGGTTTCATAAATAGGCAGTAGAGTTTCAGAAGTCTATTCATTTATTTTGTTAAATGTTTTAAAGACTTAAGTTTCTTATTTTATGGCGAGTTGAATAATTTATTTTTATTCAGTGTTTTTTATTTGAGTTAAAGCTTTGTAATTGAGGTTCATAAATTTTAATTCAGTTTTTAAGCTTTGTATGCTTGAGTTAGTCTTCTGCTTATAGTCAGCTAGGATGAGGGTTCTCTTGGGGACCAGCAATGGTTCTCGAGTGTCGGCCACGTTCAGAGTGTAGGCTCGGGTCGTGATAGGTGTTCATGTTGATGTGTTCACACATTATAAAAGCCTCCAATATGTGTTCATCCAGAAGGATTTGAATCTTCGTTAGAGGAGATGGAATGAATTCCTCAAGGACTATGACATGAATGTGCTTTACCATCTTAGTAAGGCTAATATAGTGGTTGATTCTCTCAACAGACTATCTATGGGTAGTGTAGCACATGTTGAAGAAGAAAATAAGGAATTAGCAAAAGATGTTTACCGGCTTGCTCACTTAGGAGTTAGTCTTACAGACATGTCAGATAGTGGTGTGATAGTTTAGAATGGGTAAGAACCTTCATTGGTAGTGGATGTTAAGGAAAAAAAGGATAGTGATCCTATATTACTTCAGTTAAAAAGTACATTTCATCTATAGAAAGTTGATGTTTTATCCCAAGGGGGAGGATATAGTGTGCTTCGTTACCATGGTCGCTTCTGTGTTCCTAATGTAGGTGAGTTAAAGCAGTAGATCCTTACACAAGCCCATAACTCCAAGTATTCCATTCATTCAGGTGCTACTAAGATGTACCGTGATCTGTGGGAAGTTTTTTAGTAGAACGGCATGAAGAGGGACATAGCATATTTTGAGGCTAAGTGTCCTAATTGTCAACAGGTTTAGGCAGAACATCAGAAACCAGGAGGTTTGACACAAGAGATTAACATTCCTACATTGAAGTGGGAAGTGATAAACATGGACTTCATTACGGGTTTACCTCGTACTAGCAGAAAACATGACTCTATTTGGGTGATAGTGGACAGAGTTACTAAGTCCTCCCACTTCTTGGTTGTCAAGACTACAGATTCAGCGGAGGATTATGCTAAACTCTAAATTAATAAGATAGTTAGGTTTCAAGGGGTTCCCTTTTCTATCATCTTAAATAGAGGTCCTCAGTTTACCTCTCATTTCTGGAAATCATTTCAGAAAGGTCTTGGTACTCATGTAAATCTCATCACAGCATTTCATCCAGAGATGGATAGCCAGGCAAAGCGTACCATTCAGACCTTAGAGGACATATTGAGAGCTTGCGTGATTGATTTTAAGGATAGTTGGGATTATCACCTACCTCTTATTGAGTTCGCATATAATAATAGCTTTCATTCCAGTATTCAGATGGCCCTGTATGAGGCACTATATGGGCATAGATGTAGGTCTCCGATTGGTTGGTTTGAAGTAGGTGAAGCAGGATTGATTGGGCCATATTCGATTTATGAAGCTATGGAAAAAGTTCAACTCATTAGGGATAGACTAAGTACAACCCATAGTTGTCAGAAGTCCTATGCAGATGTGAGGAGAAGGGACTTAGAGTTCAAAATTAATGATTGGGTTTTCCTGAAGGTGTCACCTATGAAGGGGTGATGAGATTTGGCAAGAATGGGAAGCTCAATCCTAAATATATAGGTCCTTACAGGATCCTTGTAACATTCCAGAAATTTGTAAACTAAACTAGAGCCTAACATAAGGGTTAGAGTCGTAAATAACTCCTGGTACTCTATATACATGTGTTTGGGTTAATACATCAAGGTACGACCCCCCAAGTACCAACCATGGGTACTTGAGGAGGACCCTTCAAAAGGTGAAAAACGGGTGCATGGGCAGTCCACCCACGATGGTGTAACCACGACCAGTAGGTGGACCCACACCTCGTGGATCATGGCCGTTAGTTAAGGCCCCAGGAAACAAGTCCCAAAACCCCTACCACAGTTCACCAGCATGGGTCATAGGTCCTCTCACGGTTTGTCAGTGATGGGCGTGGATGGGGTTTGGAAACTACCTTTTGGTAGTTAGACTTAGGGACGCTTTGGGGTTTTCCTTTTTAATTAATTACTAAGTGGTGTCGTTTTGCACTAAAATAAACTAACTATATTCTCTAAAATTTACCAATTGTCCATGTATGCTCCGACTTTGGTGGCGGACTCAAAGGATATGATGTGTAGGTATTTGACGGGTGTGTCTAGATTGGTGAGAAAAAAATGTCGTTCTGCAATGCTTCAATATAATATGGATATCTCACGTCTCATGGTGTATGCTCACCAAATGGATAAAGAGAAACTCCAAGATAAGAATAGAGAGGTGAAAAGAGAAACTCCCTTTTATGCTCCAATGCCCAAAAACAAAACCAATTTTATGCTCCTCAATCCTGAGGTGACCAAGAGAGCTCCCTGGATATGGTGACCGGTATGTTGCATGTCTTTTCTATTAATGTATATGCTTTGTTAGATCCCAGTGCCACTTTGTCCTTTGTGACACCTTTAGTGGCCATGAAGTTTGATATACTCCCCTAAAGTTAGTAGAGCCTTTTTCGGTTTCTACCCTGGTTGGTGACTCGGTGGTGGCTAAAAGAGTTTATAGAAGTTGTCCCATTTCCTTGTCCCATAGAGTCACTTTGGTGGATTTGGTGGAGTTAGATATGTTAGACTTTGATGTGATTTTGGGTACGGATTGGTCGCATGCATGTTATGATTCTATTGATTGTAGGACTCGGGTGGTTAGGCTCCAATTCCCAAATGCGCCCATTTTAAAGTGGAAGGGGGAAAATTCTATCACTAGAGGTCAATTTGTTTCTTGCCTTAAAGCTAGGAAAATGATCTCCAAAGGGTGTTTTTAGCATCTTGTTAGGGTGAAGGATGTTGAATTCGAATTCCATTCTTTAGGGTCGGTTCCGATAGTGAATGAGTTTTTGGGAGTTTTCCCCGATGATTTGGCCAATATTCCTCCCGAGCAGGAAATAGATTTTGGCATTGATCTTTTTCAGGATATGCAACCTATCTCCATTCTTCCTTATAGAATGGTTCCGGTCGAGTTGAAAGAGCTTTAAGGGATTTGCTAGATAAGGGTTTTATTCGTCTGAGTATCTCTCCATGGGATGCTCCGGTATTGCTTGTTAGAAAGAAGCATGGTCTCTTAGAATGTGCATTGATTATCGTCAATTGAACAAAGTGACCATTAAAAGTAAATATCCCTTTTCGAGAATCGATATCTTGTTTGATCAACTTCATAGGGCTAGTTATTTATCCAAAATTGATGTTCTTTTGGGTTATCACCAACAAAAGGTGAGAGGGGTTGATATTCCCAAAACGGCCTTTAGGATCCGGTATGGTCACTATGAATTTTTGGTTATGTCATTTGGATTGACAAATGCCCCAGCGACATTTATGGACTTAATGAATAGAGTGTTTAGGCAATACCTAGACATGTTTGTGATTGTGTTCATCGATGACATTTTGATCAATTCAAGGAGTGAGAATGAGTGTGTGGACAATTTGAGAATTGTATTGCAAGTTCTTAAGGACCAACAACTTTTTGCAAAGTTTAGCAAGTGTAAATTTTGGTTGAGGTCCGTAGCTTTCCTTGGTCATATTGTGTCAAGCAAGGGTATTGAGGTAGATCCTAAGATACGGATACGGTTAAGAGTTTGCATAGACCTTTACCTCTTTCCGACATTAGAAGTTTTTTGGGTTTAGCCGGTTACTATAGGAGGTTGGTTGAGGGGTTTTCCTCCATTGCTTCTCCGTTGACGGCTTTGACTCAAAAGAAAGCTAAGTTTGAGTGGTCAGAGGCTTGTGAGAAAAGCTTCCAAGAGTTGAAAGATAGACTTACTTCTGCTCCAGTGTTGACCTTACAGGAGGGTACCGATGGTTTTGTTGTATATTGTGATGCCTCTATAGTGGGGTTGGGATGTGTGCTCATGCAAAAGGGTAAGGTGATTGCCTATGCTTCGAGGCAACTTAAAGTACATGAGAAGAATTATCCGACCTATGATCTTGAATTAGCAGCGGTAGTATTTGCCTTAAAAATATAGAGACATTACTTATATGGGGTCCATGTAGATGTTTTCACATATCACAAGAGTCTTCAATATGTGTTTAGTCAAAAAGACTTGAATCTCCGACAAAGAAGTTGGTTAGAACTTTAGAAGGATTATGACATGAGTGTGCTTTACCACCCCGACAAAGGTAACATAGTTGTATATGCTCTTAGTAGATTATCAATGGGTAGTGTGGCTCATGTAGAGGATGAAAAGAAAGAATTGGCTCATGAGTTGCATTGATTGGCCCGACTAGGTATCCAACTAGTGGATTCCTCTGAGGGTGGTTTCATGGTTCATAATGGCTCTGAATTGTCCTTTGTGGTGGATGTGAAGTCTAAACAAGACCTTGATCCTATATTGGTTGAATTGAAAGAGTCGGTACTCAAGAAATCTGTTGAGGCATTCTCCTAAGGGGGAGATGGGGTACTTAGGTACCAAGGTCGATTATGTGTTCCAGATGTAGATGGTTTGAGGGAATAAATTTTAGAGGAGGCTCATAGTTCTCGGTATTTTATTCATCCGGGAGCCACCAAGATGTACCGTGATCTATGGGGTATTGGTGGAATAATATGAAAAAAGGATATTGCGGGATTTGTAGCCAAATGTTCCAACTGTCAACAAGTTATGGTGGAGCATCAAAGGCCGGGAGGCTTGTTGCAAGATATACCAATTCCCACGTGGAAATGGGAAGATATGAATATGGATATTATTGTGGGTTTTCCTCATACTCGAAGGCAACATGATTCTATTTGGACCATTATAGATAGGATGACAAGATCAGCCCACTTTATTCCCATCAAGGTTTCTAATTCGGCGGAAGACTATGCCAATTTGTATATAAGGGAGGTAGTGAAGTTACATGGAGTTCCTTTATCCATCATTTCGGATCAGGGTACTCAATTTACTTCACACTTTTGGAAGTCATTCCAAAAAGGGCTTGGTATTAAGGTCAAGCTTAGCACGTCTTTTCATCCCCAAGCCTATGGGCAAGCGGAGCGTACCATCCAAACATTAGAAGATATGTTGAGGGCCTGCGTAATATATTTTAAAGGTAATTGGGATGACCATTTACCATTGATAGAGTTTGCCTTCAATAATAATTATCATTCTAGTATTGGTATGGCTTCCTTTGAAGCCTTGTATGGTAGGAGATGTAGGTCTCCGATTGGTTGGTTTGAGGTATGTGAAATTGCTCTCATTAGTCACAAATCGATTTATGAAGCTATTAATAAGGTTCGGATCATTATAGAGAGATTGAGAATAGCTTAAAGTAGATAAAAATCTTATGCTGATGTGAGGAGAAGGGATCTAGAATTTGAAGTTAACTATTTGAAAATCTCACCCATGAAGGTGTGATGACATTTGGCAAGGAAGGGAAACTTCGTTCCTAGTATGTATGCCCATATCAAATTTTAAAGCGTATTGGGAAAGTTGCCTATGAGTTGGATTTGCCAAATGAGTTGGCCCCGGTTCATCCAGTATTTCATGTTTCTATGATTAAAAAGTGTATTGGAGATTCGACATCCATTAACCCCCTAGAAGGGTTGGGAGTTGATGAAAGTCTCTCATATGAAGAGGTTCCGGTGGAGATCCTGGATTGGCAAGTCAAGAGATTGATAAACAAGGAACTAGCTTCCGTGAAGGTTTTATGGATAAATCATTTAGTGGAGGGTGCTACTTAGGAGGCCGAGGCCGATATGAAGTCCAGATATCCTCATCTTTTTCCTTCTACTCCTATTCAAGCTTGAGGTAATTAGTTCCTCTTGAGTTTTAGTGTTTTGGAAATCATGTGTGTTATATGAGTTTTTCCATGATTTCCTTAAGCATGCTCCTTATGAAATTAATGAGAAACTGAGATTTCATGATTTATGTTCCTCATGTTGTTGTGCATTTAGTATGAGTTACCTAATTGACTTCATGAGATGTGTTGATGGACATGCTTTAGTTTGCTTTTGAGAGTAATTGCATATTGGCTCCATGATGTTTTGTTGAGCATTATTTTAGTTGGAGAAGGTAGTTCCTCCTATAAATATGAGAAATATTGAGTTTGATGCATTTTGGGTTGTTAGATATAGTTCCTACTTCCTTGTATTGCATAGACTATGTTTTGAGAAGGAATTGATGTTTCCTTCTTTAAATTGTGAGTTATTTTTATGTTTCATGCATGATGGACTACTAGTCTTGAGTCTTTAATTTTGTAAGGTGTCTAGATCGCCATTCGAGGACGAATGTTCCCAAGGGGGAGATGTTGTAACATTCCAGAAATTTGTAGACTAAACTAGAGTCTAACGTAAGGGTTAGAGTCGTAAACAACTCCTGGTACTCAATATACATGTTTTTGGGTTAATAAGTCAAGGTACGATCCCCCAAGGACCCACCATGGGTCCTTGAGGAGGACCCTTCAAAAGGTGAAAAAAGGGTGCTTGGGCAGTCCACCCACGAAGGGAGAACCACGGCCAATAGGTAGACCCACACCTCATGGGTCATGACCGTTGGTTGAGGCCCTAGGAAACAAGTCCAAGAATCCCTACCAAGGTTCACCAGCATGGTTTGTGGGTCCTCCCATTGTCCGTCAGTGGTGGGCGTGGAAAGGGCCTGGAAACTACATTTTGGCAGTTAGACTTAGGGGCATTTTGGGGTTTTCCTTTTTAATTAATTACTAAGTGTTGTCATTTTGCACTAAAATAAAATAACTATATAAGTATTTTAGACACCTAAACTAAATCATCTAAATCATAATTTCTAAATCCCTAAATCAAAACCAAAACCCTCTCCAAAATATTCTTTCTAGAACTCTAAGGAAGAAGAAGAAAAAGAATAAGGGTGAAGCTAGGGTTGAAGGATCCATATTTTCTCCTCAAATTCATGGTAATTCTTCATCAAGGTATGGTTGTTCTTCATCCATGGGTAGCCTTCACCCATGGAGCCCCTTTCAAAAACCCCAATTTCAAAGTTAGAACTCCGAAAACCTAGGGTTTGACTTCAATCTCATGGATTCCTTTCAAATTCGTTTTTAATGATTGGACTGTGTTTTATTATGGATATATTGATGATTTTATATGATTTTATTCCTCAAGAATACATAAATTTTCTTATTTTCCCAAATTGGATCTAAAGGTGTGGGTGAATTGTAGAAAGAAGAGTATTATGAAATCATGCTTATTCAAATAATTGTAATTGAATCATGTTATCATCCATGTCTAATGTAGTAATTCTAGATATGTTGATTGAATGTTATCTATGGTCCTTGAAGGGTAAAGCATGAGAATTATGTATGTTTATGAGGCTTATGTATATGCATTTAGATCACTTTGAGAGTAAAGTGAATATGATTATGATCTAATTGTTGTGTTGATTGGATGATTATCCTCATGTACACACTTATGTATGAATATGATATGATGTGAAAGGTTTGTCACATATAGTGATTCTAAGGTTGGAAGACTAGTCTAACCTATTGAATCTAGGAGCTTTAGTATGACTTATGATGGATTGAGTGTCAAGACATTCTTCCATAATTATGAACTTAAGTCAAGAATTAATATGAACTCAATGGGAATTAATGCTTAGCACCGAGTGGATATGAATATGAGATGAAAGCTTATGCACTAGTTGAGTCCAACTTTCCAAATGGGTTCCTTTTACATTAGTTGAGTTCGGGTTCCCAAAGTATGTATCTCATGAGATGGAAACCTTATATCTTAGTTGAGTCCGGGTTTCTAGAAGCAATCTCCTTATCCCATAAACTATTGGCCCACATAGGTCTTTAGCTACTGGATTCACCTAAGCTGAGAGTATTGTTCTACCTTAGGCAAGTAGGACAACCCTTTTTCAGTGTGGGGTAGACACCAGATTCCATAAGTAAGCTCACATGGTCTATGTCAGTTAAGGTTAATCCCACTACGATAGTATGAACAAGAATATAAATTATGAACTATAGTTTCTCAAGAAGTTTTCCTTAGTGTGGGTATGATTATGGGATTTTATTCATGCATTGCACAAGGATGCTTTGAGGGTATTTATGGTATGTTTCCAACATGATATGATGACTTATATATTGAATATGCTTATGACTTATTCTTTTACACTAATCTTCATGATGATTCTTAAACTTGGTAAAGTGCATGCCTTTTCAACTAAAATGTCCCTTTTGGCATGCTTCACAATTTTATGCATGGCTACCATACTTAGTGCACTTTTGTGCTAACCCATATTTTCTACATTTTTTTCTAAGTGTAGGGGTCCAGTGTTTGAGGTGATCTTCCTTCTTGGTCAAAGCTTGGATCGACTATTCTCCTTGCTTTTGGTGAGTCCTCATGGTTCGAGGACGGATGATGATTTTCTAGTTTTTTTTTTTCTTGTACTTCCATTTGAAAACTATGTTGTAAGGGATGTGACCCTATTTGATACCTCAATTGTAATAGATGGCTAATTGATACATGTCTAAACTTCCGCTTTGCTTTTATGAAACTTTTGGACTTAAATGCCTATTTACTCTTTATATTCTAATGCTTTATGTTATGATATGCTAAGTAGCTTACATGGTTCCTTTCAGGGTCCTATGTGCCATTTTACATCTAGGGGGTACCCTTGGGTCGTGACAATCTTGAAAAGGGTTGGTTATGTGACTTATGAGTAAGATTTGTCAGCAAAACTAACAGCGGTACATCCGGTCTTTCCTATTTCCTTGTTGAAAAAGTATGTGTGTGATCTGGCATTAATAGTACCATTAGAGAGTGTGATTGTAAAGGATAGTCTCACTTATGAAAAGGTGCTAGTAGGTATTATTGACCGTCAAGTTCGTAGGTTAAGAAATAAATAAATCTCTTCATTAAAGGTTTTGTGGAGGAGTCAGTCCGTAGAGGGAGCTACTTGGGAAGCAAAAGTAGCCATGAAAGTCAAGTATCCTCATATCTTTCCTTCCAATTCCATTTCAGCTTTAGGTAATAGTTCCTCTGTAGTCTCTCAGTTTACACTTGCGTAAATTTAGTCTTAGTATCATGTACCTGCATTTTCAGCATATTTGCATGTTCGTGGAACTCAGTTCAGTCAGATGTCAGTTTCTAGTACTTAGTGGTTGGGATTGCAGCTCTTTCCCTCCCTACTCGGCTATTTTAGACTTCATTCGAGGACGAATGTTCCCAAGGGGGAGATATTGTAAAACCTTAGAAAAATAAACTTGGACTTTTTAGTAGAAACAGGTGAACCACCTAGGGGTTCACGGGACGAGATTAGGACCACGGTCTGTCGCCCTCATCTTGGTTCACACCCTCCCAGGAGTGGTGGACCATGGGACCCTTCACAGGTCGTAGATCCCCACACAAGCTGTGGGAAGGCTCATGGAAGTGATAAAAAGCCATAGGGCTCAGGCGCGGGACCACGGAGCCTACCACGGGTCGTCGTCCTAAGCCAACAGACGCCCAACCCAAGTGAAGGACAACTCTGGCCTTCACGGTCCATGCTCCTCCACACAATCCGTGGTATGGCTCGTTGAAGGGACCTCCCAGAACCAGTAGCCACTGGCCAAGAACCACGACCCACTTGACGGGTCGTGGTCCCTTTGACGGTCCGTCAGTGGCGCCGTGGTAGGGCTCCGTCGACATTTAAGTTAGGGTCATTTGGTATTTTCCCCTATGTATTGGACAGTTAAACAATGTCGTTTAACCCTTAAACAACGTTATTTTACTCAATTTAAGCCTAGTAATTTAGTCAAAACATACCCAGAACGATTATTTTCCCAAAATCATCAAACTTAGAGCAAAAAGGAGAAGAAAGAAGCGAAAGCTCTCAAGAAAATGCAGCAAGTTTTCTTCAGTTCCAGCCCCAAAATCAAAGGATTTCTCTTTTGATTTGTCACCAGGTATGTGGGATTTTACTAGTCGGTTCCTTTCATCCACTAGGTCCCTCGAATTCAGTCAGATTATTGATTCTTTGTATCTTTCTTAGACCTAGGGTTTCTAAAACCTTAGATATTGGTTGCGATTTATTTGTTATAGCGTTCTTAATCAGATTATCATGTTTTCGTGGAATCGTTGCTTAGTTCCTTGTATAACACTCAGAACCCTAGTTTGTGTAGATTATTTTAGTTCATGAATTACACTTGCTAGGTCAGTTAAATAAATAAACATGCTCCAGTTTTTGAATGTTACATTGTAAGTTCTTAAATGTTCCATTCTCAAATTTGCATGTCAGAACATTAAGCTATCCAGTATTTCAATTATGTTATGTCATCTATATTTCTAGTTGGGAGTAGGCTTAGCACTGAATTGGAATAGGGTTCAGCATACCCTTATAGTCCCAAAACTACGTGCCCCCATAGGTTTATAAGTCCTTTTAGTGGGTATCAGATGTAGTCATCATGCTAGTCATGCCTTTATACCCCTGGCAAGGTATATTAGGTCCTCTCGATGGGCGTATACATCGTACTTCGCGGTTAGCTCACATGGTTTTATTTTGGTTAATAGTAGCTCCCACAGTCAGACTCTAGTGTATTTGACTAGGATTTCAGTTATACTTCAGTATTCAGTCTCAGCATGTAAGGTTCATGATTAGTACTTAGTCATTGCATTTAGCTCAAGTTTCAGTTATATTTTAGTATCTATGATTCTGTTCAGATTATATCACGCTCAGCTATGCTTTGTTCAGCTTATATGTTTGTTCATCTATTATATATATCTTGCATGCTCAGTACATTCCAAGTACTGACGCATACTCTGCGCTATATCCTTTCATGATGTAGGTTCAGGTACTCAGCATCCAGATCACGCATAGATCGGTTCCCGATCTGTATTCAGCAGCTTCAGTGGTGAGTCCTCATACTTCGAGGACAATAGACATGTCTTTCACATTCAGCCTTTCATTTCAGTTTTCTGTTTTTCTAGAGTTAACTGGAGACATATCCTAGCAGCTCTAGTCAGCAGAGGTTTTTTCAGACATAGTATTAGACTCAACTCTAGATTTTGAGTGAATGTTCAGTATCAATAAACTCTTAGTATGTTTTATACTTCATATTAGTATTGGGTATTCCCCACTTTCAATTGTAAATTGATTTAGATTCCGCATTAGTTCATGTTTCTCGTAGATATTTTTAGTATGCTTATGGTATGCCAGAAAAAGGGTTAGTTTGGGGTCACTCGTGATCCTAGGTCCCGTGTTACGTCAAGGGGGTAGCCTCGGGGCGTGACAATAAGAGCTAGAAAAAACTAAGTATTTTGTGATCACCATAGAGTTTGTAATACACTTCATGATGATACTACAAATGAGGATGCTTAAATAATACAAAAATATGACAATCAAGAAGAAGGTTGAAATATCAGCCTTTTTGAGAATCATTTCTTGTTCTTAAACTCATTAGGTCTATAAGAAAGGATTAGAAATTTAATTTATTTATTGTTTTTAGCAAAAAAATTATGTTGTTAAAGCATTACTTATTTTCAAGTGCATAACTATATTATATATATTTGAAATATAATCTATGTACTTGCAAATTAGTCAAAACATTACGCCAATGGAAAATTCAGTGGAAATTAGACCACAAACAACCCACAACATATCACCAGAACTACCAGACAAGGAGAGATATTCAGATCACCAAGATGCCTTAATGTACATGTGATATGGTAGTGGACGAGCCAACTTTGACCTATGGGAACGACAAGGGACTAGCCTCTGAGGATGCAGCCAAACCTCTGATAAGTAATGAAGGTATCATCTTCCTATTGAGGATGAAAATAAATGAATCTACAAACCTCGGGCTTATTTTATCATCATCAAAAAAAAATGATAAAAGAATCATCCACCAATACCTCAAGACAAACCTAACTTCACTGTGGAGAGCATTAGAAGAATTTGTTCTCACTGATCTTGGGCTTGACTATTACATTGTTAAATTCTATAAAGAATAAAACATGGAAAAACAACTACAATAGGGGCCTTCATTTGATAATCGATATTTTTTATCAATAAAAAAGTGGTACCCAAACTTCATTGCATCTGAAGCAAAAGAAAACGTCTAAGCTATATGGGTCATGTTAGCACAAGATTTTAATGATAAACAATTGTGAATCTTTGCAGAATAAAAAATTGTCAAAAGGAAAGAATCAATCTAGTCCAAGTATGGAGCTATATATCCAAATGACAAGATTAGATTACATACAACAATCAACTACTCAAGGAACCCTGAAATCACGGAGCAATCAGGATTCTCTATATTGGGAAGATCTTGATTCAAGAAAGATACAACGGCTACAATCAAAAGGTTGTCAATCAAGGATGTAACAGCTACAATCAGTTGACTTCAATAAAAGATTATTTCAGTAGAAAAGAATTCAATCAACAAGGATCAAATAAAGGTCTCGAAGCAATCAAGAAGGAAGCTGAAGATTAGCCTTGACATTGCTCTTGGAAAATAAGGATCTCTACTACTTTTTTTCCCAAGATAAAATCTCTTGAGTTGCCGTCTCTTCATCTAGAATATTCAAGTCTCAACATCTCATCACTTTATAAATCATCCTACATTCTCTACTCTACTTTTAACAAGCATTGTATTACTTAGTTTATACTGTGTAAACGGAAAAAAAAGAAAAGAGAAAAATATTGTTGGTAAGGCTTTGTATCAAAAGAAAACAGAAAGAAAAACGTTTAGGCACACATAGGAACTATATTCAAAATATGTACTCACTACAAAGTTCAAAAGACTAGAAGAGAAAACCCTTGCAACCTAAGATGAGTAGACGTAAAATCCACATTGGATCCCAACCAGTATACAAACGTCCTATGTCAATTTTACCATGCACACTTTCATTTTGGTTTATTTATTCCTAGAAACAATAGTCAACTAGCGACTCTCATAAGTCGACTATTCGAAGAAGAAGATCGAAAAAAGAGCAATTCACCCCCCTCTTATACATTCGGGTCAGACTACCCCAACTACAAACACAATTCTACAACCATGGCATCTTAGCTCAAGTAGGGAACAAATTAGGGAAATTAGTAAATATGGATGTACATCCTCTGCATTACGCGGTTAATACACACATTTGTGTAAAGGTACCAACTGGATTATCAGTTAAGAAGCATATCATTATAGGTCGCTACTTACAAACCCTTATCTATGAAGGAAATAGTATATATATACTTTGTACCAAATATGGTGTCTTTGGACACACTAATACCACTTGTGAAAAGGGAAGTCCAACGAACAAATGAGCTACAACAGAGAACCACTCCAACACAAGATGAAGCACCTACCAACATGTTACACTCTAAAAAATTTAAAGTTAAGACCCAAATTATTCTATAATACCTCGCAACTCTACGCTTCAAATTTAAATCATTTGTGTAACACCTCAACTTTGAGAAAGGTTAAAGAAGGCAACGGTCAACTCCACGAACCCAAAATGGACCATGGACCATTCACGGAACCCTAAACGGTCCATTTACGGGTCTACAGCCCATTTATGCAGAGGTAGCTAACTGTCCAAGGCTACAAAGGTGAGTCACCTAAATGGGACCCTAGACGATCTATGGTGACTTGTACAGTCTGTTTAAGGGTCCATACAAATCACCCATCGTCTTTCAAGTGCAAGGTCAACTTCTAACAACAATATCTCTCAGCACATAACAAATTGGTCGTGACTTATAGATTTAAACATCTTTGATTCCTCTTTATAACACCACCAAGTTTGCCTTATTTTGAGCCCTGACTAAAAAGTGATTTCTGTTTGAGTGAAGCACTATCAAACAGGTGAAACTTTACGTTCAGCTAGACGATGCGTGAAGAGTTTCATGAATCGTGAATGTCATGCCCCGAGCCTACACCCTAGGCCGGCACTCGAGAACCATTGTTGGTCCCCAAGAAAACCCTTGGCCTAGCTTAACACTCAATGGAAGACTTTCTCAACAACAAAGGAACTCAATTGCAAAGGTTAACTCACAATATCTCACTAATACTATAGTTAAATCAAAATTGTCTTAAATACTCAAATAAAAAAAAATGTTCAACTCAAAGTCTTTAAAACATCAACAAGGGAACGGGAAAATATTTCTTAACTGATACTATCTAGAAGCCTCTAAATACTATGATAGATGTCAGGAGAAAGACCCACGACAACTTAGCAAGACTAAAATGTAAATGTGGAACCCTTCGAAAACTAAAGAGGCTCACTAAAACTCGATGGAACACAAGTGGTATCTATGGAGCGCCTGTTGATAACCCTGAACATATGTATTTGCATCATAAAATAATATAGGTTGAATGATGTCAGTATATTCAATGTGCGAGAATGTAAGGGGAAAATTGAAACAAAAATATATATACATAACTGAACTGATAGAAAGGGAAGACATACTCACCTCAACTCAACTCAATATGAAAATAATGATAATAAGATGCAGTATATAAATCATTTCAAAATAGTAGATATCAACTCAATATGTACAAAAATACAAAAGTATACTCTTTGCTATTATTTGGGAGATTCTCTAACTGACAATCATCACTATGAGCTACGTGATGATACAGCGTCTCGCCTACGCTGCTAGAACTGTCCTATACCTCTTCGGGGTATAGAACTCCTCAACTAAGTGGATCCACTAAGCTATGCATAAAAGAAATAAGGAAGCATAAAAAGTGTGTTCGCATACATAGTTTATGAAGATATTGAGTTGTCTAAACTCATCTCCATGTCGATGCTCAATACTACTCCCAACGATATATAACTCATTCTCAAATGTTTAAAAACATAAAATCTTCCTCAATTTGAGATAATTGCTCAAAAGATTCTCTTAAAAGAGATAATGCTCAAAAACTCCTCATGAACTCATTTAGAAATCAAGGTTTCCTCTTGTTTTTAATCTAAAAGTGTTTACCCTTAGGAATACTTAGTTCCCCTTTATACTCATTTTGAACCATGAAATTCAACTCTCCTCATTCTTATACTCATTTAATCAAGTCTTAATTCAAGTTCTAGAAGATTGTAAAAGACTTTTCGAAATGACTCAAAACGGTTTCTCGAACTTTACTATTAATCTTTTCTTCAATTTGAACTAGAGATTTCAGAGTTATGATTAGGATATATAGGATATATCAATGAATAATTTAAGGCTTAGAAATTTAATATTGAGAAGAGAGTGAAGACATGATTTGAAAGAACTCATATAGACGAAAAAGAAAGTGGTCGGACGACCTTGGCGTACTGTTGGCGTAGGGCGTCAGACTGCAAACTACAGAAGGTAATTTGGGGCACACTGCTATCACGACGCGCTAGGCCCCAAACCATAGTAGTTTGAGCACAGTGCTGGCGCGGCGCCCCACCCCCTACCCAGATTTTTGACAAATTGTTCTTGCTTACTTCATGGTCTAACTCATCTAGAATCAAATGATTTCCTCCCAAAATCATTTGGATTTATAAACCCAGAAAAATAAATCTAAAAAACACTTAAATTCCATCAATAACAACACTAATTCGCAAAACACTCACCTCAACAACTCAACAAGACTCCATTGTTTAAGAATGAACCTAAAACCTCAAGAATATCTCAAGAATTCAAATCAACCAACCTCAACAACGATATTTTTAGATGAAATCACATGATTGGCGTGGGGTTGAACAAACCAATAATATGAGTGCTTACATACTCCGAAAGAACTAAGTTCTTGGTGAAATGCTCGATTTCTTGGAAGAACACTTGAAACTCTTCTCTTTTGTCCTGTTGAACTTGCTCTCAAATCCCTAAACATTTTTGGAACATTGAAAAGTGGTCGAATTCTGATTAGACCCTAAACTTGGGGTTGAAAAACGTTTTAGACTTAGTGGGGTAAGGAAAAGACAAAAATACACCTTTCCTAAAACGGATGGAAAGCATTAGCTTAAGAGACTTCACTCACACAGCCATAACTTTTTACTCGGAGCTCAAAATTTAGGAAACTCATCGGTGTTGGAAAAAGGAGTCACATACATTCTACTTGATAGCTCATGTGCCACTGAATTCCTTAGGTGCTGAAAGTTATGATCGTTTGAAGTTGACCCAAAACTCAAAACTGAAGTTTTACTTGTACAAATCTCAAGTTGACTTTTCAAAGTACAAGATGTTACAATATCTCCCCGTTGGGAACATTCGGCCTCAAATAAAATGACATTAAGCGAAAAGGAAAAGGAAAAGCATCTAAGAACCCCAACTCAAGTACATAACATGCAATTCACATAACTCAGCATATTAACTTAAAAGGGTACTTCAAAGGATTAGTACCTTGATTTGGAATTTCTTGAGAAAGGAAGAAATGTGGGTATCTCTTCTTCATCTCCTTTTCAGCCTTCCAAGTAGCTTCCTATAAAAATTGATTCCTTCATAAGACCTTGATTGATGCAACCTCTATGGTCTTCAACTTGCAAACCTGATGATCAAGAATCTGAACGGGCACCTCCTCATAAGATAGGTTGCTCTTAATACTAATATTATTAGTAGGTACAGTAAGTGAAGGATTTCCCATACACTTCTTCAATATAGAAATATGGAATACTGGATGGACTACTATTAACTCTAATGGTAGCTCCAAGTCATAAGCTACATTACCAATCCGTTTGGATATCCGGTAAGGACCAATGTATCAAGGACTAAGTTATCCCTTCTTACCAAATCTCATCACACCCTTCATGGCGACACCTTCAAGTTAACCCAATCATCTACCTAAAACTCCAAGTCTCTTCTCCTAACATCAGCATAGGATTTCTGACGACTTTGCATTATTTTTAACCTTTCCTGAATAATCTTCATCTTCTCCATGACTTGGTTGGCCAAATATGGTCCAATAAACTCAGTTTCACCGATCTCGAATCAACTAATAGGAGATCTACACATTCTCCTATAAAGAGCCTCATAAGGAGCCATCTGGATACTGGAGTGATTGCTATTGTTGTAGGCAATCTCTATGAGAAGCAAATGGTCATCCCAATCACCTTTGAAATCTATGACACATGCCCTCAACATATCTTCTGGATTCTGAATTGTGCGCTATGCTTGACCATCAGTCTAAGGATGAAAACCAGTACTTAGATTTACATTTAAACCCAAACATTGCTGAAAAGACTTTCATTGTGCGGTGAATTGTGCACCTCTATATGAAATGATAAACACACGAACTCACTGAGTCAAACTATCTCTTGAATGTACAATTTGGCATTATCTTCTGTTGATTAGTAGTCCTTACAAGTAAGAAATGGGCTGATTTAGTCATCCAATCTACAATCACCTAAACCGAATCATGTTGTCAGGAGGATCGCAGTAAACCAGTAATGAAATCCATATTAATAATCTCCAACTTCCATTCTGAAATATTTATATTCTGAGCCACACCACCAGGCCTTTGATGCTCTACTTTGAATTTTTGGAAATTCGGGCACTTAGTAACGAACTCTGCAATGCACCTCTTCATACCACTCCACCAATAGACTTCTCTCAAGTCATGGTACATCTTTGTGGAACCGAGATAGATCGAATATATATAACTATGAGCTTTATCGAAGATCCCCTCTTGGATCTCATCCACCTTTGGCACACAGTCTACCTTGATACCTCAATATACCATCTCCCTCTTGTTCAAAAGCCATCACCTTCTTCTTATGAACATTCAACTTTAATTAAAGCAACACGGGGTCTTGGTCTTGTTTCTCCTTCACCTCAGACATTAGTGAGAATCTAGCCCCATTCATCACTACCACTTCTTCTTCATTAGAATCCAACAACCGGACTCCTAACTGTGCAAGTCTGTGCACATTTTAGCCAATTCTTTTTGACCTTCCTTAATGTGGGTAGTACATCCCATGGACAACCTGGTCAAAGCATCAACAAAAATATTAGCCTTACCTTGGTGAAAGAGGATACTCATGTCATAATACTTCATTAACTCTAACTACCACCGTTGTCTGAGATTAAGCTCTTTCTGACTGAAAACATACTGAAGACTCTTGTGAACGGTAAACACATCTACATGAACATCTTGGAGATAGTGACGTCATATTTTCAAAGAAAATACTACAACAGCCAACTCTAGATCATGAGTTAGGTAATTGTTCTTGTGAATTTTAAGTTGTCTGGAAGCATAAGCTATGACCATACCATTCTACATCAATACATAACCAAGTCCAACTCTGGACACATCACAATACACAACAAAGCCTTGTGTACCCTCCGGTAGGGTCAACACTGGGGCAGTAGTTAACTGGGTTTTCAATTCCTAAATACTTTTCTCACAAGCTTCACACCAACTTTACTATCTTTTGAGTCAACTTTGTAAACAGGGCTGAAATAGATGAAAATCCCTAGAAAAACCTTCTACAGTAACCAGCTAATCCCAATAAACTCCTAATGTCAGTTTGATATGTGGGTCTGGGCCATTTTTGCACTATTTCAATCTTTTGAGTATCAACTTAAATCCCTTCACCAGATACAATGTGGCCTAAGAATGCCACGAACTCAAGCCAAAACTCACACTTAGAAAATTTAGTATACAACTCTCTATCCTTGAGAGTTTGGAGAAATATTTTCAGATGGCTAGCATGATCCTCCTCATTCCTTGAATAAATCAGCATGTCATCAATAACTACGATAACAAACATATCAAGATATTATTTGAACACTAGGTTCATAAAATCTATGAATGTTGCAGGAGCATTAGTCAAACCAAAAGAGATAACAAGAAACTCATAATGACCATAACAAGTCGTGAGCGTTGTATTCGGGATGTCACTTTCTCTTACTCTATCTTAGAAAAGCAAGTGGCACCCTAAAGTTGATCGAAAAGATCATCAATTCTTGAAAGATCATAATTATTTTTTTATAGTGACCTTGTTCAACTAACGGTAATCAATACACATCCTAGGAGAGCCATCTTTCTTCCTCACAAACAAGATCGAAGCGCCCCAAGGTGAGACACTAGGTCAAATAAAACCTTTATCAAGGAATTCTTTCAACTGCTCTTTTAACTTTTTAACTCAGCTAGAACCATTCTATATGGCGTAATAGAGATAGGTTGAGTATTAGGATGAATGTCTATGCTGAAGTCTATTTCTCCAAGGAGAGATTCCAGGAAGATCATCTGGAAAGACTTTGGAAACTCACTCACAACTGGAACTGATTCAATAATTGGTGTCTCAACACTTGAGTAATTAACTCGGACTAACTGATAGATGCCACGCTTAAAAACTAAGTTTCTGGCCTTAAGGTATGAAATAAAATGATCCTTAGGCACTGTTGAACTACTCATCCACTCTAAGACATGCTCATCAGGAAACTGGAACTTGACTACTCTAGTTCTACAATCAACTGAGGCATAACAAGCATGAAGCCAGTCCATACCTAGAATAATATCAAAGTCCAACATGTCTAGCTCAACTAAGTTAGTCATGGTGTCCTTGTGATTGCCAGAGATGACACAATCACAATGAACTCTCTCGGCTAGAATAGACTCACCAATAGGTGTGGAAATACTGAAAGGATCAAAAAGTTGTTCGGGAAGAATATCGAACTTCATATCAATATACGGAGTCACAGAAGATAGAATTGCACCTGGATCAAGTAATGCATATACATTAAAATTAAAGACTTTCATTATACCAATGATAACATCTGGTAAATTCTCCTGCTCTTGCCGACTGGTGATAGCATACAGATAGTTTGCACCCCCGCCTGTCCCTGAAGTAGTGGTGCAGCTCTGTCTACTGGCACCACTGAAAAAGATTTTCCTCTATTTCCCCCATTATCATCACCCTTCCTGTTCTTAGGTCACTCTCTCATGAAGAGGCCTGTCAGACCACACTTGAAGCAGTCAATGGAGATATCACAACATGCTCCTAGGTGGTTTCCACCACACTTAGCATAGGTAGGGGTCCAGTTAGCCTCTTGTGCCACACTACCCTCAGACTAAGTAGGTCTAACTCTGGAATTCAAAGAGTTCTGGTTTTTGAAATCACCTCTGTTCTTTGGTGCATGTGCACTTGCTGAGGATGGCGCAGGTCCAATTGGCTTTTGTTGATAAGATGACCGGTTCACATTTCCAATCTTATGTTTCCTGGACTTATGACCTGTTGTCTTAGCCCTCTTGTTGCGGAACTCCTCTTTATCTTTCAATTTATCTTCCTCACCTTGCTGCACATGGATCATAAGCCTGGCTACGCCCATATCTCCTATAAACATAGTTGTATTGCCTTCCTTACTTGACAAGAAAGACAACTCAGATACAAACAGACTCATCCTACTTCTCATATCTGTCACTATCTCTGGAGCATAACGGGACAACTAGGTGAAATTGGGTTTGTACTCATGCACACGTATGGCCTCCTATTTCAAGTTCAAAAATTTTCTTACCTTCAATTCCCTTAGCTCGAGCAGACAGAAATGCCCTAAGAAGGCACCTTCAAACACCGCCTAACTCAAAAGTGGTGCTTCTTCAACCCTGTTATTCTTCCACTAATCTTACCAAATCATAGCAACACCCTTGAGTTGGTATGTAGATAACTCCACACACTCAGCATCAACAACACGTATAACCTCAAACACCTTCTGCAGTTGCTTTACAAAGTTCTTCGGATCCTCAATGATGTTTGACCCTGTGAACTCTGAGGGATTTATCCTCAAGAACTCATGGATCCTAGATGTATCAACCACATGCTGACGAACCACTCTTTATTAAACAGCTTGATTGGCCATAACTTGGCTCAATATCTGGATAGTATCCCAGAACTCAACATTAGTGACCTCTCCCTAAGGGGGTTACCCCTTTACTACATTGGGTACCCCTTGATCTAGAGGATCAATATTTCTTCTTGCAAGACAACCTCGAACAGCTCTTCGTGGAGGCATGACCTGAAAAATATACGCGCAAGCATGAATTAGAAAGAAACTTTTATAGATTTGAACTCTATTGTATGAAATATAGTAAGAAGGAAGTGATTTTTTTTTCCTAAATGTCCCAGCACCTAATTATATATGTGGTGGTCTTGACACTGGTATCAAAGACTCTACAAACATGGCTTCATAGACTTTCTAGGACTCTTGAACTATGTGCTTTGATAACAAGTTTATCACTCCCCAAGCCAAAACCCTGGACGTGGTCGAAGCTCGAGAACCATCACTGGTCCCCAAAAAAACCCTTGATCTGGCTCAATACTCACCGAAAGACTTTCTCAAAAACAAATAAACTTAATTACAAAGGTTCACTAATCAGATTTCATTAATATGATAGTTAACTCAAAATTGTCTACCACACTCAAATAAACATAAGTGTTCGACTCAAAGTCTTTAAAACAGCAACAAGGGAATGGGAAAAGACTCTTTAACTAATATTGTCTACAAAGACTCTAAATACTATGATAGATGTCGGGACAAGCTTCTTAAGAACTCAATCCATCAACTTCAAGAATTAATTTATGAATGAAAATTGCATGATTGGAGTAAAGGGTGAACAAACACAACACTATGAAAGCTTGCATACCTCAAAAGAACTAAGTTCTTGGTGAAAATCCTCAAATCTTGAATGAACTCTTGAAATTTTCTTCTTTTTCTCCTCTTGAAACCCTTCTCTCAATCTTAAGCGCTTAGGAATGAATGGAAGTTGATCTCAATCAGTCTAGACCACTATTTGGGTAAAAACAAAATGTTTAGGCCTAGTGTAGTAGGGAAAACACCAAAATACTCCTCCTTAAAACGAATGAAATGACTTAGCTGGAGAGGCTGCACTAATACAGTCATAACTACTTCATTCGAACTCGAAATTTAGCAAACTCAATGCATTGGAAAGAGGACTCAAAGGCCTTCGATTTGATATCTCATAGGCAACCTAACATTTTATGTGTTGTAAGTTATGGTTGTTTGAAGTTGACCCAAAACTAAGAACTGAAGTTTATCTTGTATGAATCTTTAGTTGACTTTTCCAAGTACAAGATGTTACACCATATTTTAAGTTAAAAATCTTGAGAATCTTTTCAAGTCAACATTTTTTCTTCAGACTGAGTTTTTTGAGAAAGTAAAGAGGAGCTTGAGAAAGAGTGTGAGGGAACTAAGTAGTCCCAAACGTATCATTTTGCTACATTGAGAAGAGAACTATGATTCATGATTAGTATGATAGTTGAGTATTCCATAAACGTGTAAGTAGCATTACATATAGATATTCATCAATGATCAGATCACAATAAACAATGGTTTTAAACAATTTTTTGAGAAAGTAAAGTAGAGTTTCAGAAAATTAAATAAAGTTTTCAGAAAGATTGAGTACAGAGCAGGTACCTATTAAAGAGGCCCCTTTTGAGTATTTATCTCAATGCATAATAGATTTTTATATTGAGTAAAGAGAAACCTTGTTTTCTAAATGAGCTATGAGTTTTAGAGATATTCCAGAGCAGTTACCTCTTTTAGGATGATAGTTTGAGCAATTATCTTAAACCAACGAAACAATATGCTTTTATACATTTGAGCAAGATTATATATTATCGGCAATAGTATTAAACACAAATATGGGGGAGAGTTCAGACAACTCAAAGTCCCCCATAAACCATGTCTTGCCAGCATGAATACAAGATCATACTTTTTAGATGAATCATTAGTGCCTTTGGACAAAGCTTAGTGGATCCACTTGGTTGAGGTGTTCTATATCCCGGCACAATATAGGACAGTTCTAGCAGTATGGACAAAACGTTTTATCATCACTTAGCTCCTCCCTTTGGCAGCATCCACGAATTTGGAACTTAATGGTTGTCTCTTAGAGAATCTCCCAAATAGATCTAAAAGTATATTTTCATTATATCACTTATTCTGTTGAGTTTCAAAGATGAGTAAGTATTTTTTAAAAGGTTTAAATTATTTCATTCCTTTAGTTTTTTACATTCAGTTGAATTTATGTTATATCTATTGCAGTCCTTTCATTTAGTTATTTTGCTTCAGCTATATTACATACTCATTGTACTGATGTCATTCAACCTGCATTTTTTTATGATGCAGATACAAGTGTTTAGGATCATCAATAGGTGTTATGTTGAGATCACTCTACACTCCAAATAGTTTGGGTGAGCCTTATTACATTCTGAGGGACTTCACATTTATATTTAATTTAGTTGTTATGAGGCGTCGTGCATCTTGACCCGACACCTATATTAAATATTAAAGGCTTCATAGATAGATAGAGTTGAGGAGTCTTTCGGTATATACTTTTCCTTGAGATGTTTTAGAAAACTGTTATACTTATGTTATTGAGTATTTTACAAACACTTTGAGCTGAGTATTTACTTTCAGTTTAAATGTTCAAAAATTCTATTTTAAGCCTTTTATCGTTTGAGTAAGTCTTCTATTAAATAGTCAGTTAGGCCAGGGTTTGCTTGGGGACCAGCAATGGTTCTCAAGTGTCGGTCACGTCTAGAGTGTAGGTTCAGGGTGTGACACAACCTGCGTTCACAATCAGTAGAATCGAGGAAAGAGAAAGAAGAGGACCCATGGCAGCTGGTAGCTTTTACAAAGAAAAGGAATCATGAAAAACATCCAGCCTTAGATGCTACCTCAAGCGACGAAGGTATAAATTTACTTGATTCTAATACAAGTAAGTTTCTTGACTCTAAAATCTACAAATAGAGGAAAATCCCTCATCAAAACCGAGTTATCTCGAAGGAGTCTCAATCCACAACATTCCCTTCCAAGAGCTTAAAGCAATTGATAGACCAAGATTATCCCAATATTATGACTGATGATGTCAAAAATATAATTAAATTAAATAAAAGTAAAGATAAAAATAACTCACCCACAACTATTGTAAATAGTAAGGCGGCACCAACAAAAAGCTACACGCCTAGTATTAGTGACGGACATATGTTATAGACTATGGGTGCTTAAGCACCTATTGCCTTATGTGATAAACACTATTATTTGTGTACAATATATAATAGTTCATTGAAATATATTAACCAAGCACTCATTCTATACAAAAAAAATTAAACTAAAAATAATTGAGCACCCATGATATAAAATTTCTAGATCTACCACTGCCTAGTATAACCCCTAAAAGAACCTCTACCTCATCTGTTGCAGTGCGTCACCATTACCATCTAATGAAGCTACATTTTTACACAATAGCAATCTTTCAAAAATCTTATCAAACGATAATTCCAAATTATTACTACTCACAATCTCTCCCACATCAAAAAATCTTAACCACATGGTATCCTATTTAACCTCACATAATGACAATTGTAATAATTATAAAAAAAAATCAAAGATAATGCCAAGACTTCTCTTTTTAGGCCAACAAAGAAGGAACACAATGAGACAAACACTCTTTCCTCACATCCCACAAACCTAAACGAACAACAATCCCAAACGAACAACAATCCCATATCCACCGTGAACTCGCAAATTCCATTTCCAATTCAATTGCCGCCTCTCCCTACATTTATGTCACGCCCCAAGAGTACACTCTGGACAAGGCTCAGCACTAGAGAACTATTGTTGGTCCCAAAACGAATACTTGACCTGGCTCAATACTCAACGGAAGACTTACTCAACAATATATGAACTCAAAAGTAAGGGTTTCTCAAAATTCTCAAAATAGATAACTCAGAAAATTTAGAAAAGCATTCAACTAGCCAAAAAAGGAAACTCAAGTCTTAAACATTTAACAATGGAAGTGAAAAGACTCCTCAAAATTATATTGTCTATGAAGCCTCTAATAACTACTATAGACGTTAGGACAAGACCCATGACATCCTAATAAAACTGAAAAGTAAATGGGAATCCTCTGAAAGTAAGAAGGATCACCTGAGCAACTCTGGAACTGCAAGTGGTATTAACGGTGCGCCTGTTGATGACCCTGAACTCCTGTATCTGCATCATAAAAAGAAGCAGGCCAAATGGCGTCAGTACATTGAATTTATGAGCATGCAAGAGGAACTCTAAAGCACAGACATAAGCTTGAATTGATAAAAAGGAAGAGCATACTCACCGCATCTCAACTCAAGGATTCTCAAAGATACTCAACTCAATTAAATATAAAAGCAACAATAAAGATGAATTATAAAGAAATCTGTTAAAACAATAGATAATAATTCAGTGTATTTAAAAATACAATAATAACTCCTTTACTCTTATTTGGGAGATTCTCGAACCAACAACCATCACTATGAGCTATATGATGATACAGCGTTTCGACCACGCTGCCAGAACTGTCATATACCTTTTCAGAGTATAAGACATCCTCAATTAAGTGGATCCACTAAACTATGCTTAAAGCAATAAGGAATCATCTAAAAAAGTATGACATTTTTTATCCATGTTGGCATACATGGTTTATGAAGACTTTGAAATGTCTGAAATCGTCCCCATATAGGTGTTCAATACTACTACCAATAATATAAATCATGCTCATATGTTTAAAAACGTTTCCTCATCCTCAAAATTTGAGATTATTACTCAAAAGGTTCTCTTAAATGAGATAGCGCTTAAAAACTCCTCATGAACTCGTTTGGAAATCTAAGTTTCCTCTCATTTTAAATTTAAAACATTTACTCTTGGGAATGATAAGTTCCTTTATATTCATTTTGAAAAATGAAACTAGACTATTGTCATCCTATATTCAAGTACTCAAGTCTCAAAACAAGTTTTAAAAGTTTACAAAAGACATCTCAAAATGACTCAAAAGGGTTCTCTCACACTTAACACTTAATCTTTTCTTGAATTTGTAATGTGATTTCAAGAGTTATGATTCATGATATATAATATCTCTCAATGGTTAATGAAGGTTTAAATAGTTAGGATTAATAAAGGAATGCAAGCTCAACTAAAAGGAATAAATGTGGAACGAAAACGAATAAGAAAAATGGTCTAACGCTTTGTGGCGCAGGGGTGGCGTGCCGCGCCAGGCCTCCCCTTACTGGGGCTAGTTTCTGGTGCACTGCTGCTGCCCACGTCAAGGCTGCTGACGCATTAAGGACGCAGCGTCCCGGCCTTTCTCCAGAAAATTCCAACGAACTTTTCTTCTTGATTTTTTGGCCCTAATTCACCTAGAATAGATTGATTTCTTCCTAACTCTTTAGATTCATATACCAAACATAAGTAAATGAAAATCTACTCAAATCTCCTCAAGAAAAACCCTCAAACTCAAACCCTCGCCTCAAGAACCCATCAAACTCTAATAATAAAGATTGAAGAACAAAACCTCAAATAAACTCATCAAGAACTTCAATACACAGATTTCATGGAAGAATTTGATAAAGAAACTCATGATTGGTGTGAGAGTGAATAAACCCATCATTATGAAAGCTTACACACCTCGTAAGGATCAAATCCTTGGTGAAATTCCTCAAATATCATAAGAATCTTGAACGCTTGAAGCTTTTCCCCTCTTGAACTTTGCCCTAACCTTCCAAACATTTTAGACTTTAGCGCAAAGTGATTTTAATCAGCTTTGACCCCCTAATTTGGGTGGGAAAATGTGTGGACCTAGTGGGGTAAGGAAAGGACCAAAATCCCCCCCCCCCCCCCTCCCCCCTTCCATAATTTGGATGAATTTCCTTAAATGGATAGGGGAATATCTCCCTAATCCGAACTCAAAATTTAGAAAACTCAGTGGCATTGGAAAGAGGACTCAAAGATCTTTCATTTGATATCTCATGGGCTACCTAACTCATCCTGTGTTGAAAGTTATAGTCGTTTGAAGTTGACCCAAAACTCACAATGAAAGACTAACTTGCACAAATCTCAAATTGGTTATTTCTAATTTAGTTCTTTCTAAAATTAGCTCTTTCTAAGACCGAGGTGTTACAATATCTCCCCCTTGGGAACATTCGTCCTCGAATAAGATCACTCTAATTAGAAGTAAGAATGGAAACATCTAAAACTCAGCTCAAACACCCAACATGCAATTTAACACAACATAGCATATCAATTTAAAGAGTGTGTTACAAGAAAAATATTAACTCCGTATGGAATTTCTCTGGAAGAAAAGAGATGTGGGTATCTCTTCTTTATATCCTCCTCAGCCTCCCAAGTAACTTCCTCAATAAATTGGTTCCTCCATAAGATCTTGACTGATGCTACCTCTTTGGTTCTCAACTTGCAAACCTGACGATCAAGTATTTCAATGGATATCTCCTCAGAAGATAGGTTGTTCTTAATACCAATATCCTTAGTAGGCATAATAAGTGAAGAATCGCCCATACACTTCTTCAACATAGAAATGTGAAAATATCGGATGGATTATTGTTAACTCTGGTGGTAGCTCCAACTCATAATCTACATTACCAACTCTCTTAGATATCCTGTAAGGACCAATATATCGGGGACTGAGCTTCCCATTCTTGCGAAACCTCATAACACCCTCTATGGGTGAAACCTTCAAATAAAACCAATCGTCTACCTCAAACTCCAAGTCTCTTCTCCTAACATCGGTATAGGATTTCTAACAACTTTGCTTTTTTCATATAAGACATATAATAGAAAGCACAGAATATTTAGACTTAATATATTCATCAGATTACAATAGTGATTAACATATAATGATAAATGAAGAATACTTTCAACTATGGAAGGATATATCAACTGAAATAGACTCATGGGAACAAATTATAAAAACATATTTAGAAATGTATTTTAAAACACAGGACCTACAATACTTAAAAATGCTTATAGAAGGAGCCCAAATTATCCTGCATAAAAAAGAGAAAGAAGATGAATATTACAAAAAAGCATTTACTTAATAAAAAGACTATGATAAAAATAAAACATAGCCCAAATTCCGACCTACCCCCCAGATTGGTATCAGAGCTGTTGATTAAAAAAGTTAATCTCAACATTAAAATTACTAAGTTAAACTTAAAGAAATTTAACAGATAAATAAAATGAGAAGACCTCATAAAAATACTTTAAATTACAAACAGACAAAACATGAATTAAAATCCTTATATATGACATATAAAAGATTAAATAAACAAATAAACAAAACCACAGAAGAAATCCACGAACTAGATAAATTAATCACAAAAATATCCTCATTAGAATACAAGTATATTATTCACATAAAACAAAGATTAGAATATAAATAAACATGAATAAGGAAGAATTTGCAATAAATGAAAAAACATACGAAAATTATGACGGACTAAAAATAAAAATAGTATTCTCAAATTTAGGAAGAAAATATAAGAAGATAGGTAACCAATTATATTTAATGTTAGAAAAAGAAGAGGTAAAACTAGAAGATAGTTTGACAGCTATGGTAAGAATAGCTAAAGAAAATGAAGAAATAGATAGACAAAAAGAAATAGAAAATATACAACAAATAACTGACACAAAAAACGATAGAATTAAAGATTTAGAAAAAGAATTACAAACATTAAAAGAATTATATGAAAAGCAATGTAAACAAAAAGAAGAAGAAAAGCTATTAACAGAAATACAACAATATAAAGAAAAACTTACAAAAAATCAAGAAAATACTGAAACAGAAAATGAAAATAAAGATAAAAACAAAATGGAATTACATATAGAAACCATAGAAGGAGAAAATATGGAAATAGATCAAAATTCCGATATATGTGAATCAGAAATAAGTGAAACCTATACGGAAATAATAAATAATATAGAAAAAGATAAAAAATCAGTAGAAACTACAGAAGTAGAAATAAATTATGATGAAAAAATAAAAGAAGAACCTAGTAATAGTAATCCAAGAGAATATCTAAAATATAAAAAACCACAAGTATTTACCCGAGATTATACTAATTCGGATAGAGAAAGAACTCTATGGAATAAAAGATTAAATATACAAAAATGGAGTCCTAAACAAATAAATGAACACCCTGAATATTTAGATTTAGACTGTGTATTAGATATAAATCAAACTATACAATTATGGATAGGACATATATCAAAACAAATTATAGACAACAAAATTAATATAACAGAAGTACCAGGATACATAGAAAGAACTTTGATAGGAGAAGTAAAATTATGGTTTTTAAACTTAGAAGAAGAAAGTAAAAAGACATTAAGATCAAACAAAGATACACAAGCTAAAGAAACAACATCACCTTTAGACATACTTTATAAATATGAAACAGCTATAAGAAATGAATTTAGTAGCATGACAACAGAAGAAGAAGAACGTCAAAAAGACAAGATTATAAATAGAAATCTAATGAATAAATTAGGAATATGTAACATGTGTTACTTAGATGAATATACTTGTGCATACAAAGAATATTATTATAAAGGAGTTTATAATAAAGAAGAAAGTCCAGGAATAAGACACTTATATTTTACAAAATTACCAGAACCATTTAGTTCAAAAATTATAAAAGCATGGGAAGAAGCAGGATTACAAGATACATTAGGAGCTAGAATAAAATTTGTTAAACAATGGTATGCAAATATATGTGAAAAATATAGAGAAGAAATAAAAATGGAAAAAACTATAAGAAAAAATCTAGCATGTTGTAAAGACAAAATAGCACCACAGTTTGGTTGTAATGACCAATATTATAAAAAATACAAAAAGAAAAGGTTTAAAAAATATAAAAAATCAAAACATAAATACAGAAATCCAAGAAAAAGATATTATACAAAAACTAAAAGACCATATAGAAAAAAGAAAAGTATAAGTGAATGTAAATGTTATAATTGCGGAAACCTAGGGCATTTAGCAAAAGACTGTAAAATACCAAAAAATCCGAAGAAAAAACAAATATCAGAAATAATTATCGAAGAAGAAGTTTGTTTACAACTAGAATACATAGATTATGAATTAGAAAGTGAAGATAGTATCTATGAAGTATCTGATAATGAAGAAGAATATCAAACAGATAATGAAATAGGACAATATGATGACTGAAGAAAATATACAAATTATACAAGAAGAATATACAACAGATGATTATTCAGAACAAAAAATAATATTTGATAATAACATATTTGAAAAAGTAAAAGGTAAAGAAATTGATTTAAGCGTAGAAAAAATATTTAATATACCATTAATAAAAAATCCTTTTAAAAGAAATAAAGAAGAATTTTACATAATTAGTCAAAAAGAACATATTATAGATTGTAAATATACCCAAGGCAAAGCTGAAGTACCTATTATAAACAAAAGAGAATTAAATAAAGAAGTACAAAAAATAAAAAGCAAAGAACAAATTAAATATGTACATTTAGGAGGAATAGAAATACTTATAAAAGCTTGTTTTAAGGAAGGGATAGATACACCAATAGAGATATACTTAGCAGATGATAGAATATTAGAACCTATAGAAAAAAGTGTAATAACAGCAGTAAGAGGAAATTTGATTTACCAAAAATTTAAATTTACAGTAAATACTAATTATTCAGTAGCATTAACAGACCAAAATATAGACAAAGCATTAGTATTATATTGGAAAATTAATGGAATAACATTAACCCCAGGAAGTAAAATATGCACGGCTAGATGTAAAAATTTATATGTATTAACTACTAAACATAAGATAAGTGCAAAAAGCAAAATAAAAGGTATAGAGATAGAAACCCCATTTGAACAATTTGTAAAAATAATAGATAATAACAATTATTCATACAAAGAAATAGATACTAATGAAAATCTAGAAATTATAGAAGAAAGAATAGGAAGAGCTAGAAAAATTAAACATAACTTACAAAGAGAATATTCAAAAAAGATAGCATATGATATAATCCCAAGTAAATATTACATAATAGGAGTAATAGAAGAAAAAGAGCATTTAATATTAATAGATACTAAACAAGAAGATAACTATATAATAGATAAACTATTAGATAAAGAAGAGATGGAAATAAATAAAGCCACAAAACAAAAATGTTCAGATTTACCAGCATTAATAGTAGCTCAACTAGAAATAGAAAAAGAAATAATCATAGCAGATATACCTATGAAAATAAAATTAGAAATTAGTGAAACCTTACAAGCAGATATCATATTTGGATTAAAATGGCTAGAAGAATTAAAACCTTATAAAATAGAATCTACTCATATAATCATTACCTATAAAAATAAAATGATAACAATAAAAAGAATAGTAATATGAAAATACATGTACTTATGAAAATAATAATAGAAGGATATTATAATAGATATTATACACCAATGATAGATACAGGTGCAGAAGTTAACATATGTAAATATAACTGTTTACCAAAGGATAAATGGATAAAATTAAAAACACCTATAATAGTAAAAGGATTTAATAATGAAGGAAGCTTAATACATTATAAAGCAAAAGACATAAAAATACAGATATGGGATAAAATACTTAAGATAGAAGAAATATATAATTATGATCTACCCACTAAAGATATAATTCTAGGAATACCGTTCTTAGAAAAATATTATCCACATGTAATAACTAAAACACACTGGTGGTTAACAACACCATGTAATCATAAAGTAGGAGCAAAAAGAGTAGTAAATAAAATACGAAAAGACACGGAATGGATTAAAGGAAGTGAAAAAATTACACAAAAATTAGAAAATATGCCAAATAATACCAATAACATAGAATATATAATATTCACAATAGATAAACTGAGTCCAATAAAAAATAAATTAGAACAATTATACAGTGAAGATCCATTAAAAGGATGGAATAAACATAAAACAACTATAAAAATAGAATTAATAAATGAAAATAGCATCATAACTCAGAAACCTTTAAAATATAATTTTGATGACTTAAAAGAATTCAAAATGCATATAACAGAATTACTAGAAAAAGAATATATACAAGAAAGTAATAGTAAACATACTAGTCCAGCATTTATTGTTAACAAACATAGTGAACAAAAAAGAGGAAAAAGTAGAATGGTTATAGATTATAGAAATTTAAATGCAAAAACTAAAACTTATAATTACCCCATTCCAAATAAAATATTAAAAATTAGACAAATACAAGGATATAATTATTTTAGTAAATTTGATTGTAAATCAGGATTTTACCATTTAAAATTAGAAGAAGAATCTAAAAAATTAACAGCATTTACAGTACCACAGGGATTTTATGAATGGAATGTATTACCATTTGGATATAAAAATGCACCAGGTAGATTTCAACACTTTATGGATACTTATTTCGTAAAATTACACAATTGCATAGTATACATAGATGACATACTATTATACTCAAGAACATATGAAGAACATATAAAATTACTAGAGCAATTTATAAACATAGTAGAAGAATCAGGTATAAGTTTAAGTAAAAATAAAGCAGAAATTATGAAAAACCAAATAGAATTTCTAGGAATACAAATAGATAAAAATGGAATTAAGATGCAACAACATATAGTACAAAAAATTATAAATTCAGAAGAAATGTTAGACACAAAAAAGAAATTACAATCATTTTTGGGCTTAGTAAACCAAGTAAGAGAATATATACCTAGATTAGCTGAATATTTAAAACCTTTACAAAGAAAATTGAAAAAAGATATAGAATATAATTTTAATGAAGAAGATAAAAAACATATTAAAAAGATAAAAGAAAAATGTCAACAATTACCAAAATTATGTTTTCCAGACGAAAACAAAAACTTTAATTACATAGTAGAATCAGATGCAAGTGAAAATAATTATGGCGGAGTGTTAAAATATAAATATGAAAGTAGTAAATTAGAACATCACTGCAGGTATTACTCAGGAACATTTACGGAAACAGAGGTAAAATGGGAAATTAATAGAAAAGAATTATTTGCCTTATATAAATGTTTATTAGCATTTGAACCATATATTGTATATAATAAATTTATTGTTAGAACAGATAATACACAAGTTAAATGGTGGCTAACACGAAAGGTACAAGATTCAGTTACGACAAAAGAAATTAGAAGACTAGTACTTAATATTTTAAATTTTACTTTTACTATTGAAGTAATTAAGACTGACAAAAATGTCATTGCAGACTACCTATCAAGACAAGGCAGTACAGACCGATTTTGAAGAAGCAATTACAAACACAATACTTATGGAAAAGTTACTAGAACAAATTACTATGCTTAATAACAGAGTATCCCTCATGGAGGAAAGATATGTGGAGTCGGACCACGGTAAAAAACCAGAGCTAGTAGTGCAGTCGGAGCACTCTAAAAAACCAGATCTAGAAGGTGACGATGGGAAACACCTAAAAACCCAACTTACTAACAAACTATCTACTGATGCAGGTACAGCAGATAATAAAGAATCATTTACAACCATTACTAAAAGAAAAAACTATAATTTGAATAAGGTATTTGATAAGCCTTATGCCCCACCAAATATACCAAAGAATGAATTATTCGTACCACCCCAGGTACATACCTATGCAACTTCAATTAGCCAAACAAAAAAGACATACAACCACATAACCCGTACATATATTGATAACCTTGACAAAATACAAACTTTCTTAAACACCCAACCTATAGAATCACCAGAAAAATTAAAAAACCACCAAGGTTATATTACCAACAAATTACAAAATTATAATAAATTAATTGCTTTACCAGGAACGAAACCTAACTTAGTGGCAACGTGTTATTCATACGGACTTATATCAACAGTATATACAACTACTGGAGATGAGCTAGTACATATACCAGAGTTATACCAAGCATTTATGAACTACAAAAGAGTTACAAAAGGACAGCTATTCTACATCAGATTTTATTCGGCACCAGCAGAAATATTATTTGATGAGATTAAACCAGTTATTACAGTTATAAAAATAGGTATGACAAAAGACTATATTATCCCAGAAGAAATTACAAAACAACCCATTATACAGAAGAACGAGATACCAGACTTTTATGCGAACAAAAGAATTATCGGATTAAGCACAATATTAGCAGAGTTATCCAATGCTTATGACGAAACGAACTACATATGGAAATATCATTCGAGGAACCATTTATTAATTTATTCAACAGCAAAAGAATTAAGATATATGGATAAATTAGAAGTTAAACAATGGGCATTATCACTACTTAAGCCAGAGCAGGAACCAATTACAAAATCTATCAGAAAAGGATTTATTTCAGAAGACAGCTTAGAGCAATATTGCAAAACTATTGGAACAAAATATACGGAGCACGAATGTAGCAGATGCAGCGGAGTAAGCAACTACATACCAGCAGTCAACATAGAATAAACAGGTGGAAGACACAAACTTAAAGAAGAAAACAAGTGGACGGACGAGAATTAAAGTGCAAGAATTATTGGCAAAAGAATTATTGGCAAAAGAATCTACTTTCATAAAGAGATAAAGAAAAAGACAAAAACGGAAACATCAACATGTGACAAGAAAAGATAAGAAGATAAAAAGATAAAGCGAAAGCGACTTAAAGCAGAAAAGATATGTCGGGGGACTTACATGTAAATAAGTAGGACTTATGTTGTAAATTATCTTTCTTATTTTGCATTCTTAGTCCTTAGGAGTTTTGTATATATAGATAGGCCTTTGTAATAAAAGGATCATCGGGAAATCCGACAATCCTCTAAAATTCTCTCAATATTTTCCAGTTTTTGTAAAAATTTTTATCAATAAAAACTTAACTTCCAATCCCCACATATGGAGCAAAACTTAGCAGGAAGTGCAAACCTATCACAGGTATGATCATATTCATACCATTTGACTTATAATATTATGATATTTATATAATATATATTGATAATTATGATAACAATAATTATGATATTGATAAATATGCTTAGCTAAATTAGTTAATTCCTGTCAACCATATTATATTATGTGATATGCTTATGCTTATTATTATGATTTAAAATTATTCAATATTTTGTTATCTAGTTTACTAGTATAGAGAAAAGTAGGAGAAAACTTCCAGAACTATGCCATCCAAAAATGGGAAACCGGTGAAGGCAAGAAGGCCGTGTTAGGGGAGTACCTAATTGTTGAGGCGCTGTTTAGGAAGATAATATCTGAAAAAGGTATCATGCTAGTAGTGACATGATAATAAAAGATGAATACTTTAGATCATAATAAACTATCATAAGAGTACCATATGGTAGACATGGGAGGCAGGAATGATAAATAATTTGATAAGAAGCAAAGATAATACATATGAATCCAATAACCGTAGTAGTTGATAACAGTTATTTTGATGATAATTATAAAATACTTATTTTTAAAATATTAGAAAAAATAATAGAACCTAATCTAAGAAAATTAATATGGGAAAAAATATTAAAATACGAAGAAGATGAGATAAATCACTTATTAAAACAAGAATGGTATAACGATATAAGACATATAATAGAAAGCACAGAATATTTAGACTTAATATATTCATCAGATTACAATAGTGATTAACATATAATGATAAATGAAGAATACTTTCAACTATGGAAGGATATATCAACTGAAATAGACTCATGGGAACAAATTATAAAAACATATTTAGAAATGTATTTTAAAACACAGGACCTACAATACTTAAAAATGCTTATAGAAGGAGCCCAAATTATCCTGCATAAAAAAGAGAAAGAAGATGAATATTACAAAAAAGCATTTACTTAATAAAAAGACTATGATAAAAATAAAACATAGCCCAAATTCCGACCTACCCCCCAGATTGATTTGTTCTTGATAATTACATTTTGGGATGTGGAGGTATGGTCCAAAAATGATATTCTTGAATAAGTCAATACCCTCATCTTCTATGGACAGTTTGAATTCTTCCAAGAAATTCATGGTGTACATAGCTCCAAATTTTAATAAGCGGGTTGGTGTATGTTTAATGACATATTTCATAGACTGCAAATTCAAAAGAAAAATAATAATTATTTTAGCTATTTATTTGATACATAGTTATAGAAATTGTATCTGATACGTATTTAAAATAAAGAAATTATGTAATGTGCCAAGATTTAGATACACATTGTATATGATATATGAACAAAAATCTCCATATCAACTATCGAATGGCTTGACTGTGTATCATGAACTAATTATATTATTTAGAGAAAAGACATAAAGTGACACCTGAAGTTGTCCCGAATTTTCAAAAAGACACCTTAACTATGCAGGCGTCGTATTACCTCCTAAACAATTCCGAACATATATTATTACATCATTTTTGGATCAATTCCATATTTAAATGGCAAGTGTTATCACACACCAATCATTATGTGACACGTGTTAATTTAATTTGAAATATAATTTTTTTTCATTTTAAGTTTTTCTTTATTTCTCTCTCTTACTTTTTGACTTATTTTAATTTATTACTTTAATTATAATTTCATTTTAAATTTAACTTCATCTTTCACCCTTACTTTCAAGCTACCCCTCCCTCTATTTTCTTTCTTTCTTTCTTCTTCTTCACCTCCCACCCTCACCTCACCCCACCCCCACGTCAAGTTGAGCCCCTCCATTTTCTTTCTTTTTTCTTCTTCTTCTTCTTCGATCAAATTCATTTCTTTCCAAAATTATACTATTTTCTAGACTTTATTGAGTTATTGATAACAAAACTAATTATTTTTCTAAGAAAAATCAAAATTTTGAAGGTATCATCAATTAATTTATCTCATTTTCATATAACATAAAACTAGAAATGATAATTTTGAAAGAATCAGAATTCTCCAAAAATTGAATAAGTTTAATTGAAATTTGGATTTTAAAAAACTAAATAATACCTACTAATCATCTTGAAATCTAATGGATTTATCAAATTGTTCGAAATGTAATAAAATATTTAGATATAATTTTAAAATTGAAGAGAGTTAAACTAATAGTAATAAAAAAGGGAGGTGGAGTTGTGGTTAAAAGTGACATTGAAAGTGAAAAGCTTCAATGAAGATAACAATGATTTTTTGAAGAAGAAGGAAGAAAGAAAAAGAAAAAAAACAATAACAAAAAAAAAGTTAAAATAATTAAAAAAAAATAAGAAAATATACTTTATAGCAAAATACTTGTAAAAATCAAATTATATTCATTTTTTTAGTTGGTTCACACAGACTGAATACACTCTCCATGCCAGGTGGACAAAAAATGATGTAATAGTATCAGTTCAGAATTGTTTAGGGGGTAATAGGACGCTTGTATAGTTTATGTGTCTTTTTGAAAATTCGGGACAACTTTAGATGTCACTTTATGTCTTTTCTCTATTATTTATGATAAAACATTATGAATATAACAACTCATTCAACAAATATGAACTTTGTAACTTTATACATTCATAAAACTATTCAACAAATAAAGAACAAAAATATAACAGAACTGTTAACATCTAATTTAAGTATATTATACATAATTTACACTATAATGTATCTTAACTGTTTCTTTGATACATATTTAAAGAAAATGTATCTGATACTTATTTAAATTATATAAGCTATGAAATATTAATGTAAAATAAACAAGTTATAAGATACATCCGAGAGAACAGACAAAACTTCAAAGTGAACTTTATTATTTGATACATTCCTAACACCTATTCAATAACTAGAATAAAATTTGGGTTTTAATGTATCAACATAGTACCTTTAACGCACTATCAAACTGAATATGAGAACATCACATTAACAAAAATGTATCAGTTTTTTGTCCGAACACACCATATATCATATTACATTACAAAATAATGTATCAGCTTTTTCGACTTAACACACATAGACCATATCAATCATAAAAAGCATAAATAAATGAAGAACACACACTTTGGGTAATGTAGCTCGGGAAATTGCCGGTGCAACTTTTCTTCCCTTATTTTTTTTTTTGGGGGGGAGGGGGAGTTGACTTTGGAAGATGACGGTACTTCCTTGTTCACATTGTCAATACTCTGATTCTTCATTGGTAATGGGTCATGGAAAAGTTTAAATATGTTTTCAGTCCATTTATCATCATTATCAGAAACATATATTTGATTAATGTTAGAAGAGTTTATTTGAGTAATACCAATACTAACTGAAGGAGTTTGATCCACATGTATCGAGAAATAAGGATGGAAAAAAATTGAAGAAGATGGCAATGGAGAAGACGAACAATATCTATTAGTTTGAATTTGATTGACTAGAGAGAGAATCCTTTTGAAATTCAAATTGATATGAAAATTGTAATTGAAAAGATTGTACAGTGAAATCAGGGAGAGATTAAAGGAGTGAAAAAAGGAATGGATAAACGTGAGTTATGGCTGAGATGTTTATGAATTGAGAATTGGGGGAAAATAAATAATTTTTGTAATATTTTAAAAATGTAAGGAAAATAGAAAATAAGATAAGTAAAGATGCGTGTATAAATGTAGTTTTTCCATTATTATAAGGTAAATTCTAATTGCCACTCTACTAAATGAATAGGTTTTTCTTTTAATATAATTTGGAAAATTTACGTAAATCTCATTAGTTTAGGAGTTAATTACTTAGATACACTTTAGTTTGCAATATTACGAATTTTACTAGATTTTGGTGCATCTAGATATGTTTAGATACGCCCAGATATAAATACATTGTATCCAAGTAGATCTCTGTGATATAAAATAAGTGTCGTTCGACTCCCTCTCATACATCTTGCTCACCAATCTCCCTATTTTAGCTACTAAGCTACCATGGCCACTTCAAAGAAGTGTTTCCATTGCATCCTAAAACCTCATCCCTCTCCACCACTCAAACTTGCATTCCTTTAGTATCTATTAGTTGCACATTCTTTGACTTAGATGTGAATTCTCGGCCTTTAATTTGTCTTATTGATAGGACCTGGCTTATCATTCTAGACAATATATTATTATTATTATATTATTGGCTTTGAGGATTCAAATCTTGCTGGAAAACATACAAACCCAAGAACATGGTGCAGCCCAAGATTTGAGAATAAATATATTAACAGAGGCGTATCCAGGAGGGGGTCACCGGGTTCACGTGAGCCCATGCTCTCCTCCTGAAATCATATATAGTAGTGTTATATTTTTTTTAAAGTATTTAAATACAGATGTGTGAACCCACACTTGAAGTATTGTATAATGTCGTGCGATGATGATTGGATACACCTCTCTAATAGAAGTTAGAAATTTGAATCTTTTATTTGACAAAACGAGGTTAAACCGATCGAATTTATATCTTAGATTTACCTTTTCGTAATAGTGCATCCATAATTTCAAAATTCTGAATACACCTCTGAATACATATGTTCACACATGGTAGATGAATGATTGTAAAGTGTAGACCTTTCGCTTATAGCTTGAAAACAAACAAAAAAATTGGTTCAAAACTGACCATCCAAAATCTTACTTTGACAACTATATATAAAAATCCAAATTAGTCATATGTGGAACAGTGAGAAGCAATAATGGTCCACAATTCATTTTGACACAAGGGAACCATGTGTTATGGACCATTAGCGATGGTGTGGTCCGGCGAAGTCAAAAATTTTATTAAGGGTGTTTAAGAATAATGGTGTGTTGCTATCAAAATAAAATAAAAAAATATTGTACTATTTTGAGGTTTCATATTCAGAACTCCTTCATTCAAATGAATACTCATTATCACTGCTCCAAAAACATAACTTTGGTCAAGAGTCCAACTTTTTATATATATATTTTACATGTAAAATTTGATATATATATATATATATATATATATATATATATATATATATAACATAATTTTATAGCGAAGGGTGCCAAGTGGATTGCAATAGCTACGCCCTTGTCAGTGGGATAATGACCACACAAGTTTTGAAACAGAATCTTGCATGGATGTATATGCATATGACTCATTTTTTACTTCAAAAGTGTAGCCACAGAGTGTGTGATTTGACATGAAAAACTAAAAGATTCTCTGCTTACTTTAGAGCTATTCGCGTTTGGCCATAAAAATTACAAAAAAAAATAAAAATCACTTCATTTAAAATTTTCAAAATTGTAGTTGGAATTGGAAAAATGTGAAATAATTTTTGAGAAAAGTTTCAAAAACACACCTAAACTATACTTCTGTTTTGGAATTTCATATCTAAACTATTGAAAATGTGAGTTTCATACATAAACTATCCAGGGGCGAATCTACAGTATTGGAAGGGGGTTCGGACGAACCCGCTGACTTTTCCATAGATCTTATATTCGTATTAAAATATCAAATATAAAGTACATATAAATTTACTACGAAACCACAAGCATAGTAAGGAGAGTAGCCCAGTAGTTTTAGTGCACCCAATGAAGTCTATCAGCTTACACTTTGTGGGTTCAAAACCCATTGAGCACCATATTTTTGGAATTAATTTCTAACATATGTAGGTTTATATAAGAAGTTTAAAAAAAAAATAGAAAATTGGTAAATTAAAAAAGTGTTTTTGGAATTAATTTCTAACCTAAAGCTAATAATATAGGTTTACATATTTTAGAAAAAAAAATCAGAAAACTGATAAATGAAAATAAACAGAAAAATAGTGTTTGTGTCCTACTCTAAAACAATATCTAATCATTGATTTCTACTCAAACACTCAAAAAACATTGACCCAAATTTATTTTCAAAAGTTAGAGTTGCCCTCCGGTATGTACTATGTACTCTCGCCTCTTCTTTTTCAATTTTTTTTCTTATTTGTTTTTTTTTACACTGTTTGATTGTCTATTCAAAAATTAATTTTTAATATTTGATTATAGGGTTATCCCACATATTGATAATTGATTATGTTAAATAGTTGTTGTTTGCTTTTCGAAATTTTAACTTTTGAAGGTAATAATGGTTCAAGGTCGTAGTGAAACTAGTAAAATATATGTTTTAGTTGCCAAAATATTAATGGTGAATCTAATAATTTTAATCTCACTTAGAACAACATTGAAGATTATAGTAATAATGTTCAAAATTTTTATTTAAAAAATTATTCATTTTTTTAAAATAATATTTTAGAACTTTTTAAAATAAATTACTCAAATCTTAATATTATTAAATCAAGTTTTTACAATAACAATATCCAAGGTAATATTTTCAAACATGATTAACATCTCATTAACAAAATTTGCGTTTTGTAATTTTTAAGATCGTTGTCCTTTATAAAATTTAGAACCCATAGGCCTAAAATTCTGGCTCCACCTCTGAAACTATCACTTATTAGTTTGAGAAACACGCCTCTCTCTTTTATATCACTCTCATCATGGTGTGTGTAATACACTCTCTCTTTTATTTTTTTAAAAAAAATCACATCACTCCACATGGACAAAGTATTTCATTTTGACAAAAATTAAATAAATTATTAGTATTAGTTAAAATTAAAGATTAAAATTATCATCCCAAAAAAATAATTTTTTTATAAAATAAAAAAAGTAAAATATTTTTCTTACCCCACTCCATCACTTCCACTCACCCCCCCCCCCCCAAAAACCCACACCCATTTTTTTTAGTTTTTCTTTTGTTTAAATTTTTTTTATAAAAGTATTTAATTTTTTTTTACTTCATCCCCCACAATACTAATTTAGATATTATTTTATTTTTTAAAAAATAATTCTATCCACTAGTCCACATAACCCTTCACTTTCTTTTTTTTTTGCTTCTCGTTTTGTGTTAGATATATATACATAAAAAAAAATATTTGTTACTTGCGCCGCAAGAATTTTTTAAAGTAATTTTTTTTATTTATGTTATATACAGTACACAAGTAGAAAAAATAATCTACAAATATATGTACATATGTAACAGAAAATGAGAAAAATGTAAAATAAATAAATAAATTAGGAGCGGAGGGTTAAATAGGATGGGGCAGAATTTTTTTTTTTAAAAAATAAAATAATATAATTTTTTGGGGGAATGAGTGGGTGGAATTTATTTTTTTGGGGGGGGGGGGGGGGGGGGGAGGGGCGGGGGAGGGAGAGGGGGTACAGTGAGGAGGTCGTGGAATGGGGTAAGAAAAATAATTTAAATTTTAAAAAATATTTTTTTTGGGATAGTAATACTTTAATTTTTAATTTTTAATTAATATTAATACTTTATTAGTTTTTGTCAAGGTGAAATATTTTATTCATGTGTCAAGGTTTTTTCAAATAAAAGAGAGAGTGCATTACACACACCACTGAGGTGTGTTTTTCAAACTAAAAGGTGATAGTTTAGATATGAAACTCACACTCTCAATATTATGTATGAAACTCAAAAAAGGGGGATAATTTAAGTGTGTTTTCGACACTTATCTCATAATTTTTGGAAATAAGTGAAAAGTTCCGATGGCCGAAAACAAAATGAAAAGAACAAGTCTACGGTTCGTTTGGGCTTCAAATATTATTTCAGTATGAATACTGATTTTAATTGCTCTATGGAGTATTTCAAAGAGAAGTAATTCTTTTTCACTTACCAATTCTCAACTTTAACAAACCTGTCCAAACACAACTTACAACTTCCAAATACTTTTATTCAACTTTACTTTGAATTCTCTTTTTTGTTTTCAATTACAACAAAATATTATCCAAATGAATGTGAAAAAGCATATTGCATGACCACTTTTTTTTTTTTTTTTTTTGGTTTGGTACTTATAACAATTTATTCTACAACTTTATGACTTCTTTAGTATTTGATTTTACTTTAGGACGAAAGGTTGTAAAATCAATCTCTTTTAACTTTTTTATGATGTATTAATGATTATGTAAGAACATTGACATCGTAATTATGTTGAAAATAAATTGGATGGTAAGGATGATTGATGTTCGACCTAAAACATATATTCCCTCCGTCCAATTTTTCTTATTATAACCTCAATTTATTAACATTGGGTTAATGTCATTAAAAATGTAGTGAGCAAATATATATGTACGTTCGGGATCCTATCAATTAATAGGAGTAAAATGGTAAATCACTATATCAATCATTGTTTTCTTAATAGGTGTGTCAAGTCAAAATTTGACAAGTAAATAAAGACAGAGGTAATATAATTTTTGGATTTTATTTCTTATTTAGATAATTAGAATTAGTCTAATTTAGGAAATAATTATTCACTAGCCTCTGTGGGATGTTACTCGTTACTTATTATTCTATCACTTTATTATTTGTGAAGTTTTTGGCGTCGTTATAAGGACTTAGAAATAAACTATTTATCTAGATTATACTTTTTTTTAATTGGGGTGGGGAAGGGGAAGGGGAAGGGGAGGGGAGGGGCTGGGGGGAATTACAATTTGGGGAATTGAACTGTCACCAACAAGGTGAGTTCAAATAACCAGCTATTAAGATTCTCTTATTTAGATTAGACTTTTACTTTTTGTTTGTTTAATTTTTATTTTTAGTTTAATATTTTGTTATTCTTCTTGACATGGTATCTTGAAAGGATGATTTGTCAAATGTTGTCCTTATTTTGGTGATCCATGTTTGATTTGTGGAGAATCCGATCCCATATGTGGCAACAGTGTCATAATATATTTTGAGAATAAATTGTGCACACCTCTCCAATCTTTTGAGTAGATTATTTGTAATATATGTGATGGTCAGTATGACTATTGTAATAACTGTCTTAACTCTTATTTTTCATCCTCGAGCTCCTATTATATATGATTCTTTTTTTTATTTGTGATGTTGACAAGAGTACTATTGAAATGTAGGATGTAGAACGTCTTGCTCAGGGAGTTGGGGGCTAGATTCGAAACTCGTAATGACATGCAAATTACAAGCTTAATTAATACCCAAAATATAATGAACCTTGAAATTAAGAATTCTTGCAAGAAAATAAATTTGAAGTAGTAGTAATGAGTCAATCTTGGCTAATCGGACAAGATCAACTAATGAAATTTCAGGGTTTTTCAGGAAATTTTTCAAAATGTCAATATTTTAGCATTTAATAGGATCCCTTAATCATATTTTCAATATTTAGTTAAAATGTCAATATTTTAGTTTGTTATGTATTTGATTTATGTTTTTTTTTTATTTGATTTAATTATAAGAATACACTTATTTAATATCAGAAATGAAATATTTAGGGGAGAGAATATTTTTGAAAAAAAGAACATATAACTTAAAATTCTCATAAGTTATAAATTTAAAAATAAACTCATAGCACCAATCCCTCTTCTTCATCAAATTCTCCAATATCAATTATTAATTTTCCATTGATACTATTCAATTTCTGTTGAAGTGAATTCGATTAAATTTTATTTTTCTGTTTGGGAAGAAAATTTTGAAATACAAATCAATTTAGAATATAAATCTTGAATACAAATCAGTTTAGAATACTTGTTTAGATCAAAAGTTAAAAATAAAAGTAAATAATTAATTTGATGAACAATTAAGAAACGACTTTAGAATACAATTTTTGAAATACAAAATCCAGTTTAGAATACAATTTTTTTGCTTAATCAAAAGTTAAAATGAAACTATATGAATACAAATAATTGATATACAACATACAAAATACATTTATTTTGAATACAAATATAATTGATAATTGAACTTGAACATAACATACAAAATGAATCAGTATGTTAAAATAAATACAATATTACTGAAAAATACAATTAAAATATAAAGAATACAACATACATATTAGTATGAATACAAATTTAAGTAAGAATATATATCATTTAATTCGCTTATAATTTCATTCAAACAAATGCAATGTTCTGAAAATATAATTGACATATGAAAATTACAACTGACAGTACTAATATGAATACAAATTAAATAGTAATGAGGTTAATAAAAATACAGACTTAAGAAAATTTACTAAATAAACTATTTTATATTGGGACACAAAAATACATAAAAGACTCAAAATATACAAATCAAAACTAAAAAAATACTGATATGAACTTAATAAATACAAACCCAATAAGAATTTATCTAATCAAATGATACTCTGATGCATATATACTGATATGAACTTAATAAATACAAACTCAATAAGAAGTTATCCGATCAAATGATATTTGATGCATATCTTTTGTATAATTCTTTTTCATTTTGAAAAAAAAAAAAGAAGAAGAAAGAATCTTATTTTAGGAGGATAATTATAAACATATAATTTGTTATATATGAGAGATAAAAATTAAACTGAAAAAATCTGAGAGAGAATATGATGGATACACTTCATTTGTTAAAATATTGATAATTGACGTTTTAAATACTTATTTTAAAGTGTAGATATTTTTAATAATTTTGTTAGAATTTTTGACTATTTAGCTAATTTTCCTTTTATAATGATCTTACAAGTTACAAACATTGCGACTTAACTGATAGAAGGAAAAGTTGAGCTCAAATAGGAGATCGACAAGACTTAGATAGTCCTAATTTTTTTTTTAACTAGACAAGAGCTAGTTGTCCACATGCTCAACAAATCTCATTATGTTACAAAAATTAGCATTAGACTAGATAATAGATTTTGAGGAACATAATAGAACATCATAAGTGTCTAAAGACCAGGTAATAATCTATTTATTTACATTTTTAGAACAATACAGACCACTCTTCAAACAAACAAACAAGAAGACACCATACAACAAAATCATAAAGCTCAAATTAAATAAGTATATAATCCTTCTTTCTTTTTCTTTTTTTTTTTTGTCAAAAATATTTGGCACATATAGTCTATCAAGAACCCAAAAATATCAGATTATTAAAGCACTTTGAGATTTGACCTTTCCTTAATTATAAGGTGACCATCCTATAATTGAACATTTTATTTATTTATTTATTTGTTACACAACCACATTAACAGATCTATTGTGATGATCAGGTGTAGGAGTATTAGTTGGTTCAACTCTTGTCATTTTAAATCCAGGCATAGATGAACCTTCATCTTCATCATGATATATATATGCAAATCCTCCATGTCTTGTTAAATCCATCCCTGCTGTTTCATCGTCTCGCGATATCCTCAATAGCTTAAACTTATGTAACAGATAAAACAATGGTCCCATTGTTACACTCACCCATCCAATAATCACAACAACTTGAATTATTTGTGCACCTAATAGTTTCCCACCACCTCCCATAAACAATCCATATGGTCTATTAGGAAATCCTGGATATACTTCGTTGACATACTCTTTTTTCGCGAATAATCCAGTAAATATTATGCCCCATGACCCGCAACCACCATGAAGTTGTGCTGCTTCTAAAGGATCGTCGTATTTTAATTTAGCTGCCAATGCATTAAAACCAATTAAAACCCAAGCCGCAACAAATCCACAAACTATAGCTGCCCATGGCTCAACAACCGCGCAACCTGATGTGATTGCTGCAAATCCGCCTAGTAAACCGTTACATACATCAACTACATTCCAATGTCCCACTAAAAGCCTCTTACAAAACAAAGTTGTCAGAGCAGCAGTACAACCAGCCAATGTAGTCGTGACAGCTGTCCTACCGATCGCGCTCCACTGACCATAGTAAGTACCTCTTGTAGTATGATCATATGATTTAAGTATAGTTAAAAATGAACCGGGGTTAAAACCGTACCAACCGAACCAAAGCAAAAAAGTACCTAATACAACTAGTGAGGCACTATGGCCTCTTAGGGCAACAGATCGACCGGACCGATCAAACCGACCAATTCGCGGTCCTTCAATAAAAGCCCCCCATAGACCAGCAATGCCACCAACCATATGAACAACACCTGAACCGGCGAAATCAATAACACCCGACCCGAATAATAAGTTTCCATCGGTTTTTGATGCACTGGCCCAACCATCACCGGACCAGAACCAGTGTGAGACAATTGGGTACACAAAACCGGTCAAAAATGAAGAGTAAATGAGATAAGCCACAAATTGTGTTCTTTCAGCTATGGACCCACTTGTGATACCTATAAATTTGAAAATAAATAAATAAATAAAAGTTTAGGCTTAGGTCATATAAAGAACAAGTGGATGAGAAGAAAAAATAATACTATAGAAATGATTTTCTTTTCCATGTTGATGATTTTATTTTATAAGAGATTTTCATTTTTACACCTGACGGATATATTAAACTGTCATTGTTTTGTATTCAACTAGTAAAATGTTAAGAGATTTCATTTTCTCAAAATTAATTTTTTTCTGTTTTAATTGATGTGATGTAATTTAATTGTGCATCGAGTTTAAGATAATAGAAGAACACACTTTTGTGAAGTTTTCGTGAAAGAAGTAGGATTCAATATGTGTAAAATGTTGCTAGCATCATTAAAGATTTATTAAATGAAAATATGTATTATATTTTTATTTTTTTGAAATCGACTAAAAAGAAAAATGTGTCTCATATAAATGGGGTTGTAATATTTGTGAGGTGAATTCCTAAAGATTGATTCCTAAGACTTTTTTTTTGTGAAATGTTTTGTTCTTTAGTGTTACTTTTAAATTTCTGTAGGACACACAAATTAATGCATGAGAATAAGTCGAAGAATACGTTATTCCTATTTGCATGGACTTCATTAGTTTGTTTGTTTCCTCTTGCACATGTATGAATATCTACCTCACTCTGTATTTGCGTTATATACTTTTTTTTAAAAAACTATGATTAAATAATATATTTTTTAAAACTTTAATTCATTTATCTTATTTTAATTTGACATGAAATTTTAAAAATAAAAAATAAAAATATGATAAATAAATTGAAATGGAGGGTGTATATATTTTATTTAACCATTAAAATTAAAATAGAGAGAGTAATAAATTGTCTAATACTCCCTGCGTTCCTTTTTAGTTGTCATGATTTTTTTTTTAGAGTCAAACTATATGAACTTTGACTAATATTTTACAATGTATTTTTTATTATATTGATATGAAAAAAAATTGCAACTTGTAGTATTTTTTGTATAGTTTTTAAATATCTAATTTTTTTAATTTAAAATATCGAGTTAATGTAATTTAATTAAGCTTTGAAAATTAGTCGAGTTGACTATCAAAAATGCAACTAAAAAAATTAAAGAAATACTAAACATCAATTAACAGCAATAATGTGATAAAACAGTCATCCATAATCCTTGTTTGTTTATTGGATATGTCAAGTGTAAATATAATATAATTAAGTAAAAGTGAGAGTAATTTGTCCAAATTAAATTTAACATCTACTAGCAGTTTATAAAAATTTGATTAATATTTTATGATGTATTTTTTTTATCATATTGATATGCAAAAAATTATAATTTATAGTATTTTTTATATAGTTTTTGAATATCTAAATTTTTTGTTTAAAATATCAAAATAATGTAATCTAATTTAACTTTAAAAATTAGTCAAATTAACTTTCGAAAAATGCAACATATACGAAAAGAGTAATTTTTTTTTCTTTCCCTAGGCAAGCTAATTTAACATGAAAATTAAAATTAATATATACCTGCAGCAGCTATGGCAAAGGCCCATTGATAAAGAAAATAGCTATAATCAAAAGCTTGTGAAGGAAACTCTTTCAATCCGAAAAAATGTTTTCCAATGAAACCATTTGAAGGAGCTCCAAAGGCAAAGGCAAAACCAAATAGGTAATAAGACAATCCACCAGCAGCAGCATCAAGCACGTTTGTAAGCATTATATTCATCGTGTTTTTGGCGCGAACAGAGCCCGCGCACAACATGGCAAACCCCAATTGCATGGCGAAGACAAGGTAAGCCGAGAAGAGGAGGTATGTGGTGTCCACCGCGTAGGTGGTGTGTGTGAGGTACTCTGAGACAGCTGAGAAGCGGCCGCAGATGAATTCTGCAGCTGCTGTGGCATTTGCTGAGCTGCCGAGATGAGGGAGGAGCTCGACAGCTGAGCAAGTCACGGCGGAAGCCATGATTTTAGGAATTAGTAATTAAAATAGAGAGAGTGATGAAGGAAGAAGAAAGAGCTTTGCAAGTGAGGCAAATTACTAATGCTTGGGATGTGGTTTATATAGACGCAATGGAAAAAATGTTTATCATTTTTAGGTTTTTATTTATTTATAAAAAAAATGTGTAGGTTAATTGGGAGTTATTACAATAAAAATAGGTTTTTGGAGCACAATAAATATACATATTAACAAAGAATGTTAAACCCTTTATCGATATCATTAATTATCATTGAATCCAATATTGCTAGACTTTAAAAAAAAATTATAGAAAAATATTAATTACTTCTAAATAAATATATTTAATATAAATTAAATTATTATCATTAACTAATTGCAATCAATAATTATTAAATAGTGCGCCTATTACTTCGATGGGGTACACACTTCCCTCACGATAGTCTAAAGTCAACGTGCCTGCAATTTGTTTCATTGGTTTGTTGAAAAACAAAACACTATATCTATAGGCATTAAAGTATTTGGTGCCGAGTCAGAAGTCTGAATACAAATTTATTGAAATTTTAGGTGATTTTTGTTTAATTAATAAACTTATATTAAGAAATTTATTAAAATGGTACAATTAATTGAGAATTAACTCAGTATATTCATTATTATAAATTTAGAATTTATAAATTTAAAATTTCAATTTAGCGTCTGATATTATATCATTCTTTTGTGTATGTTGCGTTTATGTTTTCTCTGACTTTGTTCTAAAATGGGAGGATCATCAAACTATGACTAGGCAAATTAATGTGAGATGACATTGAGCTGCGTAAATATTGAAAACAGAATAAATGCTTAATTTTTATTATTTATATCGTGCTATTTATATAAAAACACGATTTATAATGTTAAATCATTATTAGCTAAATCATTTGAGCCTCTCAAAATCACTCTTATTAGTTATATACGTAAAAAAATCGAACAAATCGACTGAACCTATTCGAATCGAGCTGATTTATGTTGTTTTTTCAATAAAATCATGGATTTTTATTTAAATGTATAGTTGTCCCGAACAATTGCGATGGTTTGTTTTATTTATGAAAAAACTGAAAAATTTATGAACCGAACCGAATAACCTTACATGTAAATATATTTTATATAACAATTTTCAAATATAAATATAACGTAGGTCATAGGGTTCTGGTGAGTAGTGATTGAACGACTTTGAATCTTTGCTTTTTAATCTTTAATTAAATAGGTTTAAAATTAAATGATACTATAATAGATATTTTATCAAACAATACACTTAAACACATGCTAACACTCGTATTAAATGTTTAAGATCAAACAATACGGTAACAAAGTTTTACATTCTTGACATCTTGGTGAAGAACTGAAGTACTTCTTCACAAACATATTTGCGAAAGATATAGTATATTTGGAGGTGATACTTTAAAAGTAAAAAAAGAAATCGAAAATTAACTGATCCATACCAATACCAAAGAACAACCAATATGATTGGGATAATTTTATAAAGTCTAATTTTAGTTATACATTACAAAATACCCAAAAAATTGAGATGGTATAATTTTTTAAAAATAACCGACCGAATCGTTTCATTGACACCCATTATATGCATAATTGCATATACATAATTTAAAAAATTATCAAACTTATTAGTATTAATAATTATAGACAAATATACTCAACTATTTGCTGCCAACTTGTTACAAATCACATTATTCCAAATCTATGCTGTTAATTATGGATCTACTTGAATTATTAAGATGACAATTTAATAACAGTTATGACTTGCTTCTTGGGAGAGTTGGCAAAATAGCCACTCTCCAAACTTAATTGAATATTAAGACAAAAGTTTTGAATAATTTGTGGTATATCCACTATTAATGACATCATTCACATGCCCTAATTGACACATACAAAAGACCTCACTAAGTTTTCATATCTCCACTTTAGTTCCTCCTTCTTTACCAACTAATTTGGAATAATATATATCTATTTGTATTTGTTAAAAATTATATTAGAAAAAAAGAAAAAAGCTAAACGGGAAAGAAGAGCAGCTCATTTTTTGCTGTTGTCAAAACTGACAATTCCGGCAAGTTTTCCGGCTAAAATATCCATTTTCAAGGTAAAATCATCATCATCTCCTACTCCCTATTCATGTTTACTTCATTTTCTTTCAAAAATCAAGCTTCAAAATGATTTTTCCGCCATTTTAGAAATTTGAGAAATCTTTCATAATAAACACTTGATAACTCATTATAGATACATTTTAGTAGTTTAAAAGCATTAAAAGTCTGTTTCGCCATTGCAGGAGATGCATTTTGAACCACGATCTCATTCAGTCACGTTTTTGTACAGATGTCGTACTTCGTCGATCGTTAACGACTGATACTCTAATCTAGTATATATCTTCGTAGTTTATAATGACAGCAGTTTAATTTGTTGTTGATGGTGGTGATTATACGTGAGTATGGGAGGAGACTCCCAAAAGATGGAATTGGAAATCTTTTAGTAAGACGACAGTGCCCATTGCGCTGCGCCGCAATGGTTCATATGACTATATGATTGCAAGCATAATTGAGGCAGGTGAGTTAACTTGCGAGCCAAATGACTTGGTGATTAGCTATCAAATGAATGGGAGGGGGAAAATACATCCCACATTCATAAAAAATGATAGGCACGTGAACTTGTACATGTTAGATATTGGTATTGATGGCTTTAGGCCTACATTGAGGATAAACGTCAATGCAAGGGCTCCAATTGAACCGACAAATTCATTTAACGGCGACAATGATTCGATTGTAAGTGAAAGATTGGGTGATCATTTAAAGGAGAGCTTGAGTGATAATTCAAATGAGAGCTTAGGTGATAATTCAATGAATATACATGATGATCCAACAAATGTGGAAAATCAGCCAGTAGATGCGGAAGATCCCAAACTTGAATGTTGTGAAGAAATGCAGGGACAAAAGGAATTGGGATCACAATCCAACCATTCCTTCTCCGATGGAACTAATTTATGTATAAACCAAACTTTTAATAACAAAAACGAGTTGCAATTGTTATTAGTAGAAGTGGCGGCAAAAACGTCTTTTGATTTTGCTACTGTGAAGAGTTGTACTAAATACTTAAAGGTGAAATATGTATATCGCAATAGTGCATGGATGTTGCGAGCGAGGAATATGAGTGTTCGGATAGATTTCATATCTACAAGTACATTGGCAAACATAGTTGTGGCGTTGAACATGCCAACAGTAGCCATAGAAAAATTTCAATCAAAGTGATTGCTTCACTTTGTGTAAATATGTATCATGATGGCAAGGGTCTAAATGTTAAATAGATTCAAAGAGTTATGTTTAATTCATTTCATTGTAGTCCAAGCTATTGGAAATGTGGGAAGCGTGGTGTGGTTGCCAAGGAAATGGTCCGAGGGATAGTGGAGAACGGATAGTCATGCTTACCGGCTTTTTCCTACATGTTCGAGACACTAAATGTTTGTTATAGCTATTGTATCATGGTAAACGAGGATAGTCATAGGTTCATACATTATTTCTTGGCCTTTGGTGATTGTATTAAGGGATTTTCTCACATGAGAAAGGTAATTGTGGTTGATGGCATTCATTTACATGGTAAATACGAGGGCGTGTTGTTAAGCATTGTTGCACAAGATACGGAGAATTATGTTTATCCAATTGCCTTTTGTGTCATGGACAAATAGAATGAGACATCTTGGACATTCTTCTTTAAGAAATTGAAGGAGATTGTGGTTGATGAACTAGATTTGTGTTTTATCTTCAATAGGCATAAGAGTATCGCCAACGATATTGTGAACATTTACAATCATGCTCACCAAGGATATTGTATGAGGCAACTCGGTGAAAATCTCCGCGTAAATCCTCATTGTGGAGATTACCTTTATCTTTACTGCAATGCGGCAAAGGCTTATTCTTTGGAGGAGTTTGACAATCATTTTGTAGAATTCAATGCCCCGCAACAAACGTCGTCCTTGAGCATGATATTGGTTTTGAGAAATGGAGCAGGGCACATTTTCCTGGGAATAGATATGATGTAATGACCATAAATATCGCCGAGTCACTCAATGCTATATTGATAGACGAAAGGGTGTATCCTATGGCATCAATATTTAATTCGATTGCTAAGAGGTCTGGAGAATTGTTTAGGGAGAGGCATGCATATATCCTAAAATCAATTGGTAATCAAATGGCGCCGGCTACCTAAAAAATCACAAGAAAAAAAATGATGGAGGGCGACTCCTTGTATGTGGAGAATGTAGCTGGGGATGACAATCAATTTTCTGTGTTCGGTGCGAGTGTTACTACCTATGTGGACCTACTGGAAAAGTCATGTTCATATAGTGAATATGACTTGATCAAGATACCTTGTGCTCACGTGATAGCCGCTTTGCGATCGAAGCATGACAATGATTATGGTATGAGCATCTATGAGTATTCTTCGCCTTTGTATAAAGTTGAATCGAACCTTCTTGCGTACATGGATTCTATTAATGTTGTGTCGGAATGGTGTGTGCCAGAAGAATTTCTTAATGTGAAGATTCTTCCACCTCTTGTCGATATCAAGCTTGGAAGGAAAAGAAGAAAGCATGTCAAAGGCGTCGGTGAGAATTTCAAGAGCAAGAGAAGGAACAAATCTTAAGCAAGCTTGATTGAATTTGTTTTTGTAATCAAGCTATTATTTTTTTTTTTTTGTTTGCTACTGTAATCAAGCTACGGCCAGCATTTTGGTCAATTTAGTATCAACTATTATCGTAATTAGTCATGATCTAATATAGATCAATCAAAATATGACATACATTTTGTACGCTTTTTATTAATGTTTATTATCGAGTCCACCCGTTTTTTATTAGACGGTGTATTATTAATATATGAAAATTCATGATATTCGTGATGCAATGATTTTAATGCATGAATTAGAATGATTAAAGAAGGAAGTGTTGTAAAAAAAAAAGGTCATGATCTGAGTTTGTGTATTTTAATGCATGTGTATCTATATGTGTATGATATGTTACTGTTGAAATTTGTATATAAAAAAATCAAATGTTACTTGTGAAATTCGTATATGAAAATATGTATTGGTTGTCAAAATATATAGATCCCTTATACAATCAATGCATCTATATATGTGTGGTGTGTGCATGACCAATGAGATTTACACTCTGACATTAGTAAGGTATATTCGAGTTTATGTCTATGTTAAAGCATTGTCGATACTGAACCTACTAGAATATATAGATCAAATATAGTATGATTTAAAAAAGACAATAATTAATTAATAATAAATTATATTTTTGAATTTTATCCAATTAAATAAGTTTAAACAAGTCATATGATCATGTAAGAGTTCACATAAATTGGGTGGTGATTAGAGATGTATGAGGAAGAGTTGTGGTTATACAATCAACATCCTTAGAACAATGTTTGAGAAAATATAAGTATGTTGGAGGAAAACAACAATGTCGCATTTGCAGCTCAAGGGAAAGGAAAGGACATGGATATGGCTAGAACACAATGCTATAGTTGCAAGAAATATGGTCATATTGCTAGCAATTGTGGCAAGAAGTTTTGTAATTATTGTAAACAACAAGGACACATTATCAAAAAGTGTTCCACACGTCCTCAAAACAACAATGTCGCATTTACAGCTCAAGGGAAAGGAAAGGACATGGATATGGCTAGAACTAAATGCTACAGTTACAAGAAATATGGTCATATTGCTAGCAATTGTGGCAAGAAGTTCTGTAATTATTGTAAACAACAAGGACACATTATCAAAAAGTGTTCCACACGTCCTCAAAACCATAAGGCAAATGCTTTTCAAGTTGTAATAAATGGTTCAACTACAGATAACTCGTCTTTAGTAGGACAAGTTCTTACTCCTGAAATGGTACAACAAATGATCTTGTTAGCATTTTCAGCTTTGGGCCTGTAAGGTAATGAGATAATATCTAAATTTTGACTTGTTGATTCTGGCGCTTCCAATCATATGACCAACTCAACTAAAATACTCAAAAACATCCGTGAGTATAATAATCCAACATAAATTCAGGTTGTCAATGGTAGTAATTTACCCATTACCAAGGTTGGGGATATTACTGAAACTTTTAAGAATGTTTTTGTATCACCAAAGCTCTCCACTAGTCTTATTTCAGTTGGCCAATTGGTAGATAACAATTGTGATGTGAATTTTTCTCGTAATGGTTGCCTTGTGCAGGATTAGGTGTCGGGGATGATAATCGCGAAGGGGCCTAAAGTTGGAAGATTGTTTCCTATACACTTTTCTATTCCTTGTGTTCTAGCTCTTGCTTCTACCACTACTAAGAATGAGGTTTGGCATAAACGTCTAGGACATCCAAATTCTATTGTGTTGTCTCATTTATTCAATTTTGGGTTATTGAGAAATAAAAATCAGTTTTTAGTTGCTTCCTTTAATTGTTCTACTTGTAAATTAGGCAAAAGTAAAACTCTTCCTTTTCCTAATTTTGGTAGTCGTGCTGCAAAGTGTTTTGATGTCATTCATAGTGATGTTTTGGGGCATTTTACCAGTTATTTCTCATACTCATTTCAAGTATTTTGTGACATTTATAGATGACTATAGTCGGTTTACATAGGTGTATTTTCTTCGATCTAAATCTGAATTGTTTTCCATATTCAAGAAATTTTTGGTTTACGTTGAGACTCAATTTTCCACATGCATCAAAATATTAAGATCTGATTCTAGTGGAGAATATATGTCTCATGAATTCAATAATTTCTTGCTTGAGAAAGAAATTGTATCACAACGCTCTTGCTCATGTATGCTACAACAAAATGGGGCTGCTGAGCGTAAAAATCGTCATCTTTTAGATGTCACTCGTACTTTATTGATTGAGTCCTTAGTTCCATCTAACGATTAGGTTGAAGCTTTGTCTACTGCTGTCTATTTCATTAATAGACTTTCATATAAAGTGTTAAATCTTGAGTCTCCATATTATCCTCTTTTTCATAAGCATCCCAGCTATCATAATTTTCATATGTTTGGTTGTGTTTGTTTTGTTCACCTGCCTCCTTTTCAACACAATAAACTCTCTATTCAGTTTATTAAATGTGTTTTTATGGGCTATTGTACTTCACAGAAAGGTTTTATTTGCTATGATCCAAGTTCTAACAAATTTCGTGTTTCTAGAATTGTTATTTTCTTTGAGAATTAGTATTTCTTTCCTACTCATATTGGGTCATCTTCTGTTTCTCCTCTTCTTCCTACTTTTGAGGATTTGTCATTGTCTTCTAAGCGGTTCAAACCAAGATTTGTGTATTGACTACGTCAACCAACTTTACCCCATTCCGAAACAGATCCGCCACCAGAGACTGCTCCACAACCAGAATCTGAGATTTCTTCAAGGTCTACTCCTCTTAAGCCTCCTCGGCAATCTACTAGAGTGTCTCAAACTCCTAAACGATATGATTTTTCTTCTACTCTGTCCACCATCTCTATTCCAACAGGTTACTCATAAGCTTCTAAGCTTGAATGTTGGCAAAAAGCAATGGAGGAGGAACTTTTGGCTCTTAAAGAAAATAACACATGGGACATTGTTCCTTATCCTCTAAATGTCCATTCAATTGGATGTAAATGGGCTTATTCGATTAAACTTAATTCTGATGGAACTCTTGATCGGTCCTTGACAACAAACATGAGTATGATGTAAACTATGAGGAGACTTTTGCACCTGTAGCAAAAATGACTATAGTGCGAACTATTATTGCCATTGTTGCATCATAAAATTGACCTCTTCATCAAATGGATGTCAAAAGTGTTTTTCTTCATGGTGATCTCAAAGAAGATATTTCTATGAAACCCCCACCTGGTTTGTTCTCATCACCTACATCATATGTATGCAAGTTGAAGCGGTCTTTATATGGATTAAAACAAGTTCCAAGAGCTTGGTTTGACATGTTTCGGTCTACTTTGCTTCAATTCTCTTTTGAGCAGAGCAAATATGATTCGTCTTTGTTTCTTCGAAAAAATCTACAGGTTGTATTCTTCTTTTGGTGTATGTAGATGACATTATTATCACAGGAAATGATTCTTCACTAATCACTAGCCTTCAGCAGCAGCTTAAGGATTCTTTTCATATGAAAGATCTTGGTATTCTTACATACTTTTTGGGGTTAGAAGTTCATTATAATTCTTTAGGTGTGTTCTTAAACCAACACAAATATACTCAGAACTTGATTGCTTTGGCTGGTCTTCAAGAATCTTCCTCTGTAAATACTCCATTGGAATTGAATGTAAAGTACTACAGTGCAGAAGGAGATCTTTTTCTTGATCCAACTTTGTATCAGCAATTAGTTGGGAGCCTAAATTATCTTACTATTACTCGGCCTGATATCTCTTTTGCAGTTCAACAAGTGAGTCAATTTATGCAAGCTCCACGCCATCTACATTTGGTGGCTGTTCGTCGTATAATTCGGTATCTCTTGGGAATATCTACTCGTGGATTATTCTTTCCTAGTGGTTTCGAGATTCAACTTAATGCATTTAGTGATTTTGATTGGGCTGGATGTCCTGATACGCGTCACTCCATCATGGGTTGGTGCATGTTTCTTGGAGATTCCTTGATATCTTGGAAGAGCAAGAAGCAAGATCATGTATCAAAATCTTCCACCGAATCTAAATATCAGTAATGTCTACTGCTTTCTCTGAGATTGTTTGGCTTCGTGGTTTACTTGCAAAAATTGGATTTCCTCAATCTAATTCCACTCCTCTCCATGCTGACAACACAAGTGCTATTCAGATTGCTACTAATCTAGTTTATCATGAAAGGACCAAACACATTGAAGTGAATTGTCATTATATCAGATAAGCTGTAGATAAGAGAGTCATTACTCTTCCACATGTATCCAGTGATCTTCAAATAGCTGATATAGCTAATGTGTTTACAAAGTCTATGGCACGACAACCTCATCAGTTTCTGATAGGCAAATTGATGTTTTTTGATCCACCGACATCAATTTGAGGGGGATGTTAGCATGATTGTATAGATTCTAAATATCTATACATATCTATGTTATAACTCTAAATATTTATGTAATGATGATAGGAGATAGCATAGATTAATGTAGCATATTTTCAAAGATATTACAATTAGGAATAACATATATTTAGGGATATATAGCAGATTTTTAGGCATGTAAATCATAATTCTTTTAATGGAAGAACTCTCATTTGAGAGAACTCATTCAGCAAAATTGACATAACCAACCTGCAAACAACCCTACTTTATCACGGTTCAAAATAAATCTACACAGTGAGGCAATATATACTTTGTTGGTATGGGCTGGGATTTTGTCCAGCTATATAGAGTTGATGAACATGTGCATTGTTCATCTTCCTTCTTCACCAATAAAATAGGAGCACTTCAAGATGAAATGATTGGTTTAATGAACCTTTTTTCATATAATTAAGAAACGGATGTTGGTATTGTATTGGTTGATATAAAAAATTGAACTTCATCGATCGATTTTTTAAATTACACGTATCAGATCGAACTCCCATCACTATTGTGCGTGGTAGGATTTATATTTCTACCATTAGACCAGGTTTGTTGGCTTAAGACTGGTTTTTTGTTTATACTTTTCATATTCATTTTTACGTGAAAAATATAATCTATCATCATAGTTGATTTTTTTTCCTTTTACAAATACTGATCTCGAGAGGTCACTATATTTTTTTAAAATAAAAATATTACTTTTAAAAGAATTCAATTTTTTTTTTTAAAAAAAAATGAACCCATAGATTGGAGAACTCACACGTCAGAAATTAGCTAATTGAAGTCAGTAATCATCCCCCAAATTATTGAAATTCATTTTATTTACTTATTAAACTTAGAAAAATAATTCCCAAAAATTCAAATCTCTAATTAGCAGGAAAAACTACATAATTAAAGATTAGACATGTACCCAAAAACATCGAGCTAAACACTGTTGAAATCACCCAAATTACATTAAACACTTTATTCTTTTTACTAGTTTATATCTATACAAATTCAAATTAGTTGAATTAGTGAATTACCAATCGCCTAAGCAAGGAGAAAATTAAAAACAACTCAAAATTGGAGGACTAAAGTGTCATATAAAAATAGTCAATGGACCTCTCATCTCATTTGCCTTTTTTCCTATTATGTAAAGAATCCCCAAAAGTACAACTAATCCATTAATATTTTTAAAATATTAGTCCAGAAAGTGACAATATGAACTAAAATCTTCAAATAATAAATTTATATAATTTCTATTCGTCATTTTAGTTTTGTTAAGTTACTTTTGACGACGTGACAGTTGGTAAAGCACAAAATAGTGTTCAACCAAAATTGATGACATGCATGATTAGGACATAATTAATTTAAATATTTTTAAAATTATACAAGAAATATGATAAGTTATAATTTTTTCTAATATTAATATAATTTTAAAATACATTTTAAAATATTAATTAAAGTTATTGGATGAAATACTATTATACTTAGATTATAATGAATCAATGATGATAGTGTGATTAGATGAGTCATTATATCATTAATTTATCTTCTGAATCTGCGTTAACATCATAAGATACTCACAGATTCTGACCAAACGATGGAGTAAATTAAACCAAATAGGATAATTAACATCCATTCATTCCCAATTTATGACATATCCATGTTTGGCTATTATATAAAAATATTTGATGTTGTTTCATTTATAGTATGTTTTTCATTTTGATGGCGAAGTTAAAATTTTATTAAGGGCGCTCAAAATTTTACTATATATCTCTAGAAAGTTATTTTAATTCATATATACATAATAGTATTAATTTTTATACGCACAGTATAATTTTTCACCTGATTATGTCGAATTAAATCCTCAACTATTATTCTAACATAATCTCTCTCACTATAAAGTAAAATTGATATGCAATTAAATTTCACCCGTCCATCATAAATATTGATATGATACAGCGTGGAAGGCCAGTTACGTGCATAAGACATTTGTGTTATTTATAATTTGTGTGATACTCTATGTTACGTCAAGGCTTTTAACCAAATTTATATTATTTTTAATATTTAATATATAATTAGACAGGGGCGGCTCTACAGCTTTGAAAAAAAAGCAATTGCCTTAGGCCCAAAATTTGAGGGGCCTCATTTTTTAAAAAAATAATAGGTTATAAGTATTATTTTTTAAAAAAATCGAGTATTACTTGTAGAAAATAAAAAATTTTCATAAAAGAGCAAAGAAGTAATAGAAGTTCGACAAATTATGAATATCATGTCTCAAGAAAGATTAAATAATTGGCTATAATAAACTTCATAAAAAATATATATTCGAATTTAAGGCCTCCATTCGGATTTGGCTTTAGGCCAGCAATTTATTAGAGCCGCCCCTGTAATTAGGCTATTAAGCCACTTATCTTTTTGTGCAAGTTATGAATATTTATGTGAGGTTAATGCATATATGTTCATTATTGTCAAATTATGCTCAATTCATATCTTAAGCGGAAAAAGTACTCTCATCTTCTATGTTCATTGATAAAAGTGCTACATTGTTAAGTTGAATGAGTACAAGCTTGACTATTTATTGTCCCAAATAAGTTACTCTCTTCGTTTCAAAAAGAATGATCTAGTTTCTTTTTTAGTCTGTTTCAAAAAGAATGATCCTTTTCTTTTTTTTGGCAACACTTTCACTTTAACTTTCCACGTGACATATTTAAGGTCACAAGATTAAAAGGAATTTTGGTACATTTGACATAACTTTAATTTAGAACCACAAGATTAAAGAGTCTTCTTATATTTCTTAAACTTCATTCCAAGTCAAACTAGGTCATTTTTTTTAAACAGAGGGAGTACTACAGTTATCACTTTCCCTCTTATCTAACCGACCTAACTAGGGCCACTTAATCCAACTATTCAACTCCACTAATAGTGACCATAACTAACCAACTAATTTAAGTTATTTCAATATCCCCTAGAGAATGGAAAATTTCAAGAACTCACAACTTGGATAGTAAGAAATTGTGTTGTGTCACTCCCAATCATTTCGTCAACAAGTTTGCAGGTTGAAACTCAGTAGATACATGAACTGGGTGTATAAGGCCTTCCTTAAGCTTTTCCCTAACAAAATAACAATCGATATTGATGTGCTCCATAGTTCATGAAATATAAGATTTGTAGTAATTTGCATAGCTACTTTCTTATCACGGTAAAACTGTGTAAGAGTTATTACTCCTTTAGCAATCCAACCATGACTTCAACAACTACAACAACCATGCTGCGATATTGTGTTTCTATTTAGCTGCAACTTATTGTTTGCTACTTATTGAACTTCTGAGAAATAAGTGAAGTCCCTAACTACAGAACAAAACCCATGACAGACCTTAGCTTGCTTCTTGTATGTATTAGGACAAGCAGTCTAATTCGAATCACAATTGTAACACCTCAGAAACCTAACAGACTGAACAACAAGAAATTGGGTGAACCACAGAGGGGTTCACAGACCGTGAAAGGAACCACGGTCCATCGACCTGCTTGTGGTTCACACCCAGCCAATATGGTGGACCACGGAGCTCTTCGCGGGCCGTGGAATCGCTCATAGAAGTGAGGCAGAGCCACCAGGGCTCAAGTATTGGACCACGGGGCCCTCCAAGGGCCATGGTCCCAATGATGGGCTGTGGATGGATCTGTCGTCCTGGCCCAATAGACCCCAAGACACTGTGAGGAACCACAGTGGCCTTCACGGCCCGTGGTCCTTCACACGGTCTGTGAAGTGGACCATAGAGGCCTACCAGACCTGAAGGCAGGGCAGGGCCACGAGTCCCCTAGTGGTTTGCCCTCGCCAGCTTTTAAGTCGGGTCATTTTGGTCTTTTTCCTATGCATTGGACATTTAAACTACGCCATTTAACACCTAAACTATGTCATTTTACTTAGTTTAAGCCTAATATTATAGTCAGACATTACCCAAAACCCTCATTCACCAAAAGTTAGAACGAAAAGAAGAGAAAGAGGCATTAGTTTCTTTCAAGAACAATCAATAGTGTTCTTCAGAGTTCAGCCCCGAAATCCAAAGGATTTCTCCGTAGATTTCATCACCAGGTATGTTGGATTTCACTAGTGGATTCCTTTCACCCATTAGGTCCCTAGAATTTAGTTAGTTCTTCAGATTCTCATAAACTGTTCAGACTTAGGGTTTCCAGATTTTCAAGAATTATTGTGATTATGGTTCCTTTGATCTAAATAACTTGTTTCGTGATAATTTAGTACAATTCCATGCATAGTACTCAGAACCCTAGTTTGTGTAGATTCTCTTAATTCATGAATTACACTTGCTAGGTCAGTTAAACAGATGATCATGCTTTAGATTTTGAATGTCACATTATCAGTGTATAATCGTTGCATTCTCAGTTAACATGTTAGTATTTTGAGCTATTCAATATTTCAGTTATATTTCAGTCATATACATATTTAGTTGGGAGTAGACTTCGCACCGAGTTGAAATAGGGTTCAACGTACCCTCAAAGTCCCAAAACTACATGTCCCCGTAGGATTATAAGTCCACTTTATTGGGCATCAAATTTAGTGATCACACACCAGTCATGCCTTTATACCCCTAGCAAGGTATATTGGGTCCTATCGATGGGGCGTATACATCAGACTCCACGCTTGGCTCATGTGGTTTATGTCGGTTAATAGTAGCTCCCACAGTCAGACTCATAGTGCATTTGACTAGGTTTTCAGCCTTCATATTAGTTTACAGTTCAGTATAGTATCGTCATGATTAGCACTTGGTCATTGCATTTAGTTTAGTTCCTTTCAGTTATACTCCAGTACATATCTATATCTTGTTTCAGATTATATCATTGCACAGTTATGCATTGTTTAGCTTGTATAATTATCCAGTCTATATTGTTGCTCAGCTTTTATACTTTATTTAACTACATATCTATATCTTTCATGCTCAGTACATTTCAAGTACTGACGCATACTTTGCGCTACATCCTCTTATGATGTAGGTTTAGATACTCAACATCCAGATCACGCAGATATCGATTCTTGATCTTCATTCAACAGCTTCAGTGGTAAGTCCTCATATTTCGAGGACAATAGACATGCTTTTATTTGTAGTCTTTACTTTCAATTTTCAGTTTTGTTAGAGTTAACTGGGGGGTATATCCGAGCAACTCAACTCAGTTAGAGGCTTTTCAGACATAATAGTAGATTCAGCTTAAGTTGTTAAGTGGTTTTTTCAGTTATCACTAAACTCTTAGTATCCTTACATTTAGACTATTTGGTCTTTGTCCCCACATCAAATATTTATTGATTTAACTTTCGCTTAGTTCATTTTACTTTGCAATTGTCAGTATGCTTATGAAATGCCACATTCAGGGTTAGCTTGGAGTCACTCAAGATCCTAGACCCGTGTTACGTCAATGGGTACCCTCAGGGCATGGCAAACTTGGTATCAAAGCATTAGGTTCAAAAGTGCTAGGATGTCTGAAAGTCGAACTAAGTAGAGTCTCTTTCATAAGTGTGAAGCGTGCCACACCTATGAGAGAGAGGCTACGAAGTGTTCTAAGAAAAACTTCCCCTATTTCTTTTCCAACTTGTGCTATAGAGTATGAATTTTATTTAAACTCCTTTTAACTTGTACTCTTCATGTTTTGGAAAATTCCCCCCGAAAGAGTTAACACAAGGAATCAGCCAACAGCTCCAACAGACCCATTGAATGAGCAAGTCACGAATGCCGAGTTCAAGGCTACTTTCCAATTGCTTGCTCAATCGAGGACCATCCGGGTCAATCAGCAGGCGGTGGCCCTAACTCCCCCACACACTAACATTGATACAACAAGAATTCAGGACTTTAATCAAATGAACCCTCCGAAGTTTCATGGGTCTAAGTAAGAATAAGATCCACAAGAGTTTTTCGATGATATCTAGAAGGCAACAGGCATTATGAGTGTCACTCTAGTCGAGAGTGTAGATTTGGCCGCCTATCAGTTGAAGGGAGTGGCTGTCACTTAGTACCAACAGTAAAAGGAATCTCATGGTACTAATGCAGGTCCGGTGAGTTGGAAACTTTTCAAGACTGCTTTCCTGGACAGGTTCTTCCTGAGAGCGCTAAGGAAGGCTAGGGCTCATGAATTTATGAACTTGAGGTACGGGTCGATGTCTGTCCATAAACTCTCTCAGAACCCTTCTTAGTCTCTACTCCAGTTGGTGACCCAGTTATAGTTAGACGGGTATATGAAAATTGCCTTGTCACAGTCTCTTAGAAAATCACCTCAGCAGACCTTGTAAAGTTAGAAATGGTGGACTTTGATATCATTCCAAGAAAAAAATTGGTTACATTCCGTTATGCCTCAGTCGATTGTAGAACTAGGATCGTTCCATTTCAGTTTCCAAATAAGCCAGTCTTAGAGTGGAAAGGTAGTAGCTTAGTGCCTATGGGTCGATTCATCTCATACCTTAAGGCCAAAAAAATTATTTCCAAAGGGTATATATATCATATTGTTTGGGTTAATGATTCAAACTCTAAAACCCTAACTCTTGAGTGAGTTTCCTGATCTTCAGAGTTTTTCCCGAAAGGGAAATTGACTTCGAAATAGATCTCCTTCTCGATACCCATCCCATTTCAATTCCTCTTTACAGAATGGCTCCAGCTGATCTTAAGGAATTGAATAAATAGTTGAAATGCCTTCTACATAAGGGCTTCATCAGAACCAGTATATCTCTATGGGGTGCTCTAGTGTTATTCGTGAAAAAGAAAGACGATTTTCTCAGGATGTGCATTAACTATCGTCAATTGAACAAAGTCACAATCAAGAATAAGTATTCCATCCCCAAGATTAATCACTTGTTCGACCAACTTGAGGGTGCTAGTTGCTTTTCTAAGATAGATCTTAGATCCGGCTATCATCAGCTTGGACTCAGAGATAGTGACATTTTGAAGACAGCCTTTAGGACTCGGTATGGTTACTATGAATTTGTAGTTATGTCGTTTGGACTAACAAATGCTCCTATAGTTTTTATGGACTTAATGAACAGGGTGTTTAAATAGTATTTGGACTTGTTTGTTATCATCTTTATTGATGATATCCTCATTTATTGTCGGAGTGAGGACGAGCATGCGACTCATCTGAGAGTTGTTCTGCTAACTCTCAAAGATCTCCAGTTATTCGCTAAGTTTAGCAAATGTGAGTTCTGGTTATAGTCCGTTGCTTTCCTTGGTCATATGGTATCCAATGAAGGGATTCGAGTGGATTCTCAAAAAATTAATGCAGTAAAGAACTGGCTCAGACCCACCTCTCCAACAAATATCAAAAGTTTCTTGGGTTTGGCCGATTATTACCGGAGATTTGTTGAAGGATTTTCATCCATAGCTTCCCCATTGACCAAGTTGACTCAAAATAAAGTCATATTTCAATAGTTAGATGAGTGTGAGAAAGGTTTCTCAGAACTGAAGACTAGGTTGACTACAGCTCCTGTCTTGACTCTACGATATGGTTCAGACAATTATATGATTTATTGTAATGCATCAAGGGTCGACCTAGGTTGTGTGTTGATGCAACTAGGTAAGTGATATATCATGATTTTATGGCATTTTTGAGGCATTTCACTTGGAGTTTTGTGTGAGTCTTGAGCATTTTGTTATTAGATATGATGGTTTTGGGTTATTCTTCTAGGAAATAGGTTCGAATGTGATAGATTAAGATAAGAGGTGAAAATTGCAAAAGTGGCCAGTGACAGAGCCAACCACGGACCGTATCTCCTTTAACGAGTAGTAAGTGATGTAGCGTAGATGAGGGTTCAAGGAAGTCTGACCAAGTATGGAACCACGGAGGCCATCGACACCCCACAGATCGAATGATGGACCATCATACACATCTGTTGTTTGTGATCAGAAAGTTGAAGTTCCAATACTTGAACCACGGAGGCAATTGCCTGATCGTATTGGATGGGTCTTGATTTGGACTCATTTGGGGCTTTATTTTAATAGTGTTAGTGTCCTCAAATGCTTAATTTATGCCATAAAACTAATGTTAAATCCTTGATTTTCAGGTATATGGATTGAGGAACAAAACAAAAATACTAACAGGCAAAAAGGAACAAAAAAAGTTGAAAAAATGAAGAAGGGAAAGCTTGAGGATCACCAAGAACACTTGGCATGTCTTTGAGTGGTTCATCTGACCGCCTAAAGTTCTAGTGTGCCAAGCCCTGAAGGAAGAAACCAAGTCGACGACAAAAAAGAGCAATCAGTGAATAGTTGTGTAGTTCCGCGAAGCAAAGATAGATCGCCCAAAGTTAAAAACCTCGAGGATGCTGAATGTTAAGGAGAAAAAGTGATGGGAGGGTTCAAAGGGTGGCTCACCGAGTGGTTCAGCGAGCCCAACTTAATTCATCGAGTGGCCCTCGTGGCTTATTTTTTCGCGACTGTAAATTAGATTTTGAACATTAATTTAGCATCGAATTTTTGATTTATTTTAGTCTAGAGCAATTTTCTCTGAAGTTTCTAAGTAGACTTGAACGTTTTGAGACTCAATTTGGAGATTTTACAAGTGGATTTCGAATTTTCTGCAAATTAGAACATTGTAAAGCTTGAATTACTCTTACCCAGTTGATGGCTAATTAATTTGGTAACGATTTTTTATCTTTTTATGATGTTCGGCTAAAACCCCAATTCTTGGGGAGTGATCATATGAATATGGGATGAATTAGTTTATGGGTATTGTTAATTACTAGTTTAAATGCTGAATTGAAGTGAGTTTAATCATTAATTGAGGTTTAATTTATGAATTGTAGTTGCAAATGCAGATTTACTTTTGTGTTCTTGTCTTGCTCGAGAGAGAGGTTTTAGAACTAAAATTTTGATTAATGATTTGTAGGTATTGGGTTGAGTTAGGTTTAGCTCGAGAGAGTGAATCATAAAACCAATCCTACCCATCTAGCTTGAAAGAGTGGATGAATTAAGGTGTGGGTTGTTTCTTCATTGTTATGCTTGTTGATGTTCGAAAGAAATCACCTGATTTGGGATAGTTGTTCGAGACAAAGCTATCTCCCTTGTAGTCTAGCCTACTCACTAATGTTTAGTTGTTTACTAGTAGTTTCAATTACCCATATATCATAATTTGCTTGTAATCGGTTATATCCCGAGTCTCCCCATTGTTGTTTCGAGTTGTTTTGTGATTGTTTTGTAGTTCATAATTAAAACCAAAACCCCCATTTGACATTCGTGTCACCCCTTTTGTTTGATTAATTTCTTTTTCGATAATTTCTATTCCTATGGCTGATTAGACCATGTTTGCACTTCCTATTTGAATTTGAAACACATCCCGCTCCCTATGTGATTCGACCCCAACTCATTTAGTTGGATTTTATACTGATTTACGATCATTGACACCTAGAAATGGATGAGGTATACTTGAAACGTTGGATCAAAATGGCACCGTTGCCGAAGAGATGTTGTTTGAAATTCTTTTGGTGAAGTTTAACTGTTTTCTTTTTAGTTATAGTTGAATCTACTTACTTTTATTTTTGGTTTTGTGTTACTTGTTAAAACAGAGGAAGAAATAAGCGTTAACGGAAGTAATTATAGCCAAGTGGGCCACCAAGATGATGTCGGAAACCTCAATGATATCAATGACCCAGTCCAAATAGGTGGTGTTGGGGCCATTTGTTTTCCTCTAGCTGAAGGAAATGTTGTGCGTCACATCACAAGCACCATGTTTCAACTCCTACAACTGAAGGGTTTGTTTGTGGGGCTTGCTCATGATTATCCCCATGAGCATATTAGAAGTTTTGTTGACATTTGTGGACCATTCTCAGTTAAGAACATATCACAAGAATCGATCGTGCTGAGGTTGTTCCCATTTCTCTTATGGGTGAGGCAAGCAAGTGGTTGGCTGAGTTGCCAAGAGATTCCATCACTTTGTGGAATAAACTTACTACTGCATTCCAAGTTCAATTATTTCCCCCTTCGAAGATGATGACTCTTAGGGATAGCATCCAAAGTTTCGAACGCTTAGAGGGTGAGGCAATCCATAAGACGTGGCTAAGGTTTAAGAAGATGGTGTTGCAATGCCCAACTCATGGACTTCCAGATAATGTACTGCTACAATATTTCTATAGAAGCCTCAATTTGGTAAACAAAGGAATGGCTGATCAACTTTCTCTAGGTGGTTCAATGCAACAACCCTATGCGGTAGCATCGTAACTCCTTGATTGCATTACCAAAATTCATAGGGCATGGTACACCCATGAAGAATAAGTCTCACCTCTTACTTATAAAATGACAAAGGAGCAGATTGAAAAAGATCAAGAGAGAGACCAAAACATGGCAAAGATGATGACCCAGCTGGACATCTTGGCCAAAAATGTCATGGGTGCTGGTACAAGAAATGTTAATGTTGTGGGTGTTGGTGGTATAAACCACGAGGAAGCCAAATTTTAAGCGATGTACAATGAGGAAGTGAACTTCATAGACAATCGAGGAGGTCATCGTGCAAACTACCCAAGGTTGGGTGGTAATCAAGGATGGAATAGAGATAAGGGATGGAGAGACCGTGATAGAGATTGGCGTGATCAAAACGCCACTTGGAAGGAAAGAGAGGGGGAGAAGGATAGGTATGTTCCTCCCCATGAGCGTCAAAAGCCCAAAGACTCCGCGGGTGGCCGTACGGAAGATATTCACTCACTCATTCTCAACAAGGTTGAAGGTTTTGATAAAGTCTTAAAGGAAATGAATGAGGATGTATCGACTCTCAACCAGACAGTGACCTCTTACTCAGTCTCTATTAAGCAGCTGGAGACCCAAATGGGTCAAATTTCTTCTCAATTGAACCCAAGAAAACAAGGCGGGTTGCCTAATGATTCTATGGCAAACCCCAAAAATGAAGCTTGAATGGGTACTTGCGTCATGCCATGACATTAACTAAGTTGCTTTTTTGGAGGCAACCCATATTTTTCATTCTTTAAGTTTTATTTTGAATAACAAATGTTGATTTTGCAGGTCGAAAAGTAGAGTGTGTTTGAGAATATACAGTTTGCCGAGCCAAAAAATCCATTCGGCGACTCGCCGAAGAGGTCGGCGAGCCCAACTTGGACCACCGTTGGACTCACAAAAACATAAGGTGGGAGTTTGTAAAACTCGGCATGCCAATGGCTAAATCGGCAACTCGACGATCAGGTTGGCGAGCCCGATTTTGTCCGCCGTTTGGACCCTCAAATTGATTGGAGGTTCTGTAACACTCGGTGAGGTAAATCACCACTTGTCTCATCGCCAAGTGGTTCGGCGTGGTCGACTAATACTGTTGAAAGGGCCGCAAACTGAAAGGTTTTAAAAGGCCAAACAGTTCAAATTTTAAAATCTTTCATATTATCTCATTTCTAACCCCGTACACTCTCACCCGCACTTTATATTTTCCATATTTTGCTATTATATTCACTTTTTGTGTGTGATCTCATGCCCAGAATTAGATTTCTTTGCCGCTTAGCTTATCAAACCATCAATTCAGCAACTAGGTTGGTTTTCCAAACCCCAAACTCTCGATTAGTGGTTGAACTCAAATACCTTTCATAAATATGTGTTGTTTTATGTAGGGTATGTGTTTAAATTGTGTTTGATGTGTTGGTTTACCTATTTCTTGTTTTTGAATTTGTGCCTAATTGCTTAAAATGATGAATCTCCATGTTTAATGCGTTAAAATTAATTCTAAATTGTTGGGTTGCGGTTATTTTATGTTAGGTATAGTTCGGTGAGGTCTGAATAACCTCTAACTGAGCCAAATGATGTAATTTGCCTAATAATGGAGCGGTTGACGTCATTCTTAAGGGAAAAAGTCGACAAATTGCCAATTTTGGCCAAATCGGGGGAAGTCTAAGTACCCTGGAGGCATGGGTCTTGTGGGTCTTCTATGAATTGCATAGTGTGTGAGTTTGATTTTAATTTCGGGGGCTGCAGGCTTGATTTTTGGAAATGAGATTGAAATTTGGCATGTTGGGCAGTTCGGCGAGCTGGGTCGAGCTCATCAAACGGTTCGACAGTTCACCAACGTCACCTTCGATCGCCATTAATTTAGTAATTTGGATAGTTAGAGTTTATAACTTTTGCCGGGAAGCCTGAGCTCGCCGAGTTCACTCAGCGACTCGCCGAAAGGTTCATTTGATCTCCCTCTCTGCTCCCCTAACCCCTAAAACACTGTAAATTTTGGCGGGCTATTCTGAGCTCGTTGAGTGGTGTCAGTGATTCACCAAAGAGCCCTGAACATCACCGACCTACTTTATTTCTGGGAACTTTTTAGGCCAGTTCTTTCGGCGAGCATGATCTGGCTCACCTAAGTGACTCGCCAACTCTCCGATTAGTTCGGTGAGTCTTTCTGCAACTTGAATTCTACAAATTTTCTTCAATTATTTATAACTCTTTTTGATGTGTTTTGTAGATATGACTAGGATTAACTTGGATAAAAGTGGCATGCCTCCCCATAAACGAGCACAGGGTATTGTTATAAATAAGGGAGCACCTACTTCCACCATAAAAGGAAAGAAAACACCTCTAAAGGGAGGCAAAGGTGAGGGCAAAGCCCCCGTAGCTGAGAGACCGAAGCACAACTCTAGCAGTGATAGGAATTGTTTTAACTCTGAGGCCTCTCTTTCCAACATGAGGACCACCAACCACTATAAACCCGGCGAGCAGAGATTCATATAAGAGCTCGTCAAGATCATTCTAGGATCCTAGGAGTCTGCCCCTCCTACTGATGATACTATGCTAGCTCCGGCACAGACGGTGGTTCCAGCACCACCACCAATTCAGGGTCCTCCTCCCTGGTTACTCAACCGATTAAAGGCTGAGGGATTGAGGACCATCCTAGAGAAGAAGAGGTTGTCTCCAGATGGCCTAGCGGACAAGTACCCTAATGTGTGGGACACTCTCTGGCTCCACATGTTTGAGCAATTTACAGGCTCCGTGGCCCCCTGTGGCTCTTATATTCCTACATGGGTCTGAGAGTTCTATGCTATCTACGGTGATTCGGTACCCAAGGGAAAGAAAAAGGCAAGTGCCATCAGACCAGTAGAGTCTGTGGTGGTCCGAGGGAGGACAGTGAGATGCAACAACGATTATGTCAATGTTATATTTGATAGAGGTACAAATTTTGACCACCCAAGTTTGGCTACTACGACGACTCTAGATGACCTAAAGGTATGGCTAGCTCTCCTTATTTCTAATAATACCCCGAGGTGGATTGAGGCCGGAGCCCCTATTGAGAAGAAGGACTTGAACATAGCAGCTTGGTATTGGTTTGGGTTCATTAACAGCTCCATCATTCCATCATAGAATGAGTCTATTCTCCGTCACTGAAAGACGGCCTGTCTCGGATCGATCATAGCCAGGAAGAGCATCAACTTAGGGCTCATAATTGAGCAGGTGATGGCCATGAGGGCCAAACAGCACCAAACATCCCTTCTATTCCCAGTGCTTATTACAGAGTTATGTCAGTGGGCTGGAGTTACTCTTGACGAAAAGAGGGATGTTGAGGTTACACCCACATCCTCCACCGATATCCGGCGCATAGAGGCTGAGTATTCTCGGGATGAGGCAAATAAAATGAGAGCAGATTTAGTGGACACATCCCCGGAGATTGATGTTAATTCTATACCTGTAGAGACAATTTTTCCTACTTCGGCATCCAGGACTTCAGGTACATCTACTTCCACTCCTTCCCAGCCCCGTAAAGCTCCTGCTGGTTCCACTGTTGCCAGGCCTCAAATTACTTAGGCCATGCTCCTCAAGATGGGGTACCTAGCCCATTTTGCCAATGTACAAGCTTTTCGGTTGGAGGCCGATGTGCCCTGGATGATTGAGAGAGACATTTTAGCTACTTTGACACCTCTTCGGTCTTCCATTGATGCTATCATATTGAGAGTAGAGATTTTTGAGCGAGGAAAGGGGGTTACTACTGAGGTTACGACTTTGAAAGTCGAGGTTTACGAGTTGAGGAAGGATGTGGACCATCTGAAATCCACAGACTTCACTTCACTGTTTGAGTTAGCAAAGGTTCCTGATGTTTCAGGTGGAGAGGTCCTAGCCAGTTCTAATATGCCTCCTGCTACCACTGGAGATGAGACTATAAAGGATGTGGCTACTGCTGAGTCAGAGACAGAGACCAATGAGGAACAGCTCGATGTTCAGGAGGCGACCATTTTTAGTGACCTGCCTGATTTATAGGAGATGATAGTACAATCAGTCATTCAAACTTCATTAATAGATACCTCTAGGGCAGGCACCAGTGGACCCGATGTTGATTTACCCGGGGAACCCATGCCGAAGACCAAAGTATGACCCTAGGCACTAATACGCTGACAGACGAAGCGACTGAGTAGACAGGATTATTCTTTTTACCTCTCTCTCTGTTGTTTTGATTATCTTGGTTTTAGTTGCATTTGAGGAAACTGCTTTTCTTTTGTGGGTGGGGTGAGGTATTTACCTCTTTTAGTTTGATTTTATTTGTGAATATTGGGTTTTGTGATCCATAATTGTGTTTTGATATTAATCATGTGGATGGTTGAGCTTGTGGCTCATTGTTTTGAATGGAAATGGTTTTGACCTATTTTTAAAATGTGTACCACCTATATTCTTTGTGCTTGTGGTTGTTCTTGTGCGAATTTTGAGTATCGGTTATGATCAATACGGATGACTTAAATAGTGCTCTTAATTGAACGAAATAAATGTGCGGCTACGATGAGGCCAATAAATTTGCATAGACAATGTGTGAACTTTTAGCATCTCGTTGTGACTAGCCGGTAATCGAATGAGTCTCTTGTGATGAGCATTGCACACTATCTAGAAAGTGTGGAGTCTTGTTTGATATTAGTGCCAATGCCTTGTGTGATGAACTTACTTTGAACCTTATCTGAGGACACCTAGAATTTGCCCCGTTGGTCCGGTTGACTAAGTGATGCACGCACTTGAAATGATCTTAGGAAACTATTTTGAAGAGTGAAAACAATTTGACATTATACCTCTTTTGTGGCCAACCTTGTGAGATGTGTGAACCTTGCTTGAACCCCCTTGAGCCTTATCCTTTTCTTGGAAGAAACTTGAACAATTGTGACCCCTCTTTATCCATTCACTCATAACTCTCATGAAGTATGGTTTGTTTGAATTGCCAACTTAGGCCAAGGTGTGATGAAAATAAAAGGTAAATCAAGAAGTGTAAAAAATTTCCCTTTGAGAATGGTTTTGAGAAAGTGGAACCCATCCGTATAAAAAATAGAGGAGAAAAGAAAAGAGAAAAGAATCAAAGAAAAAGAAGGAAAAATTTATGAAATAAAGTGATGAAATTTGCAAAATAAATGGGTTGTACGATAATTCATAAGAAGTTGAATAATGGGGTAGATTATGAGCATGTTTGAAATGTTAAAGAAAAAGAGGAAAGTGATGTGTAGGCCACACTCCATGAGGGTAGCAGCCACTGAGCCTAAATGACTATACCTTTACACTCAGTCCTGTTACAAGCCTTAAAAAGACCTTTGTGATCTTGAGTGAGCTGAAGCGAGTGTTGATTGGAAAATAAAGGCAAACCTATGGGTGAAGTCGTGCGTGTGTTCATTTTTGTGAGTGTGAGAGTCGTATATGATTCTGGAACTATAAATTGTTTAATAATTGTGTGTGACTATGGAATCATCTTTGTTGTGAGGGCATTTGAATTCCTTTGCTAAGCTTGAACTTGCAGTTGAAGCAAGTACTGTGAGCTTGAGCATCTTTGATAATGGTAAGTCACAATTTGAATCTTTGAGTGCACAATTGATCATTGCATAAGTAAGTTGAGCCTTGTTGTGTGCATTCATGTTGAGTCTTATGCAACAGTATTTGAGACATTCTTTTTGAATTGCTGAGCTTGAGTTTTACTTGAGGACAAACAAAAGTTTAGGTTGGGGTATTGAAGAGTCCTAGATTTGGACTCATTTGGGGCTTTATTTTTCTAGAGTTTCAAATTCTTAACTTGTGCCATAAATTGATGTTAAATCCTTGATTTTCAGGTATATGGATTGAGGAACAAAGTAAGGACACTAACATGCAAAAATGAACAAAACAATCTAAAGAAATGAAGAAGGGCGAGCCTGAGGATCGCCAAGAACACTTGGCATGTCATCGAGTGGTTCATCTGATCGCCTAAAGTTCCAACCAAGCCCTCAAGGAAGAAACCAAGTCGGTGAAGAAAATGATCAATCAATGAATTGTCGTGTAGTTTCGGGAAGCAAAGATAGATCGCCCAAAGTTACAAACCTTGAGGATGCTGAATGCTAAGGCGAAAATGTGATGGAAGAGGTCAGAGGGCGGCTCGCCGAGTGGTTCAGTGAGCCCGACTTACTTGGTCGAGTGACCCTTCATGGCTTATTTTCGACGACTATAAATTAGATTTTGAACAGTAATTTAGCATTGAATTTTTAATCCATTTCAGTTTAGAACATTTTTATCTGAAGTTGTTACATAGACTTGAAAGTTTCGAGACTCAATTTGGAGATTTTACAAGTGGGTTTTGAATTTTCTGCAAATTGGAACATTGTAAAGCTTGAATTACTCTTACCCAGTTGATGGTTAATCGATTTGGTAACGATTTTTATCTTTTTATGGTGTTCGGCTAAAACCCCAATTCTTGGGGTGTGATCATATGAATATGGGATGAATTAGTTTATGGGTATTGTTAATTACTAGTTTAAATGCTGAATTGAAGTGAGTTTAATCATTAATTGAGGTATAATTTATGAATTGTAGTTGCAAATGCAGTTTTACTTTTGTGTTCTTATCTTGCTCGAGAAAGAGGTTTTAGAACTAAGATTTTGATTAATGATTTATAGATATTGGGTTGAGTTAGGTTTAGCTCGAGAGAGTGAATCATAAACCCAATCCTACCCATCTAGCTTGAAAGAGTGGATGAATTAAGGTGTGGGTTGTTTCTTCATTGTTATACTTGTTAATGTTCGAAAGAAATCACCTGATTTGGGATAGTTGTTCAGGACAAAGCTATCTCCCTTATAGTCTAGCCTACTCACTAATGTTTAGTTGTTTACTAGTAGTTTCAATTACCCATTTATTGTAATTTTCCTGTAATTGATCACATCCCGAGAATCCTTCTCCCCATTGTTGTTTCGAGTTGTTTTGTGATTTTTTTGTAGTTGATAATTAAAACTAAAACCCTTATCTGACATTTGTGTCACCCTTTTTATTTGATTAATGTCTTTTTTGATAATTTCTATTCTGATAGATGATTAGACCACGTTTTTACTTCCTATTTGAATTTGAAGCACGTACCACTCCCTGTGGGATTTGACCCCAACTCATTTAGTTGGATTTTATACTGATTTACGATCGTTGACACTTAGAATTGGATGAGTTGTGCTTGAAATGTTAAATCAGTAGTCCAGTCCACAGACCATAGGTCCAACCAACGTCTGAAGGCCCTAAATAATTTCTAACTGTTGATCCACGGAGGGAGACCACAGACAGTAGGTTGACCCACGGTCCGTAGGTCGTGTCGTTAATTAAAACCGCGTCTAAGCAGTTATTTTATTACTTTATTTCATACTTGGTTTAGGATTTGTGTACTATAAATATTAGTTGTTATATATGTTTTTTAGAGTTAGACATTATTGTAGACTTTTGTTTTAGTCTTTTGGAATTATTTTTGCAAACTCTTAGCAATTTAATTTTCGGAGGTTGGTTTATGCAATTTGACTTTGAATTTCAATTCAAGATTCGGTTTTCATCTATTCTAACTGTAAGTTCATGATTTCATTTCACCTAATTATGAATTGTGAACTCTCAAGCATGAGTAGCTAAATCCACAACTAGGATTGTGGGAACCATGAGCAATTAACAACGTACGAATAATAACTAAGTAATTCTTGAATAGTGTTTATGCATGTATTGTTAATCTTTTCGTTTAGAAGTCTTTCTAGCGGTGTACAATGTTAGAAATCGCCCCATTCCTACTTGTCTTACCAAGGGGGTAATGAATGAGAAAATGATTAAACAACAGAGATTTAGTTAAGGATTTGTTGCTATATAATAGTATGACTTTAATTAATTGACATGAGGGTGAAAACCTAACTAAATTGACACGATGACTAATCTGGGGTGAAGGTAAAGGTTAGTAAATCACACACTCGTAGATTTACCAAGTCGCGAGTGAAAGTTCCTACTAAGATTACCAATCACGTAGGGATACATAACTTATCAGTCTTGCATGTGAAACATTAGGAAAGGATTACTATTAGTAGGATTACTACGCTAAGAGCTGGTGGGGAACACGTACCCTAGTTTCCACCTTATATTGATAACTCAAATTGTGAATCTTGTTTGCTTGCTACTTAATCATTCAAATCAACAATTTGTTACTTAGTTACAACATCCCCCCTGTTTACTTTTCTCAGAAATAGTTTGGCTTAAAAGAGATAATTGTGAGTTAAGTTTAAGTCTAAACCATATTCCTCGTGGGATCAACCCCAACCTACAAGTTGGGTTCTTTGTTTGATAACGATCGCTTATACTTCTTTAGGGAGGTGTAATTTGAGTGTATCAGTAAGGTCAAAGCATATGCTTCTAGACAGCTTAAAGTCAATGAGAAGAACTACCCAACTCATGTCCTCGAGCTTGTAGCCGCAGTATTTTCCCTAAATATTTGAAGACACTATATGGGTGTAGATGTAGGTCCCCGATTGGTTGGTTTAAAGTAGGTGAAGCATACTTGATTGGGCCAGATTCGGTTTATGAGTCTATGGAGAAAGTTTAGCTCATCAGAGATAGATTAAAGACATCTCAGAGTCATGAGAAGTCCTATGCAGATGTGAGGAGAAGGGACTTAGAGTTTGAAATCGATGATTGGGTTTCCTAAAAGTCACCCATGAAGGGGGTAATGAGATTTGGCAAGAAAGAGAAGCTCAGTCCCAAATATGTAGGTCCGTACAAAATCCTGAAAAGGGTTGGTAATGTGGCTTATGAGTTAGAGTTGCCAGCAAAACTAGCAGCGGTTCATCTAGTCTCTCATACTTCCTTGTTAAAGAAGTGTGTGGATGACCCGGCATCAATAGTACCATTAGAGAGTGTGGATGTGAAGGGTAGTCTCACTTATGAAGAAGTGCCAGTTGAAATTCTTGACCATCAAGTCCACAGGTTGAAAAATAAGGAAGTCTCTTTAGTGAAGGTTTTGTGAAGGAGTCAGTCCGTAGAGGGAGCTACTTGGGAAGCAGAAGTAGCCATAAAGGCGAAGTATCCTCACCACTTTCCTTCCAATTTTGTTTCAGCTTGAGGTAATAGTTCCTCTCCAGTCTCTCCATGTACTCTTGTGTAATTCAGTCTCAGTATCTTGTTGCCTAAGTTATTCTTGCATTTCAGCATATTTGCATGCTCATGGAACTTAGTTCAGTTAGGTATCAGTTTCTAGTACTTAGTGGTAGGGATTGTAGACTTCACTTGAGGATAGATGTTACAAAGGGATACTGTAACACCTTAGAAACCTAATAGGCTGAACAACAGGAAATTGGGTGAACCACGGAGGGGTTTATGGACCGTGAAAGGAACCAGAGTTCATCGACTTGCTCATGGTTCACACCCAACCAGTATGGTGGACCATGGAGCCCTTCACGAGCTTGGAATGGCTAGTAGAAGTGAGACAGAGTCACCAGGGCTCAAGTGTTGGACCACAGGGCCCTCTACGGGCCGTGGTCCCAATGACAGGCCATGGATGGTTCCGTCATTCTAACCCAGTAGAACCCAAGACACTGTGAAGAACCACAGTAGCCTTCACTGCCCGTGGTCCTTAACACGCTCTGTAAAGTGGACCGTAGATGAGATCTACTAGACTTAAAGGTAGGGCAGGGCCACGAGCACGACCACGTTGACGTGCCATGGTCCTAGTGACAGTCCGTCAGTCCCCTCATGGTCGGCCCTCGCCAGCTTTAAGTTGGGGTTGTTTTGGACCTTTCCTTATGCATTGGACATTTAAATTACGCCATTTAACACCTAAACTATGTCATTTTACTCAGTTTAAGCCAAATATTCTAGTCAGACATTACCCAAAACCCTCATTCACCAAAAATTAGAACGAAAAGAAGAGAAAGAGGCGCCAGTTTCTTTCAAGAACAATCAACAGTGTCCTTCAGAGTTCAACCCCAAAATCTGAAGGATTTCTCCATAGATTTCGTCACCAGGTATGTGGTATTTCACTAATGGGTTCCTTTCACCCATTAGGACCCTAGAATTCAGTTAGTTCTTCAGAGTCATATAAATTGTTCAGACCTAGTGTTTCTAGATTTTCAAGAACTATTGTGATTATGGTTCCCTTGATCTAAATAACTTGTTTCTTGATAATTCAGTATAATTCCATGCATTGTAATCAGAACCCTAGTTTGTGTAGATTCTCTTAGTTCATGAATTACACTTGCTAGGTCAGTTAAACAAATAATCATGCTTCAAATTTTGAATGTCACATTATTAGTATATAATCGTTACATTCTCAGTTAGCATGTCAGTATTTTGAGATATTCAGTATTTCAGTTACATTTCAGTCATATACATATTCAGTTGGGAGTAGAATTAGCATCAACTAAGACTAGGGTTCAGCGTACCCTCATAGTCCCAGAACTATGTGCCCCCGTAAGATATAAGTCCTCTCTGTTGGGCATCAGATTTAGTGATTACGAGAGTCATGCCTTTATACTCCTGACAAGGTATATTAAGTCCTCTCGATAGGGCGTATACATCGGACTGCACGTTTAGTTCACGTGGTTTATGTCGGTTAATAGTAGCTCACACAGTCAGACTCTTAGTGCATTTGACCAGGTTTTCAACCTTCATATTAGTTTACAGTTCAACATGTTATCTTCATGATTAGCACTTGGCCATTGCATTTAGTTTAGTTCCTTTCAGTTATACTCCAGTACATATCTATATCTTGTTTCAAATTATATCATTGCTCAGTTATGCATTGTTCAGCTTATATAATTATATAGTTTATATTGTTGCTCAACTTTTATACTTTATTCAGCTACATATCTATATATTGCATGCTTAGTATATTCCAAGTATGGACGCATACTCTGTGATACATCATTTTATGATGTAGGTTCAAGTACTCAACATCCAGATCACACATAGATCGATTTTCAATCCGCATTTAGCAGCTTCAGTGGTGAGTCTTCATATTCCGAGGACAATATACATGCTTTCATTTTTAGTCTTTACTTTCAGTTTTCAATTTTGTAAGAGTTTGGGGCATGTCCCAGCAACTCAACTTAGTTAGAGGCTTTTCAGACATAGCAATAGATTCAGCTTGAGTTGTTAAGTGGTTGTTTCAGTTATCACTAAATTCTCAGTATCTTTACATTCAGACTATTTGGTCTTTGTCCCCACATCAGATATTTATTGATTTAGCTTCCACTTAGTTCATTTTACTTATCTATTGTCAACATGTTCATGATATGCCAGATTCTGGGTTAGCTTGGGGTCACTTGTGATTCTAGGTCCCGTGTTATGTCAAAGGGGTAGCCTCGGGGCGTGACAATAATACACTACCAACTCATCTATAAGACCTTCTCTCAGAAAATATACTCAATCCTAATGACCCTTTAATATATCTTACCATTCTCTATGCAACCATTTGATGTGATTACTTAGGATGTTGCATGAACTGGCTTCATAACTAAACAACAAAACATATGTCTGACCTAGTAATTGTCAAGTAAGCAGTTTGCCCATGAGCTTTTGATATCTGCATATGTTCTTAAACAAAGGATCTTCATGAGTTCCTGTATATTTGCCATGTTCCCTTGAGGTAAGCTTGACATTAGCTTCCAGTGGTATGTGTACAAGTATAGCTCCTGCTAGTCCAACACTAGATATGAGTTTCAATGCATACTTCATTTGATTCATCAAAATTTCATATTGAGATCTCAAAACTTCAATCTCTAGTAAATACTTCAATTCACTTATGTCTTTGACTTTGAACTGACTATGCAAATACTTCTTTATATCATCAATAAGTGTGTGATTTCTTCTTGTAAGAAAGATATCTACATAAATCAACAACGCCACAATATCATCACCATAATATTTAGTGAATAAAGAATGATCATGTGAACTTTGCTTGTAGCCTACATCAAGCAAGACAATGGTTAACTTAATGTACCACTGTCTTGAGGCTTGCTTGAGTCCACACAATGTCTTCAATAATCTGAACACTCTAGTCTCCTCCTTACTATGAAACCTTTTTGGTATAATCATATAAACTTCTTCACAATGATCACTTTGTAAGAATGCATTGCTTACATCCATATGAAAAAGACCTGAATCTTTAGAAGTTGTCATAGTTGTAACTGTTCTAACTGTCTCATCTTTGCCACTGGGAAAAAGTTTCATAGTAATCTCATCCTTCTTTTTGTGTATGTCCTTTATCTACCAACTGTGCCTTGTACTTGTCAATTTCTCCATCAACCTTAAGGTTGAGTTTGTACACCCACTTTGACCCTCTAGGTTGCTTATCGGGTGGTAATAGCACTAACTTTCATGTCTTATTTCCTTCTAAGGCATTGATTTCTTTCTGTATAGCATCAATCCACTCATTATGTTAGGAAGCTTCTTCAAATGTCATTGGTTCCTAAATAGCTAAAAAGAAGCTCAAATAAGCTTGGTACTTGATAGATAGGTGAGAATAACCAGCATACTTGGGAATAGGGTATGTGCAGTTTGTTGCAGTCTTGTCGACATAATCATGTAGCCATATAGGAGGTTTGACATTTCTTAAAGGCCTTTATTGGCTATCCTAAGGTAAAACAACTTGTTCCTCATCATGGACTTCTTCATGACCAACCTCATTGATATCTTCAGAAAACTCTTCATCAACACCTGCAAGGTCTATATCTTATGAGACTATCATTGTAGTTGTCTCAGCAGGTAAATCAAATGGAATTATAACTTGTGTAGCCTTTTGCATGAATGTGTCAGGAATGTGAACATAATTTTCCTTAGTAATTGAGTCATTAGTGGATCCAAGTGGTGTGACAGTAAATATATCTTTAGCATCATAATGTTTTCCATCTTTAAAGGGAAATATTGTCTCTTTAAATATAACTACATATTTACTGATAAACAAAAGTCTGTTTCATATTCATACAACCTGAAATCCTTTTGATTTTCACAGAATCCTGTTATGACTGCCTTTCTAGCTCTATCTTGAAATTTGTCTCCTCTAGGTAACACACAAGCAAATAAAAGGCAGATGACTAATTTTTACTTGCTTTCCAAATAACATTTTATATGGTGATTTGCCTGCGTGTTTCAACGAGAACACCGAAAAAACCTAATTCAGCTCCACGTAAGATAGCCAAAGTACGGTTGAGCAATCGATATGATATATTTGAGATCCAACAACTGATAATCTGAGAACCAATATTAAATACCTTTTTAATTTACTCATTGATTTAATATTTTCACAAACCAAAATCGATAGATCAAATCTAATCTACCTATGTACACCCTAGTGATTTATACATTGCATTCCTCCTCCTCCTTTTTTTCTCTTCCTTTTTCTTTTCTTCTTCCTCGAATGAATTCACACAAATAAATATGCTTGCACTCTTTTTATCCTTGTTTGCAATTACTCTCTGTCTTTAATTACTTTTTCACTTTTGAGTTGTCACACCTATTAAAAAAAATTATTGACATAGTGAATTCACCATTTTATCCTTATTAATTATGAAATGGATGAATTAAAAATTTAAGATTTTCAAGAAGTCGTATCTTTTTCAAAATTAATTAATTGAGGGTATAACATGTAAAAAAAATTGTCCTTTCTTGATTTGGCAAAATGGACAATTAAAAAGGGAAAATTGGACAAGTAATTAGAGACATGGGGAATATCATTTAAATCAAGATAGAAGAACCCATAAATTTCTATTAATCGTCACTAGTTAAAGCTTTATAAAGTTCTAATCAACATTATTGATTAATCTAAGATGAAATCTTCACATTATTATAAACAAAATATTAAAACATACTACTAAAAAACACATATCGAAGATACCAACCAAGTAATCCAATAGTTTACAAGTCTTATCAATAATAATTAATTGTTTGACATCTTAATTAGCGCATACTTAATCAATGACATAATAATGATTACAAATTATTAATTGTTAAAGTTAAGATAGGTGCGACTTTTGTTAAAGTTAAGATACTGAATAATTAAAGGTGTTTGACTTAGGGATTAGTGGGTGGCTTGTACTAGCATGCAGTTTGTATAACAATGTTTTCAAAGACGTTTTTGAAGTGAGTCTCAAGATAGGATGTATTAAAAATATTTTGTGAGCAAATAAAAGACGTAAGTTTATAGAACATACGTCATAAAATTTGTGGTGTAAGTTTCAAACCGAAAAGCGTAACTTCCAAACGTAAAAGTGTACGTTTTGAGTGTTAAATATGATTTTCACTGTTTTAAAAGTTTTTTGCTATAAATCATATTTTTTTATTATTAATGTAATGACATTTATAATTTATATTTTCCTAAAATATAACTTATTTGAAATCTGATTTTCTAATTTCTTTTTCATCCTCACAAGTCACACGTTTAGTGGATCCTCTTTTTTGCCACATCAACATTTTAGAGGGCAAACACTATCAAATAAGTAACTAAATGTAAGAATTAATTAAATTATTGATAATTTTGATACACGACTAATAATTCATATCAAATTTAAAATAGCCTTGAAAATAATTCACCTTTTTCAATTGCTGAATTATTTTTTTCAGACTATACACTCAATTTCCAATAATATATATTCCTTTTACGTTTCTTTTCTTCTTTCTTCTATTTGCAATTTCCTTCGCCCCAACTCTTTCATGAATGAAACCAATAAATTCATAGTTTGATTATTCATCAAATGAACATTCATTTGCAATTTCTTGCTATGTAATGTAATGATATTTCTTATATATACATTTATAAAAAGAATTTTAGATACACAAGTTAAAAGCAAAGGCGAAGTTAGGATTTTAATTTTATAGATTTTGAATTGTACAATGAGATTTCAAATGATAATAACTGAATTCTAAATTTAATATTATACATATTTAATGATTTTATTAACATAAATATATTATTTGGATAAAATTTAATAAATTTTGTTGAATCCGTATGCAAGCTACTAGCTACGCCCCTATGAAAACTCATATATGAACTCATTATTATAAGTAAATAGACTCCAAACCTAGCAACAATGTACTTATTGAATTACAATATATATATATATATATATATATATATATATATATATATATATATATAGTTAAATACAGAAAATTGCCAGTTCATACAATTAAATACAAAAATATATATCAAGTTTGAGACAAGTGTAGAATCTTTTAGAAGATACTATTCAACTGCTTGTACACAAGGAATCTGTATTTAATGCCTACAATAATTATTATGTACAACTTGTTTTTTTTCTATAGAAAGAAATATATTATTTTATTCCACTTGGTTGTAACATTAAAAAAATTGAAAAGAATTAATGAATGCCAAATTATAATTGGGTATTTATCAAAATTCTACCAAATCTGGAGGGGATCATGACGTTATGACTTTTCTATGATGTTGCATGTTTTTCTTTTTTCTTGTTTATCTTTTCCTTGCTTACGTGACTGATGTTTATACTATTCTTTTTAATTAATAATTAATGGAGTACAAAATTTATGTTATTTTTTTTTTCTAAAATATCACATTAAAATAAATGTAAGGCGGAGAATAGTCCACGCTCTTCCTTACATTGTCAATTATATATGAACACGAAAACAGAAAAAAGTCCAATAATTTTAGAAAAGTATTTTTTTATTTAAAAAAAAAAGCTATTGGGGGCAGGCAAAGGGAAAGGGGACTAGTTTGACGTTGCTGATTTATCGTGGGAGGCTAGAAATACTTATTTTGAGAAAAAAATATTTTTATTAAAAATTAAGTGTTTGGTAAATCAGTAAATATATTTTTAAATGAAAGCAGAAATAGTTTTTCTGTAGTTGGGAAAAAATTAAAAATTTCTATTTTTTTTAATGAAAAAGCAGAAACAAAAAATTATTTTTCTCAAGACTAAAATATCCTTTTCATATATACGAAATTACATATTTACCAATATATTTCTTCTGAATTAATTGGCATATTTTATAAGTTTGGTTAAATTTCATTTACGAATTTTATTTTATATAATAAATTTTATTATTTATTTTACGTTTATATATTATTCTTTTATATATTATATATTATTTTACGTATTATTTTGTAGAATTAGAAAAAAGGTAACAACAATATTTTTTCAAGATTAGAAAAAAGAAGAAAAAAAGTAACAATTCAAAATTTTAACCTCCCAAAAAAGGTATGATATTGATTGAAAATTAACCATGTAAATTTTAATTTTTAAGAAAATAAAAATTTAATTAATTTTTATAATAGATATTTAAAATAATTTTTCTCTATAAAATAATTTTAATATTAGAAGTACATTAATAGTTGTCCTTTTTTGTAATTTGACTCTTAAAAGCACTTTTTAAAAAAGATTAGCCAAAAGCAAACATTTTTCAAATGAATTAGTCAAACACAAATTGTTTTTTTTCAAAAACACGTTTCTAAAAATTAATTTTAAAAAGTGCTTCTAAAAATAAGTTATTTTAGCAGTAATGCCAAACAGGCTCTGAATCGAATTCTTACAAATAAAATGAAAATTTAAGAAGCTAACCAACTCAACAGTTAAAAATTTTCATAGAGCGACAAGAGGGAGTTGCTCGGATGGTAAGCACCCCTCACTTCCAACCCAGCGAGTTCAAGTCACCAAGGGAGCAAAAGGGTAGGAGCTAGGGAGGGGTTTAAAAAAAAATCATAGAGCATTATTTTCGTTATTGTCATATGGGGGATAAGAAAATTGCTCCCTGTCTCAATTTATAATATTAATTTTTCCTTTTAGCTGGTCCAAAAAAAAGGTCAAATTTTTATATTAAATAACAATTTAATTTTAAAATACTCATTTATATCCACACAAATATCTATTACTTATATTAGACCGCAAATTTCCAAAATCTTTATTTTTTTCTTTAACTTCATACCAAGTCAAACTAACTCATATAAAATGGGACGGAGAAAATATTTATTTTACAGAAAACTTGACGGTCCAAGAAATGATGAAGGCAAAATAGCAATAGTAAATTTGTCACGGCTCAAATTAGGAGGGAGGGTGAGTAGCACTCAATTCTGTTGGCAGCACCACCTTTAAATAGACCATGCAATGCGCGATTCAAATTTAATCGAGGTTTCAATTAAGAAAGTGTCCATGGCTGAGCGAATCCTTTTCCCCGTCGTCTCATAGATACAAACAAATAGCTTCTCATAAAATAATAACAATGCAAATGAACAAAGCCACCAATCAAATGTGTATTTATATATCAGTATCACCTATTCAAATTTGGTCTATTGTTAATTTTGACATCTCAATTTATTCAGTTATCAATTCGATACATGTGTATCTTGTGGACATCTGATTTCATCAATTGCATGCAAGTGACGTATCAAATTGAAAAATTAGTGAATTAAATGTGTGTTTTTTTAAAGGCATAATACATAAATATACCTTTTAACTTGACTTCTGATTTTATGTTCCTTTTACTTTGAGTGTGCACAAATAGACATTTAAAATTGTATAGAATTGAACAAAAATAGACATGCACATTCATCCTATATGATATTTTGAGTCCTACATCATTGTCCTACATGTATTATGTCACGTAGGACATGTGTGTCTACTTGTTCAGTTTTATACAAGTTTAAGTGTCTAGTTGTGCATACCCAAAGTAAAAGGGCATAAATGACAACTGAAGTCAAGTTAAAGGACATATTTATGCATAATGCCTTTATGAAAAATATTTTTTTAATATTTCGATAGTTTCTCTACTTTCGATCTACTTCACATTAACAAGTGTGAGAGTCAATCCGATAAATAATATTTGTTTGAAAACACAAAAATTACTATATGATTATTGGCTCTAAGGGTGGATCTTTGATCCAAAGATACAAATTTTGAAGGCCTTGTAACTATCTCAGTATAAATGCACCATCCGCATGTAATCTTGTTAATAAGTTACTTATACATGCTACATATTCAAAATTAAAGATATGATTTGTGGGGGAGAAGGTGAAGTTTTTGAGTTTTAAATTTTTAATGGGTTGGGCAGGTCAAAAAATTTTAAATGAGTTTGTAGATTCAATTGAAAAAAAGTGTCTTGTGTCTGAAATTAAGGTGAGACATGAAAATTTAACATCTTAGGATAAATATGAGGTTTTTTTTTTTAATATAAACGTATATATAATCCTAAAATTGACTAAAAAAGACAAATATGTTAAAAAGTGTTGGTGTTATTGTGCATTTTAATATTAGAAATTGAAATATTAAGCGTATGATATAATTATGTAGGCATAAAGGGGAAAATGTAGCATAATAATTCTTTGCAACTCATGCGACCGGAATGACATGTTCTCCTCATTAATTAGCTCCTATAATAGTCCCCTCAATTTTCAAATGATTATCCACATTCTTAATCCTACACCTATATAAAGAATGTTTTCTTCCTTGTATTGGATAGTGAAAAAAGATGTGAAATATTATATTGTGATTATATTTTGAGGTTAGCTAGTGTATTGGAGAGAAGGTTGAGACAAAGAAAAGCATTCCAAGTTTCCAACTAATTCACAATAAAAAAGAGAGCAAGTTGATATTGAGGAAAGGTGTTCTTTTGGTGGAGCTTTGGACTCTTCAACTAATTTGGAGTTGTTTGAGTTATACTCAAGAGTTATACTGCTGGGATTAGTATAGATTATATCGCGGTGGATTACAACCTCCTTAAAAGAGAACTAAATATCAACGCTTCAGACTAAATATTTATTTATTCATTTTATTTTCAATTATAATTATGGTATATTACCAATATATTAAAAAATATAACAAATAACAAATATAATTGATTCGTAAAAGTACAAAAACAAACTTCGATGTGATTTGGACTTGATATATAGCTACTCAACTTTAACTTTCAACACGGTAGCTTTGAAAATAGGCAAGTGGACATTACATAACTATGCACAGATTTGTTTTGTTTAGTATAAATATAAATATAAACAAATAATAGTAATAAGAGCAACATGAATGGTAGCAACTAGAAATCTTTAATGAAAGAACATATCATGATAAGCTTTACTATTTTGAATGATAAAGTATATGATAGCTTCCAGCATGCTAAATAAGGCCACACAACTTTGATTCCAGGAATAGAAAATGATGGTTGAGAACAATTTCAATGGGAGTTAGGAATGGCTAGGCAGGGCATGGAGGGAGAACTTATTCCATACTTTAAATCTCCTCCAACCATGCCCTATTGCTTGTCCCAATCACCTTCTTTTTTCCTCTTACGATCGTTTGGTAGGGTGTATAAGAATAGTATTAAATATGGTGTATTAATTATGCTTGCATTAGTTGTGCTGATATTATCTCTCATGCAAAGTTTAGTTTGGTGTATTAAAAATAATACGCATTACATAAGTTCTATATATAAAAAAAATTATGCAACTACGGTGTCGAATCAAGATCAGGGTAGGATCCCAAGTTGGAACCCTGAGATAGAGCCAAGAGTTGATTCCTAGGTCTTATGTCAGGGTCGGACGTTGAATCCTATATGTTGGAATCATGAGTTGAGTCCCGAGTCGGGAATGCGGTCGGAGTCAAAAATCGAGTCCCGAATCAGGTCTCAAATTGATTCCCAAGTCACGATTGAGAGTTGGATCCTAGACTAATGTTGAGATTGAGGTCGAGTCGAGACCCTAGGTCAGGATCAGAAGTTTAGGTCTCACACGGTAGAGAGGATGAGAGAGTGGTGGGTTAAGAGAGAGGGTGCGGAGCTGAGCAAAAGGTGGTGGTGGGTCGTGTGATGGGCTAGTAGGTCAAGGGTTGGAAGTCAAGGGTTGATGGTCTATGGTGTCTAGGTGGAATAGATTGTAATGGTGATGGTGAAGTTGAAAGAGAGTTTTGAAAAGCGATTTTATTACTTCACAAGCTCAAATTGTCTCACTATCGCTTCCATCATCTTGTCCACTATGGAGGTCATCCCTATCTTATTCTGAATATATTCATTTCTAATCTTATCTCTTCTATTATAACCACACATCCACCTCAGTATCCTCATATCCGCAACACACATCTTTTAGATATGAGTTTTTGACTGACCAACACTCCTTATTAAATATGGATTGAATTATAAATTTTTATTTATTTAAAAAGTCACTCATCAATTCGTTGGTGCTTGTAATGCAAGGGGCAACGTGCAATTAATTATTGAATCAAAGGTCTAAAACAAGCAAAAGACGGATGGCCCCTCAATGAATAAGTAGTCATTTGGAATCCAAAATTTAATTTTATAGTTTTATTTATTTTAATTTTAATGTTATGGTTTAGAAAGTGATGATAGTGACATTAACAGAGTCAGAGCTCTTAAAATAATAATTGCAAAAATCAAGAAAATTATGACATAAACAAGGCCTCTGTCTCTCTAAATCACAACAACATTAATTGTATGAAGCCAAAAAAAAAACATATAATCAGAAGTAGATTCTGACAAATTTTCAAGTATAAAACTACAATGGAAGTCCAAAGAGCTGATGTTAGCTCTTAAAATACAATAATGTAATTTTTGAAAAAATAGAGTAGTTGAACTAGCACTTTTGACTCAGCAGATGTTGTCTGTATATCAAAGGACATACATGAAATGGCAAATAAGAAAATATAAACAAGAGACTAAAACATTTTTTCACTTATTGGCACTCAATATTTACGCGTTATACAAGATAAAGTGACAAATCGTATCAGTTAATCATGGTTAATTGAGCAGGGTTTAAACTTTAAACATACACGCAACATGTGTCTTGCATTAATTAATTTGATACGAATATCGAATGAGAAAAAAGTTTATTTTATTTTAGGGAATTCTATTGTTTTGAAAACATAAATTTCTATCCATTTCTTGGCTTTCAAAAAGAATAAATGAAGCAGGGTAGTTATAAAATTTGTACAACTCAAATCTCCATGTAATATAAAATTTGAACAACAATTATCAAATCAACTGCACAGATCACAAATAATGTAACACATTATTATAAGTGCAATGAACCAGAAAGAAATTAAAGATTATCAAACAGCTCTGAGTACTATCATGTGCCTCAATGATTCTCATTAATTCAAATATAATGAGAATGTTGTCTCTAGGTCATGAATAAGGGTGACAAAATAGATAAAATTTATGGTTATCTACTTGATCTAATCTATTTTAAATATGTTGATTATTCAATCATTTAAAAGTGGATCAATTCATATTATCCACCATAAAATGAGTAATTGATGAGTGTCCATCAATTGCCCTCCCTTTAATTATGTAGGGTAAAAGACGCTTAGGGTGTGTTTGATATGAAGAAATATATTTTTGAAAACATTTCAATTTTCTTATGTTTGGTTGATTTTAATGTTTTAAAAAGTATTTTTTAAATGAACTTATTTTCCTCTAATTTTTTTAAACAAAGACTTCTATACTTAAATCAGAAAAACATTTTCTAGCAAAACATGGAAATGTTTTCCTCCCTACCAAACACATCTAAAGGGAGAAAAAGAATAAGAAAAAGATCTTGTAAAAGGAAGTACTTATCTCCTTATATAATGTGAATAAATAGATAATATGAATATTCATATTATCCATTGAATTTACCAATTTTAATCCGCCTATCTGACTCGATCCAGTCATTTTCCAAGATTTTGGCTTAAACTTAAATCATTTTGCTTTCAATAAAAGGTAAGCATCCTATGCTTTATAGGAGTCTTTCAGACCCTCTCGAGTCTTTTAGGGCATAGTTGTCTGCTGAAGCCAAGTTAAGGGTCATGTAGTTTATATATTATACTTATTTTTTACTTTGTATAATGAGATAAAATTTAGATGAAGAAACATGGTTTTGTACAGCCGAACATTAACTTGTTTGGGACTAAGGTAACGCCATAATTGTAATAATTATGTATTGATTTGGTACAAAACTGCTTTTTTTTTGGTGGGTGGGGGGTCAAAGTACAACACTGATTGCAATCAATGAGGTTTGTGCACAAAAGTTTATTGGAAGTAAAGACTACAACCTAGCAAACTAGCCTCCTTACTAGTATTTTTCAGGTCCTCTCGAACCAACATCTTCCAACTTGATGCTTTCACTTCTTTATTTTCTATTAAAAAAGAGAAAAGGATCAGCTAATCTAAACTAATATTTACAGCCACACTACAGAAATAACATACCCTACCTTCTCATGTGTGGCTTTGCAAACAACATTCTTGCAATCGACACTTTAGATCAATTGCTCATTTTATGATGCCATTAAGTAAGAGGAATCTTGAACAAATATAATATACATATTATATATATATATTTTAGTTAATTGTAATTAAATTTGTTTGTATTTTTGGATAAATCTATTTTTTGATCGAACTCTTTGCTCCTACAAAGTAATATAAGAGAGATTTGGATTACTTATTTATTTTGTACTCAGTTTTGTAGCTAGAGGTTGCCTTGAGATATTTTAAAACAATGTTTCAATCAAAAAATCAGAGTACAATATAAATTCTGTTTGTATGCAAAAATACAAAGTAAAAATATGTTTGGGAGATTCTCTAACCAACAACTATCACTATGAGTTATGTGATAATACAAATATATTTGCATATGTCGCTAGCCATGGCCTAGCTGTTCCTCAAACGATACCTCCACAGACTGCTAAAGGGAAATTAACAACTTCAAGCAATGCTCCTCCGTTAAGACCTTAGTTATGGAGTCAGTTAGTTGCCACGGCCAAAACGGCCCATTTACAAGGTCAAACGAGCCATAGAGTAGGTAAACCCCTCATTTTGCCAATTTTCGTGTGCTATAATCCACGGCATTTTATGGTGACCCGGAATTCCAACGTCATTTTTGCCAAAAACTTACATGGACCTGATTATTTTGTGAATATTGGCTCTGTTTTAATGGTATTTTTTGAGCCAATTGTTTACATGCATATCTTGTTGTGGTATTGTGGATGTTCGTAGCTTGTGGTCTTCTTGTTCATTTTGTGGGGAATAAGGCTTTATAGGGTTTAGAGCTTAGTGTTTTTTTATTGATTTAGGGGTTTTTTTTTAATGTTTTTAAGGGTTAAGTGTTTTGTAGGATTTTTTAGGATTTAGGGCTTTTTTTTTTTTTTTTTAAGATTTAGGGTAAAAAACAGACCCTAGAAGCTAAAATAATAGGGTAATCATGAGCAATTGCAATAATCGGGTTCATTGATACTCGTAGTATAATAGATGCCATCACACATACAATCATACTCAATTCAATGTAATTATTTTATCTTAAAGGGATCTTCTATATAATTTCGCACATGATAATTGGTTTTTAAACAAGCATATCATAAAGTTTTTAACAATAGACACTTGACATTATCAATTATGAGATAAGTGTCTCTACGCTAACGGAGAGACAACACCAAACAACCAAATTATCTCATCAGATTGAGACGCAGCATCAAAGCTGGCATATAGAAGCATCTCTCTTGAGGAACACACATCACGAGAAGATCACGTGGAATATTGATACATTGACTGAAAGAAGACATGACTTAAAGCAAAAATTTACAAAAGATCTAAGAAGCCAAAGTAATATTTACAACAAGCTTTGCAGTCAGCAAGCCAGAAGCAAGGATGTAACATTGAAGCTACAATCAAAGAACCTCTATTATACTCAAATTCAAGGAGGCCAAAGTAAGATGCTTAGTTAATCCAACCGAGTTTACTGATACCATTGGAATTCCAGTAACAGTCTGTTGATCCACATTTTAGTCTATCAGTAACAGGAATGTCCTAGGAAAAAAAAATGGCGAGTCCATAAGGAAAGCACAGAAATGAACACAATATATATCACTAGCAAAAGAGATGAAAGACCTATAGACTCAAGAAATGGCAACCAAATTAGTAACCGGAGAAGTGCAAGTGAAATACGTATGCTAACTCACAGTGTGCTATAGTACCAGGTTGAAGGTATACTGGAATGCAGTAAAAGAAATTAAGAACAGTAAAGGCAAGGAGTTTTCACATTTTCCCCCTTTTTGATGATGAAAAACAAACAGCTCCTGCATGTAATTATTCATTCATATTGTTATCATTCCCCGTCTCCATCACCTTGTTGCCATATGTAGTATTTCAGTGTTTTGATGATTCTCACAAAGACTGGACTTGGTCCAAGGTAGAATAGCCTTTGTCCAATTATGAATGGTGAACAACTGTAAAGCTGTCTTGTCAGTGGTTGGTGAGAAGGACGGACAGTGTACTCCTCCAATGAGAATGAAGGAGGTTGTTTTTCAGCGGATAATACATCCTTGGTTGATTGATATATTCAACACAACAAATATTTATTCATTCAAAAAGTGTGATATTTTGTCTCGGAAGAACTCAAGCTTTAACATGCAACACCGCAAGGGACCTGATGTGTGCGTGTTAAAACTTGAGTTCTTCCGAGACAAAATATCACACTTTTTGAATAAATAATATTTGTTGTGTTGAATATATCAATCAACCAAGGATGTATTATCCATTGAACAACCTCGTCCATTCTCATTGGAGGAGTACCCTGTCCTTCTCACCAACCACTGACACAAGACAGCTTTACAGTTGTTCACCATTCATACTTGGACGAAGGTTATTCTACCTTGGACCAGGTCCCAGCCTTTATGAGAATATCAAAACACTGAAATACAAGAATATGTGAAACACTTTCACATTGAGTACAAGAATCACTCCAAGTGGTAGAAGGAAAGAACAACCCAAGAAGCCAATCCTCTGGCTTTGTGAACTTATATTCACTTTTTCTCCTTTGAAAAAAGAAAGTGCACCAGGGCAAACAGCTCACAAGATGGACTAGAGTAAAACTTAACCAATCAGGTAAGTTCATTAAATTGCACACTGGACATTAATTCTTTTGATAGACACACAATGAAAAATCAATATGCCATGAGACAAAGGTAAGACATCTCTTTCATAGATGTAGACCATTCAAAAAGAACTCAAGCCTTGTGTAGGTGCATGAGAAAGTGTTGCATTGAAAGTATCATGAAGACGGTTCACCTAAAAGGTACATTCTTTAGCCTGATAATGTAGCCTATACAGAGACAATCTTCTTGAATTTCTACTTTTACAACTAAGGCTAGACATAAATTTAGAACCTGAAATACATAACATATGAGGATTTCAGGAAATTATCACAGTATCAGGAATAGACACAAAGAATAGTTTGAAGTTTTAAATGTTTTAAATCCATAGGTGCACAAGATATAAGTTAGGATTTCCAAGAGCTTGTATGCAGGAGCAGGAGTGGAGCTAGGAAATTATGTATGCAATAGACTCATTTAAGTTGATATGCTACATCTGCATAAAATGAAAGCATCCTCATACATATAAACTTACTCGCACTTTTCCTTGACATATCTGGGATTTTGTACCTTGGAATTTTGCAGCACTATTTAACTATATAATTATACTGTCTCCTTTTTTAATCTTTATTTTTAAGATTTTTTTTAATTGAATGATGGTGTTAAAAACTTTCAGTAGATAGGAAAAATCCAGGAGCAATCAACTTGCTTTTGCGACATTGCATTCCATTTAAATAAAATTACTGAGTCCTTTTATTTTGCTGAACATATCTTAGTTTTCTCATTAATTAGTTTAAAATTTCAGAAAATTTATTTGTTTTTACCATTGTAGCTCGATGAATTGGGACCCCAAATTTAAAGGTCTAACGACGCTGCTTTATACTTTATAGGCACAATAAGTTTAAGAAAGAAGCTTTAGAGTTTTTTGTTCTCAATATCTTGTACATTCTGTATTTGAGGCGACAGGATATGATCTCTATTAACTTAATGTTGACATTATCAAATAAGATCTTTTTTGTCCTGTACTTGGTCATTTATGTCGTTATTTTAGGAAGTTTATAGGCTAGTTGTACCAGATAAAACTAGCCATCCCTCACAGAAGTAGTGTTTCAGTCTCTCCCAAGAGATTAAAGAACCTTTTGAAAACCATAGTTTATGTTGGGCATCATACCTGAGGTTCATCTTTAAGGAGTAAATATGTTTCCCAGAAAGATTAGTACACTTTTTGCCCGAATCTGGGCAAATGTTCTACTACAGACTACACATAAAAAATCAAAGCAATATTGTCATTGAAGATATCATGAGCATCTGTGGAATCGCAACTTTGAGAGGAAACAAAAGAAAATCTAGATAAGTGATTTATAGTTGTCTAACAGCAGAGAGATTCCATCAGAAGTAGAATTATTTCAACTACTTCCGCAGAGTCATCATCCAGTCACAGAAGACCTTCTAGTGATTAGCCCCACAAGACAACCCCCCCCCCCCCCCAAAAAAAAAAAAAATAAAGGGCCCAACCTGTGGGAAAAGGAAGATAAAGAGAGAAATAAACAAATAAATAAAAGGGAAGAAAGGAGGCAAAGACATTACTTACTTCTCACTTATTTTCCGACTTAAGTTGTCCCCCAAGTAAAATAAGCCCCACCGTTGCAAAAGCAGCTAAAACGGTTGATGAATAGGACATCACAAGCAGAGATGCTCGCAGAGACTACGATAAAAAAACTATTTTCATAAATACCAACACAAATAAGTATCACCTAAACAAGCAGTTTTCTAGTGTTACCTTAGCAAGCAATAAAGCATTGTCATTTGCATATTGTAATGAACTCTCTGGTATGCTCTGTATGCCTTGACTCAATTCCCAAGAAAGAAAACTGTATTCCCAAAAGCAGACACAGAATTTTTTTTTTAAACCTTGAATGAAAGATATAAAGGCTCGCAGCTCAAAAGAACCAATTACCTAAAGATGACTGCGATGGCAGCTCCAGTGTAGGCTTTTCCAGAGGTCAATTCAACCTGAAGATCCCCAAACTGAAGCGAAATAGTTTTAGGATAAAATGCATTGACCACATCTTGGAAAAAAATAATTCATATACCATTTAATACCTTGAACATCCTGATTTGCTGCTTAAATTCTTCACCTTCAACTCCTGATACTGGACTTGCAGACAACAACTTTCCAGTCTTTATCATAACTTTAGCAATCTATAGCGATCAAGTAGCAAAGTTTTAAGAGCAAAGAAATAACTTGATGACATCAAGTAGGGTGCATTTGAAGAAGAGATTATGCCTGACAACAGTTCTCAGTTATTTCACCAAGATGACTTGAATCAAAGAGGTTAATGTGGGTAAAACCTTAGGAATGAGCCATGTGTACACCTTCAGTCTTCATTCTTGCCCCACAAATCTTTTTAACCGTTAAAAACTACAGATCAAGAGTTAAAATTGAATCCAAAGAAGACCAATTGTAATTCATTTTAGCATCATTCATCCAAACTTCAGAGCCAATATACCCAAACCTACTAACCTATTCAACATGGGATACATATCGCATTAAGTCACCTTCTTAGTATGCTGGTCAAACCTAGCAGTCCTAGATGACAAGATGGGGTGGAAATGAGCCTACTAGCTCAGAATCTTACAGCTACTGAGTACTTCTATTCCCCTATGCCTAATGATACGATCCTGGATAGTCCGGACAAAGCGGAGCACATTGTGGATGAACTTGAATTGTCTAGCATACCATTGACTCGCTCCAAGTCCAAGAACGTCCAAGGAGTGCATACTAGGGAGGCTCATGATCTTCAAGAATTGTCAAGATACAACATTGGAATTCAGCTCTTGCACATGAGCTGCTGAAAGGTTCTTTCTCTCTTTCGCACATTCCTTCTAATTCTTCCTGTGTTATTTCCGGAGTCTATGCCACTAACTCTAGAGTTGAAAGGCAATATTTATGGCTGGAGCTCGCTGCTGCTCGGGGGATGTCGGAAGGGCCTAATGTCACTAGATTCATTTCTGAGAGGCCTTCAAGCTATACCTCATCTAGTATGACGTAGTTCTCAGAATTTATAGAGTTGGAACACATCGATCTCCCCTTATTGGTGGTTTATGTTAGAATAAGAATAGGAATAGAAATAGTATCTAGTCCTACATGGTAAAGGATTATGATAGTGTCTATAAATCGGGTTCTCTGTGTAATAATGAAAATGCACAATCACTAATATTTTTTCTTCAGATTTCTCACATGGTAGCAGAGCAATTGTGAGGGAAAAAAATCAGCATCACTGTAAAGTATTATTTTTTTTCCGGTGACTGTTTTATGTTCCCTTTTGTTTTATAAGTGCTATGCGAAAACCAATACCGCCACGAGGTGCGAAACACGCAGGCAAGCAAACCCTAGTGAGCTTGTCTGAATTTTGATGCTTCACACGCCATCACACGCCTCTAGAAGTCTCAGATTTGCACCTCTAGCACCGGCACGTGCGACTATTTCCGGCCAGATTTTGGCAATTTGTTTTTCCCGGTTTGGTCGCCTCTACATTCGGAGGCTGATCATATAGTAATTTGTTTATTCCGACCAGTTTCCGGCAACCAGATCGTATTTCCGGCGACTTGACCTTTATCTTTTTCCAGATTTCAGCACCCTTTTTCATGAGAATTTCTGATTCACAAGATGTCTTTTGGGGTTGACACTTTAGGCATAAAAATATGGTAATTGGAAGTTAAGAGCACTACGATCACTTCAGAACCATTAATGAGAAGTTCAAATTATCTAGCTTGGGCTTCTTCGGTTGAGTTGTGGTGCAAAGGTCAAGGTGTTCAAGATCACTTAACGAACAAAGCTAGTGTGGTAGATTAAATAGCCAAAGCTCAATGGGAGAAGGTTGATGCTGATTGGGCAGGATCACCCTTTGACAGACGTTCTATATCCGGATATTGTGTTATTGTAGAAGGTAATTTGGTGCCGTGGAAAAGTAAGTAACAAAGTGTGGTTGCTCGATCTAGTACAGAAGCAGAATATCGAGCAAAGGTTGTAGCAACTTGTGAGCTAGTTTGTATCAAACAGTTGCTAAGAGAACTAAAGTTTGGAGAAACCGGTCATATGGAGCTTGTGCATAATAATCAAGCGACCCTTCATATCGCATCAAATCCAGTGTTTCATGAGAGCTCTAAGCACATTGAGATTAATTGTCATTTTGTCAGAAAAAAGCTACTCTCAGGAGATATTGTTATCAAATTGGTGAAGTCAAGTGATCAACTTGTAGATATCTTCACCAAGTCCCTCACCGGTCCTCGTATTAATTACATTTGTAACAAGCCAGGTACATATAATTTGTATGCACCAGCTTGAGGGGAGTGTTAGAATAAGAATAGGAATAGAAATAATATATAGTCTCCTACTTGGTAAAGGATTATGATATAGTGTCTATAAATAGGGTTCTTTGTGTAATAATGAAAATACAAAAATCAATAATATTTTTTCTTCAGATTTCTCACTGTTTATATACTTAGTCCCGTAGCACATATTCAATAAAGACATCTAGGATTGACAGTTTTTCGTCATCCATGGAATTCGATGATTGCTTTGGCTTCATCAAGCAATCCCTACTCCCAAAAGTTATTTCTGACCACTCTCCCCTTCTACTCCAATGCAATCAAGTGGGGTTACAGGAACAACACTTGTTTTAAATTTGAACACATGTGGATGTAGTAAGAGGGTTTTGTGGAACTTATTGGTTCATGGTGGGTTTCTTTTGATGTGCAAGGCAGTCAAGATTTTATCTTCGCATCAACATTGAAACTTCAGAAGGGCAAGCTAAAAAAGATGGAATAAGTATCCCTTTAGCACCTTCACACCCGTAATTCGACACTCCCTAGAATTTTGGTTTTAGACAAACTGGCTGCGAATAGAGTCCTATCTGATGATGAATTATTATAGAAGGTTGGATTACAATTGGATCTGGAAGATATTGTTAAACAAGAAGAGATATCTTGGAGACAAAAATCTATGGATTTATGGCTACAACAGGGAGATAACAATACTAGTTTTTCCATAAATTGGCAATGCCCACCGAAGATTCAAACTTGTACAATTTGGTAATCAATGGTGAACTGTCACTGAGTAGGGGACAATTATCAATGAAATACTTCCAAATTATTTCACCCTTTACGGGCATTCAAGAGTGTGGCCTGAGTGTGGCCTAGTGGTCCATGAAGTGGTTGAGAACCCTAAGGTCTCAGCTTCAAAACTCAACAGAGATCAAAAACACTAGGTGATTCTTCCCATTTGTCCTAACCTTAGTGTATGGAGTTACCTGCTACCGGTTGTTGGTGGGAGGTGGCAGGTATCCCGTGGAAATAGTTGAGGTGCGAAAGCTGGCCCGAACACCACGATCATCAAGAAAATAAATAATTATTCCACCATTTACAGTGAACAAGGGGGACTGAGGCCTTCTTGGTCGCATGCTAATATTCATTTATTCCCGATGAAAACAATGTTTCCCTCTAATGTCCCTTTTCGAAGGAGAAGTGTGACCAAAGATTCTATGGGAACAAAGCTCCTGAAGTGGGTGGATTCACTATGGGATTCTTTAAAAAATGTTGGAATATCATTTGTTTCGATCTTCTCGATGCTTTTGTCAGAAAATTAAATGCCACCTTCATAGGGCTTATCCCATAATGAGTTTAGGCCCATCAGTCTTGTGGGTATAGATTTAACAAGTCAAAAGTACAAGCGGGGAGATTAAAAAAGGTCATTGGAAACTTGTTTCCATCATCAATTAGCCTTCATTAAAGGTAGACAAACCATTGATGCCTCAATCATTGCTAATGAATGTTTGGACTCCACGATAAAGCAAGACATGCCTGGGTTTATTTTTATTTTTGAAATGGTAACAAGCTTGTTATGATTCACAAAAAGGGCTCCTAAGCCATAATTACTGGGGGAATAAAGCATATAGACTAGTAAGTTAGAAAAAATTCTCTACTAGTCTATAGTGATTCTAAATCATGTAATAGAGACTGTGTCTTCAATGTACTCTTGTCTACGCCAAAAATTAAAACTGTCTACTAGCCTATTAAGGTTTCCTCTCTAACGATTTACTTTTCATGCCCTCTCTATAACTCATCTCCAAAATAACACCTGGATAATCAATTTTTGAAGATAGCAAGTTAAATCACTAAAAAATCCATTGCTGATGTGCAGAGATCAACCCCTTCATCATTGACTCAGAGCCGCACACGTCCATGAAAAAAAGACAAAAAAGAAATAAAAAAAAGGGACAATATGTAGAGAGACCGACCCTGTTTCCTTTGCCGCAGACAAGCAACAACATGAAAAGAAGAGGCAGAAATCCATTTATCACGAAATTTACTCCTGTATTCGAAAGATTTAGGGAATTCTTTAAACACATGAGAAGATGCATGGGAATTCCATAAAGTACCTGCTGTACTTCACCTTCGCCATATTGTCCCATGGATTGGAACCTTTTTCCAGCTGATAACAAGCGCCTTCCAAATGCTAACTAGTAATAAGAATGAAATTCAGGTGGAAAAAGGAACTCAATTTGCTTGTGTAAGGCAAGAAGTAAAGCATCATTAGTAGTAGGCTTATTCTTGCCTGATTTTTGAGAGCCTGTCAATGAGCCAATCAGTAAAGGCAGCTTGTCCACTAAAGCTGTGGATGTTGATGTATCAGCCATTTCCCATGCTCGGCTTATATTTAACAATGTCTCTCCAACCTCCTCACCACACTGCAAATGCAAGATTAAAACGACAATCTATAATGTTCTTTTATCAGTGAGTTTTGCATTCTTTCATCCTCTATTGTTATAAGGGTGGCTTGATAGCTTCAAAATTCAAATTTACATAAAGGGAAAAGAAACAATTATTATGAACTGATCTTAGGAGTATTTATACGCCTAAGTTGTCGATTAGTAGGATTTGAAAAAAGTGTTGATAGCCTAAAGATTGTTTGACGACAAACAAAGGTTTAAGTGGGGGTGGTGATCTTAGGAGTATTTATACGCCTAAGTTGTCGATATTTGCCCATAGTGTGATTGAATGAAAGGATAATCTTGAGTCTGTTAGCTTGATTTTGTTAAACTTGCGATGATTATGCACTCAAACATATGATTAGATGTTTCAGGAACTCTTACGGGAATTGGAGTTGATACGAAGAAAGAAGGAGCAAAGAAACGCCAAAATGATTTCTTCCTTAGTCCATTTTTGGCGTTTCTTTGCTCCTCCTTTCTTCGTATCAACTCCAATTCCCGTAAGAGTTCCTAAAACATCTAATCATATGTTTTAGTGCATAATCATCGCAAGTTTAACAAAATCAAGCTAATAGACTCAAGATTATCCTTTCATTCAATCACACTATGGGCAAATATCGACAACTTAGGCGTATAAATAATCCTAAGATCACCACCCCCACTTAAACCTTTGTTTGTCCTCAAACAATCTTTAGGCTATCAACACTTTTTTCAAATCCTACTTATCAACCCACCTTAAAATCAACCAAACATATTTAATCATGATTTTGTAGTTCACAATGGATGCAACATTTCAAAACTTTTACACCAAGTTACAATACATGCATGACTCCTTTCTTATTTTTTCGGGCTAATGCAAACTCATATAAACACACCAATTAGACAATCCAAACATGTGCCATGAATGCCCTCACTCATTTGTGTTTAGTATAGTCTTTCACTCAAACAATCATATTATAAACAAGGCCTAGTTTTCTAACAATGTACTCACTCTCACAAATGAAGTTCTTACTTCTCTTAACATGCCATAAGCTTGCCCATAGTGTATTTTAACTTTCACATCATCTTTCTCAAAGAATCAAGAAGACTTCTATTTGGTTGTAATGTCGGCTTAAGGCAAGTGAGAGGGAATATTTAGGACTCACTATAGTGACTACACCTTCCCTAATGCACATGTCATTGCTTTGTCAACAAACATCCTACTAGCTTTTCTTTCTTCTTAGTACACACTTCATGAATATTATCCCCTTTTTGTTCCTCCATCTTTGCCCTTTATTCTCTTTTTTTTTTTATATATATGCCTTTACACTAGCCACCCTCGATTGAGGTGCACAATATCCTTGGTAGGACCAGGGCCAATGTTTTGAGCATACTCTGAACTAGCCACCCCCAATAGAATTAAGGTGCACATTGTCCACTTAGGACCAGGGCCACAACAGATTTTCTTTTAAAACTTTTATTCTCCACATATCATAGCATTTCTACCCTTTTTCACATCAACCAACGTTTTCAACTTTTCTTCTTAACATAGTGCATTGAGGATTACATTGGGGGATCAAAGACTTTGGTGTCAATCAAAAGGGGTTTCGGCTTATCATGTGGCTTATGAACAAACATGGCTAAAGCTCAATGGAGCTTTACTAGGGGTAATTTCAATGGTAGGCATACAATTAGAGTCCAGAATTGGCTTTTTCCAAAGAAACGCCTCAATCACATTCTGTAAGTCACACAAGCTACTCATTTAACACACACAAGGCAAGTTCTAGATATCAATTAAAGCATGAACAAAAACAACTCACCACACATGCATCATAACACACGCAAGGACATATCAACTAGCATGCACATACAACTTGCATTACGGTGCTACTACAATTAAGCCCACTTGGATTTATTCAGAGTCAAAACAAAGAACAACAAAGAACACATGCTTGTTTCAAGATTATCATTCTTTTGCATTTTCCAATTATAACTATCCATGACGTCTGACTAACTTTTTCGGACATAGTTTCAAAATACCAAGGTTGGTTTCTCAATTCTACTCCCCTACGTGACTAATTTTCCCTTAAGACGATCATCATCCATCCATCATCGGGAACTGTCACTCCTAAGACGACTCAATAAAAATAGTAAACCTAATCCTAATTGGTTCAAAGGGACTATCCTCAGTAAAAGTACCGAAAACAAACGCTGAGGAACCCAGAAATAAAAAAAATTGACATAAAACTAAAACTAGACTCGATAAAGCATTTAAAAGTTATATACATAACAGATATATTTCCCACCCCACACTTAAAAATTAGCACTGTCCTCAGTGCACAAATACAACAAAGTATAGAGATAGGAATACTCCCTCAGGCCTCTAGGCCGTCATCAAACACCATTAAGGCGTTAGCATCCTCATTCACACCATCATCCATCCCCTCATTTGTAATGGCCTCGTCATCATCTAGAGGCTCCTGAAAAGCTGGCCCAGTCCGGCAAAGAAAGGTTGCGCTGTCTGTCAACGGGTAGCGATCTGCCAAGGTCTCCATCTCCTTATCCATGACCGGGCAGCCCCCAATCCTAAGCTGCAGCTCTGTCATTCCGAACATACAAGCCATCACGCTGTCATCACGGGCCTGCCGCTCCTGGGCTGATAAGACATGTCTATGGGACGTGTCGAGTGCCATAGACCGAGTCACATCTACTATTTTGCAAATCAAGTGGGGGTGCCTAGCAACATTCATGTCTAACTCCTCCTTTTCTATTCCCTCAGCCCTCAGTAACCGGATAATCATCCCCCCATAACAGAATCGCCACCGCATGTTATTCCTAAACTTCATCATATTTTTCCTTGAAATTGCCCCAACATTAATGGGCATCCCCTTCTTCAACATGTACACGAACACCACCCTATCTCTCGTCACATCGGTAAGGTGTTTGGCTGGTAAAAAGACAATGCATACAATTTTCAACCACACTTTCGCAACTTGATTAAAATTAACATAATGGAGGGTAGAATGCCTCCCAATGTCCTTACTTCTATCCAATTCTTTAGCATAAAGTATCCAACTGAACAAGAAACTTGAGTACACAACTAGCTGCTATCAGATCATATAATATACTGGTTCCACAATGCAAAGATGACAAACACAACTTCTATCCCTTGGATGATTTAAGTTCAAAGCGCAGATAATAACATCCTAAACAGTGGGAGAGTTGGTGCCAAGTCATCAAAAGTTATGCTCTCTCCCTTTCAATCTAAGTGTCTTACTTTCCTTCTTGGTTTGTCTTAAAAAGAATGCCTCTTCTTAATTATTTTTTTTTTGGTAAGTAAATATTTTATTTACCAAAGTGATCGTAACAAAGCATTAAGAAAAAACAACAGACTGGGACCATTTAGCCCCAAGACTTGCTAAAACATCACATTCAACCTATCTATTCTCTACAACTTTACTGGGGATAGACAATTAGTTCTCGAAGTCTACTATCTACTCTACCTTGGTGGGATCCGCTACCATGTATAGCTCGTATACTATGCCTAATCATGAACTCCTCATTCCTCTGTTTGTTCTGAAACACTCTGCAATTACGTTCCATCTACAAGTGATAAACGATTCCAGCCAAAGTTATCTTGTATATTTGTGCTTTAATGTTCCTACCTTTCATGTATTTTATTGTCCATTGTATTTCTTCATGCCACTTCATCCCTCTTCTTTGTATTCCTTGCCATGCTAGAAGTTTGTTCCATACTCTCGCAGTGAATGAACACGTAAAGAAAAGGTGGTCTATATCTTCATCCTACAGTTGACACAAGGGACATGTCAAGACATTTGTTATCCCCCATTTTTCCATCCTGTCCTTTGTTGAGAGCCTCCTGTTAAGTGCAATGTATAGTATAAAGAGCCATTTAGGTGCACCATAGTTTGTCCATATCAGTTTCCTCCACTCCACTTTCACCATGTCTCCCCTCATCTTTTCATAAACCTTCTTGATAGAGTGTTGTTCCATTTGCATCGGGCTATGTTCACTGTATCCAGCATCTTGCAGATGTTTATGTGCTTTGAGGATTCTCTGTACTATCCAGGATGCTTGTTTAGCCGGGATGCCCCATGATCCCCTTTGTCCATAATAGCTATGCATCCATTCACCCATAATTTATCCTTCTTTTTACATAGATTGCACATAAGTTTTCCAATGGCTGCCTTATTGCAGGTGAACACATCAAGAAAGTTCAGTCGCCCACTAGCCTTGGGCCAGCATAGCTTCTCCCAGGCAATAAGTGCTTTTTTGATGCCTCCACATTCTCTGTCCACAAAAACTTCCTGCATATACTCTCAATAGCATGTAGAATCTTCTTAGGAAGGGCAAAAATTTGTGCATGGAAGGTTTGAATTGAAAACAAGACATTCTTCACCAACTGAGCTCTTCCAGCATAGGAGAGGAACTTTGTGGTCTAGCTGGTAACTCTACTCAGCATTTTATCAATCAGAGGCTTACACTGGACTATAGGCATTATTTTAGTACTCAAGGGTACCACCAAGTATCTGAATGGTAGTTCTCCTTTCACAAACTGTAATTCGTGTAATATTTGATCTTGAACAGGCTGCTTTACCCCCCAAAGTAGACACTGCTTTTGTCCACATTTGCCACCAGCCCTGATGCCTCTTCTTAAATTTGATAACTATCGAATTCCAACATTCTACATGGCGTGTTTAAGACAATTAGATTCAAAGGTCATTTGGTAGATTACACACATTCAAAAGTCTTTCCTTATTTTCTTAAAGTCTATATCGAGTCAAACTAAGAAACTTATATTGAAACATAGAGAGTAAACGAGTAGCTCTTTATAGTACAACTAACCTAATCAAATTGCTGATCCAAGATTTATCATTTTCATGGTTGAGATGTAATGCATTGTAAAGAAGTTGCAAACAAAAAATTAGTATGGGTCACTAACCTCATCTTTAACTGGCCCATTTGAAAGATCAAATGCTGCATCATTCAGCTACACCATGTTTAAAATTTATGCATCAGAACTAAACCAAAGTGATAAAGAACCCCACACCCTTCAACAATGAATGCAAATGAAACCCACACATCTAGACCTCTTAATGAACCATCCTAAGAATTCAAAAGTCACAAAAAATCCCTGGGCTATTAGGAAAACAATGATACCGCAACGACAGCCTCATTTCCAGAATCAAGGGAAAAGAAAACTAACCAATCCACATGGGTCACTAACCAGCATGCATAAATATAATGAACCATCATGAAACACTTTTTATAACCATTTCCATACTATTTTGTAGAATAGTTCCAAGTTCCAAGAAGAACTTACATCTGAGCGAAGATCACGAGGAAGCTGCGAAAAAAAGTCTGCAGGTAGAACAAAACTCTCCTGGAATAATAATAATAATACTCCATAAATTAGCATAACACTGACGGTTCAAGGGAAACCCAGTTACCAAATAGTAAATAAAATGGATTCTGAATCTTACAGCGACTTGTTGCAGAAGAGTTTGAGGGTCTGGTTCAAGAGATTTGGGGGAATCAGATTCTGTAACAGCAAACGGTACTGTTGAAAGAGAATCGAATTTGAGGAAATTCTTGCGAAAAGACGGAAGGATGGAGATATGATGTGGGTATTTTCCGAAACGAAGAGTAGGAGTAGGAGAGAGACAATAGATAGTGTGTTGATGTAGTGAGAGAGAGGAAGCCATTGAAGCACAAGAGAAGAGAAGAGAACAGAATTATTAACAACAAAGAGTGGCAATTTTTTTAGAAGTTAACTATGGAGTCGGGCCATATTTTTGGTCCGTGGTTGTCCTTCAAGTTTCGCCACTTCACATCTTGTCTTGCCCAATCATATTTCTTCCCCCAATCACAGTACAACAAAATACTTTACTACATTTTTGGAAAAAAGAGAAAAAGTAATAATCAAATATAGTCAAATGAAAGCTATAATAATAAAAAAGAGGGTGTTGTTTGGATGGAAAGTATTCTAAGGTTTTGAGTTCGAGTTTGAGGGAGAGGTAAAAAAAAACTAAATATAATTAAAAAAATCCTATTTTCTTTTTTTAGTCTATTTCAAGAGAATATTTCTTTTCTTTTTTGGCAATTCTCTTAATTTTTAATTTTTCACATGACATGGCTAAAATTATGAGATTAAATAATATTTTGATATATTTGACATATTTTTAATTTCAGATTATAAGATTTAAAAATCTCTTTTATTTTCTTAAATTTTGTGGCATGTTCAAACAGGACTAACAAATTAAAAAGGAGAGAGTAATATTAAACCAGAGATGCAGAGGGGAGAACAATGTTGATACCTTTCTCTTATCCAAGTGTGTATATATATATATATATATATTTGTATATCTTTTAATTGGGCCAGAATTGCTCTATTTATAAGGGTATAAGTGGTGTTTGCCAAAAAAATTAAATATTTTTAAAATGTTTTTTAGAATTATTGAAGTGGGAGTGTGTTTGATCATATTTTTGGAAAGAATATTTACAATTTGAGTGTACTTTTTCTAGATATTGTTTATCCCCTATTTCTATAGATAAAAATGCTAATAGAAATTAGAATAACAAACTAAATTCAGAAGAAACTAAATTATGCCAAGTATTTATAATGGCGGAATTAGTTATAAATAAATCTATATATTATTTTAGCAAGTATTAGATATTTATGTATTAATTATTGGAAAAATTGTATGAAATAGTAAATTATTAATTCAAATTAAATGATATAGTCATAGTTTCTTTTATTTGTAATTCGCAACAAGCATTCCATGTTTTTTGTCATCCCATTTGTCTACCGAAATATACAAATAGACTCATTCGGTATACATATGTGTTGTATAAAAATTAATTGCAGGACTCAATTGTATACTAAAATATACAAATAAACTCATTTGGTATACATGTGTTGTATATATGTAGTAATTTTGTTTATATGCAATTACTGTGTTTTAGTTTGTATACCGAAATATACAAATACAAATTTTTATGTATTTGTATATCGAAATATACAAATTAATAGTCATAGCAAACATAAAATTTGCCATGAAGCACAAATATACAAACTAGCTATAACGTACAAATATAATTTTTATGTTTGTAAAACCTAAAATTTACCCACCTTCAATCCTACATAAAATAATACATAAATTTCCTCATATCTTATACATATATTAGGTATGCATGTTTCTAAATTATTGACCAATCATCGTATTAACTTTACATATGAATAACTTATTTTATATTACTTTGAAATTAAAATAATTTTATATTTAAACACACGGATAACTTATTTCCTATTTACCTACCAAACATCATATAAGTTATAGGGAACTAATATATTAATAACTTATTCTTATCCAACTACTAAACGACCCTAACACATTACATTATAATTTCCTCCTTCAATCACAAAGTAGTAACCTCTCAAAAAATATGTAACAGATTCAAAATGGTCTAATTAAAGTGCTCAATACAAGATAAACATTACTTTACAGAGCTTGACCTACACTATCATATCCCCAAACTTGCCCCTGGTGGGTAGAAAGTAGAAAGTCCTCTACATTCTAACGAAGTGTATAACGCACAACAAAATAAAGGAGCAAATCTATCAAACACTAATTATAATACAAGAGCATAATAGGTCTGTCAGCTGCCTCCTGCATCCACCCACTCCGGTGGTTGCAGTTTAGAGCAACACAATCTGATTTGATCTACTCAAGCTTCAACTTTGGCCACCTTTCGCGGTTCTACTTGACCAGTCAGAGGGCACTGCATTTCTGTCCAACTAATTGGAACCATGGTACCACCTGCAAAAGTTTGTCAACTACCTTTTTAAGAACCTAAACCATGCAACCCTCGGGAAATCTGAAACATGTAATAATTAATAAATAACATCTTCCTATAAATAATTATAGTAGATTCTGCAACTAAACTGGCTACGATATCAACTCAAATCACAGCTGTGCGTCTAACTAAGATGGAAATGCAAAGGTTACACAACTATCCCCTCCATACAATGATGTTTTGAGATTCAAATTTCTCCAGATGAAGGAAAAGAAGCTGCAGCCCTTTCCCCCCAACTCAGCTCAACATCTATAAAAAAAAAAAAACCTTTTTCCCTTAATAATAAGGTAAGCTCCAGAACAGACAGAATTGCCCAATCCTTTCTTTCCTTGAAGTCAATCTGGAGGGGGAGCCATTTCTACAGTAAATTCGGAATATACTTGCACAACGAGTTTTAACTTCTAATTAATCAATTTATTAGATATTTTTTTATGGCATGTGGTGTTCGAGAAAATTTGTGCACAACTCGACTATTTCGCTGGGTACATGCTACCTCCCCATCAGCATAGGTACCGGAATTCTCTATTCACCCAGGCTTTGAAAAATAGATGAGAAAATAACCACCTAGTGTTTCTTCGCCTCTGCTGGGAGTTGAACTCGAAACCTCCTTTGTTGTCAACTAATTCCATTTTGCTAGATATTTAACATACCACGCTACTCGGTATGATGTTTATACAAGGTCCTAAGTTTAATGTCTTTGCAGAATCAAATATCACATGAAGCTTGCATATGAATTTAGATTTTGTTAAGCTACAGTGACAATTACTAACTTCTCTTATGCTTTTTTGGCAAGTAAATTCATCATCTGCATTTACAACAATCATTTCAAGTGGAAATACTCTGGCGAGCAAGATGGTGGTACGTGTTTCATTTCTACTCAATATTCAGAACCAGTCGGTCATGTTCTGAATCAAATTTAACAGCATCAATAAAGTCGACCGAAAATGGAAAAGCAAAATGAAATAGTTGATGAAGAAAGCCTTACCAGCCGCACTTTCAGCAGATACAACACCCAGCTCATTCTTCGCAGTTGACAGATAATATGCTCGTGCATCTCCAAGTGACAGCTTTTCAAGAAAGAATATAACAAATTATACTCAATAAGAAGCAAGTCTAACAAACTTTACAAACAAGTTTAGTTCTAGGAAATCACAACCAAGATTCCCCATTACTTCCAACACTAAGTGTAAACAGCCAATGGCTCGTAATGATTCTTTTGATCGAAGATGGACTAAAAATGCAGCCACAGACCTCTACTATCACTTAACCCATTAACCTGCACTGTATGTCACACGCCTTCTGAATTTAGAATTTGAATCTTAAACTCTGCATATATTTTTTTTTACTTCAGTTGCCTGGATAGTATTACTAGCTTTTTACACTTGCCTTAGGCGGATTTTGGGGATTAGCTACACTCAAAAGTTTATTCCATTCTTAGTTATAAAAATTAATAGGAGATTACCACCAATGCACGAATAATATCACCCGGTCGGAAGGACAAATGCATGTCGACTTTGTCAATCTCAGTTGCTCTGACATCTTGTTGCCTGTTCATTCAGAAGAAAGTTTCAGATTTTCTGTGCCAAAATCTTGCAGCACCGCAGAGTCTAACGAGCATCTAAAGCAAGTCAACATGATAAAAGATGGGATTCTATAAGTAAAAAGTGCTATCTGAAAATATCAACTGCTGTGATTCAACAAATAGATGTAGTAAAAGCAGAGACTGAAACCCTATATGAATTGTATGCACTAAGATAAGCAAATATCTGAGGGGTGTTAAAAGGGAAAAATCAGTATTTAATGATCTGCAATCTACGAGTCGTTGATAGGCTTTATGGTGGATACATGACTAATCAAAGGGGTTGTCTTTTTGGAAAGGAAACAGCATATCAAAACATCCTTACCTTCAATTATGTAACAACGGGAACTACATCTTGATTGCTGTGACACAATTCACAGATTAGTTGAGATGTTTGACAGCTCCAAAAATGTAAATTAAGCGTTAAATTTAAAGTTTAAACCAATAGCCACTGGACTACATTTTCCTACAATAATTAACTCTTCTATCAAAAATTTTTAGTTAAACAAATTTGTTAACTTTTCTCCAAAAAAGAATTAACTCTTCTATTCAACCCGGTATCACAAGATATTTAGTGTGTCAAATTTTCTTTATCCCCTTGGATTTATTCTTTTGACAAGTCTTTGTCCCCTTTGTTTTTAACAAAAGATTATTGTGAAGGTCTTGTATTAAGCATCAACTTTACTCAGACTGTAAAATTAATCCAACACAACCAGACAAGGAAATTCCAGAGACAGAATATCCTGTACACATGTTAGAAACACAAATATATTGAACAGTATAACCGTGTATTGTATACATTTTTCTACTGCATGATGAACGATTCTTGACCTGCAACATAATATCCAATTTTGAACTAAAAGATAAGGCAGTCAACTTTTTCTTTTGAGAAAGAAAAAAGAATAATAATAATAATAATAACAGTAACTTTATGATCAAAGCTCATCACATGAAGCACGTTTTCAAAGTACTCATTGCAACAATGTGCAATTAGGTCATTATAATTGTATGGAGTAGAGGTTTCAAATCAAAGCATAGCGTGAATCATTTACAGGAAATCAACCATATTTTGTACTTTGTGAGAGTGGTTGGTAAGATTATATTGTTTAGAGAATTAGCATGAAAAAACCAGTAAGCAAACTTAACCACGGTAAAATGATCTGTGTCAATATGGTTCATACTTTTAATAAGTGCATGCAGGGATGCAAGTCTAAAAAGACCACATACTACATAGAGCCTCAATCATACACCCTATCTATACCAGAACATGCCCTAATCTATCTCCTATCACGAATGACCAAATTAGGTAGAACACATCCTCTCAAAGAAGAATATTACCCTGTTAATACTATGTATTTTTCAGCCCAACTATCATCAATACCCTTCATAAACACCACTTCTATCTTGCCATTCTCATCAAACTAACTTACACCATAACCGTTGATTAAATAACTGTTATACATCAGTGCATATTTTATGTTCTTTATGTCTCATACTTCATTACAAGATCAATTATTCTGTCAAATGAGGCTCTGTGTTACGCCCCAACAGAGTTTTTCAGCCATTTTGTCCAAAATACTTGAGAAGTGAGAAACCCTTGATGAAATCACTCTTCAAAAGTCACCCTAACCTGTTGTTGTAATTTTCAACTGAAAAAGAAAATCTAATTAACTCACCTAATAATGCCAGTGAATTTCTCACGCACAGATTTGGAATCAACACACACTATGTCTGCTGAAGCCGTTCTAGCCATCACCTTAGTAACCTGTCAAAAAAGTTAACTAATTGAAAAGAGAATTTGTCTCAAAAAGTTCTGTAGTCTGTGGCCAAAGAAATGACTATCAAATAATGATAAAAAAGGAAGTCCATTGCTTACATAAATCCAATTAAATTTTGAAGGATATCTTTCTAACCTAAAGAATCTACACCTCTATATCACAATCAAGAATCAGTTGAAGCAGAGAAAGGTAGTATAGACTAGTACCTAGGTTTTTTATTTCTTGTAAATTATTGTTCTTCCTGGTTGAAACAAGAGCATATATTACCAGTTCTACGATAATATTAAGGGAACCTGACATTTTACAGTCTACAATAAGTATAAAAAGGGAAGCACTCACAGTTCTTTCTCTTTTCTGTTTTACAATTATATAACAACAACAACAACAAACCCAATCTAATCTCACAAGTGGGGTCTAGGGAGGGTGAGATGTACGCAGACCTTGCCCTGCCTTTGTGGGGGTAGAAGAAGGTTTCTGATAGAACCTCTGCTCAAAACAGAAGTTTCCATAATTAGGGTTGCAAGGAAATATGATAACAAATAGCAAGATATCCAGCACATGAAGTAACACATAGTCATACAGATCAAAGAATACGAAACTATGCGACTATGAAATACTACTACTAATAGGGAGGAGCTAGCCCCTGCCTTTCGCACATAAAGTGTGACACCACTCGACTACCTACTACCCTTCTACCCTAATCTTCGACCTTCATACCTTCCTATCCAAGGACAAGTTCCCAATTGGTTGAAGTTGTTTTACAATTATACAACTACTAAAAAAAATGGTAGAGAAGATAAAAGCATGAATTATGATATCACATTGATAATTTTCCACTTTAATGGCATCCAATGGAAGAACCAAAAACAAAGGTACCCAAGATAAACTACAATTGACAAAAAGTGATGCAATTAGTAAAGTCCTGGGCAATTTTTTTTTTTTTGATAGTTAGTTAAGCCCTCGGTAATTTAGGAAAGAAAAAACGAAAAAATTAGGAGTAGTTAAAGCACATAAGTTCACCCATTGCAAAAGAGAAGGAAAAAATAAGAATGCCAAAGTTTTTGCCTTGCACCACACATCTGACACTTAAAAATTTAAAAAGAAAAAAGATGAAAACTATCATATTGTAGCTGTTTTTGGATACACTTGATCTTTGAGACAAGAAGCAATGTTTTACATACAGGAAAGCACTGCTAGAGAGAGTGATGATTGTGTTACAATACTCAAGAAACAGTTGTCAATTTCGGATAACACAAACATTAACACAGAATATTCATGAAAACTATCATTATATTGTCTTAACCAAGAAAACTCACTCTAGCAAAAACAATGGAACCAGGTTGAGGAACTGCTCCATGGGCTTTATGACCAGTAACTTCGACTGTTGATCTCTGATGAAGATTGACAAAATGGAAGAAAAGATTGTCATTTAAACAACAGAAAGTGATGAAAACCACATAAATATCAGAAACAAAACAGTAATAGATTAATGTGCCAAAAAAAAAATCTTATGACTGCAATAATCATGCTCATGCATGAAAGCTCTTAAGATCTGCTAGAGTTATCCAGCTCACATCAATGTAATCAGAGAACAAACAAAGTTCTTTGATCAGGTTATGTATGAAGTAAAACACCCAGTGAACATTGGAGTACAATGCCTTCCTTCTTTTCTTTTTGGATCAAATCATTCCAGATTGTTTTTCTTAGCTAATTCATTGGCGTTCAAGGCATTTGACCCTTTCAAGAAAATTCCAATTGGCACCCAAAGGTATCAAGTTCAAATCCCAACAGATACAAAAATGTTAGGTGATTTCTTCTCATCTGTGACATGATGGACAGAGTTACCAGTAAATGCAAGAACATATTCGAAGAAATTCTGGCCCCCGTTAGAATGGTTTACTCGTTGTTGGTGGTTGGCGGAGGTATCCCGGTGGAATTAGTAGGTGCAGCCAAACTAGCCCAGACACCTCGGTTATAACAACAAAAAATCCAATTGGCAAAAGAAAAAAGTTGCAAGTTTCAAACTATATCTGACTTCAGAAAACAAATAGCATAAGAAAACTTAGAGAAATCCCTAAAAGAAATTATAGCTCATGGATTCACTTAATAGCCGTCCCTTTTGCAACTTGGCACGCGAGGAAAGAGGAATCAGATAATCTCCGTTTCTTTATGTTAAACTATGTTAGTGGCACCAAAACTTCAGCCGCGAAGAACAATTGCCGAGAAGAAGGAAAACCTACTGACAAAACTCGTGAAATGTATTGTTTTTTAGCATTAATCTAATAAAAACCAGTCAAACTGCACCATGAACACCTCTATCCACATTACAGAATACAAAATAGTAAGATTCAGAGAGGAACAAAACCTGATCAACAGAATCGGAAGGCGGAGGAATAAGAGAACGGAACCCGGTGAGGGAGGCGTAAACGGTGCCATTCTCAGTTGAAACGTAGGCCCCCTTTCCGGCTTTCAACTGTGATGCTTTACCTAATACTTGTCCTGGCGTCACCAACTCTTGGGTGTCAGCTTCCATAGCCATCGTCATGCTCCAGCAACGGCCACTCAAAGAAGCCCTCTCAAAAACAAAACTCTGCTTGGGCTTTTTGCAGTGTTCTATTTTGTACCAAATAGTATTTAGTGGGAAAAGTGCAAGAGCGACGTGGAGAGCTGAATATTGTTGAAGTATGCCCTAGTGAAAACTAAAATAATGTACCAAAATAATTGCTCAAAATAAAGTGATATTTAAGGGGTCCTTTGGCGGAAGTGTAACGACTAGTTCCGTCGTCGGATGTTTAGATCATAATATCCTCGTATAGGTGCCATTAGGTTAAGGGTTGGCAAAATATGAAATTGGATATTGAGTTTGAAAAATCCAATTAGGCTTTCGTTGTAGCGAAGGACTACCGGTGGGCAAGGTTTACCATAGCGAAAGGTCCCGAGTCACAGAGGTTCGCTACAATTTTTCGCCATAACGAATGTTTTACTATAGAGAAAATCAAAAAAACAATAATGTGATTCGAATAAAATTTTTACCCAGTTTAGGTCATAACTTAGATATTTGACCAGAGAACCCCAAAGGAGACTTCCCCAAGGCTTAGGCTTTTCCCTATTGAGGTTAAGTGTTTTCCTTTCATTGTTTCCATCCGTAATTCAATTTCTTTCAAGTTTTAGAGGGTATGTTCTTTATAGGAGTTAATGAGTTGAACCATAGAATTATTAAGTTGCTAGGACAACATATGAGGGGAGTATAATTGCACGTGATTTCAATTCTAGACTGTTAAATTATGTCTTCTAGCATGAAATTATGAATCTAGTCTCTTACTATGATATTGAGGACCTAAAATCCCATAAAAGTGGGTTCTTTAAGTATTTGAATGGCTCAAAAAGATTAATGGGGTAGAAACTCCATGAATGAGATTGATATGAATATGGTAACCTCTAGCTTGTGAAATAACTTTTAAATAAATAACTAGACTAAAGATAGAATTAGGTTGGTTTGAATACCCATGACCTTTGTTTGAGGAATTAGATGATTAAAATGTCATCATATTTTGTTTGTATTAGACTTTGAGCATTTAGAGGCGGTGAGAAAAGGGAAGGCTCTAGCGATTTAGTTTGCTTATTTCTAGTATTCGGTTAAGGTAGGTTATGATTACTTGGAGTTAAGGCTTTCTATTTTTGTGTCAAACTGTGTAGGTGTTTTCCTATGATATAGATTGAGAGACAATTTTCTTGTGGAAAAATGTCAAGTTTTTGTTTAGTGTTGAGTATTGTGTCACAGATCTTACCGGCGGAACTAGACAAAAAAAAAATTGTTTGGCAAAGGTTGAAAATGATTTGAAAAATGAGGGAAAAAGTAAATTTGAAATGATTTCTTGTCATGGCTCATACGTTTTTCATTTGGCTTTGTAATATACAAGTGGGTGTCAACTCATCTCGTTGTAGTTTTGTTGCTCCCAATTGCACACGCAAGTGTACGCGATCGCGCAAGTAATATAGTGGCTCTTAAAAGAACCGAATTATCGAACCCAAAGGACTTGTCAATCAACCATTTACTAAATTATACTAATTCTAATTATTTATTTAAGGGAGGATTTCAGAATATGAAAATATATTAACCAAACTAAAAATAAAGATAAAATAAATAAAAAGCAATGAACTAAAAAAAGATAGATGTTTACACAATTAATGAATGCATCAATCTAGGATTATGATTTAACTAACAATCATGTTTAGCATCAATTTCATCAACTTATTTGATTATCTAGTTGCTGATTCACGGGGTTGATAATATAGTCATGATCTCCCGACCTCTAACAGTCTACCACAATTGACAGCCTAACTACATCGTTGAGCGGGGATAAACTGGACCCACTATGGAGCATAAAGCTGTCTTCCCGTATTTGAGCCAAGCAAGACACCTAGGTATTAATTGACATGCAAGAAAAGATCACGCTCCTTATATTCCACGTTCTATCCCTCTATTCCTCTCCCGAGTTCAAGAGTAGACACTATTTATCTCTATGGTGATCAAGCATGGAAATAGTAATCACAAGAATATAAGAACAACTAATATGATAAACAAATCATGCCGAATTAAAATTGCTAAACAATCATATTATAAGTAAATATAATCCAAGCGAGAAGTTTAACTCCACATAGACATAAAACAATTACAACGAATCATTCAAATAAAAGATGTAAAATAAAATAAAAGAGAAAAAAAGAAGAAACCTTAAATCAAAAGTTAATTTCTACATTCATTCTCCTCCCTCAATAATTATTCTTATGGACTGTTTATAAATGTTGAAAATCCTAAATAAAATAATTGAGTCCAAAATAAATTAGGAAACTCAAAACCTAAAAGGAGTTGAATTCCACGTGAGCAGTGCGCCGCCTCAACTCTGTACCGCTTTCGTCAATTGTTGGTGTCTTCACAAATTGCCACGTGGCAATGAGATACAAATCCCCCACTTTGCTTTCTTTACTTTGCTGACATTTGAATTTTTGAAATATTAATATAATATTCAATTTAATTCATTAAATTGTCTGCTTAATTTTCTTCTTCAATCTTTCATCTCTAATTATTTTTAGCTCCAAACTTTTTTACTCTTCTATCAATTTAATCCTACAAATAAAATACACTATTAAGCATAATTCATAAAATTCATGCTCAAAAAGGACAAATATAAATAATAAATGTGAGGCAAATAATGATTAGAAATATGTATTTTGGCCTCACATCAAGTTTGTCAAAAGTCATTCGATTTTACTTGATTTTGAGACTAACTTTAGAGCTTGTTGGGTTGTGATGCCTTGTGTGGTAAGGCTTGATTAAATCATGTGTATGCATATTGTCTAGAACTTGCCCCAAAATGTGCTTCAAGACAAAATTCTAGATATGGCTTGACTTGAAAGATGAACGTAGGTCCTCTCTGATTAGACACTTTACCAAAAAAAAATTCTTCCCTTGACATTAATCATAGTCAACCCTACTGAGCCTGGAACTAATTCTCTAGTCACCATGTTACACACCATGACCTTTTTGAATCATTTATTTTGACACCCTCATCTCCCTAATTTCTAATGATGAAATTATAGGCTAAAAGTCTAAGTTTGGAATTGAAGATAAAAATGATATTGTGATGTAGGCAGAAACGTAGAGGGGGGGGGGGGGGGGGGGGCACCAAGAAAAGAAAGAGAAATGAGCTAAAAAGTGTTTAGAGCATAAGCTTCAATTGAAAAGTACTTAGTGAAATCACAAATGAAAGAATGTGTAACACCTCACAACTCAACTCTTAGAATTTATATCTTTTATCGTAAGTATATAAGCTTGAACCGAGAGATGTCCTACTCGTGCTTATGTGTTGATGTTATTCATATGAGTGGAAAGTGTATTGGAAGTAGTTTAGGGTCATAAGAGACCTCTAGTACTAAGTTGAGTTTAGAATATTACTAGGCAGTGAGTTCCTAGTTTCTGTCCAAAACAACCAACTCCACAGGAGCCACTTCACAGCTCATAAATGCCTTGACTGGCCGTGGGAGGGGTCGTGAATGTGATTTAGTTTTAGGGGTTAAGGGGTGGCCAAGGGAGTCCACTAGTGCAACACCACAGAAGGGACCACGGCTCGTGGTGAAGACCACGACTCGTGGTGAAGACCACGACTCATGAGGCCTCTTGTGAAGAGGAGGTAGTCCACTGCTAGTTGGGGGTTAAATGGGTCTTTTCTGGTTTTAATTAGATTAAATCTAGGTCATTTTACCCAAGACTAAACTCACCCATTCAAGTCATTATTTTCCAAACCCAAAAAGAAATCCCAAAGTGCTTCTCTCAAATATTTCTCTCTCTAGAACTTGAAAAAGAAGAAAGAGTTGAAGCTAGGATCAAGGTCAACTGTCCAATCCTCAAGCATTTATGGGCTTTGTAATCAAGGTATGATGGTTTTTCTTCCATAGAGTCCCTAAGTTTTCCCCAATTGAGAAAATGAAATTCCCCAATTTTGAGTTGGGTTTCTTCCAATGTTGTGGGTATTGATGAATGTTGATCAAATTGAGTGGATTATGATTGTTTATGATTGAATTGATAGATACGCTATGCCAAGGGTTAGCCCGTGACCACTTGTGGTTCTAGGTACCGTGTCTTGACTGGACTGTAGACTCGACTCCCAATAGAATGAAAAAAAGAAAAACAAAAAAATATTGTTAGCTTGTGTTGTGCACATGCCTTTATTTGAAAAGAAAAAGGGGTGTTAGAATAAGTGATTGATGTCATGAATAAGAGGAATAAGGTGAAATAAAGTCAATGATGTGAGCAGGGAGATCAAAATGAAAGGTGATAGCATTAATGAGGTTTCGTAGTCATTTTGACCAAATAATAACCTACCATTTGCCTGAGCCTAAGTTAAACCCGCAATTCCTTGGTGATTTTGATCCTTGTTAATCTACATTAGTGGCGATTTACATATTGGGCAAGCCAATAGTTCAATATGTGTATGCTTGAATTATTAATACAATAGGCAAAGTCTACTACTTCATTTTGGGTAAAACTAAGATTCCTTAGTTCTTCTTCCTCCTTTAATATAACATTGAAATCTCCTTAAACAATTCAAGGATTCTCTACCTCTTCTACTATATTTTCTAGCTCTTCCCAAAATTTCAATCTTTTCAAGCACATATAGCTTAAATGAGAAGCACTTGTGTTATTCTTGATGAACTTCATAGTTAATTGTTGTGCATAATCTACTATCATCTGACCCTCATAATGTTCATCCCAAAAATAGATTTTAGTAGAGTTGTCAACTAGGGAATACTTTTGTCTCAACTTTCTTCTATATTGTTCTAGTTCACTTGGATCTTGAAAAGGCTTCATAATGGTTATGCGATTGTAATGATGTCTCCTATTTAGATCCATCAATTTCTCAAATGAAATTTGAGAATTGACAGACATTCTAGAATAGTCTATTTATCATTGATCATTTCTAATATTATCTCCTTATTACTCCTTGTTCTAATCTACTGTGGTGTTGTGTTTTGTCTTTCTTCATACTGAATGATAAATCTCATGCTCTGCTTATTTATTGTATGTTGTCCTCAAACCCCTCATCTTCTTCTGTGTTTTTCTGTCATGAATTTTCTCATCAATATACTCTTTTAGCACCGATGCCTCCCTGCAAAGGTGGTTCAACTATTACTATTTGCATACTTTCCTTCTCCATATTCTCCAATTTCCTATCACTTTGATTTTAAGTTAGCTCACTATTTTGATTTTTATCCACTTCTTCTGAGTGACTCAAATATGCCTAATGTACATTAGTTTGATTATAACCTACTGTTGCGTCTAAAAGCATACGCAAGTGCATGTGGTCACTCAAGTAGTACAACGACTCTTTCAAGCCGGATTATCGAATCCAAAGGACTTCAAATCAACAAATAACAACTTTATTTTGTCTAAAATAAATTTACTTATGCGACAAACAATTTTAGAAATTTGTTTATATCTACTAAGTTGAACAATCTAAAAAATTAATTACAACAATCAAGCAGTTTCAAACAAGAGAATTTCACAATATGGGAAAGTATTCCAGGGTTGTAGCATAAACCGATTTCCGACATAATATGAATTTATCCTAGCATTCGACTGGTTAACCTCATTATGGATTCGCAAAGTTCATTTTACGATCATGATCTCCCGGCCTCTAATCGCCTACCACCATTGACAACCTAACTACATCGTTGAGCGGGGATAGGCATGAACCAATGGCAAGCTATCATCTTCATATTAATTAAGCGTGGTATATAGGTATAAGACTATCATATATACGAAACACTCTAACTTTACTCTGGAATGAACACGTTTCTTACATTCTTTAGTCTATCCCTTTATTCATCTTTCGAATTCAAGAGTGGACAATGAGTTTATTTTAATTCAGACCATTCATTAAAATAGTTAAATAAGAATGTAAGCATAAATCACAAGAAAACCTATCTCATACTAGAAACAAATAATATTATACCATTAATCGTAGCTACAACCCTAAAATAAGGAATTTAGCTACTCATAGAACAAAATATCATCAAATAATGTTTATGGATCATAAAAGGGTTTACCAAAATGAAGGAGTAGAAGAAAAGCCCTAAAAGTATTAGCCAAATCGCTCAAATCAATGTTCTCCCGTCTTTTTAAAAATAGGATAATGATAAAATAACACAACTAGACTATTTATAGTCTGAAATAAAACACGTGACTCAATTCTGGTGTCCAGGTCCGCATCGCGGACCTATTCCTTAGCCTCAAGTTGTGCACAAAAGGATCTCCTCCGTGACGCGCTCCTGCCGCGCACTCCACTGTTAAGTGGAATTCATTTTCTGCATGCAAGTTTCAGCTCTGCTCGCTGACACAGAGCTGTTCCCTCCTAGTGTATTTTCCAGCTTCTTGGCCATTCTCCTCCGCACCTTCATTTTCTATCTTCCGACCTTTGTCCAGGTGCTCTTTTTTAGCTCATTCTTCTTTTCTTTTCACCCTAAAACATCTAATCATATTGGTTAGAGGAAACAACACCAAAAGACTCTAAAATTTTAGTTCCGACTAAGCAAGTGCTCTCAAACTTAGCTATATATATGAGACAAATTGGTTATTAAGCGCATAAATACACCTAAGATCACCACCCCACACTTTGTTCGTCCTCGAACACTTCCACACTTTCAAACATACGACGAGTCTACTACACTTCCTTCTAATGACATTCCAGCTTTCGCCACAACAACTACCATAACTTTACAACATGGCAAAAAATAAGCATTCATCACGACAACTCGAGCGAGACAATCTAGCCTCAAGAATAGACTTTTATAATGCAACAAACTTATGTACAAATTTTGGATCCACAGATATATCATTTATCAGACCTCATTAAACATGTGCCCTCACCACAAATGAACACCCTGCTTTACTCAAACATAAAATTTTCATATAATAAAGGGTGCGGGAAGCAAATTTCGCTCACACTCTCGAAAGAATTCACATGCCACTACTAACGAACCATAGGCTTGCCCTTAGTGTACTGCATCACTACTTTTGAGAATACAGAAGTTCAAGATCAATTAGGTCTTTTAAGGGTTGTAATGTAGGCAAGGGGACGGGTAGGAACTACTTTTTTTGGATATAAATAGTGACTGTATTCCCAAGCGCTTTAATACAAGACAAATTTCATTTTTGGACCTTCTTTTAATAACCTCCTTCTTATGCTCCTTTTCTTGGAACCATTTGGCCCTTTGTTGTAAGACACTTAACATTCACTTCTTTCCACCATTTTTATTCTAAATTCATTCATCAATTTTTTATTTTTTTATTTATTTTTTGTTTTTTTTGTTCATACGAGCCAGACTTATGTTGGGGCTTGCCCCTCACTTTCGTTTCCTTCCCTATTGTTCACACAAAGCGCTTAGGATCTTTTGGATCAAATTGATAGGCCAGAGAAGGAATGAACATTAGCTTCAAATTAGGATACCAAAGAATAAGTTCAAGGCTGGAAGGGGTTAACTAAGGATATACATCAAGTTGGGTAAAAGAAAGCACAATCAGGGCTATCAAAGAAATGCCTATATCACTTCCTGACTCCTTATCCTATTTTTTGCTATGCAGACACACCAAACAAGTTTTGGACCTCAATTTGTAGCAAGGAATACACAAAACTTACACATCTAGCACACATTTAACTCAAAACTGAACACTACATACTACTTCCCAATCACTGACACAACTTCATTTTAAGCATACGCCATTAAGAGTCATATAAAAGAGCCTACATATCTCAACACAAAGTCATCCAATGTTTTCAACTTTCAGTCTAACTTAAAGCAGTTGAGCAACCTTAGCCAAAAGCCAACCCTACAGACCCAAATGACGAAAATTGCCCTTAAGCCGGTCGTCATCCTTGACTCAACTATGACACTGACTCAATCCTAAGAAACAAAATCTTTTTTTTAAATGGTTCAATAGGACTGTCCTTGGCAAAAGAACCGAAAACAACTTTCAAGGAACCCAAAATAAAATAGCACAAACAAAATAAAAACTATTTACAATGGATATAGTACTCCCACCCCACACTTAAAAATGCAACATTGTCCCCAGTGTGACATAATTCGAAATGAAAGCAAAGTAGGGTGTGTGTACTTCCCTGATCATTTATCCATGTCGGCAACCGTCGGTGCCCTCAAGAGCTAAAAGGTCACCCTCCTTTGTTTCAGAATCTGATTCACTATATGACATGGTTTGCCTCTTTTCCTCATCAGTTGGAACATCATCCCGTTCGAGTTCTACAAAAGCAGGTCTGAGTCCCAGCAATGCCTTAACATGTTCATTCAGGGGGTACTTCATTTCAATTTCATCCAACTACTCCTGAGTTGAAGCTAGGCATCCATTTTTATGATGCAATATCTCCATCCAAACATGTGTGCAGTGATCATCTCATCCCTCTTGTTGTGCTCTGTTATAGTGAGGGTAGGTCCATGCATGTTCTCCGGCCCCTTTGTCTTTATGACATCTAGGGTTGTGGTGAACAGTCTATACTCTCCTCTAGAACTCCAACTCACCTGCACAAATTAGTAATTAGTCCTCCAAAATCATACCTTCGACCTCAATGTACTCTTGCCTTTTGCATGGTCGATTTCAACACCGAGACATCCTTCATTAGAGCATAAATTAAGAAGACTCGGTCTCTCGTCACCTCGATAAAATGCAGCCCTGGTATCAAACAATTCATGACAATTTTTAACCACACCTGGGCTTTCTGATTCATGTGAACATAAGGATATGACTAGTGATAGCCATGGTGCCCATGCCGAATCCATTTTGCAGTAGACTGGGCCCCACACAAAGCATGTTGAATCTGCTGATATAGAGGATTAATATTAATCCCCGTGAGAACATCAGAAGGGGGATCTGTAGTCCCCAATATTTGATTTATAGTTAAAGGTGTCAAAGGGACCTCCACGCCCTGTACTGTTACAAAGTGAGAACGGGCATCAGATTTCCAATTTGCATAGAATTCCCGCACCACACTAACATTGCACTCTGATGGATATTGAAAGATGAATCCCATGTGCAACTCTTGCAGGCGACGCATAATGCGTGGGTACTCCCTCTCTAATTGGACATTATCAAGTATCACATTCGAGAAGTACTTGGCTTCGGTGTGTGATTTATACCACTTCTTGCCCTCAAATGTGACTGCCTTGGCCTTGTAGTTGAGTTTGTCTTCTTGGAATTACGGGTGCTGGGGGAATGGTTGTGCCCATCCTTACTTTATTATGGCTGCTAAACGCAACCACTTTGCCCGACCTTTTTGCGCTAGACATGTTATCCTACAATCAGACAAATATGATTTTAGTTGATAAGACTAAAAAATAGAGGATCACCCCACACATATTTTGAGCACAACTTTACCAAACAACACGGTACTCATACTTCTCAATGTTAGTTTCAGCATATGCTTCTCAAAATTTATCACATTTTAAGCATATAAACCCCTTAATACTTTGATTCTACTCAAGAATTCGAACCAACATCCCTGCTTTCACTTCAATCACTACCCCCATAACACCTTTGCTACTCAAGACTTCACAAAATCTAATTTTTACCCAATTAATTCAAAGAATCTTCTTTCTACTTCCTCCATAATCATTCAACAAGATACCCATACAGAAGTTCACAAACTTAGGCTAAATACTTGAAGTATTTGACCTATTAGCACAGTTTATACAAAGAACAATCAGTTTCAGAACATTTACCAACAATTCCCACTCCTTCATGAACTCACATCACAATGTCACCCCAGAGAGAGAAGAAAATATGTGAGAACATACCTTGAGTGCTAGAAAGAAGGAAGATTTAAAGAACTTGAGGATGATCCTTCACCTTCGTAACACGGATTTGATTTATGGAGGGAGTTAGGGTTGAAGGAGGAAAAAAATTGCACCAATTTCTTGAAATAGTAAAGAGAACCGGCCAATTTTAGGGGTTAAAAGGGGATGGTGGTCGGGTTTTTACCATATTAGTTGGGTAAAACCCGACTTTTTTAAATGATAACTCAAAAACTTACCAGGTCCGCGACACAGAGCTGTCACAGACATGCCTTGTGAAATATGCTTCATTACACGGGAGAAGGTATGTAGAGTGGGAACAAGTCGGCGACGCGGACTCCATGGTTAATCAACCTCTGTTGTTTTAATTCTAAGAACATTGTTCACGACATGGAGTTGTCGCGACCTTGCCTTGACATTTTTGCATATTCTCCTGGGGTGCCTATTACCTGGCAGGAACAAGTCCGCAACACGGTCTTGTCCCAGACTCCACTGGTTTACGCCCAGCAATTTTCTCCATTTTTTTTTACTTACAAATTACAACTTTTAAGATAAATGAAATAACCTATAACTAAAAATAAACCAAACTACCCTGTTAACACAAAATACCAAGAAAATATCTTCTAAAATACAAAGTCTCGGGTTGCCTCTCGAGTAGCGCCTGATTTAACGTCGTGGCACAACTCAACTCCCCCTCATTCATTGCTCAACTCCAAACTTTCTTCTTCTCGATCCGCCTCTTGTACGAAATAATTCTTCACCCTCTGTCCATTCACGATGAATGTGGATTACTTACCTTCATTCCACAACTCTACAGCCCGTGGTTGGTCATGCGCACCACCTTAAATGGTCCGCTCCATTTTGACTTCAACTTACTTGGAAACAACCTCAATCTAGAGTTAAACAATAATAACTTTTGCCCAGGCTCAAAAAGTTGACACACAATATGCTTATCATGCCAACATTTAGTTTTCTCCTTATAGAGCTTAGCATTTTCAAAGGCATGGAGTCTAAATTACTCCAATTCGTGTAGCTGACCCATCTTTTTTCTCCCGGCTGGTTCCGGGTCCAGGTTAAACTTCTTCATTGCCCAGTAAGCCTGATGTTCTAATTCAACTAGAAGGTGACACGCTTTACCAAACACCAAGTGATAGGGAGAAGTCCCTATTGGTGTCTTATAAGCTGTCCTGTGTGCCCATAATGCATCATTAAGCTTCATTACCCAACCTTTCCTTTAGGCATTCACTATTTTTTGTAGGATCTACTTCACTTCCCTGTTTGACACTTCTACCTGGCCACTAGTTTAAGGGTGGTATGCGGTATCCACATTGTATCTGGCTCCATATTTAGCTAAGATATTCTTCACTAATTGATTTATGAAGTTCATCCCTCCATCACTGATTATTGCTCTAGGAGTTCCAAACTGAGTGAAAGTGTGCTTCTTTAGAAACTTTAGCACCACTTTAGCATCGTTAGTTAGCAAAGCTACTGCTTCAACCTACTTTGACACATAGTCCACAACCACAAGTATGTATTGATTTCCATTCTATGGAGGGAATGGTCCCATGAAGTTGATCCCCAGACGTCAAATAATTCAACCTCTAAGATGTTATGCAAAGGCATCTCATGTCGTCTGGAAATAGACCCTATTCTCTGGCATTGATCACAATTTTTAACATCCCCTGTAGCATCTTTAAATAAAGTAGGCCAGAAAAAACCTGGTTGGAGCACCTTATGTGCAACGCTCACCTCCATGATGACCCCCATATGCGGATGAGTGGCAACTATCCATCACTTGTCTCATCTCAGACTCAGGCACACACCTCCTCATCATTTTGTCTGGCCCTTGATTGAAGAGATAAGGTGCATCCCATATGTAGAATCGAGCATCATAAATCAGCCTCTTCTTTTGGCGTGTGGTTGCACCCACTGGAAACTATCCTTTAACCAAATAATTAACAATGTCTGCATACCATGGTTGTTCGGTCACTTCTAGCGCCAATAGTTATTCATCAGAAACTCTTCCCGAATCTGACATTGCTTTCCCACATGTGATGAACTCTCCAATCTTGCCAAGTGATCTGCAATCTGACTTTCAGAACCTCTTCGGTCCTTGATCTCTATGTCAAACTCTTGCAACAATAGAATCCACCTGATTAACCACAACTTTGCATCCTCCTTATTGAGGAAGTACCTAATAGTTGCATGGTCAGTATAAACAACAACTTTAGTCCCTACTAGGTAAGATCTATATTTGTCAAAAGCATAGACCAAAGCTAGCATTTATTTTTCAGTCACTGTGTAGTTGGTTTGGGCTGCATCCAGTGTTCTTCTTGCATAATATATTGAGTGAAACACATTCTCTTTCCTTTGCACCAACACTGCTCCCACAGCCATATCACTTGCGTCATATATTAGTTCAAAAGGAAGCTCCCAATTTGGGGAAGTTAGGATTGGAGCTTTTATCAACTTTTTCTTCAAAGCTTCAAAAGCTTGAATGAAATGCTCATCAAATATAAATTTCATCTCTTTCTCTAGGAGAGTGCACGTGGGTTTTGCAGTCTTAGAGAAATCCTTGATGAATCTCCTGTAGAAACCAACATAACCTAGAAAGCTTCTCATACTTTTAACAGAGATTGGGGGAGGTAGCTTTTCAATAACTTCCACTTTGGCATGATAAACTTCCAGCCCTCTCTTTGACACCTTATGGTCCAATACAATCTCTTCCTTCTCTAGGAAATAACATTTTTTTCGATTTAGGACGAGATTAGTCTCCTTGTATCTGGCCAGCACCTTGTCCAAATATTCCAAACACCTATCAAAAGACTCCCCAAAGACTGAAAAGTCATCCATGAGTATCTCAACAAAATCTTCAACCATATCATGAAAGATAGCCATCATGCATCTTTGGAAGGTGGCTGGAGAATTGCATAGCCCAAATGACATTCACTTGAAAGAATATGTCCCATACGGACAAGTGGATGTAGTTTTCTCCTGGTCCTTTGGTGCAATCACAATTTGGTTGTATCCTGAATAGCCATCCAAGAAACAATAATATTCTTGCCCAACTAACCTGTCCAGCATTAGATCAATAAAAGGAATCGGGTAGTGATCCTTTCTCGTGGCCTCATTCAATTTCCTTTAATCCATGCATATTCGCCACCCTGTCACTGTCCTGGTTAGAATCAACTCATTTTTTTCATTGGTGATCACCGTCATGCCTCCTTTTTGTGGCATACACTGAACTAGGCTGACCCGCTTACTGTCTGAAATCGGATATACAATACTCGCATCTAGCCCTTTAATCACCTCCTTACGTACCACATCTTTCATCACTAGGTTTAGTCTTCTCTTAGGTTGCACACTTGACCTGTGACCCTTCTCCATAAATATCTTGTGCATGCATGAAGCTGGGCTAATGCCATGTATGTCAGCCATCTGCCTATCGCCTTTTTCCTCTTCCTCAATATTTTCAAAGATGCCTCAACCTGTAATTTAGACAAAGCAGAAGAAAGAATTACATGTAAAGATTTATTGGCACCTAAGAACACATACATGAGATAAGAAGGGAGAGCCTTTAACTTCAACTTTGGTGCTTTCTCAATTGAAGGCTTGAGAGGTGGTCCCAAGACTCTATTTAATGGTTCCACAAACTTGCGAAGCATACTCACATTCCGGACATCTAGAACATTAGCCAACTCTTGGGCTTCAGCATCTCCCTCAATGTCTTTCCTAATTAACACTTTCTCTAAAGGGTCTTGGGCTTCAACATATTTAGCTGCCATTCCTCATCAATGAATGTAATTACTGATAGCTCCTTATATATTGCATGCAACTTTATTGCCTTGTAAATTTCAAATACCTCGACCTTGTCATAAGCCCTCATTGTTAGTTTACTGGCCGCCACATCAATTAATGCACCTCTGGTTACTAGGAATGGGCATCCCAAAATAAATGAGACCTCTGAGTCAATCTCAAAATCCAAAATGACAAAGTCTACAGGGAAAATTAGAGTTCCCACTTGAACCAAGGCATCTTCAATAACACCACCTGGCTTTGCCACCGAACGGTCCGCTAACTGCAACAAAATGGTTGTGGACTTAGGCCTTCCTAGTCCTAACTTGAGAAACAAGGACGTAGGCATCAAATTGATACTTGCGCCCAAATCGTACAACCCTCTTGCCTTAATACACTTACCGATATTTATTTGAACAGTGAACTCCCTGGATCTTTCAACTTAGTTAGGAGCCTATTCTGGATCCTAGAACTGCATTCCTCCGTGAGTGCTACTGTTGCATACTCAACCAATTTACTCTTGTTGGCTACCACATCTTTTACATATTGGCATACTTAGGAATGCCCTACAACACATCAATCTAAGGCAAGTTAACATGTACCTGTTTGAGTAATTCAATAAACTTACCGAAACATTTCTCCTCTTTTTGCTTTTTGAATTTCTATGGGAATGGAGGAGGTGGTTTTGCTTTTGGTTCCTCATTCACCCTTTGCTCACTTGGTTCTGCTTTATCTACCTGTTTTTCTTTTTCTTCAGCAGCTTTTGTCTTTGGCATTAGCTACTCCAATGGACGACCACTCCGAGTACTTACAATATTTACCTGTTTTGGATTTGGATCGGTATTTCTAAGTAAACCCTCTTGTGGTTGGGATATTTGGGCACTAGCAAACTGCCCAAACTGCTTCTCCATATTCTGAGTCACCAGTTAGTTGTTTTGAACATCTGCTGCCAATTTAGCTTGATAAGCCATGATTTGTTTTAGCATGTCCTCCATACTCATATCACCTTGCTTGGCAGCCTGCTGGTTACCAGGGTTTTGTTGGTTTCCATGACTTTGTTGATTGCAATGTTGTCCACTACCCTGTGGCCTGTATTGGTTTTGTCCTTGATGTTGGTTTTGATTACCACCCCATGAAAAGTTTGGGTGATTCCGCCAGCTTGGGTTGCAAGTATTTCCATAGTTCTGGTGATTTCCTCATCACTAAGCATTACCTACAAAATGAACAGATTCTGGGTTTGCTCCACATACCTCAGCACTGAGATCTCCACCTTCACATACTTCACATTAAGCTTGTAGTTGTTGCACCATATTAACTTGAGCTTGCTGCTGTCCTAGTGACATATTGCTGAAATGAGTAGTCATCATGTTTTGTATTGTTGAACTCTGTGCAGTCAAAGCTGTCATTGGATCTATTTCCAACACTCCTGCAGTCTTTTATACGGTGATTTAGCTCTTTCTCCATTCCACTCGGGGTTATCTTATGAAATTCTATTAAGCAATGTAAACAACTCAGCATATGTCCTCTCTAAAGCTTGACCACCTGCAGAAGAATCAAGTAAGATTTTTGTGTTTGGTTCCAACCTTTCAATGAAGGTACAAGTTTTCCCTTCCCTTATATCGGAAGCTTAATATATCACTTCTCATCTTGGCTATTTTCCCGAATGGAGAAAACCTTAACAAGAACTTTCGTGCAAGATTATCCCAAGTTGTTATGGAATTTGCGGGCTCAGAGTTTAGCAATATTTTTGCTTTCCCTAACAGATAAAAGGGGAATAATGATAGCCTCACATAATCAGAGTTCACTCCAGTTGGGGTGTTCGTGTCACTGATCTCGAGGAAATTCTGAATATGCACTCGTGGGTCCTTATGAGATAGACCAGTGAACTGCCCGTTTGTGTACAATAGTTGCACCATATTCTGCTTCAATTCAACCTCCCACTAAATGCATGTTTCTAAATACTTGAGGTAACATTGGTGGTCTGTGGGTCTTGATCCTCCCTTTCTTTTGAAGTTTCTGGTTCACTAGCCACAAGAGGAACAGATAAGTGAGTCTTCTTTGCCTTCTCCGATAACGAACAAATCTCTCCGATTCAGCTAGAGACTCTACCCTAGTCGTCTTTCAATGTGAAAACCTGACACAACATACGAAATGAAGAGCCAAGATGAAGTTGTCAACACTTGTACAAATAATTTAGACACTAGAAAATTAGATATCTGCCGATTTTAAAGTCCCCGGCATCGGCGCCAAAAACCTGTTGTGTCCAAAAGCACATGCAAGTGCACGTGCTCACTCAAGTAGTACATCAACTCTTTTGAGTCGGATTATAGAACCCATAGGACTTCAAATCAACAAACAATAATTTTATTATGTCTAAAATAAATTTACTTATGCGACAAACAAATTTAGAAATTTGGTTATATCTACTAAGTTGAACAATCTCAAAAATTAATTACTACAATCAAACAATTTCAAACAAGAGAATTTCACAATATGGGAAAGTATTCTAGGGTTGTAGCCTAAACTGATTTCCAGCATTATATTAATTTATCCTAGCATTTGACAGGTTAACGTCATTATGGATTTACAAGGTTTATTTTACGACCATGATCTCTCGACCTCTAATCGCCTACCACCATCGACAACCTAACTACATTGTTCAGTGGGGATAGGCATGAACCAATGACGGAGCATTAAGCTATCATCTCACATATTATTCAAGCGCGGTATATAGGTATAAGACTATCCTATATACGAAACACTTTAACTTTAATCTAGAATGAGTACGCTTCTCACATTCTTTAGTCTATCCCTCTATTCATCTTCCGAATTCAAGAGTGGACAATGAGTTTATTTTAACGTAGATTAGTCATTAAAATAATTAAACAAGAATGTAAGTATAAATCACAAGAAAGCCCATCTCATACTAGAAACAAATACTATTATACCATTAATTGTAGCTACAACCCTAGAATAAGGAAATTTAGCTATTCATAGAACAAAATATCATCAAATAATGTTTATGGATCATAAAAGGGTTTACCAAAATGAAGGAGTAGAAGAAAATCCCTAGAAATTGTTAGCCAAATTGCTCAAATCGATGTTCTCCCGTTTTTAAAAAACTGCATAATGATAAAATAACACAACCGGACTATTTATAGTCTGAAATAAAACACATGACTCAATTGTAGTGTCTAGGTCCACGTCGTGGACTTGTTCCTTAGCCTCAAGTTGTGCACTAAAGGATCTCATTCGCGACGCACTCCTGCTGCGCACTCCACTGTTAAGTGGAATTCATTTTCTGCATGCAAGTTTTAGCTCCGCAATGCGGAGCTGCTCCTTCCTAGTGTATTTTCCAGCTTCTTGGCCATTCTCCTCTGCAACTTCATCTTCTATCTTCTGACCTTTGTCTATGTGCCCTTGTTTAGATCATTTTTCTTTGCTTTTCACCCTGAAACATCTAATCATATTGGTTAGAGGAAACGACATCAAAAGACTAAAATTTCAATTCCGACTAAGAAAGTGCTCTTAAACTTAGCTATATATATGGGATAAATTAGTTATTAGATGTGGAAATATGCCTAAGATCACCTACTTCCTCTCCATTCTCTTTTGCTTCACCATTCATATCTTTGCCTTTTTGAGAAAGTTCATTCAACTCATTGATTTGTACTTGTCTTTTCTTTTGATCTCTCTCTTGCATCATTGATGTATGTCTGTTTCTTCCTGATCCATAGTGTTGTTTTCAGTTCTCCAGGTTTTTTTAATCACTCCTACTTTATTCCAAATTTTATTAATGTTCTTCTTGATTGCACCCCCTTTGTTATGTTTCTTCTCTTGAAATCCTTCATTTTTTTAGATGCATCTCCCTTCATGTCATTATCCTTTTATCCACTTGTTTCTTTCACTTTGTTTGTATGTTTTTGTTTCATGCCCTGATTCCCCTTTTCAGTTTCATCCTTGTTCCCTTTCTTTGGCTTACCCTCAAGTATTGACTATGTTGCCTTCTTTTTTGTTAGATAAAGTTTTGAATGTTCTTTATAACATTGTTGCTTATCATGCCCCTAAATCATACACATGTTGCAGTATTTGGGAGCGTAGTCATAACTAATCTTGATCCATATTTTTATTATCTTGTCATTTGTTCTATTTATCCCTATATTGATTCTCTTGTGTAATTCACCTAGTAGATCCATCTCGATCTTCACTATGGTACAACTTGGTTTGATGTGATTTCTAGTCGCATGATCACTTGCAATGGTTTTCCCACCGCTTCAACCAATGAAAATATTGTATCTTTCCTAATTTTTTTTTGAGGTAATGAAAAGAAGGAGATTGTCATGACCCAAAGTGTCATGAGCGGCATCCATACTAAATCACCTGGTAGGAGAACCAATAATTAATCCAAAACCAACCCAACACAATAATATTAAAACCAAGTCATAAGAATAACATTAAGAAAAAAATCTTAAAACCAACTAATAACAAATTGAGTCCCCATAAATTCAATTGATAGTCAAACAATTTAAGCTGAAATAGACCCCTAGACACTAAAAGTGATCATACCAAAACTCTTAATTGTCAAGAATGGGGCAGCAATCTTGAATCTAAAACATAAACCTAATAGCCTAGAGTGTTTGTGCCCAAAAAGATGAACAAGATGATGCAGAAGAACCCATGACAGACTTAAAGAGTAGCTCGCCCTTGGATTTGAAGTCGAATGTCCTTTAATTAAGGTCTCAGATCAGCCACTGGAAGATGCCCTATACTCAACAAAGAAATAATAGGTGCAATATCAATATATATACAAACTATAGTGTACGAGTAGGATTACACAGTCAGTACAAGATATGAATGTAAATAATTTACCATAAGCAATAACACATAATAATACATATAGAAGCATTATACCTGTTATAGCAAGGTCTAGTGCGGTGGGCTAGGGGGAATTTTTGTTGTGGATTCTTTCATTGAGATTTCCTGTCATGGTATTCTTGGGTACATTGGGAGGTTGTAGTGTTATGTGGTTTGTGTGGGGTTGAATTACTTTCTTAACGTTGTCAAATTTAGGTAGTGCTCTTTTGTGACTGACGTGTCTTCCTTTCAGCCCTAATAATCATTCATAAATGAACGATGGGTAAATTGGTATCTATTTTAATGACCTGATCTGTTGTTATCCAAAGGGCACCTTGTGTGAAATCCCAAAAATTCTTGAAATACATTGTCAATTTTAAAATTGGGTACACAACAAAAACTTTGGAATTTGAATTAATTTAGGCTAACGCCATCTCGCTATAACGAGAAGACTCCCTTTTATGGAGATATTGCTATAGCTCCTAATGGCCTCTATAATGAGGCTATCAGAATCAAACCCTAGAAAACACAATGCCTTTTATTCTTCCTCCCACTTTACATTGAGAAAATAGATGAGGATTACTCCTAAAATCCTCCTAACCCACTCCAACCTCAAAAACAAGAGAGGTGAGAAATTTCAGGATAAGGAGGGTCAAAACCCAGGGAATTACGGTCTACGTTAGTCAGGATTCGCCGCACAGAGCAAATAGTTCGTGCTCATAGTTCTTCAACAATTACTCGATGACCACATAGGCTAGGTTCTTCTTCACCGAGTAGTTAGACCTGATTTTACTTATATTATATCTTGTAGATTGTCGAAATTGTATGTATTGCTCTTCATACACAGAGTCTAGATGGTTGGATTTGTGGTTAGTTTTGGTTTAGGCTGAAAATGGATTTGCTTAGTTAATATGGATCTTATTATAATTGTTGGGTGTTGCCCTGGAAAGGTTATAGTGGGAAATCAGATTATGATCAGGAAACGTTTGAGAAAGAATCTTTCCAGGTAGGTGATGGTTGTTTGTTTTCCTATGTATGCTATATGTGATGTCAATTTCTCTAATAGTATTAAATACATGATATATGATTAGGAAAAAGAAAAGAGTATGATAGAAATGCTAAATGTTGTCAATCACATGCAATGAATGTGTTTACTTAGACGTACAAATATGTTTGTTTTCATTGTGTTTGTGATTGTAATGTGTGAATGATGGTCGGCATGGGTACCACACCTAGTATAGGATATCCCACGGTTGGCTCGAATACCTTGCGTGGTATATACTAATAGTTAGAATGGGTACCATGCTTGGTATAGGGATATCCCTATATGGTTGGCTTGGATACCACACCGGTACATATTAACAGTTTATATGTGGGTTCCATGAAAGAATCAAGATTACTTCTTTGTGACATAATTATTACATGTTGGTTCCGTGGACTGAATTTATTTATTATATTATATTTGTGACATGTTGGTCCTTAGGTGACTAGATTGGCATATTTAAATGTTGGTTGGTCCATGTGTAAACCATGATTGCATACTAAATACTGTAGTGATGTTTTAGGGATCCTTGGTTGTTTTGGTTAATTGAAAGGCATGATGAATCAAATTTGAGTGATTGTTATGCTTTTGAATATGCATGAAGTGGTTGTTAAGTTAGGGTGTTGATTAGGTGTTTTTCTTATTCACTAGCTTGCACTGTATTGTTAGTCAGGGTGATTTGGGACATATCTAATGAGGAGGTTTGAGTCAAGGTGATTTAGTGACAATCTCCCAGGTGGTTTAATAAAATTGGTCAACCAGGGTGTTGACATAAGAACTTGAGTCAGTGGCGGTCTTGTATTCGGGGAATCTCTATATGATAAAAAAGTTAGGTTATGATCTGATACAAGGGTGGAATGATCTAGCCAGTGGAGTGGGTAGTGGAAGGGGGGTGGGGTGACTTGAGATCGAGTGTATGGATTCCAAGGTAATTTTACTTTTAGTAATATTGGCGATTGAGAGGATTGGGGTCCTAATTATATCTCTAAGTATCATGTTTCTTCTATTATTTACATGATATTATGTGTTGGATTCATATCGACTGATGATGCCTACCGATATGTGTTGTTTGCACTACTACTACTCTTGCTATGCCACTTGACATAATTTGGTTGCAGGATTAGTGATGCTACTTAGGTGAAAATGAAGACGATCTGCTACAACTTATACTTTTATTTCCTATGGTAGGAGTTGTGTCTTATTTATTTTCATAATTTGCAGCCTCTTAGAAGCTCTTGTACCTGTCTAGACTAGTTTTGGGGGAGGGTTCATGTTATTTGTATACAAAAGGACTTTACTTTAAATTAAGTTAAAAGTATTTCTATTTTTAAATAGGGTATTTAGTTTAATTTTGATTTATTTTTGCATAGCATGATTAAAATTGGGTGAAAGGGTTCTCATATTTGTGTTAGTGTAGGTTCCCGCACGACTAGGTGGGTTGAGTTGTGACACGAAAGTACAAATCTACTATTAGTACAAGCGCAAAAGTGGACCAAAAACTAAAGGCTTGTCTTGAATACAAAAGAATAGACAAAACTATATATAGATGGAGTCAAGTTGAACTAGGACGCCATCAACTCACCCTCAATCTCTGAACATCTCTGCAATCAGGCTCAAATCACCACTGTCGAATGGCGCTTAGATCTGGATCAAGAAGATAGATTCAAAGTGTAGCATGAGTACCAAAACAACAGATACCTTGTAAGAATCATAGGCCGACTAAGCTTGAAAAGTAAATACAATATGAAAAGTTAGGAAGTTAACAACGACTAGAGGTCAGGTAAACTAAGCAATGACAAAAAGTATAACTATATATCTCACGAGTATAGAAAAGACGAAGCAGTAAAGTAAAGAAGTTGTTTATAACCTAATGGGCCCTAATAATACCAAAGGTATACTTGTACGCAATTTGAAAGTAAATAACCCAAATAGACTCCATAAGCCAGATGAGCACATTGTAGAGCTAAAGATAAAAGCTATCTAAGGGTAGAAGTATTATAAGATTGAAACTACCGACCCTGGTCTCAAACTGCCATGAAGGCACCCTGAAGAACCCAATATAATCTTAATTTTAGGACTGAAAATCGACTAATAGAAGCATGCTCGGACTCAAACCAAGGTTGATAGAGATGGGGTTGAACTCGAAGCAAACTAAAAGAGATATGCTTGAACTCGAACCAAGGCTAAAAGATATGTGCCTGGACTCGATCCATGGCTAAAAAGACTCTAAATGTCTCCAAATAAAACATTTCTCTTCATGCAAAAATGTACCCTAGAGAGAAACCACTTTCACAATCACCAGGGACCCACTCCTGCTTGAACCCCAAGACCTTATCTAAAATAACCAACAAAGCCTGAAATCGCAAAAGAAACACACCGAGGCCAATATTTAAGAGAAGTTATGGATAAAATGTCATAATATTTGAGTTATCGCCAATATAAGGATTCATACTATCATACTAGTTTGTTATATCAATCTACGTGGAGCTAATCTATCTGAAGTGACATCAGAGGGTTTCTAAGGCATAACGACTCCAAAAAGAGTCTAAGGCAATCACTGGCCTATGCCTAGGCTAAGGCCAAGAACAATTGACATAATAATACAACCATAGAAATAGCTACAACATGGCAAGATGCAAAATCGCACACATGTTAGACATGGTCAATCACCCAAAAACTACCCAAAAGAAGCTAATGCATGAATTTTATCTACTAAAGGATACAAGCTAGAAAACCTTCCCAAAAGTGGCTATTCAACAAGTAAGAACTAAAACAAACTCAATCTAAGATTTTTAAGTCGTAGCCTACCTCAAAGCTGATCGCCCAAGTGTGAAGTCCTCTAAACCAAAGCATTCCCCTCCTGATTGCCTCCGATTACTACCACTCTATCAAATAAATGATCACAATGTCAATATAGTTTTTAAGACCCAACTTGTAATAATAAATGATAGGACCAAAAATGAGTCAAAAATGTTATATTGGGACCTGCACTAAGAATCCCAAAATTGACTATGTCAATTGATTCCACTTAACTCTAGGAAATTGTGCCCCAAAAATGGATACAATCCAAGTTGTATAATGAATCAGAACAAATCATACATATTAACTTCAATAATTCACCATTGAATTTAGAAACTAGGAGGAGGGGAGAAGATTTACAGGTTATACCCAAAATTTAATGAGCCAAAGACAAGCAAAATCCACACAGAATCGTTCCCAAAGATCAACATTCAAACACAAACTTATGGGAAATGAGAACAAAACATATATAACTACTAGCTTATGCCGCAAAGGCGGTCACTAAGGCTACATAACTAGACCACTAAAACAGCTCACCTACCGCTAAAGCGGCTAGGCCCAATTGGCTTCTCTACTAAAGAGGCTCCCTGGCCGCTTAAGCAACCACCTCTTATGCGAGGTCAGGATCGCTAAAGTGGCTAGACCGTAGCTGGCCAGTCTGACTTAAGCGACACTATGGCTACTAAAACCGCTTCAACTTATACGGCATCAGGGATACTTGAGTGGTTGCACCAATATAGTGCACTAATCAAATGAGCTATGTCCCAATGAACTCTGCTCGTGTGCTCGGGATTGGATTGGATACCTACGCATGCAAATAAGCTATGCTTCTCTACCAAATTGGATATTTCAAACTCAATGGAGATACTGAAACTTTCAATGAAGTTCATTTTAAAAAAAGTGGGTCCCACATCCAAACTTCATTTTAAGCCAAAATCCACATAATAGCTCAAAATGAGCTCGTAAGCTTTCGTGCCTGCACCAATGGTCTTTCTAGATGAAACTCGATGCTATGGAGAGAACGAAATTGACAGAATTACATAATGAGGTAGTCTACATGACATTTTGATCAAATTCAATCATTTTAGTTTCAAAAGCTCCAAAACACGAAGACTAGCATAAAAGCTAAATAACTGACCAGGTGAGCAAACTATCAGTTCCAAAAAGTCACAAACATCTTTGGATCGCTATAGAAAAGGTTTAAATGCCATAACACAATAAACGGTAAATGACCAAGAGGGTCATTTTACATTCCCCTCCCAATTACACTTAATTCTCTGCTAAAAGGTAATTACTTGGCCAAGCAAATATACTGAATTGTGTAATTACACTCAACTCCAATTACCATATGACTTTTTCAGAAAAACTTTTAATAATTTTCTAATGCAAATATAAGGTCTAGGAAAAGCTACTGAGTTTATATGAATAAATAATAATTTACCTCTATTCTTGCTGATATTTTTTTTAGAAGTTTACTATGAATACTTGATCGTGAATCTATTCTTGCATAAATCTTCTTAATGGGGTTAAAACATAAACAATGACACCAGAACATCTTATTTGTGTCGATCTCTAATACATATATAGGGAAAAAATATTTCAGAAAGTAATAATCTAAATTTGGTCACTATCTCATAATAGTTAATTAACTATTTGATTAGAGGAGTGAAAAATAAGAAACAATGTAATTTGGGAAAGAAGTCAATTTATTGTAAATTACAAGGTACTCAATTAATCTTATTTTATGGAAAGAAATAATTTAGGAAAAAGAACATTAGAATTAATTTTTTAATATCTTAAATTGAATTCAAGTTTTAGAAAACAAGGTCTTTTGCACTGTAATAGTAGCTTATAAAATTCAACAAGTGTTTCCAACGACTAACTGAACAAGCTTAAAAAGAGTCACCTAGCTCATTCCAAACATAAGTTAATCAACACATATACCAGAAAAACAAAAATAAAGAAGATCAGAGTTGATATGTCTCATTAATCTATTTGTATAAAAAGATTTGAAATGCATCAAGAAAAAATGTTTTTGTGCCAGTAGTGGATTTCAACTATTATGCTCCCAGCAGAATTAATGTTTCAAACCAACTACTGGCATTCTCCTTGGCCTTTCATTTCTACTTTTCTTGTGTCGGTCATCCAAATTTACATCAACTCTAGATTATTCCAGCAATCAACTCTTATCCCGAATTCTTTGATTCTCAGTAGTCCTGAAGTATCTTTTTTCATCAGTATCCGCAATGTCAGTAGGATTTTGGTTAAAAATACAAGGAGGATCCTTTTTAGGAATGCTAATGATAGGTGATATAGTTGCAAGGGCACTATATTCCCCCACGTATAATATTTTGGAAATATCATCAACCTGCATCGGATCAATTTTTAAATCAGAATTCTAGTGGTGTTTAAAAGGCCAATTGAAGACGCAGGTTGTTGCAATTTTCTTTTGCCAAGTTGTTCAAGTGCATGAGCCTTTTTTTTTTTCTCTTGGGGTCCGAGAGATGTACCTTGATCTGAAAATCAACAACCTTTTATTTGTGTGGAACAATAGCAAATTCACATATTGTATGAATATGAGGGGAATTCAACTTTACCTTGAAAGTAAGAAACATGTTGTCGGGAGCTTTGAACTTCAGTAAAACCACCCATAAAAATACTAGAGGACTTCTACAATTGATGATGAGGCATCAAGAATCCATTGTAGATACTTGTATTTCCATGCACGAGAAATGATGGGTGGATGTTGTAGGGGGATAAAAGGTCTCTCTTGATACTTTGACAATTGTGTTGCTGACATTCCTTCGCTGAAGTAAGAATTCAAAGATCACATACCTTTGATGCTCATGTCCTTTACTCTCATTGGATTCACTCTTTTAAGGTCACTTATAGTCTTTCCTTTTTGAGGTGATCCAAGGGAAACTTGTCCATGCATATGATTTTCATGATTGAAATTATTTTGTAGATTATAATGTCGAAAAGTTGTGCTCTGTGCAATAGATAATTCTTTAGGATTTGATTTTTTGACATTCTGCAATCTCCATCCGGTGGGGACATGAGAAGAAACTTGCATTGAATTTGAAAGTTTGATTGATTGCTCCTTAACATGTGTCATTGCAGTACAACCTCTAAGAAATCCATCATTAGCATAAAATGGATGGAATGTGGCTGATACAGGATTTATCTATGGAAGTACTCCATTTTTGGTTTGGAGATGACTCCTTTCATGTTGATTCTTGAACATCTCCATATTACCCATTGTTACAGGATTTATCCATGGAAGTACTCCATTTTTGGTTTGGAGATGACTCCTTTCATGTTGATTCTTGAACATCTCCATATTACCCATTATTGGTACATAAGTTGATTGTCATGTTTCCATTGGCTTCATAGGATGTTGATTGATTTGTGGCATTGCTACATTTGAATGATTTTGAACTTCATTAAGGTTTATCTCATTTCCCGGGAGAGATGCTTCCTACAAGTAAATCACAAAAAATTAACAAGACATGATATTAGCCAAATAGTGTTAGGTAACAATAATTGCAACAACTTACCATGTTTTTGCTTATAGTTTCAATGCAATGCTTAAATTATTAGCAGGAAAGAAATATTTTAAGAAATTTATTGTAAGTAATAATAACAATATTTCTAAGATAATATCAAGACGTACCGCTAATTTTTGAATTTGATGATTTTTTTGTTGAAGAGGATTTGGAGAAATATGAATCTCTTGCTTGCAGTTGAGGTTGGTGTTGATGAATCCATTTCTCCTTGATTGATTTGATTGAACCACAATTGGTTGTCTTATTATAGGAATAACTCTTTTTTTAAAAAAGATTGATTTAAATTAACCCCATTTTCCTTGAGAGAATCACACCTCTTATCACCCTTCAAAATAGTCAATGGACAACATGGCATGCTCTTTCTTTGGATTATATCAGTTTCCTTGAAGCTGCTTAGAGTTTGGCGTAACTTTTGTTTCAAATATACCTCATTTTTTGGATGAGAATTGGCATTCATATGAGAAGAGTGCTTCTCATATGAGAAGAGTGTATCTTCAAGCAAGTTGTTCAAATCAAAGTGCTTTTTTGTATGCATTGATTTATTATTATTCCTCAAATGACATTAAAATTTTTTGATACTTGGGAAAGCATGTGACGATTGAATGAGAACATTAGCACTAGATCCATTAGTGTCAAGATCACTGTTTTTTCCTTCTAAGAGAATTTTAAGAGAGCATCCACTCACAACTTGAGCCTGCTGATTATGTTTCCTTCTGCTTACTCCAGAGTCCTTTTTACTTGTATACTTAATATTGACACTTTCCCTACCACTCTGCAGGTAACATTGTTCAAAAGGTGAACAATTTCTTATGTCCTTTTTTCTCATCTCAGCAGCATATTGGCTGTATCATAAAGAAATTGACCAACAAATTTATTGGATTATTTTCTTGTCCAGTTTAATAGAAAAGTTAATTTTTAATGTAATCACTCAACTACTAGTTAAATTTCTGAATTAGTCATTTTCTTTGTTGAAAACAATTAAAATCAATAACATGATGACTTTCTGAAGTAATAGTTATTAGTTTAGTTAAGTAATTATATGAGAAATAAACCCTATAATATTGGAGAAGAGAGAAATGAATCCTTTCCCAAAAAAAATAATCTTATCTTTTAGTAGACATGAATATCAATGTAGAAAAAAAAAAGAACTTGCTCACGAGTATCATAAAGGGAGTACCGGCACTAACCTTTAATCCTGATGATTTCGAATCATTTTCATCATGCCAATCTCCTTTAATTATACTTTTATATGTACAAATCAATGTTATTTGTATCAAATCTCGAACATAAAGTCAAACATATGTATAGATTGACATGTGTTTAATTTTTATGTATGTGTAAATTCAAAGTTTAATGATATAAATCTAATACATTTAATACAATAGTTATGGCGTGATTAATACACATTCCATTTTAATTAATTGAGTGTGAAAGTCTTTAATGAATTCTAATTCTCAAATTAAATCTTTCCTTATCATTCAATTAACTAGCGTTACAATCAAACAAATGCCTGAACAAGATAAATGAACCTTTAAATTGAAACACATAACACATTTCAATTAATTTCAAGATATTTTAGGGTTTTCTAATCAAATTCACTAAAATTGAAAAAAGTAAAGATGAAGTTTGATAAAAAAAAATCCAAAATTCACATAAAAATTGTTATAAAACAATCAAACACCACTTAATTAATATCATATATAAGAAAATTAAGTCATCCATAAAAAATTCCAAAAGAAAATTTAGAATTTTTCGCGTCACCAATGATTTCGATACACTCAAAGAATAACGCTTCGGTGAATCACTTGAACCCTGATACATTTTTGGTGCCATGGAACTAGTAGATTAAAAAAAAAAAAAAAAAAAAAAACTACAATTGTAGTAAAACTATATGTAAAACCAAACCTAGAAAGAAAATACCCAAAAATAAAAAAAGAAACAAAAAAATAACTCCACTAAAAATATTTTATTTCAAGAAAAAGTCATAAACAAAAAAATTTCAACTCATAAAAAAACCAACAAAAATGAAAAACATATTAAATAAAAGAAAGTCAACTGAAAGAAAGAAAAAACAATAAAAAATGAGGAATCTTGGATTAGTTTGACCCAAAGCAAAGAACTAAAAACACTCAAAAAGGAATCTTGGATTAATTTGAATGTAAATTCTCTTTTCAGAATTTACATTAATTTGACCAAAAACCTAGTCAAACAAAACGGAAAAGCAAAAGTGAAAATTATGAAAAAAGTAACCTTAATGTTTAACAAAATGGGTAGGTAAATGAAAGTCAATAAACCAAAATAATAAAAATAATATAATGATTAGCTAAAGAGCATAGTAAAAAAGAAAAGTGGGATCCTCTTGAAAATAAGGAATAATAATAATAATAATAATAATAATAATAATAATAATAATAATAATAATAATAATAATAATAATAATAATAATAATAATAATAATAATAAAATTGTTTAGGGTAATACGAATCCAATATTTGTGCAATTTATGATTTCTCCTTTAATTGTATTAGTATAGCAATTTGTTTATTTCTTTTCTTATAATGTCATTTCAAGATTTATATACATTTTCTTATAAACAAAATGAGTTTAATTTTAAATTTATAATATATATATATATATATATATACACACACACACACACACACTAGTTGCTTTTTTCATTCTAATTAATAGGGAAATAAAATAGGGCCGTTCATATATAAAGGTAGAAAATATTGAATTTCCCTTCACCTTAAAGTAGAATTTATGCTCAATTTTATGGTTGATGATGTCTTTAACAATAAGAGAATGTGAATTTTATATTATTTTAAAATAGTCAATTAAGTTTTTTTTCTTAAATGGTACAAAAAAAAAAAAAAACTAACTATTTGTCACGATCCGAATTGTTGTGAGTGACACCCACACTAAAACACTTGGTGGGAGAACCAAAGATCGAAACAAAACCAACACTATTTAAACAAGAGCAGTTCAACATACAAAAGTGATGAAAATAGTTAGTTGACTAAAGAATTGAGTCCTCATAAACTCAACCCAATAGTCTAAAATTAGTTAACACGGAAAAACAACCCCTAGAACAAAAAGTCATCATACCAAAACTCTAAAAAGTCAAAATTAGGGATGCAACCCCGAATACAAAATATAAATCTACGATTTAATGTCTATGTTCGAAAAATTGGACAAGAAAATGCAGAAGAACCATGACACCCTAGAAGATGTAGCTCACCCTTGGATTCAGAATCAACTGTCTCTTATTTGAGGTCTCAGATCAGCCGCTGAAAGATGCTCTGTACTTAACAAGGAAAGAACATGTGCATTATCAGTACATAAATTATAGGTACTGGATCACACAGCCAGTCTAATATATGAATGTAAATAGTTCACTACAATCTAGTAACACATATAGCAACAAGTATTAAACCATATAGACTTTAAGTAACATTCATGAAGCAACAATACATGGATGCATATCCCACATGATCACAAATGCAAGTGCTTAGTTCTCTCAAGGAACCACAATGACAGACTTGGTACTTTCATGGAACCCAAACCCAAACTGTTAGTGTACCTGTGTGGTACCCAATCTATCTATATTTAGTATAGAGGTGGTACCCGAGCCAATCAACAATCATAAATTATCATGAAAAATCACACGAGCAACGAACAATACCATTTGAAAACCAAAAGTCATAATAACAAGTCAATTGCATAAGATTACATGCATGATGGCATTATATATGTCTTTCTATGTATTCACTACCATGCATTACATCAATGACACTACTAAGCAGTAAACATGCATACATATGTAAATCAAAAACATACTATCATCACCTACCTCAAATCAAGCCTCTTGGAAACTCCAAAGAACCTGAGTTTTTTCCCGTTGCGTAGTGCCTTTGCTTGTTCATTGTTTAAACAAGTGAATAAAAATAATAATCAATCAATAATGACCTATTAATTATTTGTATTATCAGTAAATCCTAACCCTGTGCCGATATATGATCGTCTTCCCTAACTCAGGGATTTTTTCACCATGTAACAATGCCAAAATGCTCTCCTAAGAGCAATAACCTAGATTCTAAGTCTTAAGAATTAGTGCACGAGGTTGGGGACTCTAAAGCTTACCTTTACCGATGAATTTCATGGAAAAACAAATGCAAACTGTCCAAAATTTCCCTCCCAACTCCAAGAACACACAGTACAAAGATAGGGTTTTTGGGGTTGTTTCTGTATTAAATCAAGTTGGGTTCTTTACTTGAAAACGATCGCGTATGCTTTTTTAGGGAGGTGTAATTTGAGCGTGTCACCCTTGCACCCAATATCAAGTGCTAACCATATACGTATTGAAGAGTGAAAGAGTTAGATACCAATCTAGATAGACAAATACCAATTGGAATCAAGTTATAGCACGAAGAAAGAAAGAGAATTTTCTAAAGTCCTGTAGCCTCTTGTAAAAAAGTACAGACATCTCCGTACCATTTTGTAGGACTCTATAAGACTTATTTTGGTAAGATGAGATTAAGAACCTAGGGCTTTGATGCCAAGTTTTTCACGATCTTGACCATCATGAGTGACACTCATGCTAACTTAAAACCAACCAAACACCATTAAAATTAGAGAAGTTCATAATACAAAAGTAATGAAAATGTTTTAGTCAGTTATAGAATTGAGTTCCCAAAAACTCAACCCAATAGTCCAAGAACAATTAATGTAGAAAAATAACCCCTAGAACTCAAAATCGTCATACCAAATCTGTAAACAATCAAAACTGGGATACAACCCCAAATACTAAACATAAATTTATGATTTAATGTCTATGTCCAAAAACATGGACAAGAAAATGCATAAGAACCCATGGCATCCTGAAAGATGTAGTCCACCCTTAGATTTAGAATCAAGTGTCTCTTATCCGAGGTTTTGGATCAGCCATGGGTAGATGCCCTATACTCAATAAGCAAAAGAACAGGTGCAATATCAGTACATAAACTACAGTGACCTAGTAAGATCACATGGTCAGTCCAAGATATGTAATGCAAAAACAATACATATAACAAAAAGCATTAAACCACTTAGACTCTCAGTCATATGTTGTAACACCTCAGAAATTTAAAAGTTGAGTTGGAAAGAAAATGTTGTAGATCTTTTGTTTTTGCAGTTCTAACGAGCCCTACCTACAGATTGTACAAAATCCTACGGGCCATAGGAAGGTAGTTATGGAATTTGGGTGAGAAATTGGGAAAATGACAACTCCCAAAAGAGATCAAGACAATTTGTAGATGAATGTATGACTCATAGGAAGTGGTTGTAGGTTAGGTTAAGACTTGGTAAAATATTTTTGAAACCTAGGGTTCTACGGTTGGGACCTATGACCCATAGCAAGTCTTACAGATCGTAGGAAGTACTCATGGTTTTGTTGAGAAAATATGGTCTCAAGTATTTGTTCTGCGGTTGACTAGGACAGTCCATAACACTATGTACTGACTGTAGGTCGGTTCTTAGATGCCTTCTGACATGTCGTTTTTACCCTATAACTAAGTCCTATAACTATTTTACTCTTAAAAATCTGCCCATCCCTTCTCATTCACTCTAAACTCCTAAAAGCTCTCAAGGTTGTTTCTCCAAGGATCTCAAAGGAAAGCTAGGGTTCTTCAAGCTCCAAGTTCTCGTCCCAAATTCCAAAGCTAAGATTCATCAAGGTCTGTAAGAAGTTCATTAATGGATTCTCTTTCATCTATTGAATCCCAAATATTTCTCTATTTTGTTCTATGATTTCAACCCAAATAAAAGGGTTTTGTATGATTCTTCATGGGTTCAATTGTTTATGATTCAATTCACTATATTTGATCTTATTATGTATGATTTGATTAATATTACATATTTTCAAGGTTTTTCCTATGAACCCATGTTATATGCCTATTTTATGATCATGAATTGAAGCTTTAAAATTATGCATGCATAAATAATTAGAGAGTTTTGAAGAACATTTTACCTTCAAAAGAACACTTTTCTAGATTTTGGGGTTTACATCTTGGAATTTGAATTTGATAAATTGAAGTTGAATTCAAAGTGGGTATACTATTAATTACTTGATTTCAAGTTACCCATGGCTTCTTTCATAGAAGGTATAATTTATTTACTTTTTATGATGGGTGGATAAAACACCAAGATCTAAGGGTGCTCAAATGGGGTTAGGTGTTGATTTAATGTAGTGGGTATTGTGTTATCCTCTATTTAGTTGTTGTTCATACATGAATTTGGTCTAATTATCATGAGATTAACCTATGGGTTAAGGTTATAATTTTAATTCCTACTTCCGATCTCGGGTTAATGCTCAAAAGAGATTAATTGGAGTGGAGAAATAGTTCAATACTAGAAATTTAAATTTGATGTATGTATTTTGCTTGAAATAGAGGTTATGGGTCGGATCTATGTTCCCTATTCTTGAAATACAAAATAGAGTCGCCACCTAACAAATTAAGGTGCATTAGGGCACCTATCTAACCTAACTAAACCTAGCTAAGGTCAACGAACCAGAGATTGGGTAAGGGTTCAAATTACCTCGAAGGGAAGGTGTTAGGCATCCCTCGAGGTCCACAAAGGTGGGTCCCGACCGTATCTCATGCAATTATGTGGGGTTACCAATAGCATTTAAGGTCACTTCATTTTTTACTTAAATTTAAACATGCTTGCTAAGTGATGACAAAAATAAACAATTAACATTATTTTAATTAATTGTTATTTAATTAATTATGCTTACTAAGTGATAAGGTAATATTTAACAATTAAGAATACTTTAGTTATTAATTAACTTAAACATGCAAGTCGAAGTGATAACATTAACAAATAAATATTAAACAGTTAATAAAGAGACAAGCGAGGAGACAAAAATTACACACGTAAATAGGATAATCAGATTTTTATTTTTATATTAAACTACCCCAAATAATTATAATTACACAACATAAAAGGGCTAAAAGGGAAGGGAGACTCTGAAGGACTTTATGGATCAGCACTCGACTTTTCATTTTTAATTTTTCAATACGCTTCCGTTAGGGACAGACAAAACCAAAGTTTGTCGCTTAAGCCTGAGTCAATGTCATCATATCCATAAGGCCTATTCTACCCCTACCCCACCACCGCATGCTTTTCGTCCTAAAAGGTGCCTAGCGCCCCGCTTAATATCCAAGAGGCATTGACCTACTATTGGATGATTTAGACAAGATAAAAATCCTAATAGGCCCATCTAGACCCCAATTCAAACATATTGGACAAGCATTTAGCAAGTAAGGTCTCAAGTTGGCCTCTTAAATTTTAATTAAACAAGTTTTCAAACACACATAAAGGTGAAGGTCGCATGCTAAGTGTGTATACAAACACATAAATAGACATCACAATAAATGTAAAAATTATCTTTTAGAAATGGGCAGAGAAGTGTGAGCAGACAAAATATTGATTTTATTTGCTAATTAATATCAATAGGGCTAAATTACACATAAATGGCAAAAAAACGATTAGATGTACATCGTATGCACAATGTAAAATTTATTTATTTGGTTAACAGTAATTAATCACGATGAATTAATTTAAATAGGCACAAATAGGGCTGAATATATTGAAAACATCAGTTGATTTAAATTAATGATTAATCTCAACAGGGTAGATTTTAAATTGAACATGTAAAGTCTGATTATTAATTTTATATCATAAAACAGTGGCAGAAAAGTGAACATAAAGTAGGAAATAATTTCATCATGCAGATTTGGACAAGAGCAGATTTTATTTAAGGAAGTTAAGATTTTAACATTTTGAAAAATTAAGAACCTATAGAAATGATGTCTAATTGATTAACGAGTAGACAGATGTTGAACAATTAGCTAGACTAATTAGCGGATCGGAGTCTACTAGATCCTAGTTAATTGACATGTTGCATTTTATAAAAGGACAAACTAGTGCTTAAACTAATTTTATCGATTTATCTCACAGGCGGAGGAGATTAATTATTAAATATGATGATCATACAGGTACTAAGAACAATGTACATTTTGAATAACCACTCGCAATTAGCTTTTACACAGAAATTAATTAATATAACAGGATTTATCCGAGCAGCAAATATAAACAGTTTAAATTTTAATTAAAAAACTTTCTTTTATTTTAACTTTTAATCAGGTCAGGAAAAAGACTTAACGATAATCTAGTAGTGATTAGTTAAAACATGTTGATCTAATATATATTTTTACAGGTAACTGAAACTAATTTCACTTAGGCATGGCACCTTAACAATCAGCAATTATTATACAAATATATCCACCAAACTATTTATTTAGCATTTAGAGATAAACCACGGTCCTATAGTCATATACCAAATAGTTAACAAGAAGTTTATTACGACACAATTTTAGCAGGCTAGGCTTAAAATCTGATTAATTAAAACTGATTTTATTATTATAATGAACCAAATATGGATTCCATCCACTATTTTTAAAATTGATTTTAACTTATACTAATTGACTATCAATTACAAGATAAATCAACAATCAAAGATTGATTTAAAACCAATTATTTAAGAAATTCTAATATGCTTGCACCTAGCCTATTATCTGCAGCAACCATGCATAATAAAATTTAAACTAAAAAAAGAAGAAGAAGAAACAATTAGCATATATATCCCCTCCCCCCTTTAGACGATCCCCCAAATATTTCATATACAGAGATTTAGAGTTAGAAATTTACACAAATTATTACAAAACAACAATAGAAATAAAATATAGAACATAAAAGTCGTCTAGTGTTTCCCTCCCCTGGCGACTCTTCTTAATCTTACCTTTAGATCAAGATCCTGTTAACACAGAAGGACAATACAACCAGATACACATAAAAGTAAATATGCATCATAAAAATTTAATCACGTACATATAGACCCTAGGCATTTAAATAAACCACACAAGGTATATCACATAGAAGAGAGGTGAAAAGAACTAAACTGGATGCCTTCCTTTATTGTTTCAAGTGCATAACGACATTCCAAATAACGTAAAATGGAGAGTAAACTAATGAAGGAAACAACTAACCAGCTAAAGCAAAAATATTTATCAGCAATGAAGACAAACTTAATCCACTATTCGACCCGAACACAGCAAAACAAAGTGGAGACGTCCTCAGATTATAAAAAAATACTTTTTAGAGCCGAGGGTGTTTTTCCTTTCTGTTGTCACAGTGTGTAAGCATGAGAGTGAGTGAATGTTGTCTGTCTAAGTGAGTGAAAAATGTTTTTAAAAAAATGACCTCTTTTTCTGATGGCTAAAGTCTGTTTTTATAGCAAAGAGAGGCACACAATTAAGAAAGAAAATGAATTAATCAAGAGCATATCTTTTCCCATTTTCCTTAAAGAAATCATCAACAGAATTCATTTACCAAAAATAAATGAGTAAGAGTCTGCACATATTTAAATAAGGACAAAATCATCTCAAGAAGGAAAAGTGAATACTTACCACAATTACGGTGATTTAATTAAACCAGAATTTACCATAACTTAAAATATTGGCTTTTTTTTTTTGAAATTAGCTTAGGGAGTACAAAATGTCATGATTGATATATATTGAATCCATTGAGCATGAGAGTATCATCAAATTTCCATAACAAATATTAAACAAATTACCACCGCAAATCAAAAGACTGAAAAGTTATGACATTTCCGGTTTGTTGACACCCAATTTTGACCCTCTCCAATATAAATTAATCATTTCAAGCTTCTTCAATTTCAAATGATTTAAAATAATTAGTTTTATAAATTTCAAAAAAAAAAAAAATTAATAATATAGTTTGCAAGTTATTTTAAATAGTTTGGTCACTTTTTATAATTTTTAGATAATATTTATGTTGTACATAATTATGTATGTAATTAGTATATTTTATGATTATTCAAAAATCATCTCAAAAAGATTTTAACTTTAGTAAGTATTTTGTTAAATTAGCTTAGTTTAAATTATGGTTATAATTTCGAATAATTAGTTCATAATTAAAATTAGTTATTTTGTTTTGTTAAGATTTAATAAGCTCATTAATTAATTTATGTTAATTCGTCTTATTTAGTTTTTAGCCGGTTTCACTAATTAACTCGAATTGGCTAAGTCCTTAATTCAATGGCTATAATTACAATATCGCAATTGGGCCGATTTTCAATTAATTTTGGCCCAAAATGCAATTTCCATATAACATTACAACAATACAATACATACGGCAGTATGTAACACCAAAACCGACGCCTGCTGGATTTCCAGCTCTAACAGCAAGCAAATGGAAACAGAAACGCCGTCAATGCAGCGTGGGAGCTGATTTCAGAGGCGTACATCTACCAGACGTCTTTGTCGTCTTCTCCCAGCGTCTTCCTCACTGCAACAGCAGCAAAGAGCACTTGCCAGCAAGCGAAAATCATCCTTGTGGCCTTGAGATAAGGCCGCATTGCACCCAAGGACGGATGAATCGGTCCCAAGCGTCCGCCCCCACCTTTTCTTCTTCCGGAATGGTCTGAACCTTTAAGAAAAGGTGTCTCCCCTAATTTGTGAAAGGATTTAGAATTTTGAATTTGGAATTGACCCTAAAATTCTTATCCGTTTCCCCCCACTTTGGAGCCCTATCTCCCCTCTATATAACCCACTACTGTTTCGGTATAAAAGAAGGATTCGGGAAAAAGGGTTGAAAAAAAAACAGAGGAAAAGCTTGGGGCAAAACGGTGGTAATACACCAGAAAAGAATTGAGAGTTACAAAAAGTCGATAGGCAAAAAAGAGAAGTAGAATTTAGTGCGACAGTATTCATATAGCTAAAATTGCTGAGTCTGTTGTTCGAAACTTAAAATTCCGTCGAGATCTTTCGAAGTTGGAGGTGGATTCACTTTTTTGCTCAGCTCAATTTCTCAGTTCGTTGCTCTGGAAAGGGTAACTTCCTCTCTCCCCTTACTTTACTTTGGTTAACAATTCATGTGATGAAGTAGTTGTGCTTTCGTTTAGTTAAGTTTTAGCTCGTCTTGTGATATATGAAATGGGATTGAAATAGTAGCTAACTCGTTTTGCACATGGTTCGAGTTTCAGTCATTAGTGTGTTTTCTAATATGTAATTGACGACTTCAGTGTATCATCTTTATGCATGATTGTTCTCTGTCTCATTTGTCTTATATATGTCATTCCAGATTCATGAAGATGTTTGGTTCATTTAGTGTGTGTAAGCTTATTCGAAAAGGGTCGTAATTTACATTTTTAGTTTAAATCTTCTTGACGTGTTACTTCCTTTAGGACCATATCTCCATTTGAATCTAAAGTGCTTGCTTTATATCTCCGCATTTTTTTTTTGAAGTCAGCTAATATGCTCTGTTTCATGAATCTGTTGTCTTAAGATTTCGTTTGTTTTTACAATTGCAGGGGCAAGTGTTTTTTTTTTTTTTAAAAAGAGTTACTTCCTTGTTAAGTTTAGTAGCTTTACCTTGTGAAATCATATCGTTTTAATTGTTTATTTTTGAGCCAAGGATGTTTAAGCTCTTTAAAGGTTTAGTCTTCGTATTATTAGAACAGATAGGTACTTGATCTGGATATTTCTTTTACTCCTACAAAAATGAATGCATCTGTTTGTATTTACTGTTTTCTTTTTGTTTCTTGTGACAACAAACTACCTGCACCCCTAGTTAGCCAAGTTGTCATTTGTTTTGGTTTAAAATTTCTGATCTTAGTTCAAATCTGAAGGCTATAATATCCTTGTTTGGGATTTTCTTTGGATTACCTCTTAAGTTACAAGAATTCGAGCCGTTTTCGTTTTGAATCTGCTTGTAGAGAGCCAAGCTCATTTATGCTGCTAATCTTGGCCTTACAAACTGATTCCATGGAACATTTTAATTTGTGTTGGCTCTTTTAACATTGCTTTTAGTTTAGCTCTAAACTTTTGCTTCTTCAATTCTTATGCTTAACTCAATTTGAGTGATATTCTTCATTTAGTTGCATGAGAAGCTTACTGTTTGGATTCATATCTTTGAGAAAATGATAAGCATGTCTATTTCTTCCCCTACTCTTTTGTTGAAGTTGTTGGTGTTGGTTTGTTTTCATTATTCATCTGTAAAGTCGTGCACTTTTTGTTGTTAGTAGTTCTTTTGAAGTCCAACCATTTTTAGCTTCTGTTTAAAGTAAATCTTCGCTGCTAATCTTGTATATTGTTAAGTTGAATTGTGATTGATAGAAAACTAGCTATGTGGTTAACTTAATAGGCACTTGTTTGATCATTAGGAAAATAAGAGGTGTATTATGATTAAGAGAGTAATTTGTTGGATATCATCTAATTCCTATGTGTTATGTTTATGGATGGTGAATATGTTGTTAAGGTTGGTAGTTCATATGTCTTAATTAAATTCGCTTGCTAATTCTTTCCTCTTCTTTTCATTTGGCATGAACATTCATGTTCGAGTCCATACGACTCCCATTTCCTTGCATACCCGTTTTCCTCGAGTCAACCTATTCCAAATCGATGAAAAGGAAACTAATTTTATTGGGTTGAAAACCCAAGAAGACAGCAATCGCAGCAGTAGCCTAAAAGGCTAAAAGTATTTTCTTGGACTTGAAAAGTCTAAAAATAGCACCAGCTGAAGCAGAGCTGCAATAGCCTCAAAAGGCTGAAGATTGGAGAGCAAAAATGGGGTTAAAACCCATAAATAATAGAGCAATATAGCAGTAACAACAGCAGCCCCCAAAGGGCCAAAATTTTGGTATTTAGGACTTAAAAGTCCAATGTGAAATGGCAGCAGCAAAGGCTCGGACTTGGGCTGAAATAAATTCCAGCAGCCCCTTCACTTCCCTCTATTTTTTTTTTTTTTACTTTTTCATGGTTATATATCTTTGGTATATTTGATTGCGGATGCTAACAACTTTAAAATCTTTTTTATTTGACCTACATGAATCCTTGGATGGGAGATTTTATTTTACTATTTCTTTACTTATTTGCTTTAAAGTCTTCAAATTTTGAAACCCATTTTAATTTAGTTGATCCAAGCTTATACAATGACTTAAGAACCTTTCATGTTCTTTTATAGTTATTGAAAAGCTTTGAATCCGGGTTCATGAGTTTGAACTAACTACTTAGTTCAAATTTTTGAATAGGATGAAATTGTTAAGTTTCTTAAAATAAAATGTTAAACAAGGTTCTTTACTCCATGTTTATGAGTTTGAATTAATTGTATGGTTCAAAATATGACTATGGATAAAAGTTTCAAGTTAGGATTATTCTCAAGATCTTTAGAATTCTCGAGATTTTTTTTTTTTTTTTTTAAAAAGCTTCAAGACTAACTTGAGAATTATCTATATTCTTTTATAGTTAGTGTCTAGCTCTCAAATCCACGCCTAAGTGATTGTGTTGACTATTCGACTCAAAAACTTGACTCGGATAAATTGTTAAGTTAAAATTTTGTTTTGGTACTTTAAACGTTCGAATTATTTCATTATTTGGAATGATACGAATGTATAAGTATCAAAAGATTTCTCTTTTATCAAAGAAAAATAAAAATAAAATAAGATTTTTATTCAAGTAATTGAAGTTTTCCCTTAAAATTGGCCAACTTTTAAATCCGTCGGTTAATCGCGGGTTAGCGGATTCTCTAAGATGCCTAAACCCTTCCTTAAAGAATTATTTGAATCCTTACCCGACTCTGGTTTTATTTAAATTGTTTCTTTTAGAAAACCGTTTTTTTTAAATGATTTTCTTAATTTTTCCTAAAAAATTAAGTGGCGACTTCAACATTACAGATTTTTCCAAAACTTAACAAAAATTCCCAAAGTTGCAGAAACAGACTCGAAACCTTAGTTTTCGAAATCGGATCATAACAGGGTTCATACAACACAAGATATTGGCTAATTTACCATAAGAATGAAGATCACCAAAAGGCAATATTGGAGCCATTAACTGATTCAAAAAATCGAGCATTAGAAGGTACTATCTATGGCAATTAAAATCGAATGAAATTTGCAACAACTAACCGGCAAATATTAGTACACATTAACAAGATTAAAATGAACAAGTATTATACCAAGTAGATAACAATGTTTCAAGAACTAAATCATAAAGCTTTTGCCAAATTTTAGATTATGTATGAGTGACAACAATCTATAAATAAAACATGATGTAAACATTAAAAGAGACATACTTGGCTAGATTTCTTGTCTAGAATTTGAGAAATTTACCGCAGCTTTGTGGAGAGAGACGCATTTCCGTGTCGTTGTTGGTGAAGAATTTCAATGGAGTTCGCTGCCTCGCCAGAGACTTACCGATTGGAGTTGTTGATAGTGGTCGGAGAAGAGAGAAAGTGGGGGGAAAGCAGCTACTAGCCGGCGTCGTCCTTCGGTGCTAGGCGAAGTAGCTGCTACTGCTGTTTTCTCGCTGAGCTGCCGCTGTTGTCGATAGGGTCCACCGATGAGAGGTTGATCTCGTTGTTGGTTGTTGTTGCTTGCCGGAGGAAAATAAAGGGGAAGCGCACGCTGCTGCTGGTCTCATTGGAGAAGAGAGGCTCACCGGTCAGTGCTAATCCTCGCGTCGTCTCTGCCTCGATGTTGCCGCTGTTGGTTGTGATTCTCGCCGGCGGCTGCTAGCAGTTCACTGGTTTTGCCAGAGTAGCTTGTTCGCTGAAACTGTTGGTTGCGTTTCATCGGAGGGAGAAAGGGATGAAAGTGCAGCGAGCTTTCACTGTTGCTGCCGACGCTCGTCGGTGGTCTGTTCGAAAGAAAGAGAAGAAGAAGAGAAAGGGCGAGGGGAGAAGAGGAGGATGACGCCGGGGCTGTTGGTCGTAGCTGCTGCTCTTCGCTGGAAATGGGTGGAGAATGAGAGAGAGAAGGAGGCTGGGCGGCGATAAGGAGAAAGAGAGGAAGAAGTGAATGAGTTTAGGTTTAGGAGTCCTTTAGGTTAAAATAGGAAGATTAGGAAGTTAGATCTTGATCGTAGGATTAGAATTAGATAAGTGGCTAAGATTTAATCTAAGGATGGGCGGACGAGATTAAAAGGAAATTTAAAAGCAGATTGAATTGAGAAGTTGGAATGGCTAGAATTGAAATAAAAGTGGCTATAATTGCAATGACTTGGGTAAGAAAAAGGCTAGAATTGAAAGGAATTAGATCGAAATAGGCTGAAAATTAAATAATTTGGAGGAAACTCAAGGAAATGTTATTCAATTTAATAAAGTACTACACCCTTAAAATATTTTCATATAAATAAATACATCTAGGATTTTAATATTTATGTAAAATAATTATTTTGAATTCAACTATCGGAAAAAAATAATAATTTAATAATAATTATAATAATTTTTTTAAATCCTGCATACTAAAATATATAATTTTAAGATGAAATTAATTAAAATTTTAACTCGAAATATATTTTTTTTAAAATACATATTTAATCGAATAGCATTTCAAAAAATGGTTAAAGGTCGGTCAAAATTGGGTGTCAACAGCTGCCCCTTGGTTGCTTGGGAATAAAGAATGAATTGTCAGGCAACCAACGTTGACTTAGTAGCCGATTTTGTCCGACCGACGAAAGATGTTGGTGGGATTAGTTGAAATAACGAAAATTGGAAAAGAGTAAGACCGAGACTTTGGTATTAAGCCGCCTACATATCTCTGGTTATATGAGAATCAGGTCGTGTGTAGTTCTAGATTCAAGAGTACAAGAAACTCCTAAAAATTGAAAAAGTGGTATGATATTCGGATGAGAACGATATTGGCTTGAATGGATAAGATTAGAATAACGAGAAAGGCATGACAGAAAGATGTCCAGCTTAAGAGCAAGGTATCCGATGGAGAGCAGTAATACGAGTAGCAAGGATTCAGAAGGTCTTTGTTGCGATAGACTAGTGAACATGATAATCGTAGCTGAGAAGATGATTGATCATGCCTGCAAATTCTAATATGACTAGATAAAATGTTAGCTCATAAATACAATAAGTGTGAACCGACTTGATAAAAATACAAGTGCTAGAAAATAATAATGACAAGAAGAGATAAGAAAACATATTTGCTTTGAGAGACATAGTGCAATCCTTGATAGACTTTGGCTTATCTTCTTGAAGAATTGTGACCCATCTTCGAAGGATAATGTTAACCTTGAATAGTTCTGATGGTATATAGAGGCAAATGTCTGATTATAAGGTGGACGAACCTAAGCATCCTATTGTAAGGCGGAAGAACCTAAATATCGCATTATAAGGCGGACGAGCCTAAAAATCGTATTGTAAGGCAGACGAGCCTGAAATGTCGTATTGTAAGGCAGACAAGTCTGAATGTCGTAGTGTAAGGCAGACGAGCATGAAATGTCGTATTGTAAGGCGAACGAGCCTGAAATGTCGTATTATGAGGCAGACGAGCCTGAAATGTCGTATTGTAAGGCGAATGAGCCTGAAATGTCGTATTGTAAGGCGGACGAGCCTGAAATGTCGTATTATGAGGTAAATGAGCTTGAAATGTCGTATTGTAAGGCAGACGAGCCTGAAATGTCGTATTATGAGGCAGACGAGCCTAAAATGTCGTATTGTAAGGCGGATGAGCCTGAAATGTCGTAGTGTAAGGCGGACGAGCCTGAATGTCATAGTGTAAGGCGGATGAGCCTGAAATGTCGTATTGTAAGGCGGACGAGCCTGAAATGTCGTATTGTAAGGCGAACGAGCCTGAAATGTCATATTGTGAGGCGGACGAGCCTGAAATGTCTATTGTAAGGCGGACGAGCCTGAAATGTCGTATTGTAAGGCGGACGAGCCTAAAATGTCGTATTATAAGGCGGACGAGCCTAAATGTCGTATTGTAAGGCGGACGAGCCTGATGTCAGTATGTTACAATAGCACGTTGATAAGACCATCTTCGAAATAATCAGACGGTAGCTTGATTTCGAATAGTAGCTCCTTATGTCAAATATATTCCTACATCCAAAGAAAAATCATAAAATTTGAAAAGCAAGATTGGGTCATACCTGTGCTTTTTTCGTTTCAGAATTGTACTTCGTTGTGAAATTTTAGAGGTTTTCTCAAAAATTTCTGCCCTAGTTTAGAGTATATGATATATATCATTTTCTTAAATATTGTCATGAAATTTTTGAGGTTTCCTCAAAAATTCTGCCCCAGTTTCATTAACGGGGATTTTGTGATCCTTCTTCACTCAAAGAAAATTATTAGTTCAGAAAGAAAAGTGATTGTCTTATATTTGGACATTAAGGCTCAACTTTGAATCTGAACGACAATTATGCTCAAAGGCTAGGTCAATTATCCTAGATTTGAATTTGGAAGAGAATGTTTTGAATGATCATGGAAAAGAGGAGAAATTTTATTTGATAGAGACCGGCCTACGTATCCAAAAGGAAATCAGGTCAAACGTAATTGAAAAGTACAAGGAGAAATGAGCGGAACAAACGAAAAACCTAAGCAGAAGGTCTAAGAACGAAAGAGATACTTTGCTTATAAGAGTCTTGTTTTCCTCAATTTCTTTGATGCGATTTGCGCTTCTGTGTCAACGGCCTCGAGTATATCTTTGTAGGATCTCCTTGAACCATGACTGCATTTGTTGTAGAAGGATTGCAATTGTTGTTTAGTGGTCCTTGTTGCACTATAATTTTTCCTTTTAAAATCATATTCTAAATCTTGTTTTTCAATGTGGGACATTCTTCAATGTCATGACCTTGAATATTTGAATGATACGCACAGTTCTTAGATAGATCCAAAGTTGAAGATGAGTGCTTAGGCGTCCATTCTTCTCTTGGCCTCAAGAGTTCTTTAGCCCATAGTCTTTGAAAAATGCTAGTCAAAGTTTCCATTAGAGGGGTAAAAGCACGAGGTTTCCTTACTTTAAATTGAGATACTCGTGGATTGTAAGGCTTGAAATGCATGTCACGTGAATCAAAAACAGCATGAACTTGCTCAGTATTCTGATTGCTTTGTTTCAAAGGTATAGAGGTTGATGAATCCTTGTACTTTTCATCAGATGGATTTTTCAATACTTGAAAATAAATTTGTTCATCAATAATTCTCCCAGACTGAATGTCATATTCCAATTCTTTTCCAATTCGGATTATTCTGTCGAAGCTTTGAATACCTGTGAAGTGCAGAGTCTTGTAGTATATACCATCAAGTGATCTGATGAGAGTTTGGACCAACTCTTCTTCATTCGGTAAATGACGTATCTTGGAAGTTTCCCATCTCCATCGTATGACATATTCCTCAAAAGATTCATGACTCAATTTCCTTATTTCGAGCAAATTTAACATTGTAGGATCATCCTTCATATTAAACTTGTACTGTTCTACAAAGTATCGAGCCATATCTTTCCATGCAAGCCATTTGTCAAAGTCTTGTTTGATGTACCAGGTGAAGGCTATTCCTAATAAGTTTTGAATAAACAACCTCATTAGGAGAGCTTCATTATTTTCTAAACCAACTAATCTGCTGCAAAAGTCTTTGAGATGTGCGATTGGATCTCCATGCCCGTCAAACATGTTGAATTTTGGAATTGTAAATCCTTTTGGCAATTCCAATCTTAGGTGCAAACATAATTTCTCGTACCTTAAATCATGAGTAGGTTTTGAGTTTAGTATTCCATTCACCTTCTCCTCTAAGTCATGCATCTTTTGTTGTAGTGCATCTAATTGAGACTTCTCCGTTTTGTCGCGTGTCCTCTCATATTGCAAAGCTTCAAAGTTGAGGCGTGTCGGAGATATTTGTTGAGAGATGGTGCGAGTAGGAATAGGATGAGGAGAGATAGTTCAAAAGGTACTTTGTGTTCGATGAGAAAAAGGGCGATTTTTTCGAAGGCTGAACATATTTGTCATATTGCAAATTCTTAGTTAAGCCAAAGTCCAAATACTATACAACCATTAAGCAAAAAGAAGTAAATCAAACACAAGCACAAGATACTACAATTCACAATTCATAATTTCAAAATGAGCGACGCAATACTTTAGAGCGTGACAATAATAACTAAAAATTTCTAAACGAATGCCCTAAATGCAAGGAGCCTCGTTGAGCCAGAGGCTGGCCTAAGACGACATATAAGTGATGCACAATAATAAATTTGAGCCTTATTTGCCAAATTTGGAGTTTAGATTAGAAAAAAAAAAAACAAAATTCATTTATTATAAAATTCGAACAATACATCATAATCGAAAAACATAATTGAACCACTAAAGGAAAAGGGGTAACAAGAGGGAAATCATCCTAAATTCTCAAAATCTTGAAGGTATTGGTTCCAAGAGCTTGGCGCCAATTGATTTCTTGTATAGGGAATGACTTCATGCCCGATCTTCAATATGTTGCGTAACCGCATGTTTTCCTTTCATCAGTAAGGGCATGATATCCTTCCCCACTCAATTCTCCGTCTTTAACCTCTTTTAGGAGCCATATGTAATACATGTCATGACTCTTCAAACAAAACAACAGACAAATTCTAAACTCCATTTTGGCAAATTTGGCTTAATTTAATTATTATGACCACGTTGACACATAATTATGCAATTTGTCTAAAGGGTGTTGGGGCTCTTTAGACGATAGGGTGGCTACTAATTATGTGGATTGACACCAAGGGTCAAACCACCTAGGGCTTATGTAACATGTATGACCTAATTAGACTTCTAAGAGTTGGCTTGACACGGACTAGAGAGGGATTCTATCCGAGAAGGCTCGTGGTTTTTCAGTAGTAAAACTATCCGTTCCGTCCACGCATGTGCCGACTTTCTATAATAAGGTGTTTGAAAAATATTGGAGTAGTTGTGAGAGGTGCAAAGGCACGACATCACGGTAACAAAATAAAAAAAGGAAGAAGGTCCCAATTGGGGGAAGTATGAACGGAATGACAGTTTCTCAAAGCAGTAAACATTTAGCATATAGATGGAAAACAGTAACATATAGACAGTTATAGAAAGCAGTAAATAAATAAATATATAAATAAACATGCAAACACATATATAAATTAAGCATATAAGAAAAATGAACAAGGATTAACATGAAAATATACAATATAAGAAATGCAAATAACTACAGAAAGCCAAATAACAACTTAGCCTGGTAATGACCCAATAAGCAATAAACTAAACCCCACAAAAAGCATGAAACACGTAATGGTTTGAACCTAAAATCCCCAGTAGAGTCGTCATTTTGTCGTGCTCCGTTTTTCTCAAAATGGGTTTTTGTGCACGACCTAACAACTCTTTTAGGTTTCGAGTAAATGAAGAGTCGCCACCTAACGAATTAAGGTGCGTTAGGGCACCTATCTAACCTAACTAAATCTAGCTAAGGTCAACGAACCAGAGATCGGGTAAAGGTTCAATTACCTCTAGGGGAAGGTGTTAGGCATTCCTCGAGGTCCACAAAGGTGGGTCCTGACCGTATCTCATGCACTTATGTGGGGTTACCAATAGCATTTAAGGTCACTTCATTTTTTACTTAAATTTAAACATGCTTGCTAAGTGATGACAAAAATAAACAATTAACATTATTTTAATTAATTGTTATTTAATTAATTATGCTTACTAAGTGATAAGGTAATATTTAACAATTAAGAATACTTTAGTTATTAATTAGTTTAAACATGCAAGTCTAAGTGGTAACATTAACAAATAAATATTAAACAGTTAATAAAGAGACAAGTGAGGAGACAGAAATTACACACGTAAATAGGATAATCAGATTTTTATTTTTATATTAAACTATCCCAAATAATTATAATTACACAACATAAAAGGGCTAAAAGGGAAGGGAGACTCTGAAGGACTTTATGGATCAGCACTCGACTTTTCATTTTTAATTTTCCTATAGGCTTCCGTGTAGGGACAGCCAAAACCAAAGTTTGTCGATAAAGACTGAGTCGATGTCATCATATCCATAAGGCCTATCTACCCCTACCCCACCACCGCATGTTTTTCGTCCTAAAAGGTGCCTAGCGCCCCGCTTAATGTCCAAGAGGCATTAAACTACTATTGGATGATTTAGACAAGATAAAAATCCTAATAGGCCCATCTAGACCCCAATTCAAACATATTGGACAAGCATTTAGCAAGTAAGGTCTCAAGTTGGCCTCTTAAATTTTAATTAAACAAGTTTTCAAACACACATAAAGGTGAAGGTCGCATGCTAAGTGTGTGTATACAAACACATAAACAGACATCACAATAAATGTAAGAATTATCTTTTAGAAATGGGCAAAGAAGTGTGAGCAGACAAAATATTGATTTTATTTGCTAATTAATATCAACAGGGCTAAATTACACATAAATGGCAAAAAAACGATTAGATGTACATCGTATGCTCAATGTAAAAATTTATTTATTTGGTTAATAGTAATTAATCACGATGAATTAATTTAAATAGGCACAAATAGGGCTGAATATATTGAAAACATCAGTTGATTTAAATTAATGATTAATCTCAATAGGGTAGATTTTAAATTGAACATGTAAAGTCTGATTATTAATTTTATATCATAAAACAGTGGCAGAAAAGTGAACATAAAGCAGGAAATAATTTCATCATGCAGATTTGGACAAGAGCAGATTTTATTTAAGGAAGTTAAGATTTTAACATTTTGAAAAATTAAGAACCTACAGACATGATGCCTAATTGATTAACGAGTAGACAGATGTTGAACAATTAGCTAGACTAATTAGCGGGCCGGAGTCTACTATATCCTACTTAATTAACATGTTGCATTTTATAAAAGGACAAACTAGTGCTTAAACTAATTTTATCGATTTATCTCATAGGCGGAGGCGATTAATTATTAAATATGCTGATCATACGGGTACTAAGAACATAGTACATTTTGAATAACCACTCGCAATTAGCTTATACACAGAAATTAATTAATATAACAGGATTTATTCGAGCAGCAAATATAAACAGTTCAAATTTTAATTAAAAAACTTTCTTTTATTTTAACTTTTAATCAGGTTAGGAAAAAGACTTAACGATAATCTAGCAGAGATTAGTTAAAACATGTTGATCTAATATATATTTTTATAGGTAACTGAAACTAATTTCACTTAGGCATGGCACCTTAACAATCAGCAATTATTATACAAATATATCCGCCAAACTATTTATTTAGCATTTAGAGATAAACCACGGTCCTATAGTCATATACCAAATAGTTAATAAGATGTTTATTACGATACAATTTTAGCAGTCTAGGCTTAAAATCTGATTAATTAAAACTGATTTTATTATTATAATGAGCCAAATATGGATTCCATCCACTATTTTTAAAATTGATTTTAACTTATACTAATTGACTATCAATTACAAGATAAATCGACAATCAAAGATTGATTTAAAACCAATTATTTAAGAAATTCTGATATGCTTACACCTAGCCTATTATCTACAGCAGCCATGCATAATAAAATTTAAACTAAAAAAAAAAAAGAAACAATTAGCACATATATCCCCTCCCCCCTTTAGACGATCCCCCAAATATTTCATATATAGAGAGTTAGAGTTAGAAATTTACACAAATTATTACAAAACAACAATAGAAATAAAATATAGAACATAAAAGTCGTCTAGTGTTTCCCTCCCCTAGCGACTTTTCTTAATCTTACCTTTAGATCAAGATCCTATTAAGACAGAAGGACAATACAACCAGATACACATAAAAGCAAATATGCATCATAAAAATTTAATCACGTACATATAGACCCCAATCATTTAAATAAACCACACAAGGTATATCACATAGAAGAGAGGTGAAAAGAACTAAACTAGATGCCTTCCTTTATTGTTTCAAGTGCATAACGACATTCCAAATAAAGTAGAATGGAGAGTAAACTAATGGAGGAAACAACTAACCAGCTAAAGCAGAAATATTTATCAGCAATGAAGACAAACTTAACCACTATTCGACCCGAACACAGCAAAACAAAGTGGAGACGTCCTCAGATTATCGGAAAATATTTTTTAGAGCCGAGGGTGTTTTTCCTTCCTATTGTCACAGTGTGTAAGCGTGAGCGTGAGTGAGTGTTGTCTGTCTAAATGAGTGAAAAATGTTTTAAAAAAATGACCTCTTTTTCTGATGGCTAAAGTTTGTTTTTATAGCAAAGAGAGGAACACAATTAAGGAAGAAAATGAATTAATCAAGAGCATATCTTTTCCCATTTTCCTTAAAGAAATCATCAACAGAGTTCATTTACCAAAAATAAATGAGTAAGAGTCTGCACATATTTAAATAAGGACAAAATCATCTCAAGAAGGAAAAGTGAATACTTACCACAATTACGGTGATTCAATTAAACCAGAATTTACCATAACTTAAAATATTGGCCTTTTTTTTTTATTGAAATTAGCTTAGGGAGTAAAAAATGTCATGATTGATATATATCGAATCCATTGAGCATGAGAGTATCATCAAATTTCCATAACAAATATTAAACAAATTACCACCGCAAATCAAAAGACTGAAAATCAGGGATGACATTTCGGATTCATACAACACAAGATACTGGCTAATTTACCATAAGAATGAAGATCACCAAAAGGCAATATTGGAGCCATTAACTGATTCAAAAAATCGAGCATTAGAAGTTACTATCTGTGGCAATTAAAATCGAACGAAATTTGCAACAACTAACTGGCAAAAATTAGTACACATTAACAAGATTAAAACGAACAATTATTATACCAAGTAGATAATAATGTTTCAAGAACTAAATCATAAAGCTTTTGCCAAATTTTAGATTATGCATGAGTGACAACAATTTATAAATAAAACATGATGTAAACATTAAAAGAGACATACCTGGCTGGATTTCTTGTCTAGAATTTGAGAAATTTACCGCAGCTTTGTGGAGAGAGACGCATTTTCGTGTCGTTGTTGGTGAAGAATTTCAATGGAGTTCGCTGCCTCGCCAGAGACTCACCGATTGAAGTTGTTGATAGTGGCCGAAGAAGAGGGAAAGTGGGGGGAAAGCAGCTGCTGGCCGGCGTCGTCCGTCGCTGCTGGGCGAAGCAGCTGCTGCTGTTGTTTTTTCGCTGAGCTGCTGCTGTTGTCGATAGGGTCCACCGGTGAGAGGCTGATCTCGTTGCTGGTTGTTGTTGCTTGTTAGAGGAAAATAAAGGGGAAGCGCACGCAGCTGCTGGTCTCATTGGAGAAGAGAGGCTCACCGATCAGTGCTAATCCTCGTGTCGTCTCTGCCTCGATGTTGCCGTTGCTGGTTGTGATTCTCGCCGACGGCTGCTGGCTGTTCGCTGAAACTGTTGGCTGCGTTTCGTCGGAGTGAGAAAGGGATGAAATTGCAGCGAGCTTTCACTGCTGCTGCTGACGCTCATTGGTGGTCTGCCTGGAAAAAGGAGAAGAAGAAGAGAAAGGGCGAGGGGAGAAGAGGAGGACGGCGTCAGGGCTGTTGGTCGCAGCTGCTGCTCCTCGTTGGAAATAGGCGGAGAATGAGAGAGTGAAGGAGGCTGGGCGGCAGTAAGGAGCAAGAGAGGAAGAAGTAAATGAGTTAGGTTTAGGAGTCCTTTAGGTTAAAATAGGAAGATTAGGAGGTTAGATCTTGACCGTAGGATTATAATTAGATGAGTGGCTAGGATATAATCTAAGGATGGACGGACGAGATTAAAAGGAAATTTAAAATCATATTGAATTGAGAAGTTGGAATGGCTAGAATTGAAATAAAATTGGCTAGAATTGAAATAAAAGTGGCTATAATTGCAATGACTTGGGTAGGAAAAAGGCTAGAATTGAAAGGAATCAGATCAAAATAGGCTGAAAATTAAATAATTTGGAGGAAACTAAAGGAAATGCTATTCAATTTAATAAAGTACTACACCTATAAAATATTTTCATATAAATAAATACATCTAGGATTTTAATATTTATGTAAAATAATTATTTTGAATTCAACTATCGGTAAAAGAATAATAATTTAATAATAATTATAATAATTTTTTAAATCCTACATACTAAAATATATAATTTTAAGATGAAATTAATTAAAAATTTAATTCAAAATATATTTTTTTAAAATACATATTTAATCGAATAGCATTTCAAAAAATGGTTAAAGGTCAGTCAAAATTGGGTGTCAACACTAAGGTATTGGGTTGTTTAGGATTGACATTTAGATGAGACCGCAAGGATATTCTAGGCATATATGCTTTGAGATTGAAATATGATTAGAGTCAATGAAGATGCCTTAGCCTATTCATGAATGTTTAGCACTACAGAGAAGCACAATCACCCCTACGTGACATCGGTTTTCAATCCATGCACCCCTAAATTACTTGTTAACTCTTGATTTCTTTGATATTTTAGTTTAAGTGTGAAAATTGATAATCAAATCTTTATATTAATTTGGTGGTACCATCCACCCAATTGTTCTTACTGTTATGAGCTAATTCAAAGTCCAAATTTCTTGATAAAAAATTCTCTACATTATACCATTCTCTGTGGGATTCAACCCCGACTCTTCGTTGGGTTTTTTACTGACCACGAGCACTCACTCCTTTAATTGGTTTTGGAGAGTGATTTGAGTGTTATCAAAAATGGTGCCGCTGCAGGGGAGTAGTGTTTGAAAATTCTAATTGAGAAATTATATTTTTTTTAATTTTGTTTTTTTGTAGTAGATTTGTTGTTTGATGTTGTTATTGACTGATTTGCAGGTTGAAAAACTGAGTGACGATGAGAGTGACAATGATAGTCACTATGGTCAAAACAAAAGCATGAGTGATCTAAATGACATGCTCATTAATTTCATTCAAACCACATTTGAGATTCGGATACCTCTTACAACTGGGAGGACTGTGTTTTACATCATCGAAACTATGATACAATTGCTCTAGATAAAAGGTCTTTTTTGGGGTCTAGATAATGAGGATCCAATGAACACCTTAATAATCTCAAGGAGGTATGTGGATCCTTTGTGTTCAAAAATATCTCTCGATAATTTGTAAGGTTGAGGCTATTCTCATTCTCTTTAATGAGAGAGGCTACAAGATAGTTGGTGGAATTGCCAAACAATTCAATCACTTTGTGGGAAGATCTAACTAATGTCTTCTTTGAGAGGTTCTTTCCACCCTCGAAGATGGTAAAACTTTGTCTCCAAATCCAAAATTTCAAGTGTATTGGAGGTGAGCCTTTGCATGAAATATGTTTGAGGTTTAAGAAGTTGCTCAAGGAGGAGTTGCGTGGTGAAGAGCACGAGATTGCTAAGACATTGACAGAGCTATAGGAGATCGAGAAGGTCATTCTTCAGGAAGTTCGGGAGAGATCTCTTCAAGAGACTTTAGAGGTTGGGATGGAGTCATTCCAAACTCTACCATACCTCCTACTATTGCGCCGGGCACTGATAACTCAATTGAACCTTCCCTACCACCTCCAATGATCTTTTTGCCAAGCATTGAGGCCCCTTTTGAAGCTTCACCACCAAAGACTCTAGATGAGAGTATTCCACATGCATATCCCATTAGGAGGACCCTTTATCTCAGCTTCCTAGTACTGTTATTTAATTTTCATTGAGGACACTGCATTTTATTTATGGTGGGGTCAGGGTCTTCGTGCCGATATTTCTTTTTTATTGTATTTTTGTTATTTTGAGTTTTGAACAGTTGTAGTAGTACTTTTTGTTTATATTAAAGTGTTTTTTAAGGTTAAATCTTGCTTCTCTATTTCTATTTTGTTCTCCCTTGACATTGCAACCCCCATGAGTTTAAATCATGAAAATTTTAAGGTTTTAATCGATAAAAATTTGAGGACCGATTGTGTTCAATATTTATGTCTTGAATTGCACTCATGATAAGCATGATGTTTTGTGTTGGTGTTGCGAGAATAAAATTGATGTGGTTACACCTTTGAGCGATCTCTTTGAATCTTTTGTTGACTAGCTATGTTTTGATATGAGCCTTGCAATGAACATCGCACATACATTTTTGAACTATTCAGGATGTGCTAAATGAGTGTATTTTGAAGTGAAATATGTGGTGAGGTCTTACTTGAAAGCATGCATGTGGAGTCCTAGAATTGCCTTGTTATTCTAATTTTGTGAATCTTGGTGAATGTGATACATGATCTTGGGCAACAATTTTAAGAGGGAACCAAATTATCCATAAAGCCTTTGTGACTATCTTGTGGGGGTGTGACTCCACTTGGCACCATTTGCCCTAACTTATTTTGACATCCAAAAGAAGTCACTTGAACCAGATTATTTCTACCTTCTCACCGAAAATTCTTTTTTAAGCATTGTATTTTTTTAATATCCAACTTAAGCTTAAAAGCCTAAATTGGGGATGTGGAAATGAAGGATGAATGAAAGCCAAGTGAAGGGCAAAGAAAGATGAAATGAGACTCAAATATGAAAGTATTGCAAAAATAAGGAAACCCTCCTTATAAAAAAAAATATCATCATTGTAATGGAAATAGCTTGGAAAAATGAAAATAAAAAAGAGAAGTGAAGGCAATAAAATGGGAATTCAAAATAAATTGAGTTACAAGACAAGGTTTAAGTTCTCAAATGAAAAAGAAGAAAAATACCTTGAAAAGAGGCGACGATGATTGCAACAATGCTTTGAAAAGATATAAGTCATCCATACAAATTGACCATACCTTAACCCTCAACCCCATTACAAGCCTAAAATATCCTTGAGATCTTGTATGAACTAGGTTGTGTGATGATTGGAAAATATGGGCAAACCTCTGGGACAGAGCTTGCATGTGTTTCTCTCTTGGGAGAGTGAGAGTTGCATTGATTCCTATTACCTTTGTTGAATTGCTTTGTAAGAGCATGAAATTTTTCTTAATGTGAGGGCACTTGAATGCATTTGTTAAAACATATTCTTGTATTAGACAAGAAGCAAACGTGAGTTTGAGTTTGTGTTGAGAGTAGCTAGTCATCATTTGAAGCTTTTTGGTCATGATTGAGGGTAACATACTATTGAGAGTAGTCTTGCTATGATGCTTGCATGTTAGCTCTCATTGAGTGATTTTGTAGACACACTTATTGAGCTTATTGTGTCCTTGATTTACTCGAGGACAAGTATAAGTTTGAGTTGGGGGTATTGATGAGTGGTATATTTGCACTCATTTAAGGTCGATTTGGCTCAATCATTAGTGTCCTCAATTCCTAACTTTGTCTTATTCTAATAGAATATTGATGATTTGCAAATATAAACGCAATTGAAAAAGGCAAAGATTGATGTTTGAAAGAATGGCAAAAAAAAGTGCAAAGTGAACATTGTTGATTGTCTAACATGAAGGGCGAATCGCCAACTGAGCACGACCTCGCCTAAATTGCCAGTGCATAACACTTGTGTCTATCAAAGAAGGTTGACAAACTCCGGTAAAGAAGGCGATGCACCGAGTGAGAACGACGGCTCTGATGCGCATCGCCCAAAGCGACAATGTACAGTACAAAGATTGAATGCTCTAAAGGCAAATCAAGATGGTATTCAACGATTCACCGAACCTGAAAATCTAATTCAATCGAGTTCACCAACTAAGGTTCAAACACCTTAAGCCTAGAGCATTACAAGGTGAGTTGAGGAGTGCAGGGCGATTCACCGAGCAAGTTTAGCGAGCCTGACTAATGTCATCGATTCAGTCGCAAAGTGGATTTTGAGCCAAATCATGAGAAAGTATAAATAGCCCAAAGGATATAATTTTTAGAATGTTGACAAAGAAGAATCTTGAGTTGAATAGGAGAGTTCAATTAGAGATTTTTAAGGAACACTTTACCTTTAAAGAACACTTTTTAGATTTTGGGGTTTTAAATCTTGGAATTTAAATTTGATAAATTGAAGTTGAATCCAAAGTGAGTTTACTGTTAATTGCTTGATTTCAAGTTACCCATGATGGCTTTCATGGAAGGTATAATTTCATTACTTATTGTGATGTGTTGCTAAAACCCATATATCTAGGGGTTCTCAAATAGGGTTGGATGTTGCTTTAATGTAGTGGGTATTGTGTTATGCTATGTTTTATTGTTGTTCATACATGAATTTGGTCTAATTACCATGAGATTAACCTATGGGTTAAGATTCCAAACTTAATTTGTACTTTTGATCTTCGGTTGATGCTCGAAGGAGATTAATTAGAGTGGGTAAGTAGTTCAATACTATCAATTTAGGTTTGATGTTTGTAGCTTGCTTTAAAGAGAGGTTATGGGTTAGATTTATTTGTCCTATTCTTGGAAGAGAGAATAGAGTAAGGTATTGGGTTGCTTAGGATTGACATTATGATGAGACCGAAAGGAGATTCTAGCCATAGATTCTTTGAGATCGAAAGATGATTAGCATCAATGAAGATGACTTAGTCTATTCATGAATGTTCATTTAGTCTATTCATGAATGTTCATACTATAGAGCAGTACAAGCACCCCTACGTGACATCAATTTTAAATCTCTGCACCCCTAAATTACTTGTTAACTCTTGATTTATTCGATACTTTAGATTAAGTGCGATAATTGATAATCAAATCTTTAACTTTAACTTGAAAGGTGAGTTGTTTTAAACATTTGGATTTATCCAGTTCTTTGAGAGATAAACTATTTTATGATATTGTGAACCCGAAGTATGAATCAGAGTTGCACTTCATTCATTCTACATATGTTAATGAGCTCCTGTGGTGCGTAGATTAAATTTTAGATTTTAACTTTACTGCATAAGTTGATGAGCTCTGACGGGCCTATAGAATATCTCGAGGTGCCTAGAGGGCGGTTGACAAGGCAATTTGAGGCTTACTTTATAAATACATTTCATATATGCATTTCATGATCTTATATTGTATGTTAGTCTGTGGTTGACTTTATCCCTCTTATTTTGTTATCCGCTCTATCTATGTTTTTTTAATATGACTTCTAGTTAGCCCTTCATAGCATTAGCACTGTCGTGCCTCCTACTTTTATATAATTTCTATCTGAGCTCGATCAGCCTATGATGTCTACTGAATACCCCGTATTTCAGTATTCATACTACATTTCTACATCTTTTTCTTATGAAGCACCTAGTATAAGTTACCCCTGTTAACTTCTAATCTTTCAAGGTTGTTGTAGTTTGGATCGTGGTGAGTTTGTGGCATCTAGAGACTTGTTATTTTTCTCTCTTTTGTATTGTCTATGTATTTTGTATTTTGAGTACATAGAATTATTTTATATAGTACCTTTCTATAATTAGATGCTCTTGTACTAGTGACATCCAGTCTGGGGTTGGGTTCTTATGTATATTTTGACTTTCTAAGTCACTTTCGGGCTTTTATTGTATTTTTTTACCATTATGTAAATATCTATGTCATGTCCCTATTATATGTCTTTATTGCTTCTGCTAGTTATATTCAAGTTGTAAGTTATTGATTGTTGTTTGGCTTGACTACTGGGGTTTATAGTAGGAGCTACCATCACCCAAATATGGATGGTGACAACAAATGCATGGCAATAAGGGTTTCACATAAAGTTGGACTTTATTCTTTTGACAATCAACATTTTAGTTATCTATGTAACTTATGTTATCTTGTTTTTCACAATAACTATAGTTATACATGAGGACATTGATTGTAATATAGAGATTATTTATAAGATAAATAATTATAGGGATCAATTTGATTTTGCATGTGAGTGTTGATTATACAGTATAAATTTAGGAAACATTTAGTTTACAATTAGTTGCGTATGTGGGGTTTGATGTAACAATTTTAATTTTTCTCATACCCTTTTTTCAATTCACAATAACTTATTACTTAAATGGGTTATTTCTTGCATTACTACCTCACCTATATCCATCCTAATCAGTGGCGGATCTAGGATTTAGAGTCCGTGGGTGCCAAAACAAGGTGCTTGGAGCCTTTTTTTTCCTTAAAGAATATCTGCAGCAAATTTCTCAAAAAGAATAGGTACAAATGGGATTCGAACATGCAACATTAGCCATCTAAAGTTACCCTCCAACCGTGGCACCACAAGCTAATTTTGTTCACTGGGTGCCACGCTTTATATTTATATAATTATTATATATATATACCTATGTATATATAGAGTTTCTGTCGAAGTTGGGAGGTGGCGTGGCACCCCCCGACCACTACATAGATCCGCCCCTGATCCTAATTAACGGAAAACCTACTAACTATTTTCTCCCCTCTAGAGGCATTAGACAAGGTGATCCCATATCTCCATATATCTTCATTATCTTCATGGAGTCTGTCTAGACTTATAAAATATGTTATAGAAGAGAAGCACTACAACCTATTAAAACTGGCAGAATAGGGCAACTCATATCACATCTTCTCTTTGTCGATAATATTATTCTAATGGCAAAAGTTGGTCCTAGTAATGCATCCACTGCCATTCAAATCTTTAATACACTCTCTATTCAATCAGGGCAAAAAATAAATTTTACAAAATCAAAAGTAATTCTTTCAAAGAATGTTCCCGCCAATGAAAAAAACAACATTTCCACTATTCTTAACATTCGTCAATCCACTAAAGTAGGAAAGTATTTAGGACTTCCAATTACTAACTACCATCCAAAAAGCTCCGACTGTCAATACATTATCGATCGCATGAACAACAGACTAAATGGTTGGAAAACACTCTTATTATATTTGGTAGGTCGCATAACCCTTTATAAAGTCAGTTCTTGCTTCCATACCTAGTTATGTGATGCAATGTAACCTTTTACCCCAAATTACCCGGGATCATATAGACCGTATTCAAAGGAATTTCTCTAGAGCTCCACCAACGAGAAGAGGAAAATACACCTAGTTAATTGGGATACCATAACTCTTCCACAACATATGGGTGGTCTTGGCCTCTTCAAAACTACTGGTAAAAATATTTCTCTTATCACTAACCTCCTTTGGCAATTTAAAAAAATAGCAATCATCTTTGGGTAAAACTCATGTTCAATAAACACCTTATGCCAAGGAACCCCTCCTCTTTACAACTAAAGCCTAATGATTCCTACATATGGAAAAGTCTCGCCCGCACACAAACTTTTTTCTCTAAAGGAGTATCCTGGAATGTGGGACATGCAGGGTTTTGATGGAAATACTGTGCACCCTAATTATTAAATAGATTTTATGTATAATTAACTAGTTGTGTTAAAATTTTGAAGTCATTACCATATAAATATGAAAACGTCTAAGATGTACTAATATAGTAGAATTTATTAGCATTAAAAGGCTAAAGGTAAATTTCAACATTTGTATTGTAATAATCAGACTGATTCTCATTAAAATACGGTCCATTGATTTTCAACTAGCATTGTTTTACGTTTTATTATGCATTTGCATCACATGAACATTAAATGAACTAGGAAAAAACGGATAATTAATTTAATTTGTTAAAGGAAATTGTTGTTGTAATTAAATATTAGTAATTCTGCTTTCTTACTTTTGTGTGCACTTCTTAAAATCAACATTCTTATGGAAAATATATATGGTTCAACATTTTACTTTAATTTGTTAGGTAAACTCTCTTATCAACGTATTCCTTATAAAAGGTATTTTTTTTAAAAAAAATTATCAGGTACAAAATACTATTTAAATTAATTTCAAAATAAAATTATGCTAGTAGAAGGTTTTTTTTTTTTTTCAAATTTTATCACGTACAAAATGTTATATAAATCAATTTCAAAATAAACTTATGCTAGTAGCAGGGAATCAAACCCTCGCTATTAAGGTAAGAGTTTATGTAGCCAATCAACTAAGCTACCAAAATTTTCATATTTGGTATTATATTCGAATGAGTATTGCATATGCAAATACTATATTTGTAATTTCTTAATTTAAATCTAAATATGAAATATACCCAATTAAAAATAGCTCAAATACCTTTTAAATATTTTGAAAATAATGAACTAATCATTTCTTCGCAATAGGGATTATCCAATGTACTAATTAATGTCTTAATTTTGGAATGGTGGAATAGCTTAAAAGACCATTTACTTGTACTCCCGTCCAACAATACTTGTCTACAATACTAAAAATAGATGTCCAATAATACTTGTCTATTATACTAAAAATAGATGTCCAACAATACTTATCCACTTTATGAAATTCATAGATAATTTTACACTTAGTTCCTAATTTACCCTTATCATTAATTATAGTCATTTTCCTATTACATTTTTCAAGATATTGTATTTACTATATACAAAGGGTAATATAGTAAAATTATCATTCTATTTATAGTTTCTTAAGGAGTGTGTCAAGTCAATAGTGGACAACTATGGTTGGACAAAGGGAGTACCAAATTGACATAATTAACTTTTATATTTCGTAAGATTTCACCAAAATCTAAATATATTCAAAATAAATATTTTAATTAAGTCTTTCTAATTATTGAACATTGGCCAAACTCACGTGGCATTCTATGATTGAAGTTAAGAAAATGTTTGTTGAATCAACGATTTTATTTCAATAAAAAAAACATAACACCCCACCCCTCTCTTGGATCCCGTGTTGACCTTCATGCTTGAATGTTACAGATGACGATGTACCCTTTTTTGTGAAAGCTTTTGTGTGCTAACATAGATTAGGAAAAACTTTATTTTATGATTTGTAATGACCCCTTTCTGAGGGAATACTTCTATGTAAATTGCTTTGATGCTCCCCTTCCTTGTTTGTCTATGTGTCTGACGTTGTATATAATTTGCCATGTTCTTATTCTAATGGATGAAATCTGTGTTTTGTCCAAATTTATAATGTGTTTGTCTGCTATTGGTAACTCTGCAAATTCATTGAATTCTTGTATATCTGTTTGATTAATAGCTAGGTTAGCTAAATAATCTGCTATTGGATTACCTTCCCTAGAAATATGTTTGATTTTAGCCTTCTGCGTCCGCATCTCTTTCATTATGTCCTCCATTATTTCTCCAATTTCCCATGGTATCCTCTGTGTCATTTGTATGATGTTCTTTAGACTAAGTGAATCTGTCTCAATCAAGAGATTTTGAAATCTCTTCCTATAACTGATTTTCAAAGTTTCTTGAATTGTTGTCGCCTGTGCTTCTATGTTTGTGTCAAGTCCTATTCCTTTAGCTTGAGCATACATAATATCTCCATTCTTGTCCCTGAAACAGAACCCAATAGCACTCTCCCCTGGGTTTCCTTTGCTAGCCCCATCGGTATTTCATTTCACTTGATCAATCTTTGGTGGCTTCCACTAAACAATATGATAGTATATTTTAGGCTTGTAGGATCCAAATACATTAACCACCTCAGGTCGGGTCTTTCCAATTAGGTTGAGACCTGAATTCTCCCCGCTTTCAGCAAGTGGATGTTTTTTGTTACTTATTGTATCAGTCCCTCAAAGTTAAGTTGGCCTCCATGCTTAGTATGATTTTGCCTCTTCTATAAGCTCTACATCATCAATGTTGGTATAGCTCTAAGGACAATCCAAAGCTTGTTAGGGCCTTCAACATACACCAGCAATTTATAGTCTGCAGTAGGTTTCTGCCTTCTATATCTACACGTAGACGTGAAGCAAAATACCTCCATAGTTTTTGGGCTATAGAAGTTATTAGAAATAGGTGGGACATTGTTTTTATTAGTTGTGTTTCGCAACACCAACATCTAGAGAGAATGCAAATTCTCATCCTCTTCGAATCATCATCAATGGCTAATCCAAATATTCGTTTCTCCATTTACATAATTGTTTGTCGTGATTGAATACACGACTCATTTAATATATTTTTTAAAAAAATTCTTCCTAGTCATGCTAAATCAGAAGACCTTCAAGAAAAAAATTATTGTATTTGTGTAAAATTACACAACTAAGGCTTATAGATTTTGTTATTTGTTAGTCGTGGTACTTTGTACAACCTGCATACTATTTTTTTAGTTGTGGTACTTCACACGACAAGCTTTAATACAAATGCTACAACAAAGTTATTTAAGTGCAAAGTTAAGAATGTTAGTACTGAGTTTTAATGTTTTCAAAATATCCTAACAGACTAACCCAAATTTATCCAGGATCTTATTGTCAAAACAAGCAAGACCTAAAACAAAGAAAATAATATACTGGTCATTCAACATCCCACGACTAACAATTAAGAAAAAATGTAAGCTTCGCTATGTAATTTGACATGACTAATTTTTTTTTTTTAAAAAAAATGGAAGTCATGTGTTTTAGCACAACTAGGAGGAAAATTTTAAAAAATAAAAATAAAAGGGTCTTGTATTCGTTAACAATAATAGAATTTGCTTGTCGCTAGAAGTTCCACGTTTTGTATATTTTGATTAATCCAAAAATTCATTGTCGTCCCTTTTGACATCTTCCCTTCAAAATGTGACCTTTTTGACACCAAACTCTATTGCATTTTATCAAATATAAGTAAACTTTTCATATTAATCGTTAACATTTCGTGATATGATTTCCAAATCAAATCATTGACAACTCGATGAAGTCTGCCGAGTTTTAGCATGTTTTTCTTACTGAATATGGACCTGTCAATCATCAAAACTGTTCTTACTTGACATGCCGTCACTATGTCTATTACTAGGTGACTTTCCAACATGAGCATAAAGAAGAGGAAGACGTCTAAGGAAGTTGACATAGCACTTTTCCTACTTCTTTGCTTGAGTCATCTCTTAATATGAAAGTGAGGGGAAAGAGAAAGAAAACTCTAGAAGGAAATGAAAGATGGAGTACGTGGTTTGCTAAAAATCAATCAAGCATAATGACCATATATTAACCGTGAAGAATGAAATTATTTACAAAATTGTCGTTGATCGTTCTATCTATAACTTTTCTATATAGTTAAAATAAAAATATAGTTTAAGAATTAGGGGTCCATAAAAAATAAAACTCCAAATCATTATTTTAGTGACCTTATAATTGAATTGGTCCTACACGTCTCTCTTAACAAAGTGTATGTGAAATGGGAGAAATGACTAAATCCTCTATAAAGTCAAGTTATATATAAAAGACCAACCGATCAAATGATAATTAATAAAAAAAAAAATTGATACATTTAATAAGATTCAAAAACATGATCACAAATTTTGTACCAGTAGCCATTACAACTAAATATTTGCTATTTCCTTACCTTGTTTAATGCTATTTGTCTTATTTAACTAATACATACATTTTCCCCCCTCAAACAAAACATGGACACAAGAAGTAAAACAATGTGTAATTAATCAGCATAAACAAAGTTGGAAATAGCATTAGAAGATGTAAATAAAAATAATAAAAGAACAAATTGGTGATAACTAGCTAGAGACTTTGCCTCATCATCATATTAGTTGCATTGTGGATTTCTACCAGGTCCACCATAATAGAAATGTGTACCCCATTCACTGCTATAAGCATTTTTTATGTTATAGCAATTTGTGTTCTCAGCCAAGATTGATATATCTTGGGCTGAACTTAGGCTGTTATCAGAGTCCACAATTTCAAGATTTCTGAAATAACTTGCTTTTCTAAATCCATCATCACCAAAATGGCCCGAGCCCATTTGTGTAGACGTATGTTCTCCGTTGGCCCGTGAATTTACTATCTCTCCGCCCCACTCCACCATTGTAGCACGCTCCGCCAAGTGTGTAAATAACTCAGCAGGCCAATAACCTACTAGTGTGTTGTCACCAAACACCATCCACCAATTCCCTAGCTTTGGATCCTATACATGTATACACAAAAACAATAACACATTACATATTGTACATATATAATCTATATTATATGTTGTATATAATCAAATACACATGATCTATATTATATGTTGTATACACATATATACATAATCAAAATATAAATTTTGTATGTTTGACTAGGGTTTGTAATTAATTTCGGTCAGCAGGCCAACAATAAATAAAAACTAATGAAACGGAAACTTGCTTTCTTTCTTTGTTTTGGTTTTACACCCAGTATTTGGGAGCCCGAATATTTTATATTCACAAGCATAGGATCCCATTTGGGGGAAAGCGCTCCCTACCAATGATTTTTCATATCTAGGGCTCGAACTCAAGACCGTTGATTAAGGAAGGAGCAAGTTCCATTCATTGTATCACATCCTTTGGCGGTAACTTGATTTCTTTCATCATAGTGGTACACAACAAATCAACTTTTCACTAAAAGTACTTTTTTGAGAAATACCTTTTAAAATAAGTCTTAGAAGTTTGGTCAAATAAGCTATAAACTAAATGTCTAAATACACTACTATGGCAAAGAATTACTTGCATATTGTTATTTAAAAGGGCATGGTAGATTAGTATTCCATTTTCTAGATTAAGATTAGCTAAAAATGCAAAAATGAGAAGGGAATTAAGAAGGGACCTTCCAAATGAGTATAGTAACATCATATTGACTTCCCTCAACAGAAGAAACAGGAGAAATGGCAGCACCAATGGCTATTCTGCTATTTGTTTGGACAAATCCTGAACATAATAAGTTGTAACATCCTGTTGCTTGATAGGAATCACTCTGTTCATATTACAAAAAAATATACATATTGTCACACATTAGACTTCCAAATATAGACATAGTTTAAGTGTTATTTGTTTTCATAGAACAAATAAAGTTCATGTTGTCATCAAGATCCACACGTTAATGACATTAAATTGTAACACAACCATGTGAAACATTTTTTATAGTTAAAATTAACTGAACTTTTCAATGTTTAAGAATAATTTTAGAGTTTTCTTCTATTTAAATTTCTTATGTGATGAATTCAAGAATCTTTATCTATTTATTTAGTATTTGTTGAGAATATCATTAACTAAGAAAAGTGTGCTCTCTCTAACAGCTTAAGCTTTTAGATGAGATAATCACACACTTTATCATAATTAATGTTTAGTTATTCTAAAGAGTAATTCAATAATAACTAAAAAGGGTAAAAATGGAAGATAAGATCTAATTAATGTCTTAATATTTTTTTCTTAAAGGGTATGCAATACCTTCAACAATTCAGTTATTTTGAAATGGAGGAAGTACTATCAGTTCAGTTTTACTTGTTCACAATGGACTTTGCACTCCTTTTTAAAAATATTCCCTCCATTTCAAAATAAGTGAATTGTTGGGATATTATACACCCTTTAAGAAAAAAAAATATTAAGACATTAATTAGACATCACTTTTCATTTTTACCCTTTTTAATTATTTTCAAATTACTCTTTAGTTATTGATTATGATAACTATTCCCTATACTTTAAAAAATTAAAATTTCTTGAAATCATCACAAACAAAATTCAAATGAAGGTAAAATTCTAAAATTATTCTTGAAGATTGAATAATTAAGTTAATTTGAAACTTTAAAAAATACCTTAACAATTTTCAATTATTTTGAAAATATGGAAGAAGTACTATATATGATCACTTTTTCATTTGTGTTTACTGTGGCTGTCATCGTTAATGTTCAACAACTTTGTGATGAGAAAGTATTAAATATTTAGCATGCATTGCGCCAGAAAAGATGGTTCAATTTTTTATGAATGGGGATTTTCAATGCAGTTAATGTTATTTATTAGTGCAATGAATAACATAACAATATAGGGAGGCTGTGGTTAAGGAAATTCAAAGAACGTGGATATAAAAGGATGATGACTACAAAATACCAGTATCATTATAAGATAATGATACATAAATAAAATAAATATTTAATGCATAGAGATGATATATAAACATAAATAAGAGTAAGATAGTCAACAACTTTTTCTAATTAATACTTCTTCTATTTTGAAATAGTTGTTATGTTCAATTTAACTCATTTTCAAAGTTAAATTAATTCAATATTTTAAAATTAAAATTCAGATCTTCAAAATCTTCCAAAAAGTACTATAAATGCACTTTTCTCATATATCAATATGATTAAGCGGTACATCTTAAATATTAGTCAAATTTTATATCATTTAATTCTCAAATTGTGATAAATATTTTAAAATGAAAGGAGCATATATTTCATTTGATAGGGAAGGAGTATTTCCTCTTCATTTCCAAGCGAGATTCGTTGGTCCACAAGTACAAATAATTAATACTATAATGAAGAAAACTTTGGTTTAAAAATTGCAAGTCATCTTCCTTGGACCACTTAACATTTACACCAATCTAGCTATGGGAAGTGAGTAGTCATGTTTAATGTCCTCTTTAAATGTTTGGACTCTTAACAAGTCATGTGCCACTATGCCTTTATGCCTCCTCCATGCATCCATCCTCTTTTCTCTTATTCACTTTATTATTTCCATTTAAGTTTTTGACCATTGAATTCAATCACTTTAATAATTCCTCTTTCTTTCCATACCCTCTCCTCCACCTTTTCCTAATAATTAGTTGGACATATGTAAAAGGTATTTCCCATATCATTACAATGGAGTTGAATTATAACAGTATTATTTTATCTATTTTATTTAATACTAAGGTATTATGAGAAAGAAAGTACTAATAAAACTTTCTTAATTAGCTAAAATAGACAAGTAAAATGAAATATCTAGGAGAGAAGTAAAATGAAACAGAGGAGTATAAAAGTATAGTTAGAAACAATTTACTTCTGGTTGAATTTGTTTGTCCTACTTCTTTTTTAATCAGGTTGAAAAAGAATGTCTATTTATATTATGACAACTCTTTAGTTTCAACTTTCACCGTGACATATTTAAAGCTATAAATTAAGTGACATTTTTGTATATTTTATATATCTTTAATTTATTAACACAAGATCAAAAATCTTGTTTACTTAAACTCTATCAAATCAAAATAAAACAAATAAATTAAAACGAAGAAAATATTATTTTTATGATCTTGAATTTCTTGCAAGGAGTTGACTACGAACATTGAGATCTAGACAGTTGATTAAGAAAATCATGAAATCAGAGAAGTGATTAGTTTAATTAATTTTTTCCAGCTACCCTCTTGCACGTCCTTAATTAATTTAATCATATATTTCCTCTATATGCGCTAAGGTTGAGATTACAATTTTAGAATTGGAAGATTCGAGTTACGTAATAAAAAAAATAGAGAAAATCCAAAGTGGGACATAATTTATTAGGTAGACAATTACTTCCAAAGCACGAAACTCCTCAAATAAACAAAGTTGGGAAGTTTCCATTGACCCAAAGAAAAAGTTGACTTTCAACTTATCCCTTTTTGATTCCCATACAAAAATGTTAGGCCTCAATCACAATTTATATGAGTAAATTTGACCTAATACGAAATTAACGAAAGAAAGATAGTCTTTTAAAATAAGTCATAGATATTTTATGTGATTAGAATCATTTTATTAAGGGCAAAATGAACATTTTAAATTATATTGTTACTAAATATATAAATATCACATTCTTTTTAGGACTGACTAAAAAAAAATAAGTCATACAAGATAGAGGAAGAATATAGGTGCCAACTCCATTTTCCCCTTTCAAACCTACTTCCACCATTCCGTTTTACTTGTCCACTATACTAAAAATAATTATCCAATAATGTTTGTTTAGTTTGAAAAACTAAGATATATAATTTATCCTTTAATATCTATTTTACCTTGTTATTAAATACTCCACTATTCAATAGGAGTATCTAATAATAATACATTCTTTTCAAACATTAAATTTAATATATTTAAAAAGTAATATAATAATAGAAAAGTGCTAAATGACTAGAAAATTTGGCCAAAATTTGGTCAGAAAATTAAAAAAATTATAATATTTTTTTAACTTTAAAATAAAATGATCTTTTTTCTATTTTATAGTTAAAAAGTATTAAATTTAAAATGATAAAAAAGTTCAAAAAGATAAAATAACATAGGTAAAATATCATTCTGGTCAAATTTTCTGGCTAAAAGAATTTTTCCATAATAATATTACCTTTATTATTTATTATTTCTTAAAGTGTGTATCAAATGACAATTATTTTTTAACAGGGAAAGTTATAAATTTGTAAAAAGACTACGAAATGAAATCTCCCTAAATAAACTGAGATAGTACCACTAAATAAAGAAGTTAACATAAATGACTCTAGGTATGAAAGTCCGTGCCCCAAAGCAATGCATTTATTTAATAGAGGTTCTTTCCAAAACATTTACAATCGTTTTTATATACCCCTTTTAGCTTTAGATATTATTCTCACTTTTGAATTTGATGTAGCATTATTATTTATTTATTAAGGTCATATATGATAATATTTGTACTTATCAGTATACTAATTAATATACTCCCATGAAACGTTATTGTACGATCTAAATATAATTTATCTTCTTCAAATTTTATTTATAGATATTATACTGAGTATGTTATTATGATACGTAAAAATAAAATAAAGAATAAGGGGGGAGGGGTGGGGGGAGGGGGAGAGAGAGAAAGCTAACCGTCCAATATGTAAATAATCTAGGTCTGCTGTCACCATACAGCTCCGGACTAACCTGACTAGTAGAAGAATCAAAGCTTTACAAATTTGAAATATATATAAAAATAAAAAAAAGTAGCAATTAAAGGTGAATAATTATATGAATAAAAGATTAAATTTAGTGTTTTAGTCGTACCTGCCAGCCAGCTTCGATACTGTTAAGATCCGACCCGTCAAAAGATCCAGATAGAACCCAAATCTGAGATAGACTAAACTCGTTCACCACTTCGATTGATGGTTCCCACACGTTTATTGTTGCTTTTGCACCATATATCTCTTCAGACCCTCCTGTGTATGCTATTGCGTGCTATAATACATAAAATATTTTATTTTAGACCATTCATTCGTATATGTTGATTAAAAATGTCATAATTAAAATATATAACTGAGCTATAATATATAATTAAGTACATAGCATACACTCTACCTAAACTATAATAAATAACCTTAAATTACAAGTCATATTTCAATTTCACTAACTTGGGACATTTACGCCTTACAACTACCACTTGTAATGACTTTAATGAATTGTCTACCCAACATATATATGTACTACATTCTTCTTTAATGTAATACGGCTTCTATAATCCCATCTTCTTCAAATTACACCTACAATAAATTCCAACTATATATTTTTTAAAGAATACAAAATCCTTAATTAAATATTATATTAGTAAAGCTAATATGCATCATTATATAAGAGTGACGGATTTGCTTGTCTGCTATTACAGTTTAGGGAAGGGGCATTACTAATACTATTTCAACTATACAAGGTAGACACACACCGTTTCAACCTAACAAAACGAGTTCTAGCCTTGTTGCTTCTACTTTTTTGAAGTTGTCAATTTCATTTATTTCTAAAGATGATACATAATTAACTGAGTAAATATTTAATAAAGAGAGATTTATATCGTTAAAGTAGTCAAAATTCTTTTATAAGTACTTTTTATGTGAAACGACAGATAATTTGGAGACGGTGGAAAAAAGTTGCGTACCTCATGTCCATTGCCACTAACAACATCAGGAGCATCAACACGACGAGCAATAGGCAATCCATGTCGTTTTTTCTTACCAAAATCATACAATGACTTTGCTCTAAGCACATCATGAACCTCACTCCGCCTTATCGGAACAGTGCCTGCAGGGCACCGCGTTCCGTTCTGGTGCCATAATTGCCAATCTACCACTCCACTTTTGCTATTGTTACTTACAACGTCTCTACTCATCATCGGGTCTGTTTTCACAGAAGTTTTCAGTTTTGGAATCTCTGGTGGAATCTTCTGTAATTACATTGCAATGATTTAGAAGTTAAAAAATCTGTTTTCATTAATGATGATTTAATAACTTGTTGCTTGTGAGTAAAAGAAAAGAAAAGAAAAACTAAAGTAAAAGTAAGGGTGGTTGGTAGTTCAAATCCTAATATTATTATTATTATTATTATTATTGCACCACATCTTTTTGGTTTGTTTTTTTTTAAAAAAAGGGACTTTTTATAAACTCATTACAAATGTTATTTCAATTATATGATTTTTTCTTTAAGGATATCATCGATAAATAGTATATATGAAATCTTTATAAGGTTATTTTCTTTTATTTAGAGCTTATATAAATAGAATATATGAAACTTTTATAAGGTCATTTTCTTTTATTCAGAGCTTATAGAAGATCATTTCTTCTTAAAACTCGCGACAAAATATGAGATATAAATAGTTTGTTATGCGACTATTTTCAACCGTTCTTTAGAAAAACACCGTTAATTCCAAAGCAATAAACATGTAATTGGTTCGTGATCGTACTTCACTAAAAATTAGCTAAACAACAAATTCCATAAAGAAGGAGGAGGTAGGGGGTTGCAACTTGAAATATTTAATTTATTACTATATCTCATCGGCACAAAAGGCGAAAAAAAGAAGAAAATAGTCCATACCTGAATCTTGTGATTCTTGAGCAAAGGATGATCGAAAGCTGGTTGTTTTCTTTTATGAACACAATCTATGATATCTCCATCCGGGCTCTATCAATTTCATTTTCGTTAAAAGAAAGACGTAACGAAATGTTTTAATGAAAACACATAAAAATGGACATGTTATATAATATACCTGAATAGTGAAGAGAGGAGGCTTGTTGATTCTATCCAAATGCCTTTGAATCCTTTCAAGTCTCATATTGCTGACTTGTTTATACTTTGTGTAGTTCAAATTATGTGATTCACACATAACAAAGAACAAACACAAAACCAAGAGTAGAATACATTGATCTTTCTTCTTAATTCTAGCCATTTTTCATTCAGTGCCAAAGAAAAGGAAAGAGAGAAAAAAAAGAAAAACTAGACCACCATTACTAGAAAGAAAAAAAAATCCTTTAAACACATAAATGTAGTAAATGCATAGGAAAAGAGGTGGTTGAGATTCATGATGATTGATAGGAGAGCAGCAACATATAAATAAAAATGGACAGTCAAAACATTGTTTCTACAATGATGAAAAAGGGAGTTAATAAATGGGGCAGAAAAATAGAGTAATAAAACTATCTGTCTTCCCAACAATCCCCACTTTCTTTTATTATTACACCTTACTTAATCTCTCCTTCAATATTTCTATCTGCCTCTCTGCCCACCATACAATCTTCACCATTAATACGCACTTTCCTTCTTCCACCTTTTTAATTTGTTTTCTCAAATCATTTCTTTATTTTAAATGAAACTACTTACTCTTTTCGTTTCATTTTATCTGAGTTAATTTGACCTGACATGAAGTTTAAAAAACAAAGAAAGATTTCTGAAGTTTTTGTGACTATAAATTATTTCATTAAAGATAAAATAGACATTTTAAACTAAATGTGTCATTTTTTAGGACTAACTAAAAAAAAAAGTGAATCCTATAAACTCTGAGAGGGTATATACTTAATTAATATATTCCGTACCATTTTCAAAGTGTAGCGTGTGATTCTTTTTCTTAATTCTATTAGATATCCAAATTTGCCAGCACAAATCGTCTTGACTTTAAAATTAAAAAGTTTGGTGAGAAGAAGCTAACTTTATTTTTATGTACACAAATAAAGGAATTGAAAGTGCTAGGATTACGGGTGTTAAATGAGCGAGTTATAGGATGACATTAGAAAGGTTAAAATGGGTTGAACTAAAAATATAATTGGACCATGACGCATATAAATTTACTTTAGGCTAAACTAATCTAAGAACCGGGGTCACGACCCTCTTAATCTAAATAATATTGACATACTAATGTAATTTTTAAAGAAAATAAGACCAATTTTGCTAGAAAAAAAGGGCACAAAATAAAAGACATGAGGCCCGACTATTGGAAATCAGGACAAGAGACCCAATCCGAGAAGAGAGCACTAACCCCGTTTACCAACTATTGACCAACCCCGACTCAAGATTTGAGACCCAATCCTGATATGGGATTCGAGACCCTATCCCAATCTAAGACCTAGCCCCCGACCCCGACTTAAGGCCTAGTTTCTAGGACAAGAGACCTAGCCTAGGAGAGAGAGTCGACCTATGACTCAAGACCCAACCTTGACTGCCAACTTCTAACTCGACCCCAACTTGAAACATGTGCTCCGTCCCGCGACATGAGATTGACTTAAGACTTGACCCGATAAGAGAAACCTGACCTAGGAAGAGAAACAGAACCTAGGAAGAGAGAGTCGACCTAGGACTCGAGACCCAACCTTGATTGCCGACTTCTAACTCGACCCCAACCCGAAACATGCTCCTCGGAACGCGACATGAGTTTGGCCTAAGACTTGACCTGATAAGAGAGAGAGAACCCTGAGTGTCGATTATTAATCGAACCTATCCCGAGATATGAGACTTGACCCCCGACCCAAGACATGATCCCAACCTAACGCTCCTGCCTAATACAAAACTTGATTCAAGATTTGGGACTCAAGATCGATCCCAACCTGAGACTTGACCCCCGACTCAAGACTTGAGACCGGCCTTAATTGTTGACTTTTAACCCGATTCCAACCTGAGACCTACCCCGACCTAAGACTTGAGACCCAACCTTGATTGCCGACTTCCGTCCCGACTCCAACCTGAGACCTGAGACCTACGCCGCCCTACCCGAGACATGAGACTAACTTGAGACTCAAACGTTGACCCGAGACATGAACCAAGATCCAAACCTGAGTTAGAACCTAACCTTGATCATGGACCCATGATTTGAGTCTTGACCCTGATTCGAGACCTCCCAACCTTGACTTGGGACCCTCAATTTGAAAGTTGAGATTCTATCCTATTGGATGGATAAAAATTACTTGGGCAAAAACCTCCGATTTAGCAAAGAAAAAAAAATGAATTGAAATTGAGAATTAAACAGGATTAAGTTAACAATCATTTTAAAATGGATGATGTTTGATTGAATTTAACTTTATTCAATTTTAAATTATCTTATGTTAGCCCAATCCATAAAAATCTGAATGGATTGGTCAGATCATTTGTTTTTGGGATCAATTTGACACCTCTACTAAGCTAGGATAATGTTATTAGTGATGTAAACACGTTATTAATAAAATGATTTTGACATTACAACTGTAAGTGTTGTAATAATAGTTTTAAAGTTAAGTTTGGTAGGAGGGAGAGAGATACATTTTTGGTTAAATCTGTAATTTATTTGCCGTCTGTACTTGCGAATTAAGCTGGTAGTAGTTAGACTTCACTTTTTTTTTATATTAATATAAATAATAAATAAATATTGAACGTAATTCCTTGTTTTTCTTTTAGTTGTCATGCATATTAAAAATATTTGTTTTAAAATAATTGTCAATTTAATCAATCAAGAGAGAATTAATTATCTTTTTTCAACTTTGCCCTTAATATTACATATATAGATAAAGATTAAAGAATTAATAAGAGATATATTGATCAAACAAAATTCTTTATAAATTTTTACTTAAGAATTGTGTCAAATATAATCATGACAATTAAAAATAAACGAAGATAGTAACTTATAAAACCTTTTCTAGACTTTTCTTTACCTAAAATTCAAGTATATAGTTACGTCTTGTTGTATCTAACTTGAAGTTACATTTAGAAAATGTATACTAATTAATTATGAAAAGGATATGAGGAGTGAGTGAGTAATAATTTATTCTACAATTATTATAAAATAAATATATAGTGGGAAAGAGTGACCCCACAAAACGAAAGTTGTACCAAAGGCTAATGCTGCCTTGCTAAGATTTGCCTATAGTCGATGGGTTAGCACTATTTATTGTTTTTTATTCCTCAATTCCAAGTGCCTTCTAGGAATTTTTTGGATTTTCTTTACTTTGATTTAGATCCTTGAATTTACTAAGATTTTATTGGACTTCAGAATCTCTATGGAGTGATCAAATACTTTTATTTTTTATCGTTAATGAGATATTTCAGATTTTAGTTTCTTGAGAAATTAAATTACAATCATCAATAAAATATGAAAAATATAATTTAATTGATAAAATATGTGGGTACAATTGTGTTCCTCTCTCGTTTCTTTTCTTCGTGGTTCGAGGGCCATTAGTAGCTTATTTCTCGAACGTAGATGATTTGAACTTGATCTCCATAAACAGATTTGCGGATCTTCTTAAAGTTGATTATCAAAAAGAGTCTAGCATATATTTTGATCTCTTTATAAATATGCCAAGAGTTCATGAGAAATTTTTTGAGATGCCTTTTTCAAGGAAATATAATACTTTTATATAGCTACTTCCTCTATCCCTAATTACTTGTCCATTTTGACAAATCAAGAAAGGAATTTTATTTTTACCTATTATACCCTCAATAAATTACCTTGAAAAAGATAGAACTTCTTGAAAATCTTAAGTTTTTAATTCATCTACTTCATAATTAATAGGGGTAAAATGGTAAGCTCACTATGTCAATAATTGTTTTCTTAATAGGTGTGTCAATTCAAAAGTAGACAAGTAATTAGGGACAAAGGGAGTATGAATTATTCCCTGTATCCCAATTTTTGTGACACTTTGCATTTTTCGAGAGTCAAACAATTTAAGTTTGACCGAAAATTTGTGCATGGAATCTTCAATTTTTCTAAAATAAAATTTATATATTTATAAACTACGAAAAAGTACTTTATAGTCACAATAATTGACAATTCAAAAAGAATATACGAAAAATTCACAGTCTAAAATAGATTTATTTGAATTTTAAAATTCGAAAAGTACCACATAAATTGGGTCGGAGAGAATAGGATTTAAGGAAAAATAGTCTCAAAAAAGTCCTAACTAACATAGAACTCGTCTAGCAAGTCTTACAAAATTTTGATTCTTACAAAGTTTTGAATTGGTAATTTATTTTTATTTTATTGATTATTCAACCATATTGGGGAAAGAAATGTTTCTTCTATTCTGTTTGTTTCTCAACATTGGGACCGAAGAAGTCCCTTAATCTATGCTTCAATTCACAACTCTCCATGGTGTACAGGATGCATTTTAATAATAATAATAATAATAATAATAATAATAATAATAATAATAATAATAATAATAATAATAATAATAATAATAATAATAATTTTTTTAGAATATTAAGGGATTCAAGTTATAGAATATTTAAATGGAGCATTAATTATGAGTGTAAGCTTCTATTCTCGAATCTCGAATACCTTTTTGTGTATATATGTGTATGTTCATCCAATTCAAAATAAAAATTTCTCAGCTTCTTTAACTCTCTCCAATTTGACTCAATTTTATTGATAAACTATAACACCACACGCTATAGCCGAGTTAACATTGTCTTTCTATATCTGCTTGAATGTTCTTTAATAAAAGTCTTATTCTGAAATTAATTAACCTTTTGTTATACAATAATTACTTAGCAAACTAAGATTAACAAACTAAAAAGAAGAACAATAGCTAAAGTACTGTATTTCAATATATGTCTTTTCCTTCGTAAATAGTGGCTATTTATAGCCAAAAGATGACTTACAAATGTATAACTTGGCCATTTAATTGGTCAAGTGTTGGTGGCCCTCCAATGGTTTAGTCCCACATGGCATGAACCTTGGTTTTACACCATTACAGTCAACAAATTTTTGGGGGCCCACATGGCATCCATATTTATTTTACAACACTCCCCTTGAATGTCCATGTACAAGAAAAGTTGAAGGAACAAAAATATACATAGACATTCATAATACGCATTAATTGTTTGCTACCTCATTAAAAACCTTTCTAGGAATACCAGTGGGACAAAACCTAGACTAAGGAAAAAAGTGTGCAGAATAATTTTACTCCCGTTGATAAAAACCACGATTCAGATGGTTAAGTTTTAGCATTCCAATCTTGTGTACCATCTTCTCAAGAGTTGCGGCTGGTAAAGACTTAGTGAATAAATCTGTTGGATTATCACTTGAATGAATTTGTTGTACATCAATATCACCATTCTTTTGAAGATCATATGTGAAGAATAATTTTGGTAAAATGTGTTTCGTTCTATCTCCTTTTATGAAGCCTCCTTTTAATTGAACTATGCATGCAACATTGTCTTCAAAGAGCACTGTGGGTACCATGACATCATACTTCAAACCACATCTTCTTTTGATGAAATGTATCACCAATCTCAACCATTCGCATTCTCTACTTGCTTCGTGAATTGCATCTCAGCATGATTTGAAGAAGTAGCGACAGTGGACTGCTTTGTAGATCATTATGATATAGCGGTACCTCCGTATGTAAACAAATAGTCTGTTTGAGATTGAGCTTTATGTGCGTAAGATAAATAACATACATCTGCATGACCAACAAGATATGCACTATCTTTGTTAGTATAAAATAGATCTATATCACTAGTCCCCTTTAGATATCGCAATATATGTTTAACTCCATTTCAATGTCTTCGTGTTGGGGAAGAACTATATCTTCCTAACAAATTAACAGAAAATGCTATGTCAGGTCTAGTAGCATTAGCAAGATACATAAGTGCACCAATTGCACTAAGATAAGGTACTTCAGGACCAAGAGGTTCCTCATTCTCTTCTTGAGGTCGGAATGGATCTTTACTCACTTTAAGTGATCGGACACTTGGCGGATAGCTGAGCAGATGAACATTGTTTTTCTTTTTTCTTTTTTTAGCATTTTTTTGTCCTTTCTCCCTAATCATGTTCAACACTTTAATTTGCACACTTACACATATGAAACATAGACAATTAATTGCAAAGTTCACATTCAAAACTTGTCTAAAGTCATTTTATTTAATTATCCATCACAAGGCCATTTTGAGTATGAGCTACAGAATGTTCAACTTTTATCCCTATTGATAAGCAATAATCATCAAAAGCTTGGGATGTGAATTCTCTAGCATTATCAAGGCGAATTGCCTTAATGGGATAATCCAGAAATTGCGCTCTTAATCGTATCATTTGTACCAATAATTTTGCAAACACCAGGTTGCGAGATGATAAGAGGCACACATGAGATCATTTTGAAGATGCATCAATTAGGATCATAAAGTATTTAAACAATCCGCTAGATGGGTGAATAGGTCCACAAATATCCCCATGCATATGTTCTAAAAATTGAAGGGATTCGACGTTAACCTTCATTGGTGATGATCTAGTAATCAATTTGCCTTGAAAACAAGCATCACATGAAAACTCATCACTCGTAAGAATCTTCAGGTTCTTTAATGGATGTCCATTTGAATTTTCAATAATTTGTCTCATCATTATTGATTCAAGATGACCTATTTGGTCATGCCATAGCACAAACACATTTAAATCAGTAAACTTCTAATTTACGATCAAATGTCCTTTGATTGTACTAATTTATGCATAATATAGGCCAGAAGATAAGGTCGGTAATTTCTCCAAAACACATTTCTGGCCTGAGATATTCTTGGTTATACCAAGGTATTCAATATTTATTTCATTTAGTGTCTTAATATGATATCAATTTCGACGGATATCTTTGAAACTTAACAAGTTTCTTGGGGATTGAGAAGAGAACAATGCATCTTCTCTAACAAGTTTTGTCCCCTTAAGCAGAAATATAGTAGCTCTTCTAGAGCCTTCAATCAATTTCGAATTACCAGAAATTGTAGTAACATTTGCTTTTTTTTCTAAGCAACTAAGAAAAAGTATTTTTCATCTTTAAATATGGCATGTATTGTTCCACTGTCAACTACACAAATATCTGTATGATTGATTATTGATCAAAATAAAATTTTGGACATATTCATATTTTCTTCAAAAAAGATATAAACAAAGTAAAATATTACTATTCAACTGGGCTATTATACAAACATTATTTATTTACAAGAGTTAGAAAAACATAAACATACCAACTAATACAAACAAACAAAAAAAGAAATTATCTAGATTATCGCTGGTTCGTCACTGATCGTTTTTCCTTCATGGAATACAAAGAAATCAGCTATATCCAGATGCATAGGCTCAACATTATCTTCAGAGATAAAACTTGCTTCTGCATTATTATCCATCTTATGTATAAGCTTAATATTATCTTTAGAGATAAAGTTTGCTTCTCAATTATTATCACCCTTTTTCAAGGATGCGAGTTGAACAAGACGCTTAGATGATCGATAGGTACGTGACCAGTGTCCCATTCCTCCACATCTATGACATACACTTTCTAAATTTTTCTTTTGCATCACTTCTTGTTTTATACTGCTGGTCATTTTTTGGGCAAGATGATCATAATGGTTATAATTTATTTTATGACCACAACCACGTCCACGACCGGGGCCACGACCACGACCACGATCTGAGCCACAACCTCTTTTTCGTTGGTGATAATTTGCCTGATTCACTTCAGGGAGTGACATAAAACCAACGGGCCGACTTTCATGATTTTTCATTAAAAGATCGTTATGTTGTTCAGCAATAAAAAGATGTGAAAGTAACTTAGAATATTTTTTAAAACCCATATCTTGATATTGTTGTTGTAGGAGCATACTCGAAGAAGGAAATGTGGAGTATGTTTTCTCAAGCTTAGCATGTTCAGTGACTTCTTTTCCGCATAAATTTAAGCGTGATATAATTTTATACATAGAAGAATTATATTCAGTTATACTTTTAAAGTCTAGTAACCTCAGATTGAACCAATCATGACGTGCCTTTGGAAGAATGACCAACTTCAGGTGGTCATATCTATCTTTCGGATTATTCCACAGTATAAGGGGGTCTTTAATAGTGAGGTATTGCATTTTCAACCCTTCGTCGAGATGGTGCCGGAAAAATTTCATAGATTTGGCACGACCTTGGCTAGATGCATGTTATCATATTTAATGGTGTCTATCAGACCCATTTCATCCAGGTGAATTTCATCGTCTAGTATTCATGATGAGTATCCTTTGCCTGATATATTCAAGGCAACAAATTAAGTTAAGAAATATTAGACATTTTTTTTAGAAAAAAAAAACCCTTACCCTTTTTACCTATTTATAGTAGCTCGAGTTGACATAGTCTTATGTTGATAATGTGTTATAAAATAATTACTTAGCAAATTAAGACTAACAAACTAAAAAGAAGAAAAATAGATAGAGTACTGTATTTCAATATATGTCTTTTCCTTCGTAAATGTAGTGGCTATTTATAGCCAAAAGATGACTTACAAATGTACAACTTGGCCATTTAATTGGTCAAGTGACGATAGCCCTCCAATGGTTTAGTCCCACATGGCCTGAGCCTTGGTTTTACACCATTACAAGTGACGTAAGTAAACAAAATGTTGGGGCCCACATGTCATTCATATTTGTTTTACAACACCTTTGAAGTTTTTCTTCGTAGGATAAGTTTTAGGAATAGTAAACATAAAAATTATGTTAGCGCTCTATAACTATAGTTTTGCTATTTGCTCTTTATAGAAAATTAATAGAATTTGTTATCAACCATCTGATTTGTATAAATCATGATATTTTATATAAATTGAGTATTCGTGTTTATGAAAATTGTATTTATATATGTATATGCTCTTTGTGTTAGGTTAGAGTGGCGAGCGAGATTAGGAGAAAGAGGAGAGCGAGAGAGGGCAGAGAGTGGAGAGAGCTGAATTGTATATGTATATCAGTTAGATAATTGTATATATGTAGCTACTAGGTATATGTATATCTACATAAAATTTGAATTTATATACAATTGAATCGAGTTAATAAACAATTAAATCGAGTTAAAACATTTGTATTTGTATATCAAATCTTCCTCTCGCTTCATACAAACACAAATTGTACATTGTATTTGTATAGTTGTGTTTGTATAAATCGAGAGAGAGAGAGAAAGACAAAAGAGAACTAGGCAGGGGGAGATTCGTATTAATATAATTATAAGTGTATAGGACGGAGAGATATATATTTTATTTGTATATACAATCTCTCTCACTATATACAAATACAAACACAATTTATACATTTGTGTTTGTATAAAAGTGAGAGAGGCCAGGGAGTAAATTGAGAGTGGCGAGTGAAATTCAAGGGAGAGAGACGAGAATGTCAAAGTGTTTGCTACGAATTAGAATTAAATAAAATTATAGCTATAATATTTATTTCGATTTAATAGTCTATTATAATGCACAATTTTCACTTAATACTATTGTATAGGTAAAACTTATTTTATTCGCTTTATTCAAAATAAAAGAAGAGGAGACTATGTTAGTATTATATAATATAGGTCATAATTTCATAAAATTTACACAGTAACCGTAGTAGTTTCATATGTAGTCATCAAGAGTTAGCTCTCATAGAATTATCAATAAAAGATCAATTGAAGACATGAGTGGATTAACACAATTAATTTACAATTTCTCGTGAATGCTTCCTTTGATAAATTGTCTAACACACAATTAATAAAAAATGATTGAAGGGTTAAAAACATGCTCAAATTATTTTCTTTATGATTCATATCTAAACGAGTTTGAAGCCAAAAGGGCAAAATAATTGGCCAAAAATTTCAAAAAGACAATAAAATTGAGTTGATAATCAAAATAACAATTTTTCTTGATGTCGTTTAAATTAGGTTTAAAGGAGTAAGGGGCGAACTGTCTGCGTTTTGTGTCTGCACCTTGTAAGGTGCATAGGATTTGCGCCCTGTCCTTTACATAATAATAATAAAAATTGATTAAAAACTTTTGCATGTCAAGTTTATTAAAAAAATTTGATTAAATTTTTTTTATCAAAAACATTTATTATATGTATTCAATAAAATCATTTATTTTGAATTTTTGAAAAAAATCTTTTTTGAAATATTATATATATTCAATAAAATCAAGTTTGCCACAAACTTAATATTATAAATAGTCAAAGCCACCCAAATTCCTGTAGTCACTTGGTTTTGTTCTTTCAACATCCTCAACTAATTTTGGATATAAGCCGTTAGATTTTGATCCTACGGTCGATAAATCTATTTGGTTTATGGTATTAATATTTTTTTTTATTTATTAGTTGGGAGGATTTATGAAAATTCGAAGGAATATGACGGAATATTCCATGCAGGGGATTTAGTTCTCCATAAATTAAGATTGAACTAAATCCTTCTACGAATTACATAGGATAATAAATCTAAATCTATGTGATGTAATATACAAATTACATATTTATTTGTTTTTACAGTGTTCTTTATATTTTAATTACTTCTTCTGACGTTCATATTATTTGTCATTTTTCTTCTTTACGTGCCACTTAAAAATCATAATAAAAAATAATTTATATATTTTTTTAGTGTAAAAATCAAACACGTGTAAATATTTACGATTACAGCAGCAGAAGGCAACCTGAATAAGAGAGCAAGTGGCGGTTCTAGATTAGGAGATATTCGAGCATAATTCCAATTGTTAAAATAAATGATTTTATTGAATACATATAATAAATGTTTTTAATCAAAAAAAATTAATAAACTTGGCATGCAAATTTTTTAATCAATTTTTTTTTTTATTATTATGTAAAGGACAAGGAGCAAATCATGTGCGCCTTACAAGTGTCACAATCCAAAAATGGACGTGATGACACTCGTCTTATCCCACTAAAATAAGTAAGCCTAAAACCCAAATATCACAAAATGTGGAAGTAAGACAAATTGAAACCTCAAAATATCATAAGTGCGAATAACTAAGTCAACTTAATAAAACTCCCAAAATCTGATTGTCACGTGTACAAGCCTCTAATGTATTACAATTGATTCAAAAGAAATACAAAAGTCTCAAATGACATTGTTTCTAGAATAGAACAAGATCATAAATAGAAGTAAGAAGGTCTGCTAAGATGACAAACAACTACCTCACAAATCTCCAAGAAGCCTCGAAAAAAAAAGATAATGGAAAGTATCACAAAAATCCAGGCTCGTAACCTACAAAAATTGTAGAAGCAAGGGGTGAGTACCAAACCACACAGTACTCAACAAGTAAACTTTTATACACAAGCTAAGGGAATAGAATACGGGTACTCCTTACACCCTCAACCGAACCTCCACAACTACAACCTGTATAAAATCAGCCGAACCTAACAGTTCACAATTTACAAAGCACACAACTCAACAACAACACTCTAACAATTTCATATTCTCAACAACAAGCTCAATATTCATCAATCACAAGTTCCACAGAAAGACACTCATAAGATCAACAACATACAAGATCAAGTTCATCAATGTAAAGATGTGCAATGCAATGAAATGCAATGTCAAGTATAGTGATGCATGTCTGACCTAATGATACGCACCCGTTGTCTCTCAGTACGGGACCCATGAGGGACATATTTGTCCATGCACCGTTGCGGAGTGTGACACGTCCCTCGATAATAGAATCCATCACGGCGTGCGATATGTCCCTCAAAATATAGTATCCATCATGGCGCGCGACACGTCCCTCGCAATGGTACATCCTCTTTAATTTCTTACTCTTTCCCAATTCACATAACACTTGTCATAATCATGTCTCAGAACAATGCAAATAACATGTTCACACAATAATGAGGAGATGACCATTTTCATAATAATTCATAATTCATAATTCATAACAATACAATCATGATACAACATCAACAATGAGTCAACAAGCCTTTCAAACCATTCTCAACACAAGATCACACACCAACAATTAATCACATTGTCTTTTATTACCCCTTTTCATCATTAGAATTAATTGATATGGACAAGTCAACCCATCACCAAGTTTCATTACCCCCAAACACATATTACAAGGAAATACACGAATTTCATACACTTAACAAGGGTTTTGAAATCCATTTGCCTCAATTAATCAACAATTCACTCTGGGACTTGATCCTTCCTTTTTGTTCAGCTTCCAAATCAATGCAATCTATTCACGTAAATAATCACAGTAATATTTCTAACCCAACAACGCCCATATTATAATATGTCTAGCCTAAACCCAAAAACTCACCCAAATCTATAATCAAGTTCCTAAGTTTCAAGCCTAGGGTTAAGTCCCAATTTCTTTCCAATATCATAAATCTAAGGGTATTCACGTAATACCATACACCTAACACTTAATTACATTACCAATATATCAAAATACGGTAATAATAAGAAAATCAAAAGAAAACAACAAAGTAAATTACGAATAATATGGTGAGAACACTTGCTGTTTTCAAACCTTACATCGAAACACCATATGTTTCTATTTACTAATTTAATCATCATTGACTAATAATGTCCTAAATCATTTCATAATGATTGACCATCACACCCTTTTTCTCCATTAAAAAGACGGCCTATACAGTAAATAAATTTTCAATTCTTCTAATTTAAAACCCATTTAATTATTTCTCTTATTCTTGAACAATCAACCATACTAATAATAATAAAATAATAATATGATATCTATCATATATATAAAAAGAATACAAAGGTTTGGATGATTACCTGATGACCTTACGTTCTCTGTTCCTCTTTGTCTATGTGCCGCTGATGCACAGACTAGTTTCTTTCTTCTCTTTAGTTTCTTTTCTAAATTAGTTATTTATTAAAAGTAATAATTCTTACTAACCTATTTTGATATTTCAGACTTGACCCATTATTATTAAAAATAATTAAATTACGCAAAAATTAATTAACTGTAGTTAAATGACTATTCAAAATGATCAAAAATGATCTTTCGAATCCGGGTCATTACATTATCCACCACTAAAAACTATGTTGGTGCTCGAACACAAAGATGGAGAAAGAGGAATAACAGATGTTAGCAAAAAGCCTAAGTTATGATTTTCAGTCATGTTCATCTCTCCAAGTGATCAATTCGTCTTTAGGACCATTCCATCAAGGTCAACTACCAAGAACTAAACTTTCGGATTAAACTTTGGAAGATATATAAATCAAGAGTGATTATCAAGCCACAGACTAACTCATGAACCCAATCTACACTAAAATCCACTGGACTATAACACAACCATCATGACAAATATTTTCTCACATAACCAAAATAACATTCTGAATCAATACCGACTACAACCAAAAGTGAAAATAAACCAATCACCACACACTCATAATACACAAACCATGATAGATCTTATTAAGATTTTATTCTCACAATATAATACTTTCACGAGCTTAAGTTACAAAAATCTAATGTTTAGACATCAGATTCTCAACAAGGGAGGATCAAACTTATCTAACCCAAAGAAGAACAAGATCCAGTAAACACCCAACAAGCGATACACTCTAGGATGCAAAACCTTTAAGAACACTATCGGATAACAGTAACTATTCACGGAAGCTCTTCTATAAGTTCTCATAAGCGAGGTCGTGCATGCAGATACAGTGGTATACCTCTGCTTTTCCAAACAACACCAAATATGCCATAACTAAAGTGACCAAATCTACCCAGAGATGCCACCTACCATGAGGACAATAACAAGATCGGTACACTCGATCCTTCACTAGGAATTCATCCATAGATGTAGAAACACGTGTAGTATAAGCAGTGAATCATGATCCAAATAATGTCTAGTACGAAGAAGGTAGTCACATAAGAACATACGGAAGCAAGGATGAATAACATAAGATACTCATTCCATAGTGCCCATATAAATAAAATTCCATTCATCTGACTCTATCTCTTGATTTTTTGCCACCCCCAGTCTGATCATCATCACAATATTACGAATACTCGATTCAACAAACCCCACATAGTTCTCACAGTACTCCATTGAAGCTAACACTCTTAATATCAACAAACATTATAACTACACCAACCATTTACCTTACTCTCAAACTGTCACTAGTATCAAAGTATTCTTAAAAAACACATTATAGCCTCTAAAAGTTTCAAAATATGTCTCTTTCTCTTTTCATTTAAGCGTTACATGACAGATATAAGTCACACCCAACACTGATAGCACTAATTTCAAATCTAAAGTACTTTCCCATCGAGGTACAATAATTGAATCATACCCAATGTCAACTTTACGCAAACTTTCACATACCATTTTTCAACTACCATTCATACCATCTGTACCTCATACCAAACCTCAGAGAAATCCTTGGTCACTCCAATAATTCTATATGTTATAAGCTCAAAACCTCTACTCACCACCAAAAGCATATGTAACACATCATAATAGTCTGTATCGTCCCATAAACAAAATAGATTCAATCCCCTCAAAATCCTCATTAACCATTTAAAATTGTAGGTCCACATCGTTGAACATAAGATACCTATCATCATTTGAACAATATAGCTCGACATAACCACATAGAATCTTCCATACATCATTGTTTGTCACCCAAATAAAAACTCAATCTTTGTAAAAGTCTATGATATACTCCTAGTAAGTTTGTGCCGAACCATTTCACATCTCTTAGTCATATCTGAACTCAAAGGCAAAATTTCATACAACCTTCAACTTCGAACTGAGGGTTTATACAAGAGGTCTTATTCCTTCACTTCTCCTTAAATTATTTTAATGATGCAAAATGCTAAATATCTTAAACTCTTCAATACACGAGACTCTTGTTCCTTTTGCTAACTCACTTACAAATCTTATCCTTTGACCCAAAATCCATACAGTTTACCACATACTCTAGACCAACATTTTTAAGTGAAACCTTTGCTAATCAAAAGTAACCAAACTTACTATCCAAACCATGTACAAGTCCTTTCAAATGCTCAATACCTAATGCAATCAATTATTTCTTACCTTACTAATTCATACCTTGACAAAACATACTACCACGAACGTAGACTCGCAACGAAAAACTTGAATTTTGATTTCAACTGTGTAGCCCAATCCCATTATCTATCAATATTAACTCATACATTTAAGATTTTTATGAATTCATGTATCTTAGCTTTTTATTAATCACTTCTTCATTGACCTTATCATATTCTTCGCTAAACATCCAATCATAGTCATTATCAAACTCAAAACCACAAAAGAACTTATCATTACACTCGAGCTGAACGTCTGTACACTCATTTTTCAAGCCTTATTCGATAATTTTTAACCAATTTGATGAACCCATGACACTATTGCCATAACTAGAGCAATGCAGATAAAACCACGCATCTCTGAACCCAATTCTCAATCCTTTTGAAGATACCTCTTTAGCCTTTGCAATAAGAGAAAATATTCTTACTCTCACCTCTTTCCGAAGGATACACTGCATCCCACTATTTTTTTCATTATGACTCTAATAGCTCCTTTAAATTTTATTTGAGCGGTGTCTCAACACCTCTTATAACTTTCCAGGCAACCACGCTACTTATCAAATATTAGCAAACCATAACATTAGATACTTGCAAGTCGTTATTACCATGTGAAATTCGTTTAACCAACAATCTTTCATATATAGTTGCATCTCAATCACAATCCATCACAATCCCTTCTTACCATCATGTTTAGTTAGCCGTTGCCATCACCACAAAGTCCACCTTGCCATCAACATGACACCTTAAAACCAGTTATACCAATCAAATCCAAAGGACTAACCCACTTTTATATGTATTTTTTTTCTAAAATATTTTATTAGTTTCACACAAGTATACCAATCACTAGTTTATGCTAAAAAGCACTAGATGAATCATATAAAAAGTATGACCCTTTTCTACCCATGGTGGCTACATGGTTTATGGGGACTGTGAATTGTCTTAACTCTCCCCCATATCGGTGCTCAATACTACTCCAAAAAATATAATATTAGCTCTTATGTTTAATAACATACTTCTTATGTGATTTGAGATTAGTGCTCAAAAACTTTGCTCAAAGGCTATCTTGGAAATGAAAGTTTCCCCTCTTGCTTCATATAGAAAGCGATTACTGTTTCCTGAAAACTAGCTCGAAGGCTCTTTGGAAATCGAAGTTTCCTTTCTTATTTAAATGTGAAAGCATTTTAAACCCTTTGAGAATACACAGTCCCCATATACTTTTGAAGAAATGAACTTCAAGCTTTACTCAACTTGAACTTTAAGTCTTAAAACAAAGTTAAAAGCATTTGCAAAACACTTCTTGAAAAGACTCTAAGAACTTCCTAGACTTGGTTCTTAACTTTCTTTTGAATTTGAAGTTATGGATTCAAGGTTATAAATCATGTTTCTAGATGATTTCTAGATGTTTAGAAGTCATTTAGAGTAGTTAGAATCAATAGAAAGTGTTAATACACTTTAGAAACGCTTAAAATGACTGAATGACAAAAACTGGGTGAAAAAAGACGATACAGGCGCATTTGAGGTGCACCGCGCCAGGCCCTACCTTTTTGGGGCTCACTTTGGGTGCACTATAGGCGCGCCATCCTAGCCTCCTGGCGCTATGGGGGCGCAACGCGCCTGACCCTTCCCGGGTTCCTCTGACGAGTTTTTCAACTCATTTTTTAATCCTAAATCATTTTAAATTGATTCCTTTTCTCAATATTTACTTATATTCAGATACCCAACACATGCATGTGCATAATAATCTAACTCAAAACAACTCTTAACATCACTAAAACGCCTCAAGAAAACCCATTAATCACATGTAAGTTCAAGAATGAAAACAATTCAAGAACATCAAATTCTAACTCTTTTAGGATGAAAATCGCTGAATTAAACATGATTGACATGTGGGTGAATGGACCCAATGCTATGTGATCTCACATACCTTGTAGGGATCACCCCTGACGAAATCCACAAGCTAATCTCGATGAGTCTTGAATGAATCTTGAACGTTCTTCTCTTTTCTCCTCTCTCTAAGCCCTAGCGTGAAATTCACTTATCTAAAACTGACTAAAACCTGACATTACCCCAATTAAACTTCTAGAAATGAATTAATTTAGTTTGGTAAGGAAAAGACCAAACTACCCTTCTAAAATCCGAATTGGACTTTCCTTATTCGAACAACCCAACTTTTGAAGGGCATAACTTACTCTTATGAACTCAGAATTACGTAAACTTGGCGGCATTGGAAAGATCATTCCAAGAGATTTCCAACTATATCTGGAAGTACACCTAACTCATCCTGAGCTAGGAGTTATGATCGTTTGAAGTTGACCAAAACTCAACTTTTCTTAACTTAAACAAATTTTCATATTTCCATTCTTTCCAAAAATGACTATTTCCAATTATTAGCTTCTTCCTAGTTACTTCAAATTGCGAGATGTTACAATATCTCCCCCTTGGAAACATTCGTCCTCGAATGAGATTACTCTTACTAGTCTATCGAGTTCAAACACGCAACAAGCAAATGCAAACAAACAACATGCTCACTCAAAATTTAAAGAGTACTAAGAATAAAATAAGTACCTTGGTCTGCACTTTCTCCGGATTCGATGAGATGTGGATATCTCTTCTTCATATCCTTCTCAGCTTTCCAAGTAGCTTCCTCAACAAATTGGTTCCTCCAAAGGACTTTGACTGATGCTACCTCTTTTGTTCTCAACTTGCAAACTTGGCGATCTAGAATCTGAATAGGAATCTCCTCATAAGATAAGCTATCTTTGATCCCAGTATTTTCAGTTGGAATGATCAATGAAGGATCACCTATGCACTTCTTCAACATGGAGATGTGAAATATCGGATGAACTGCTGCTAACTCTTGTGGTAGCTCTAACTCATAAGCTACTTTGCCAACCCTCTTGGATATTTTGTAAGGGCCAATATACCGGGGACTAATCTTTCCCTTCTTACCAAATCTCATAACACCCTTTCATGGGTGAAACACCCAATCATCCACGTTGAACTCTAACTTCCTTCTCCTAACATCGGTGTAGGATTTCTGATGACTCTGCGCTGTTTTCAACCTTTCTTGAATCACTTTCACTTTCTCCATAGCTTGATGAACTAAGTCTGGTCCTATCAACCCAGCTTCACCAACTTTGAACCATCCAATAGGAGATCTGCATCTTTTCCCATAAAAAGCCTCATAAGGAGCTATCTGGATGCTAGAGTGGTAACTATTATTGTAAGAAAATTCGATAAGAGGTAGGTGATCATCCTAATTACCTTTGAAATCAATTACACAAGCCCTCAACATATCCTCCAAAGTCTGAATAGTGCGCTCTGCTTGCCCATCTGTCCGTCGATGAAATGCAGTACTTAAGTTTACCTTTGAACCCAAGCCTTTTTGGAATGACTTACAAAATTGTGCAATAAATTGTTCACCCCTATCTGATATAATCGAAACAGCGACTTCATAAAGTCTTACCACCTCCTGAATATATAACCTGGCATAATCCTTTGCTGAATGGGCAGTCTTCGTTGACAAAAAGTGGGTTGATTTGGTCATTTGATCCACAATCACCCAAATAGAATCATGCTGCCTGCGAGACCTTGGTAAACCTATGATAAAGTTCATATTAATCACCTCCCACTTCCATTTCAAAAGTTCTATATTCTGAGCAAAACCACTGGGCCTCTGATGCTCTACTTTAACTTGTTGGCAATTTGGACACTTAGCAAGAAATTCTGCAATGCCCTTCTTCATACTATTCCACCAATACACCTTTCTCAAGTCACGGTACATCTTTGTGGAACCCGGATGAATGGAATATCTGGAGCTATGAGCTTTTTCCATGATCTTCTCTTGGAGTCCATCCACCATTGGTACACACAATCTACCTTGATATCTCAATACACCATCTCCCCTTTGTTCAAAAGCTAATACTTTTTGCTAATGAACATTTGCCTTTAACTCAAGCAAAATGGGATCTGGTCTTTCTTTTCTTTCACTTCTGACACTGATGGTGATTCAACCTCATTCATCACTACAACTGCTCCTTCTGTGGAATCCATTAGTCGGACTCCTAATCGTGAAGTTTATACACATCTTTCTCTAACTCTCTCTTTTCTTCCTCAACATGGGCGGTTCTACCCATAGACAACCTGCTTAAAGCATTAGCAATAACATTAGCCTTACCTGGGTGATAAAGAATACACATGTCATAATCCTTAAGTAATTCTAACCACCTCATTTGTCTGAGATTAAGCTCTTTCTGAGTGAACGCATATTGAAGGCTCTTGTGATCAGTGAATACATCAACATGAACACTATACAAATAGTGACGCCATATCTTCAAAGTAAGTACTATGGCAGCCAACTCTAAGTCATGGGTTGGATAGTTCTTCTCATGAACTTTCAATTGTCTAAAGGCATAAGATATAACTTTGACATTCTGCATTAACACACAACCCAAACCAACTTTAGATGCATCACAATACACCACAAAACCTTGAGTACTTTCTGGTAAGGTCGAAACTGGGCAGTAGTCAACCTATTTTTCAATTCCTGAAAGCTTTTCTCACAATCTTCAGACCATTGAAATTTAACTGTCTTCTGAGTTAATTTGGTCAAAGAGGATGAAATGGATGAGAACCCCTCTACAAACCTTTTATAATAGCCAGCCAAATTCAAGAAACTCCTAATATCAGTTGGAGATGTGGGTCTAGGCAAATTCTGCACTACCTCAAGTTTTTTAGTATCAACTTTAATTCCCTCTCCAGACACTACATGGCCTAAGAATTCCATAGACTCAAGCCAAAACTCACTTGTAGAGAACTTAGCATATGACTCCTTATCTTTCAAAGTCTGAATAACTATTCTGAGATGACTAGCATGATCTTCTTCATTCCTTGAATATATTAGTATGTCATTAATGAAGATGATAGCAAACATATCAATGTGTATAAATTACCATCAGTTGAACAAGGTTACCATAAAAAACAAGTATCCTCTTCAAAGGATTGATGATCTTTTTGATTATCTTCAGTGTGCTTCTTGTTTTCTAAAAATCGACCTCAAATCAGGTTACCATTAGTTAAGAGTAAGGGAATGTGATATTCCAAAGACAACTTTTAGGACCCGTTATGGTCATTATAAGTTCTTGGTTATGTCATTCGGTTTAACCAATGCACCTACAACGTTCATGGAACTTATGAATAAAGTGTTCAAACCTTAAAGGGAACTATCTTTCTTTCTCACAACAAGACCAGAGCGCCCCAAGGTGAGACACTTGGTCGAATAAAACCATTGTCTAATATATCCTTTAATTGCTCTTTAAGCTCTTTCAACTCTGCTGGTGCCATTCTATATGGAGGAATAGATATGGGACGAGTATCGAGAAGAATGTATATTCTGAAGTCTATTTCTATCTCAGTAGGGACTCCGGAAAGATCATTTGGAAAAACTTTTGGAAACTCTCATACTACTGAAACTGACTGAATAAGAGGTATCTCAATACAAGAGTCATTAACTCGAACCAAGTGATAGATACATGTCTTAGAAACTAACTTCCTTGCCTTAAGGTATGAAATAAAAAGACCCTTAGGCACTGCTGAACTGCTCTTCAACTCTATAATTGGTTCACTGAAAACTGGAACTTGACTACTCGAGTTCTACAATCTATTGATGCATAACAGGTATGAAGCCAATTCATACCTAGAGTGACATCAAACTCTACCATGTCTAACTTAACTAAATCAGCCATGGTACTTTTGTGATTGACGAAAATGGAACAATCACGATAGACTCTTTCTGCTTGAATAGACTCACCAACAGGTCCAGAAACACTGAAAGGCTAAAAAAGTTGCTCAGGAAGAACATCAAAATTGAAGACTTGGATCATACTAGTGACAACATTTGGCGAATCCTCTTGCTTTCGGCGACTAACGATAGCATAAAGACGGTTTCTTTCTTCACCTGCCCTTGAAGTAACTCATCTAGATGCAACTCTATCTGGTGGAGCAGCTGAATAATATTGGGCTCTATTGCCCCCATTACCATTACTCTGTTTGCTCTTAGGATACTCTCTCATAAAATGACCGTTCTGGCCACACTTAAAGCAACTAGTTGAGCCATCATGACAAGTACCTGGTGGTTCCTACCACACTTGGTGCATGCAGGCAGCTTACTATCCCTTTGCGCCACACTACCCTGAGAATAGACAGGTTTAGCTTTGGAATTCTGACTATTGTACTCGCCTTTGTTCTTTGGTACAGGTGCACTAAAAGATGATGGAGTAGGTTATTTCTGCTTATGTTGGGAAGAAGACGGGTTTGCATTACTCTTTTGCTGCCTGGATTCATTCCCTAATATCTTAACTCTCATGTTCTTAAACTCTTCCTTATCCCTCAGCTTGTCCTCCTCAACTTATTGCACATGGATCATTAACCTTGCTGTGCCCATGTCACCTATTAGCATGGCTGCCTTACTTTTCTTACTTGACATGCGAGTCAACCCAATAACGAATAAATCATCCTGCTCATCATGTCAGCAACCATCTCTTTGTTTCTCTTAACTCACGAGGAAAGAAATGCCTCATGAAGGCACTCTCGACCATAGGCAAGCTCAAAGTTGGAAGGCGTAAGCGCGAGTTAGAAAGAGACTTTTATAGAGATACACTCTATCGCACGAAGTGAGTATGAAAGAAGTGAAGGAATTCCTAAATGTTGCAACATCCTAATTATAGATGTGGCGCGCTTCACACCGATAACTAGGACTCTACAGACACGACTTCATAGATTCCCTAGGACTCTTGAACTCTGTGCTCTGATACCAAGTTTGTCACGTGCCGAGCCTACACCCCGGACGTGGCTGGCACTCGAGAACCATTGCTGGTCCTAAGTGAACCCTCGGCCTGTCTTATTTATTCAGCGGAAGAATTACACTACAAAAAAAACCTCAAATAAAGAACTTATGAAAAATCTTAGAATGTCTTTAAAGAAAGCATTCGAACTAGCCAAAATGGCTACTCAAGTCTCATAGCAAAATATCTGAAATACAAAGCTAAAAGACTCATAACTAACGTCTGACTATCTATGAAGCCTTTAAAACAATTAAGATGGATGTGGCACAAACCCTACGGCATCCTAATGAACTAATAATAAAACTGAAAGCAATAAAAAAGAGTCCTACAAAATACAAGGAGGCTCACCAACTGACTTTGGTGTGCTCAACGGGATCAATAGTGCACTAGATGAAGATCCTAGTTACCTGTATATACATCATAAGACGATGCAGGCCAACTGGCATCAGTACATTGAATGTACGAGTATGCGAGTTGGAATGCTAAACACAACATAGGCTTGAAAGGAATCTGAAGAACTTACCTAGCTCAACTCAACTTAACATAACTGAACTCATTTCAATATAAAGCAGTTTAAAACAAGTGCAATATAAAGAAAAACTATTTAAAAACATGATAACAACTTTGCGTGTATGCAAGGATACAACATTATTCTGAAATATATGTAAAAATACAAATAACTATGTATATAAGAATACAATAACTTATGTGGGAGTTTCACTAATCGACAACCATCACGTAAGAGCTATTGTGATGATACAACATTTTACCTCATGCTACCAGGGCCGTCCTATACCTTGCCATGAGTATAGAACCTGAACTACTAAGTGGATCCACTAGTTGATGCTAAAAAGCACTAAAAGAATCATCTAAAAAGTATGAACCTTTTCTACCCATAGTGGCTACATAGTTTATGGGGGTTGTGAGCTGTCTTAACTCTTCCCCATATCAGTGCTCAATACTACTCCCAAAAATATAATATTGGATCTTATGTTTAAAAACATACTTCTTCTGTGATTTGAGATTAGTGCTCAAAAACTTATCTCAAAGGCTATCATGGAAATCAAAGTTTCCCCTCTTACTTCATTTAGAAAGCGATTACTCTTTTCTAAAAACTAGCCCGAAGACTCTTTGAAAATCGAAGTTTCCTTTCTTGTTTAAATATGAAAACATTTTAAACCCTTTGGGAATACATAGTCCCCATATACTTTTGAAGAAATGAACTTCAAGCTTTACTCTTTACTCTATACTCAACTTGAACTTTAAGTCTTAAAACAAAGTCAAAAGCATTTACAAAAGACTTCTTGAAAAGATCTAAGAACTTTCTAGACTTGGCTCTTAACTTTCCTTGAATTTGAAGTTATGGATTCAAGGTTGTAAATCATGTTTCTAGATGATTTATAGATGTTTAGAATCAATAGGAGGTGTTAATAAACTTTAGAAAGGCTTAAATGGAATGAATGACAAAAACTGGATGAAAAACGATGATCCAGGCGCATCCAGGGGAGCGCCGCGCCAGGCCCCAACTTTCTAGGGCTCACTTTGGGTGCACTGCAAGCGCACCACCCCAGCCTCCTTGCGCTATGGGGGCGCGACGCGCCTGGCCCTCCCTAGGTGCGTTTGACGAATTTTTCAACTCGTTTTCTGATCCTAAATCTTTTTAAATTGATTCGTTATCTCAATACTTTATTAGATTCAGATACCTAACACATGTACACTAGAATCTAACCCGAAACAATTCTTAGCATCGCTAAAACGCCTCAAGAAAACCCATCAATCACATGTAAGTTCAAGAATGAAAACAATTCAAGAACACAACTCAAGAACATCAAATTCTAACTCTTTTAGGACAAATATCGTTGAATTAAGCATGATTGGCGCGCGGGTGAATGGACCGAACGCTATATGATCTCACATACCTTGTAGGGATCACCCTCGACGAAATCCACAAGCTAATCTCGATGAGTCTTGAACGAATCTTGAACGTTCTTCTCTTTTCTCCTCTCTCCAAGCCCTAGCGTGAAATTCACTTATCTAAAACTGACTAAAACCTAACTTTACCCCAATTAAACTCCTAAAAATGAATTAATTTAGTTTGTTAAGGAAAAGACCAAACTACCCTTCTAAAATCCGAATTGGACTCTCCTTATTCGAACAACCCAACTTTTGAAGGGCATAACTTACTCTTATGTACTCGGAATTACGCAAACTTGGCGGCATTGGAAAGATCATTCTAAGAGATTTCCAACTATATCTGGAAGTACACCTAACTCATCCTAAGCTAGGCATTATGGTCGTGTGAAGTTGACCAAAACTCAACTTTTCTTAACTTAAACAAATTTCCAGATTTCCATTCTTTCCAAAAATGACTATTTCCAATTATTAGCTTCTTCTTAGCTACTTCAAATTGCGAGATGTTACATCTCATTACCCCCAAACAAATATTACACGGAAATACACGAATTCCATACACTTAACATGGGTTTAGAAATCCTTTTGCCTCAATCAATCTATAAATCACTTTGGACTTGAGCCTTCCCTTTTCGTTGAGCTTCCAAATCAATGCAATCTATTCACGTAAATAATCACAGTAAGATTTCTAACCCAACAACGCCCATATTATAATATGTCTAGCCTAGACAAAAAACCTCACCTAAATCTATAATCAAGTTCCTAAGTTTCAAGCGTAGGGTTAAGTCCCAATTTCTTTCCAATATCATAAATCTAAGAATATTCACATAATACCATACACCTAACACTTAATTACATTACCAACATATCAAAATACGGTAATAGTAAGAAAATCAAAAGAAAACAGCGAAGTAAATTATGAATAATATGGTGAGAACACTTACTGTTTTCAAACCGTACATTGAAACACCATATGATTCTATTTACTAATTTAATCATCATTGACTAATAATGTCCTAAATCATTACATAATGATTGGGCATCACACCCTTTTTCTCCATTAAAAAGACGGTCTATACAGTAAATAAATTTTCAATGCTTCTAACTTAAAACCCATTTAATTATTTCTCTTTTTATTTAACAATCAACCATACTAATAATAATAAAATAATAATATGATATCTATCATATATATACAACAATACAAAGGTTTGGACGATTACCTGATGACCTTACGTTCTCCGTTCTTCTTTGTCTATGTGCCGCTGATGCACATGCTAGTTTCTTTCTTCTCTTTATTTTCTTTTCTAAATTTATTATTTATTAAAAGTAACAATTCCTACTAACATATTTTAATATTTCAGACTTGACCTATTATTATTAAAAATAACCAAATTACACACAAATTAATTAACTATAGTTAAATGACTATTTAAAATTATCAAAAATGACCTTTCGGATCCGGGTCATTACAACAAGGCACGACTGCAAAACGCAGATAGCTTGTGCCTTGTAAGGCGCATAGGAGTTCACACCTTACTCTATTAAACCTGATTTAAACGACGTTAAGAAAAGTTGTTCTTTTGGTTCTCAACTCAATTTTATTGCTCTTTTGAATTTTTTAGCCAATTATTTTGTCCTTTTGGCTCAATACTCATATCTAAACTATTACTCATTAGTGTGAGAACACATCTCTCTCAATTACTACACTCTCTTATTGGCGTGTGTATTACACACTCTATTTTATTTTAAAAACTTTGTCAGATGATATTTACATTGACAAAAAAAAAAAAAGCATTGGAAAATATTTAGCAAATGAGAACTTCAAATTCAAATAATTAATCTCAAATCAAGTTCTTACCTTTTAAACAATTTTTCTTTTTTGAAATTTTCAATTTTGAAAATTTTTAGTTTTTGTTATATTCGGTAAGCAAGTAGAAAATATTTTATTAAAATTATTTGTATATATCCAACAAAAAAAGAAAAAACCTTTTAAGAGATGGGTAGGAATTTTAAAAAAATTTTAAAAAATATGTATAAATCTTTTGAGGGATAGATAGGAATTTAAAAAAAAATAAAAATGAAAAATATAAAATTCTTTTGAGGATGGGTTGGATTTTTTTAGAAAAATAAAAATTGTAAAATAATATCTTTATAGAAGGGAAGGGGGAGGTAGAGGTAACATTTTATGCTTGTTATTGTTCATGTGAACGTGAGAATTTGTTATAATGCCTAAATTTATAAAAGTACTTATGATTTATGAGAGGTGATCATTCTTTGTGGGAGAGAACTTAAATATTTTTGTTGAGTATAATTTTGCGTCTTAATAAGTTATTGTGAGCATTTGTATTGATTGATAACGGCTAGTTGTTGCTTGAAGCTTTTAATGCATAATTAGAAGTTATAAGCTTTGAAGTTGACTTTATGGTAGCACTTGCACGTTAACTCTCAAGAAGAACTCTTTGAAGATATCTTTGTTGAACTAACTGATATGATGTTTTATTTGAGGAAAAAAAATTAAGTTAGGGGTGTTGATGAATCCAGGATGTTCATGAACTCATTTTAGTCTTCTAGTTCACCAAAGTAATGTCTTCGATGCCCATTTATACTCTTTTCTGATCAAAGTGTATTTATATTTCAGTTATAAAAGCATAAGGATGATATGGAGCTAAAAGAGATCAAAAGAAGTCAAATACGTAAAAAAAAATACGCTAAGGGCGAGGCTGAGGATCACCCAAGTTAACTCAGCGCATCGCCTAGTGGAACAATCATTGCCAAAGGTTACAGTTCTCAACTCCCCAAGTTCATGCCAGTTGGCGATGGAAGGGAGAAGTCGATGCATCGTCGAAGTGACTCAGTGAAGGATTTTGATGTTGCTGAGAGTTACAAGCAACTGAAGAAAAAATCAAATCTAAGAAGTCCGGTTGGCAATGGATCACATGTTCAACACGTCACCAATCTGTTTGGCGATCCTAACTTAGCTCACTGAGTGGACTCGAAAAGAAATTTTCTGACCAATTTTACAATCATATAAATAGCTTTTTGAAGAGAGAAATAGACATTTTTCACTTTTCTAAGTTTTCTTGTTCTCTCTGCAAAACCTTTTATATTGGGGACAGAGGCGTATCTAAGGGGGGGCGGGGGGTCACTGGGTTCACGTAAACCCATGGTCCCCTCTCGAAATTATATATAGTAGTGTTATATTTTAAAAAAATATTGAAATATAGATGTGTGAACCCACACTTGAAGTATCACATAACACGATTATGACTGGGTGCACCTCTCTTTGAGAGGTTAGAAATTTGAATTTTATATTTATCTTGTTTTATTTTTCTTTCTAAAATTAGATAACACTTCTCTAAGTGGTAATTGGTAGCACTTTTGGCATTTTAATTAACTGAATATATATATATATATATATATATATATATATATATATATATATATATATATATTAATTTTTGACCTATAATTTTAAAATTTTAACGATTTTCAGTAGTAAGAACCTAAATATCAAACCGATCAAATTTATATCATAGATCAACCTTTTTATAATAGTGCACCCATCATCTCAAAATCTTGGATATGCCTTTGATTGGGGAAGAAGTATGTACTTGAAAATTGTGAAGTTAAACTTCTTGAGATTGAAGGTCTTGAGGATTAATTTCTTAGGATTTTCAATCGAGTAGTTGAGAGTGGTAACTTTGGTACAATTCTTTTTTCTTTTATTATGAGTATCTAATCTTGCTATTCTTAGGGGTGTGTGATGTATGAATGATTAATTACAATTGGGAGTTGGTTGATTACTTATTAAATGTTTTTTTTTATATGGGTTAAGTTGCCCTTTATGATTTCATCTATAATTTGAGGTTGTAAACTCTTGTTTACTTTTGATCTTTAATATTGCTTGTGAAAAATCATTAAAGTGATTGATAATGACTTAATTTAGTTTGTTTGACAACTAAAGCTTAATACAGTTTGGTTGAATTAAAGTCTTAGATTGATTTAAATACTATACATGTTGCGGTTTGATAAAACTCACATGATTTGTGATGGCTGATTGATAAAGAACTATCATTATATTTTTTATGTAGTTTATCCATTGACGATTAATTGAATTTAGTAATTAACAATATCCAATTTGTAAGATTCTATTTAATACTAGCACACTCCTAAAATTTCAAATTACTTGTGATAAATCCATGTTTTAAGCTTGAAATTGTGTAGTATTGCGTTAAATCAAGCATTCGAATTTCGTATTCTAGTTGTTACTTAAAAACCCTCCCAATTTACTTGTATGCCTTAATTGTATCAACTCACAAACTTCTAGTGACATTAAGCACAACACATTATAAAGTGAATTATATTTATTCATTTCCTGCGGATCGACCCAAACTTTTCGTTGGGTTTTACATTGCACACGATTGTCTACACATTAAATTTTACATGTTTAATTGAACGTTATCAAACTTCTCTTCCTTTTGGGAGGAGAGTCCACAATTGGAAAAGACTTTTCCGTGGAAGCAATAGATGTTTCACCTCTTTTGTTTTGTTTAGTTTGGGATATCCATCGAGCGGAAGTCACCAGATCGAGTATAGGGTCAGATATCAATATTCGATCAAAATACACATATTTTAACTATTATTTGTCTCACATTTTAGTAATTTTAATTGTATTTTTGAATATTGATTATGTTATTTTGTGCATAATATTATGTTATGATCTTTGATACCAAACGATATAAAAATAAAAAGATTTAAAGTAAAAAAAAATAATAAAAAGAGACACTATGATGACAATTGAAGATAACATTATTGATGATAAGAAACAAATGTTCGCAACCACAATTAAGCAAGATAACAAATGAATATTGCAATGAAATTGTTGGAATCACAGAACATGAGCAAAAAACTGACCAATAAAATGCGATTAACTCGTCGCACAAAGGTTAGTTGCTAGCTACACACCTTGCGGAGAGAGTACACCACCTTTCTCCTCGTGCGGTGAGGCCTGATTTTTTAACCTCAATTAATTCCCAATTCATTTTTGTGCTCAGTTATTTAGTTTAGAACTTTTCCTATACCTATAAACAGTCTTTTAAAACGTTGTGGAAGACAACTTTTAATCAAAAAAGAGCTTTTAAACTGCGCAAACACGAGAACGCTAAGAGAAATTTTGAAAGAGCTAGGAGGCGTTGTGGAGGCCAGAGATTTGTGGTTTAATCTTTTCTTCTCATATTATATATTTATATGTATTTGGGATGAATTGTTATATATCATCTACTATTGATAATACTAATTTTTTTGGTTGTATTTGTTTTGTTTCTTCTTCTGTTTCTCTTGTAACGTGACCTTGTCAATTTTTCTTAGTGACGATTCCCTTACAACAGCCTCATTCTGAATATTCACACTGAGATCATCCTCATCCAGATCCACATCCTTATTGCTAGTATTACGATTCTCCTGATGTGAACTCCCTTCCTCATGTACCTATATTAATGTTATTTGTTGTGGAATATTGTAATGACCCTGAAGGTCATTTTTGGAAAGTTCTGAAAAATTATCATTTTATCTCTTTTGATAGTTGCCCCGAGTCATGTTGGATAGTTTATAAGACTATTTTTCTATCGGAATCGAAAAATTGTGATTTCTGGGAGTTTTAGAATTTTGGAGACTCTTAAGTTGATATAAGTGACTTTAGTCATTATACAGAGTTATGAACATCCGAATGAAATTATTTTAGTTTCATCATCTCCTAAATCTAGAATTCGGTCTAGGAGTGTTGTAGTTCTTAGTTGCAAAGTCTTTATGTGGACTTGAACTTTAGAGTTGAAAGTTTAAGTGATTTTAGGACAACAGTTGAATTTAGTTAACATTCAGTGTTTGAAAGTTCAGATTCGATTTTAGATGATTGCATTGGATTCAGGAGATGATTTTAGGCCCAGATAAGGTCTTGGTTCATTACAAAGGTTCTCAGAACAATTTGATATTTTTGAGTGGAAGTTAGCTTATTGCGACTTTAATGGATGCCGGGTCAAGAAGACCTTGAATCCATGTTTAGATGGTTTCATTAAGTATGAAATGTCGATTTTAGTTTAGTATCATATCTTGTTTGTGTGGACGAAATTTCAACGAATCCCAAGGGTCATTCCGTGAATGTTTTGTGCCTTGTGTTGCTGTCATCCGATGTCCTCCTTCGCATTCGCAAAAGTTTGTCTACGTTGCAAAGGTTAGGTGGTCTAGCCTCCATGATCTTCGTAGAAGGCTGAGCTATTTGGCCTTTGCGTCTGCAAAGCCTTGCCTGCGTTTATGAAGGGTTAGGTTTCTTGGTCTCCGTGATCACGAAATGGTGGCAGCGTTCGCGGAGAACATTTTACTATATAGTTTAATGAATTCTAAAATTGAGGTATTTTTTTCATTTTACCATTTTTGGACTTGGAGAACTCTGGAGTTGCGATTTGAAAGAGGGTTTTCAATATTTATTGATTGGGTAAGTGACTTTAACCCCAAACTCTTCATTACCCATTTACTTCTTCATAATTTTGACATCGAATCATTATTTTTGAACTCAAGTATAGAGGGCCTTTTTCATGAATACATATTTTAAGTAAATTGGAGTTTCACGAATAACTTTAACTCGTCTTTCAATTCGATTTCACTCATGAGTTTCAAATTCGTTGGGTATTATGATTTTTCATAAAATTTCAGAACTATACTTAGTCCTTGGAAATGACTTTTTGGATCCATATGGACCTGATTTTCAAAATAAACTTTATAGGTGTTGTTGTTCATGATTTATTATAGAGATTTTATATTTGATTAAATTATGTGGAGTCAGAGACTCATCATGAAGGGAATTCTCAAGTGCCAAGTTGATTTTATTCTCTTTCAAGGCAAGGTGACCTCTTTGACCCTTTGTTAAGTGAGTTAAACCTTGTATGACTTGTTGCATATTTGGAAGTAATGGGGAATGATGAAGGTTCTCGTATATCTTATTTTTTGTCAGTTATTTTACGAATTTTTTTAATGATTATGTGAGGATAAAAAGATGAATTTGTTGATATGATAATGTGTGATGTGCCACGAGTGATTTGGATGGTCATATTGACTCACTTTTGATAATGTGCCATGATTGTATGTGATTGGTGATTAGTATGGAATCTATTATCCTCTCATTGTGCATATGAACATACTTATTTGCATTGGTTCTGAGACACTATTATGAATTATGCCATTGAAAAATGGTTCCAACGAGTGTTCTATTGTGATGGAAAATAGTTTCGACGAATGAATTATGCCAATGGAAAATAGTTCTGGCGAATGCATTATGTCGATGAAAAATGATTCCGACGAATGAAATATGTTAATGGAAAATGGTTCTGACGAGTGAATTATGCAAATGGAAATGATTTTGTCGGATGCATAGATTCATATGTACCCATGGTCCCATGTTGCTAGACAGCATGTGTGTATCGATAGGACAAACATACATCACTATGTATGTCATTTGCATTATATTGTATTGTACTTCATCATTATCCTTTGACCTTTTTGAGTGAATTGTTATGTTCGTGGTCAGTGGCGTACGCAAGATTTTTTGTAAGCAATGTTGATATTTAAAATAAATAAACAATAAATATTGATATAAGCAGTGTCATTCAACTAGTTTATTTTAGCCTAATTTGACTAGGAATAGAAGGTTGGTGGTTCAAATTCTTCTGATATTAAACTTTTCTGTAAAAACGCCCCAAAAATAAAAGCCAAATTTGGCCTCGTTGAGGTTCAAACTCGGTCATCCTGCAAAGAATGACGATTTTTTTCGCCCTGCAAACCTACGAGCCAAGAAGCTCACTTGTTCAACCGATGTCATTAATATTATTTGTAGTATTATATATATAATACTAAAAATTTTCAATGAAATAATGTCGGTAGACACCCATTGACATAGGAGGGTGGCTCTGCCCCTGTTCATGATTATTTGAATATGAAAGATCACGATAATGTTATGAATACTCTGATGTGCGAATTATGGTGTATTACATGTATTGGATTGCTCTATTACTTGTGAAATTTTTAGGTTGGAATGGACTGTTTTATATGCAGGTTGTAGTATGTGGAGGTTCGGAAGGTGTGTTAGGGTACTTGTGTTTGGTATTACTTTATTTAGGGTTAGCTAGGAATTCTTGCTAAATATTGTTGTTGCTTGGTACTCACTCCCTTGCTTTCTATACTAGTGTAAGTTACGAGCCTGGATTGTCTTGATCATTCCTCCTACAACTTCCTCTTCCTTTGAGGCTTACCTTTGCTGCTAGCGTCTCGACAACCATCACATACTCTTGATTATGTTTTTATACTATTCTAGTATTGTAGCCATTCAGACTTGTATATCTTTTGAATCTATTGTATTACTTAAAAGCACGTACAAGTGACAACATATTTTGGGGAAGATAGTGTTATATTATGAGTTTCACATGTTTATATTGTGTTTCGTTCTTAATTTCTTTCTTACTTTCGCATTTATCCTTGGTGGGATAAGGCATGTGTCATCACACCTAATTTTTTGATCGTGACAAATATTTACTGTATGATTAAGATGTAGAGTTGTCCAATCATCATCTACCTTATTAACTTCCTCAACTCTTTCACACATGTTGTTGGAAACCTCCTTCACTTGATTCTTTTCCCTTGTCAATTCTCTCTCTTCATTGTTCACCTGTAGTAAAACTTCCACCTTCCTTCACTTGATCCTTTTCCATTGTCAATTCTTTCTCTTCATTGTTCATCTGTAGTAAAATTTCCACCTTCTCAATAATATTGATTGTATCATCTCTAGCTTCAGTTGTATTTCTTACGACACTATTGTCCGTAAATGATGAAACTTTCAATAGGTTAATGTAGAATGTCACTTGTAGAATCATTGTTAAGATCAACTTATTTTCTTAGAAAATATTTTCAAAATTTTTGATCAACCGAACATGAAAAAATTAAAAATATATTCCTTCATCTCAGCACCCAAAGAGTAATCTCTTAGGTGATTGCATTACGGATGACTAGTATAGTACCCCGCGCGTTGCACAGATGTTTAAAATATAAAAAAATTTAAATTTAGAAATAATACTAATAATAAATTATTATTGAGTAACAAAAGTGCATGTATAATAAAACATAACGTTTTAATTTTATATATACAATTAATGCTAACAAAATTTTACTACTTTATGTGCTATGAGTGTATGTTCTTCAAAGACAATAAACGGTATTCTAACAATTTCTCTTTCTTCTAGTATAATTTCTAGTATAATGAAGATGAATATATAGCATATCTGGTGTGTTCAATTGATATTTGTGCTAATTAATTAAATTTACAAATTCATAGATCAATCTAAAATCTAGTATTAAAAATTTTGTATCTACTTTTAGCTAAAATCTAAATATAATTTACAAAGCATATTTCAACCTTTTTAGGACTCATCTCTCGTTCAATCCTACAAAATAAGACTATTTTCATTTAATCTAATACAATTTAATAAAATAAAAATGTACAAAATACTAAATTTGAGTGATTAATTAAATAAAAGATACTATGAACAAAATAATATATACTACATAAAAATAAATATCAAATTAATATTATACCAAATAAAAATAAATTATTTTTTCAATGCAACGAGAAAATTGAAAGATAAAAAAATGAATCATCTTCCACTTCTTTAATTTACTATAAGTCTTCTTTTATTTTAGGAATTTTTAGATTTGTTTAGCCTCTCTAAATATGTTGTTGATTTTATTCTTTAATAAATACATATAACTTAACAATGGCTGATAATTTATGAATTTAGTATTAAAAACTTCCAAGCTAATGTTATATAAATAATTAATATATTATTTTTAATATTAATTAGATAAATTTTATAAGTTATAAGCACCACCAACATATATATATATATATATATATATATATATATATATATATATATATATATACCACAATCAACGGATTGATCAACATACTATAAGGTTCTTTTACAACTATAAGCAATTTCAACATTATTTATGAAAGCTTCACCTATCCGGATCCGCCCTTAGGGTAATCTGACGGATCTTTTCGGATCCGCCCTTATCACAGGGTAATCCAACAGATCTCTTGACAGCCTTTCATAAACATATCTTAATTGCTTAAATCAGATTTTAGTTTTCACTGTTCAAACCATTTTTTAATGGACACAATGCCACTTAATCATAATAATCTAATATGATATAGTCAACACTACCAATTTAGCCTATCATTTAGGCTATATCTAAGAAGAAATAAATACTTAAAAGAAAAAGTACCTGTAAACGAACTCCAAGATCCACCTTAATCAAACCATATTCCAAACTTTTATTCAATACTTAAAATATTACAAGATAGATAGAATATTTAGAGAGAAAAAGAGAAGGGTTTCTAAAACTTGCTTCCTTACTAAAACTTAGCTCCTCTTATATAGAGGAAAACTGAAACATAAGGAATAAAAATATGGTCCACAATCTTTACAATGGCCAATTACAAAGAGATAAGGCCGACAAACAAATGTGGCCTTCACACCTACTACATGTGGCCGATGGCCACTAATCTTTATTAAAGATAAAGTCTTTATTAAAGTCATGATATTATTTTATCTTATACTTTTTCTTTTCCTTTGCATGTGGTCTTGTCGGATGATTCCTCCACTTGCTTCTGGAATTTTTTTTGAAGAGAGCATTAATATCAATTTCTTTTGTACTATCACGTTGGGCTTCTCCCGCCATACACGCCTCATCATTCTAATTGGTATGACTTGCTGATGTCGTGGATATATCATCTTCAATCTCTATGTCAAGATTTCTGATTAAATCTTTCTTGACTTCCTCCATGTACAATGCTATAGTTTCGGACCTGGATATGATCCCTTTCTTCATATGAAGTTTTCGGACAATTTATTTAAAAGGACTAGTAATCTCTTCTTGAGGTGTAGATATGTCCTGGGCATGATACTTATCAATGGTTTTATTGATTTAATTCAAGATTTCTTGGCAATGCATCTTCCTTTCAAGGTCCTTACTTATTAATTTACTCCAAAACTTTGTATAAAAAGTTCTTTGTAAACAAGGGAATCCTTTAGAAGTAGTATTAACTTCTACATTCCATTTCATAATCCATGGAATAGAGAATTCTATAAAAAAGAACATTACCGAAATCCCTTCAAAGAAGATATTATCTTGCTCCATGCCTCTAAGCTTTGGGGATATGTCTAACCATTCCAAGTATAATTTTTTATATTGGTCTGGTAAAATTTTTATGGAGGGACCATATAACATCCACCATTTGCAAAACCACTTAGGAATGGTCTGTGTAAAAATATTTGAGCATATTTTTATAAACCATGAATGCTTCTTATTAGCATTCTCATATAGCAAAGCTTTATTAAAGCTATCAACATAATCCCAATAATTATATTTTACCATAATCTTTTGCTCAGGATGGATATAATCCTTTTCTTTTAACGGGCTCATTCCCCATTCTTCTGGAGAAATAATTCTTTTTATGATGATTTTTGAGAAGTTATAAACATTCTTTATATTAGCAGGGTAGAAATGCTGGAATTCTCTCGACCCTATTGCTGAGAGTATTATCTCATAATGCATCCTGTATTTATATGTAGTAGTAGTATAGCATCCTGAATCTAAATACCTATTCATCAGTTGCCATGGATCATGTTTCCATTTTAAATCATTATTTTCTAAAAGAAGTATAACTTCTCTTTTCTCATTTAAATCAAATATCTCTGTATTTTCTTCATCCACTAGTATTGTGGAATAGGTTGGAGGAGTATCATCCTTCTTTTGCTTATATTTCAGAAAATGAATGAATTCTGCATACATAGGATGATTTATATTTAAACCTTCTGCAATAGTTGATGAACTAGATGCGACAACTAATTGCTTTTTCCCTAGTTGAGCAAGGATATGACCTCCTCGTTCTCCTGTTCTGCATCGTCTTCCCCTTCTTAAAGGGGGTCATGATAGCCTCATTCCTGAAACCATAAAACTTGTATTAATTTAGATATTCTCTAGTGAAAAAATCAGTAATACTATTATCTTCTCCTTTCTTATAATGAATTTCAAAATCAAAAGGTGCTAATAGAGCTTGTCATCTAGCAAACATTTGTTTAGAAACATCATGTTTGCAATCTTTCTTAAACATAAACTTTGCTGCTTGGCAATCAGTTTTTATGACAAACTTATGATTATAAAGACCGTCTTGGAATTTTAGCACACTTTTTACAATAGCTAAGATTTCTTTAGCTACTGTGGCATAAATTTTCTGAGCTGGATTCCATTTCCCTGAACAAAATTGAACAATAATATATAATCAATGGATCGATCAACATACTATAAGGTTCTTTTACAACTATCAGCAATTTAACATTATTTATGAAAGTTTCACCTATCCTGGTCCGCCCTTAGGGTAATCCAACAGATCTTTTTAGGTCCTCCCTTACCACAGGGTAATCCAACGGATCTCTTGACAACCTTTCATAAACATATCTTAATTGCTTAAATTAGACCTTAGTTTTCACTATTCAAACCATTTCTTAATAGACACAATGCCACTTAATCATAATAATCTAATATGATATAGTCAACACTACCAATTTAGCCTATCATTTAGGCTATATCTAAGAAGAAATAAATACTTAAAAGAAAAAGAACCTGTAAACGAACTCCAAGATCCACCTTAATCAAACCAAATTACAAACTTTTATTCAATACTTAAAATATTACAAGATAGATAGAATATTTAAAGAGAGAAAGAGAAGGGGTTCTAAAACCTGCTTTCTTACTAAAACTTAGCTCCTCTTATATAGAGGAAAACTGAAACATAAGGAATAAAAATATGGCCCACAATCTTTATAATGGCCAATTACAAAGAGATAAGGCCGACAAACAAATGTGGCCTTCACACCTACTATATGTGGCCGACATAACTTTCGGTGGCAACTAATCTTTATTAAAGATAAAGTCTTTTTTAAAGTCATGATGTTATTTTATCTTATACTTTTTCTTTTCCTTTGTATGTGGTTTTGTCGGATGATTCCTCCACTTGCTCCTGAATTTTTTGAAGAGAGCATCAATATCAATCTCTTCTGTATTATCACTTTGGGCTTCTCCCGCCATACACGCCTCATCATCCTGATTGGTATGACTTGCTGATGTCATGGATATATCATCTTCAATCTCTATGTCAAGATTTATGATTAAATCTTTCTTGACTTCTTCCAAGTACAATGCTATAGTTTCAGACCTGGACATGATCCCTTTCTTAATATGAAGTTTCCGGACATTTGTTTAAAAGGACTAGTAATCTCTTCTTGAGGTATAGATATGTCCTGGGCGTGATACTTATCAATGATTTTATTGATTAAATTCAAGAGATTTCTTGGCAATGCATCTTCCCTTCAAGGTCCTTACTTATTAATTTACTCCAAAACTTTGTATAAAAAGTACTTTGTAAACAAGGGAATCCTTTAGAAGTAGTATTAACTTCTACATTCCATTTCATAATCCATGGAATAGAGAATTCTATAAAAAAGAACATTACCGACATCCCTTCAAAGAAGATATTATCTTGCTCCATGCTTATAAGCTTTGGGGGATATGTCTAACCATTCCAAGTATAATTTCTTATATTGATTTGGTAAAATTTTTATGGAGGGACCATATAGCATCCACCATTTGCAGAACTAGTTAGGAATGGTCTGTGTAAAAACATTTGGGCATATTTTTATAAACCATGAATGCTTCTTATTAGCATTCTCATATAGCAAAGCTTTATTAAAGCTATTAACATAATCCCAATAATTATATTTTACCGCAATCTTTTGCTCAGGATGGATATATTTCTTTTCTTTTAATGGGCTCATTCCCCATTCTTCTGGAGAAATAATTCTTTTTATGATGATTTTTGAGAAGTTATAAACTTTCTTTGTATTAGCAGGGTAGAAATGCTGGAATTCTCCCGACCTTGTTGCTGAGTGTATGATTTCATAATGCATCATGTATTTATATGCAGTAGTATAACATTCTGAATCTAAATACCTATTCATCAGTTGCCATAGATCATGTTTCCACTTTAAATCATTATTTTATAAAAGAAGTATAACTTCTCTTTTCTCATTTAAGTCAAATACCTCTGTATTTTCTTCATCCACTAGTATTGTGGAATAGGTTGGAGGAGTATCATCCTTCTTTTGCTTATATTTCATAAAATCCATGAATTCTGCATACATAGGATGATTTATATTTAAACCTTTTGCACTAGTTGATGAACTAGATGCTGCAACTAATTGCTTTTTTCCTAGTTGAGCAAGGATATGACCTTCTCGTTCTCCTGTTCCGTGTCCTCTTCCTCTTCTTGAAGGGGGCCATATTGGCCTCATTCCTAAAATCATAAAACTTGTATTAATTTAGATATTCTCTAGTGAGAAAATCAGGAAGACTATCATCTTCTCCTTTCTTATAATGAATTTCAAAATCTAAAGGTGCTAATAGAGCTTGTCATCTAGCAAACATTTGTTTAGAAACATCATTTTTGCAATCTTTATTAAACATAAACTTTGCTGCTTGACAATCTGTTTTTATCACAAACTTTTGATTATAAAGATCGCCTTGGAATTTTAGCACACTTTTTACAATAGTTAAGATTTTTTTTAGCTACTGTGGCATAATTTTTCTGAGCTGGATTCCATTTTCCTGAATAAAATTGAACAATATTATGCCGTTTATTATCTAGACAATATTGTGTAAGAACACTACCAAAACCTAAATCTGAAGCATCTGTTTCGACTGTTTTTTTCTAATTTGAGTTTGCCAAAGTAAGGCATGAAAGGTTTTTAACCTCTGCCTTAATTCTTTTAACAGCTTCAGTATGATCAATTGACCATGCTTTTGGACTATTTTTAAGCCTGTCATATAATATAGCTGAATCAAGAGCTAAGTCCTTTATGAAAGGTGCTATATAGTTGAGACTTCCAAGGAATCTCTGCAACTGAGTCTTGTAAGTAATTTCATCCGAAAATTTAGAAGCAAATTCAATACTTCTATTCATGGGACTAATACTTCCCTTTTCAATATTATGACCCAAAAATCTAACTTTAGTTTGAAATAAAACCATTTTTGGTGCAGATATAACCAAACCATTTTGTATAATAATTTTTTTTAAATAACTCAAGATGTTTAAAATGAGTTTTTATATTTTTTGAAAATACGAGAATATCATCTATATAAACTATTATAAAATTACTATAAGGTATAAAAATATCATTCATAATTTTTTTAAATTCAGATGGATCGTTTTTCAAACCAAAAGGCATAACGTTCCATTCAAATTGATCCATGGGGACATTAAAAGCAGTTTTGAACCTATCTGATTCATTTAGTTGAATCTGCCAGTAACCTATTTTAAATCAAATTTGGAAAATATGATAGCATCATAGACTCTATCTAATAAATATTTTTTATTAGGAATGGTGTACCTAATCCATCTTAGAGCTTTATTTAGTAGTTTATAATTGATAACCAACCTGGGGGCACCTCTTTCTTGTTCAGCATGTTTATCAACATAGAAAGTCGTACAAGACCATGGAGATTTAGAATGCCTTATAAGACCTTTCTGAAGCAAGGATTCAATCTCCTTTTTGCATAATTCTAAATATTCAGAATTCATTTGGCAAGGCCTTGCTTTAGTAGGAATATTATCCTCAATAAAATAATCTTCATATGGAAGACTAACAACATGCTTCTTCCTATTCCAAAAAGCATTTGGATGATCTTCGCAAATATCAAGAGAGAACTGGTTTTGTAAAATAACAATTTTATCTTGTAGTTTAGGATTCTGCAAAATATTATTAATTTCTATACTATTAATTTCACCTTTAAGAAAACTCATCTGATTGTTTTTCAAAATCATTTTTGAGGTCATGAATTCATTTATCGTTCTTGTAAAAGGTTTAGTACTAACTTCTAATATAAACGGTTTATTATTCCAAGTACCTATAATCTTTTCATTATTCCAATGAGTCAGCGGGAAAATATCATTAATAAAGGGTACTCCCAAAATAATTTGGTTAGTAATATCTTTAACCAACACAAAGCTTTGAAGAATACAATTTTTCCCTTTGCAAATATAAGCTTTAGGCAGTTTAAATTCATTATTCATTTTACTACCATTTGCTGATCTCAAACTATGAGTAGTTTTATGAAAGTATCTTGAAGGAATAAGTCCCTCTTGTATGCAATTTAAATCGGCTGAGCTATCAATTAAAGAAATAAATTTTGTTTTATAATTGTAATCTATAAGAAGAGTAATTTTTGTATAAAACTTTTGAGAAGTAAAGGCTTTTAAGTTTTGTAAAAAATCACCTTTGGTATTACCAAAATTTAGATTTTTAAGTAAATCAAGATTATTACTTTCTCCTTCATATGAAGAAGATGCTTCTGAGTTATTACTCAGATTTTTTCGAGTCTCAAAACTATCAAGTCTGACCTCTATTATAACATTCTTTTTTTTAAGATGTCGAATTTCTTCCTTGAGATTATTAAACTCCTGTTTTAAATCATTGATAGTAGTAGGAGAGCTTATAAGCTTTCTTCCATTTTCTAAAAGGTTTCCATCTAGATTTCTAAAATTCTTTAGAAATTTTTTATCTTGCCATTGACCCCTGGACTAAAATCAATAAGTTTGTCAGACATCATAAAATAATTTATGTAGATAACCCATCTGGGAAGTTCATTTCAGATTCAATTCTATCTAAATTTGAGCTAGGTCTAGCAGTATTATCCTTATCAATTTTTATATTATCACATCTATAGCTTTCTCTAATATGAGAGGTAGAAGCTTCAGAAGGTACCTGTACAATATAATCCATAGGAGATATATAGGTAGAATTAGACCTAGTAATTTTTGAAGACATATTATCATAAACAATTTTATTATTATATAAAGGATCAGAGAATTTAATTTTAACAGTTCCATCATTTAAATGTTCAATTTCTGAAATCTCTTCATTAATATTATTTTTAGGAAGAGATGCTCCTTCAATGAACCATTCTTGTGAAAAATCTATTTCTTCCACTTAATAGGTCTTCAAGTGACCACTTTAGATTTCCCAAAATTAGTTTCTATTAAAATAGTTTCATTTTAAAAATCAATAACTTTGCACATGGGATTCAAAGTATGCAGCAGTTTATAATATATTCTATAACAAATACAAACAACTTCAGTGCCAAACATATAATGATTGCCATAAAGTTTAATATTCAACATAAGAGAACTTAATGAATTCTCATCTTGTAAAGAAATCTGCAAATTAGGATAAGCATTAAAATATACTGGTCCATAAGCCAAACTTGTTTGAATAGTCCCTATAAGGGATTTCTTCCAATTCTGATTTCTATCATCTCTTAAAGCTGCTATAAAGCTTTCAGGTAGACCACGTAAAGTAAGGGGCTTAAATGCCACTTGAACTAAGCCAATATGCATAAATTTATAAACATCCCTATAAGGAGCAAGATCAATTTCAACTAAAAGTCTAAAAGTTTGATAATCACTATCAATAGTAATAGTTTCTTCGGTAGTTCTAACCGCCTATTTGAGACCTAATTTCTCAAAAGTTTCCATCTGATATATTATTCTGGGAGATATTTTAGGAATAGTCCATTTATTAAGTAAATCAAGATGCTGAGGTATATAATATTCTTCCTTTCTACTGTTTTTAACAGGAGACTTCTTCTTTATGATATTAAAATAAAGTGTTGAACTAAATCACATATAATTTCTACAATTTCATGGCTCTGATACCACAATCAACAGATTGATCAGCATACTATAATGTTCTTTTACAACTATAAGCAATTTCAACATTATTTATGAAAGCTTCACCTATTCGGATCTGCCCTTAGGAGAATCCAACGGATATATATATATATATATATATATATATATATATATATATATATATATATATATATATATATATATATATATATATATGACAATTCATTTTAAATCAATTCTAATTCAAAATTTTGAAAACAATATTATCTTAGATCTACTTTCGTGTGGAGAGATTTTGTAAGACATAATGAAAAATTAGAAATGATAAGAATAAAGTAGATTAAAGAAAATAGCACTTTCAAAGTCATCATCCATTTTATGAAATTCTTCTCAATATGTTAGGTTGTTAAAGAAATAATAACTACACTACAAATTGAGATCAATATATTTTAATTTCAAAATTATTTTTCTAAATATAAAATTTAAAAAATCATTTGATGTTAAGAGTAATAAAAATAGTTGCAAATCATCTTATCACTGAAAAGAATTTTGTCAAGATTAATAAGGATAGTTACAAATCATCTTATCTTTATATAACAAAAAAAAGAAAGTTAAAATTATTATTTTTATTGATAAGTTTAAAAGATATAAAAATCTACAAATTAATTAATAAATAAAATTTACATGAAGTGGGAGAGAGATGGGAGAGTAGACTACGTGCATTTAGTTAATTTGTAATTTCTTGGTTTTTTTAATTAATAAATTATTATTTTTTAAAAAGTATGCAAATTATTAATAATATATAACTATTAGTTTTTGTTTTTGGCGGTTTTATGTGACAGATTTTTTACATAATTATTTATCAAATTAAAATTATAATTTTCTTGGAGATAATATTTTTTTAAAATACTGAAAATTCGAGAATTATTTTAATGATGACATGTGACACTATTTTGTAAAATACAGAGTCATAATATTTTCAATTTATTCTTTTTAAGAAATGATAATTCAAAAACATTTCTGTTGATGAGATATTTTTTTATTGACAAAATACTGATTTGAAATATTTCTTTTGTCTTTCCTATTGTATAAGTAGAAGATTAATATATATTGTTTTAAGAGATTAGGGTAGCTAGGTAAGTGGGTAATGAATTTTAGGGATGATTTAGGTTAGTTTTTTTTTTTTTTTTTTATTTTTTTATTTTTATTTTTAACTTATTTTTTAAAAAATATTTTACCTACATATTTTTAACTATTCATTTATTACATTTTTCCTTTTCTTCTTTTTTCGTAATTGTTTTGATTATTTATTTATTTTTATCATGATATTTTTTTAATTCATTATCTAATCAAATAGTTAATTTTGTTGTTTATAAGTTTTTTTTATCAATTTGTACGTTGTTATAAAACTATCAAGTGCCTTGATATTAGATTGCCACTTAGAAGGGGATAACCATTTAAACTTTTTTTAAAATCATCATTAATAATTTTAATAATATTTTTATTTAATGTTACGTGCATAACTTTTGAATATTATCAACAGGAATAATTTTCGCACGTTATTGTTACATTATATAATTATTATAATAACTACACCACAAATTGAGATCAAAATATTTTAATTTAAAAAATTATTAACCATATAAAAAAAATTAAGTATACATTTATTTGATGTTAAGATCAATAAGAATAGTTGCAAATTATCTTATCACTATAAAGAATGTTGTTGAGATTAATAAGGATAGTTATAAAAAGGGGGATTTAATAAGGACTACGCGTGTTTGTAATTTCTTAGTATTTTCGTAATTAATAAATTTTTTTTTATAAAATCTGCAAATTGTTAATAATATATAACTATCAATTTATGGTTTTGGCAGTTTCATGTGACAGTTTTGATATAATAATTTATCAAATTAAAATTATATTATTTTGGAGATAATTTTTTAAACAAATATCCAAACTGAAATTTCGATAATTATTTTAATAATATTTTTGTAGAAAACTTTTCTCATCTTTTGCATGTATTTTATTTTCCTTTGTGATACTGTAATTAGCCTTTCATTTTTCTTGTGTCATTTATAACTTAAAATGTCAGACTGAAATTTGAGAATTGAGTTCATATGAAGTGTTAACAATATTTTTTTAATTATTATTTTGTATCTTCTAGCAATGTTTTTAAGAAATAATTAAATTAGCACTTCTTATCTTAATATCCAGTAATCTACATTTTTTATAGATTATTAATTATTAATATTATTTATTGTTATGATGTTGAACTATCCAATCATCATCTACCTTATTAACTTCCTCAACTCTCTCACCCATGTTGTTTGAAATCTCCTTCACTTGATCCTTTTCCATTGTCAATTCTCTCTTCATTGTTCACCTGTAGTAAAATTCCCACCTTCTCAATAATATAGAATGTATCATCTCTTGCTTCAGTTGTATTTCTTATGACACTACTGTCCGTAAATGATGAAACTTCCAATAGGATATTGTAGAATGTCACTTGTAAAATCATTGTTAATAAACTTATTTTCTTAGAAAATGTTTCAAAAAATTTGATCAACCGAACATGAAAAAATTAAAAATATATTCCTCCATCTCTAACACCCAAAGAGGAATCTCTTAGGTGCATGCATTCCCACTATTACGGATGATTAGGAATATAATTGAGCTGATCATTATTTTCAAATTGAAAGCACAGGAACAGTGGCAAAGACTACTGGTGGTGTTACCATCCGTAAGCTTCAAGCCTTCAACTAATGACTGGAATATGCACATAAATATTTCTTTCTATTATAGGTAAAATATGACCTCAATAGAGTGATAATTCTTGCAAGATACTAAATTCAGCATTTTTACTGCTATCAATCAACTGATTAAAAAGGGAAATCCCAACAATACCAACCACACAAATGATTAAGATACATAAATTAACGCAACATGTATAGTTATTACTTGATATAATTTTGAGGAAAATGAGATCACATCCCTTTTTGAGGAAACGGGAATTTGAACTTTCAAGTCAATTTAAAGTGCTCAGGATGAAAAAGATAAATGCTGAGATATGAACTCATTTGAGCAAAAGTCTCTAAGATGCCATTCATGAACAAAAAATCTGGTATTTCTTCATAAATTACCATCAGGAAACAGTTTTCCTGAAGTTGGTATCTGCACTCTAGTGACATACGCTCCTCCAGCAAATAGAAAAATCTGGTATTTCTTCATAAATTACCATCAGGAACAGTTTTCCTGAAGTTGGTATCTGCACTCTAATGACATACGCTCCTCCAGCAAATAGATGATATAACAGTGAAGTTTCATCCCAGAATCGACTCAGTGAAAGGAACCATTTCCACTATTGTTAATTTACTTCCCCTTTTAGTCTCTATAATGGTATCAAAGTAGCATGTTTTGTAGAACAAAGGTTATCACTTATCACTGAAAGGAAAAATGAGTACTATCTCGATGTAAATAAAAACAGTAATTTCCTATATGTGGAGAAAATTTACAAAATTTATACATCAATGTGAGCTCCCTGCCTTTCTTAAAGGCAATTCAATCTCAATAATACACAACTATAAAAGATATGGGAAGCGCAATCTACCCGGAGTCAAATTTGGCAGATATCAAACTCATCCTTATTTGCCTAGGCATCTATATGTATGATGGCTTTACTATAAATATTAAATCTCAAGCAGAACAACCGCTTCTAACATGTCTCACTGACCTTGAGGATAACTACTTTGAAGGCAAAAAAGTGCTTTACAATCATAAGCTCATCAGCCACTTGAGGCATCATTATCGCTATCTCCACTCTCATCACTGCAACATGAAAACAGTTAGAATATGATGGGCCAGTTAAGGCACAGCTGCCCAAATGCAAGAAAATAAAATTGATGCTAAAAGTGCACAATATAAAGCAGCTAAGAAGATAAAAGATAGACTAAATGCCCCCAGGGATTTGGTTCAGTTGGAAGTGCTGCGAATGATGTGTTGGTAAGGTGGTTCAAATGATGCTGTGGACTAAAAGCTTAACAATCAGGTGGAAAAGCGTACAGCAGCAGGACCATTACCACCGGTTTTGAACCGTGCAAAGATCAGCAACACCATTTAACTTTATGAATGGAATTGGACTGATCTTCACAACATCTACTATTTCTCTCTCTCCAGTCTACCAGATGCAATGTAGAATGGTTTTCATATGGTGAACTGTGTGCAGAAAGAGAAATAGTAGATGTCTTGTTGAGGTGCTTTTTCTGGTAGTAAGTAGTAACAACAGAAGTGACGGAGTCAAAGAAGCTGAAGAAAATCTGTGATAGAATGTTGTACTAGTGAATGGTATGACATTAAACCATAAATCAACAAACAAATTTGTCAGAGGCAAACAATATGCAAATAGTAAGCAACAGATCTGGAGTAATTAAACACATTTCACCTGTGTTCAGGGAGCTTTGCTATTCGTCTAGCATCCAATCCTGTAATAAACTTCTGTGCAGCTTGAACATTTTCTGTACCTGCCAACAACAAGAAAGGAACATTTAGGCGCTTGCCGTATCAAAACCAGAGGACTGTAATATTGAAGAGGATTAGCAAGCACTAGAAGCAGCTTTCTAAGCATTACAACAAAATCAGTAAATGCATAAGTAAAAAACACAAAGGTACCAGAAGCAGCTTAATAAGGACAACAAACACATACAGCCAAGTACAGGATTGAAGAGATTTATACTAGAATCAGAATGTTAAGATGCAACAGGACAGAAAATACAAAGGTAATACCTTTTGCCAATTGAAAGGCATGCAGGGCACATCTCTCTGCAGCAAGTCTCACAGGTGTATTTCCATCCTTCAAACAGTCAGCCAGAACAGGGCCAAATTTTGAAACATGGATGGCAATGGCACCAGGATTGGCCTGTATGACAGAAAATGCCAACGTTAATTCAAAAAAAAGATATTGAGCCTACTAACGTGTACATCTGATCTTATGATGTATGTAGGTTATTTTGTATATTTCAGAAGCACGAACTTTCGAAACTGCCTTCAATGCAGATAATGCCCGTCTTCTGACTTCACTTGAATCATCCTGCATGGCCAACACTATGGATCCCAGCGTTTCCACATGTGAAGTAGCATTTGTAGGATCACTCTGAATTTGTTGACATAAAAGCAATCCCAAAGCTCTTGTTGATGTTTCACGAACAGGAAACTAACAAATAAAGAATAAAAATCATCAGATTTACTTCTACTCTTCTGAAAAATTACACCGGCAACACAGTTCCAGTTTCATTGCTTGCATCTGCAATTTACTCTCCAGAATAAAACCTTTTAAAATGTTAAGATAATATAATAAGAAAATGAAAATCTGAATCCTCTGATGGATGTTTGATGTACAGAAAATTGATAAATAGAGACGTATCAGAAAGAGATGCTTCAGATATTGGATGTTTGACGTACAGAAAATTGAAAAAAATAGAGAAGTATCTCAATCAGAAAGAAATGCTTCAGATATAAAAAGGAAGACCTTTAAGAGTTTCTGTTGGACTATAACACTGATTTATTGATTTATTTAATGGAAAGAAAAAAAGCACCAAACCATTGATTTTCAGTTCAAACACATTCCCTTCAGTAAAGGCAATACAAAGTGGAATTATTTTTTCTACCAGGGATTGGATCAAGCAACATTATTAAGTTTCTATGGCAATCGGAATAAAGCAATTTTTTCACAAAACAAATTCAAGTTGTAGAGCAAAATGATAAATGTCAAGCGTACCTTTTCATCATTTAACGTGATTTTGAGGCACTTTACGATCAATGGGAATGACGAAGAAGCACAAATTATATCAGGATTGTGCTTTAGCATTGAACAAATAGTAAGTACTGCTCCATGCCTTGAGCACCAGTTAGATGATGAAGCTGATTTTGACAGCCCATCAAGTAATTCAACAACTTGTCCATCTTCCAGGTACTGTAGAATCATAAAAAGCATGATAAATCACAAGAATCTCAATAACACAGTTTTAGGTCCATGAGACTGCCTGAGAATCAAATCAATCTAATAAAGACTTTGGTTAATGATTTCATTGTCTATCAGTTTGTCGTATATAATTAGCTGTACATCCAGATTCTGTTTCAAGAAAGACTATAAAACATTAAGTGAGCAAGGTTTCCCTCAGCAGCAATCTAAAATCATGTTTTCCCTCATTTTTTTTTTTTTTGATAAGGTATTTTTCCCTCACTTGTTTTTCTTTTCCTATTCTGATAAGAGACATAAATTATACTACTATTGGTCTGTGCAAAAGAAGACAAACAGATCTACTAGAACTTAGCTTAGTTAAGCTGATGTTATGAAAGAAGCCCATTAATTCAGCACAATTCCAATATACAAACACAACTTTATCTGAAACATTTTCTGCTAGTCTACCTATACAGATACATCAGTCTCAGCTTAATAAAGAATCATTTGAAACAAATCCCCCTAGACTTTAATAGTTAAATCTACAAAGTAAAATGCCCCTAAACTTTCATCACAAAGCTCAGATAATCTCAGGCTCAATTCTCTTGAAAAGTGAAGAATGAAAATGGTTTTGATTGCTCTTCCTACAACTTTTTGAGAAGGCAACATATGATTTTGTTACTAAAAGCAACAAGACAGTCCTGGTATTAAAAAGCAACCCTACTCAGATAAAAGGAGCTGATAAAATCCACCATCTCAACAATATTCTTTTATATCATAAAGTTTACACCTATCACATGCACATACATGGTCAATGAGTCTTCAAACAGCCAATCGGAAACTGAAAGCTTAGTTGTTATTTTAGAAAGTTCAGACCAACTGTAAAAAAGAACTATTAATGCAACATATCAGTAAAATATTTGTTTAGTATATTAATAGGTCACTAGTGATGAGCCTCTAATAGATCAAAGGCCTTAAATCTCCACAACGATCCGTGATAAAAAGGATAAGGGGGAAAAGCATTGTATGTCAAGATCCCATGCATATACAACATTCAAAAAAGACTACCATGTAAAAAAAACCTCCATATGCAGATTAGCCAACAATTGGAAATAGTAGTTATAAATATTACTACTTAATAGAAGCTAACAGGATTGCAAGATAACTTGCCTATATATTTTTCAAGATTTAAAAGAAAAGGAAATTTGAGAAAGAGAATTAGATCACCAATGGTGAAATCCTGGAATGAAAGCATTGTGAAGATGAGAAAGAGGATAAAGCAATATGTATTTGAGAGGAAAGCAATATCTCCAACCAAAGTGTCTCCGTGAAAAGATGACATTCTTACTAAAAACCAACAGATATGAAAGAAGGGGTACACCTGTGAGATGCAAACCAAGTACTCCCTCCACCCCTATATGTAATGCACCATTTGACTTGGCACAAAGTTTAAGAAAAATAAGAAAGACTTTCAAAATTTGTAGTCTAAACTACTCGACCATTTGTGTGGATATAAAGTGTTCCATTAAAGGTAAAAGGTAAACTTTTAAGTTAAATTGTTTCTATTTACAGAAAGGTGACATTCTTTTTGGGACGAACTAAAAAGGAAAGTCTGTCGTATAAATTGGGACAGAAGGAGTACTTGAAAATGTGATATGTGCACCAGTTTAGCATCTCAACTATTCTCAACAGACCTAGCTTTTATGATATGTTAGACATAGTAGAACACAGCAAAAGAGCACTAACAAAAGAGCTCAACACCAGAAACACACAACTCAACTAGTAAAATTTGGCCCTTCGTAAGAATTTTCTGACAAGAAATCCTTTTGATCCCAAATCACCCATACCCAAACCTCTAAAATTAGGAAAACATGAAATAAGATCCTCCAATTTACACATGAGCTGCAGTCTTATTAGTGATCACTCAAAATACATTATGAACAAAGACATGAAGTAGACTGAATCAATCAATGACTCTGTCTTTACTAGTTTGGGAATGGCAACACAAACCCCTCTCTATTCTGCACAACTCAATCCTATTTCATTCCAATACTAAATAATTTGTCTTTAGGGTAAACTAGAGGTCTCTAGAGCACACATGTGTCTACTTGCGACTCAAAATTACGTCTAGCATATTATGTACTAATGACATGATTTCTGTTAGTTTTCGAGCATTTAGCATGCATATCTCATTATTCAATCAAATTTGTGTAGATAGAAACACTTCTGGTGAAGGGTATATTGTCATATCTGAGGTCAAATGGAGAAAAGTAGTGATGATTGAAGCAAGAAATATTGGAAAATAGAGTTGGGACCAACAATTCCTATTGCATACAAACAAGACCTAATAAGCCACAAAAGCTATTCAGTTGTGATCTCCACTATTTGGTGTACCCTAAATGGATCCTCTGCCTCCATTATGTTCTATTCTTAGAAGACATCAGCATTTGTTATGAATGATCGGACTGAGTTTGAGGCAATTTTCCTCCACTTGAGTAAGGTCTAACTAATCACCTTTTACACCTTCAATCATCAAAGTGTCGTGCCTATGGAACAAGCATTTTGAAGGTCTGCGTGGGACACATTGGCAAACCACCTCAAGCAGAATTCTGTTAGTAAGCTTTTCTCATTCAAATTGTTTACCCTAATGTTGTGCTACATGCATCTTTGTTGGATATGATCATTTCTTGTCCAATCTTGTATGACCAATGAAATAGAATTCTGAAATAAAGTAAATACTAGAGAAACACTTATGAAAGGGTGATGCACACGAATGAGAAAAGATCCTTCCCAGTTATGGTTCCTCTTTCATTTCATCCGAATTACAGGGTAGAAATGCAATAGTTTATGGATTATTATCCTCTAAAGGAATACAGGAATGAAGAAACTGCAAGAGGCCAATTCTAAATGAAGCATCCAGCAATAGAGCAAATAAAAAAGATGTGACAATTTTCATGATCTACAACCGGCTCTATTTTGAGCAAAAATCCCCATCAAATAAATTACCAAATAACTTTTACCAAGCACCTCAGTAATAAGTAAAAACCTTCTAAATACAGGAAACAAAATCGGATATAAAGGAAAAGAAATATTTCCTGGGTAGAATGATCCTAACCTGTGAAACAATTCCCAGTATACTTGCAGCAGAATTTCTTATCTGGTCATCATCATTGTGTATTAAATCCTTCAGTAGGGTGTAGACACGTGTTCTAGAAGCAATGCTGACACTTCCACCAGCATGCTTAATCACACCTTTCAAAGCAGTTAGAGTAGCCTCACGAATTCCAGTATCTGATGTCTGTTGACCAAAAACTTAATGGAATAAACACTGCTTCTTAGAAAGAGATAAAGTGTGACAGTAGAGAAGAAGAATAAAGTAAAACTATGACCTGCACACCAGATAACAGATCACCAACTAAAGGATCAACCCTGGTACTGAGAGCACTAAGCTTCCCAAGCGCAAGAGCAGCGCTTGATCGTATTGTCCTATAATAGTATTTACATAAGCCCAAGGAATAAAAATAACAAAACACTGAAGCTATCGCTTCAAGAAGCAACAGATGGCATGGGAAGGATGACAAAACAGGGCAGAGCGGCATTATGTTTACAACACATCATTTCCCCATCTACCAGCCAAACAAGGTAAACCCTAGAGAACCAACCTTGTGTTATCCTGTAGGCACTTGACAAATGTTGTTTGAAGCTGGGGAAGAAAGGGCTTTAGGGCTATTCCTCCCCTTCGAATTATGATGCTCAGAGTAGACAGAATTGCACTCTTTACTTGCCAAGGAAATCTGTCACCTATAATACGAATCAAGGGCCTGCAATTGAAAGCATATTGTAAAGAAGTTGAGCATATGCTGAGTTATTTTAGAGAGAATGGGACTATAAAATCTAGAAAAGACAAAATATAATCATCCTAATATCTGCCTATATGAACTTCTTTATGCTGGTACAAAATTTGTGTTATACACCGTGGTGCATACCCTGTGATAGGAATCACAAACTCCTTAAGGGTTTTCTCGCCTGTCACTTCAATTAACTCCCCAAGACCTAAAGCTGCTTGCTCCCTTAGTTCTGCGGATCCACTTATGAGACCCTGTAGGTTAAAAAGAAAATCACACTGAATAGAGAAAGTCCAGGGAGCAATGCAATAAACAAAAGTACCACAAAAGACCATTAGGAGGTTACTACAATTTTTTACCACTATAATTACCAGTATTTTATTTTATTTTTGAAACTGGTAAAGATTCTATTCCTCAACATAAAGGATATGTTGGCAACCTTCAACAAGGAAGCAAGAAAGCAAAATAAAAAGAGATTATTCACAGTGAACCTAAAAAATCTACACCAGTATTAAGCAACAGAGCAGAATTAAACAGAGGCCTTGCATCAATTACGATGTAAGTTTGGTGCCTAGACTTCAGTTTTGATGCCTCGCGCCAGTCTGCTGGGATAATTTTTCAATTTCACCATTCAGACAAAACGTACAAATAAATAACAAGAAACCGCTAGGGAAGATTGGTTTTGGAGAAGGAACTAAGAGAAAAGAGTACTGAAGGAACAAAGCTCGGGTTACTCTCCAATTTAGTCATTCTCTCTTCTTCTTGGTATCATCATGTTCAACACCAGTGGTTTGGACGGCGAAAGGCGACAAGGATGATTCAATAAGTGCTAGTGACCCTTTTGGTGGTCCAAAGATCTTCCATTTCATATTTCAGCTGGACTACCCCTTCACATAATGCTTGTTCACTATATGCAAATTTCCAGAGCCACTTCATCATTAGGCATTCGTTCTAGGTTTTTAAATTCCTTACCCCAGACCCCCTACTTGTTTACTCCCAATCAGTGCATCCGACTTCACCAGGTGGAATTTCTTGGTTTCACTATTCCTGCCCAGAGGAAATTTCTTCTTAGAGCATCAAGTCTGTCAATGACCCCATCAAGGATGGGGAAAAGGGACATCAAATAAGTAGGTATGGAATCCAAGATACCATTGATAGAGTATTAATCTTTTCCCAAAAGAGAGAGGTATAGACTCTTCCAGTTCACCAATCTTTTCTCACATTTCTCTACCACCCCAGTTCAAATATCTATAGACCTGCCCTTGGCTCACAGAGGCATACCTAGATAGATAGTTGGTAGCTCCCCAATTCTTCCACTAAGAGTCCTAGCCAATGAAGTTAAATTAGGGACCTCGTAACTGGATACAAGAAGCTCTTGTTCCAGTTGATGTGTAGCCCTGATGTTGCTTCAAAAAGGAAAAAAAATCACCCTGAGAATCACAAGTTGTTCTCTGTTCGCCTCACAAAAGATTAGCGTGTCATCAGCATACTGTAATGGGTAATCTCCAAAGATCCTACCCTGTTTCATACTCTGAATCCCTTCGACCAGCTATTTTCTAGAGTAGTTTTCATTTTTCAACATATCATTTAGACCCTCCATAGCAATGATGAAAAGGAAAGGAGATGAGGGGTCTCCTTGTCTTAAATCTCTCTGTGAAGAGAAAAATCTTGTAGGGGAACTATTGACAAGGACTGAGAACTTCACTGTGCTTATACAGCACTTCATCCATCTTAACCATCTGGCACCAAAACCTCTTTTAAAGAGTGCCTCCAACAAAAACATCCAATTAAGATGGTCATAAGCTTTTTGTATATCTAACTTGCAGAGGATGCCAGATGCATTGCTTCTGACTCTAGAGTCCACTAATTCATTCGCCATAAGGACATCCATTATCTGCCTTCCTTTGATAAAGGCCAACTGTTGAGTGTCCACCAGTTTGTGCATAAAATTTATGAGCCTCTCAGTTAGAACTTTGAAGATGATTTTAGGCTGATGGGTAGCTCACATCTTTTTAGGAATCAAAGCCACATAGAAAGAGTTGAAACTTTTCTCAAAAACACACCTTTCATTGAAGTTTTTAACTGCAGCAATCACCTTCCCCCTATTACCTCCCCCACAATTCTCTTGCTTTCTTGGTATATCTGAATCTGACGTATTATTTATTCAATTTTGTTCGTTAAAACTTCTAATTGATGGCTACCTATTGTTTGATTGGGTAATCAAAGAAACTTGAAAAACAACTTTGGATTTAAACCTCAGACTCAACCCTGTAATCATTATCTAAATTATCTATTAAGGTACGGATATACTTGCAAACCATAAACATTCATAGTAGAGTTCGTTCATAAAGCATCTTACTTTCTTTTTTTTTTACAATCATAAAGCATCTTACTTACTTCCTTTAACATCCAACAGAATATAGGCTATTGGATAATTAAGATGTATTCATTTGGAATAAGAAATTTATTTTGCAAAAATTTTAAACTCCAAAATAACAACCAATGCTATTAAAAGTAAGTAGGAGTACATTAAAGATCCAAATATTCAATACCCTGTAATCATATTTATCTAATAAGGTACGAATATACTTGCAAACCATAAACATTTCATAGTAGAGTTAGTTCTTGAAGCATCTTACTTACTTTAACGTCCACCAAAATATATGCTATTAGATAGATAAGATGGATTCATTTGGAATAAGAAATTTAGTTTGCAAGAATTGTAAACTCCAAATTAACAACCAATGCTATTAAAAGTAGGAGTACATTAAAGATCCAAATAACAGGTGGTTTGACATGGGAAATGATGACAAGTGAGCAGGGGATAACATTTTCAAAGAAAAAAATCAGGCGATTGAACACTTCTTTTATTGTGATTCAATCCTTAGGTTTGCTCTACTATTTATCTTCTTCTTCTTTTGTTTTGAAACTGGTAACCTTAAATAGTTTTTATTGTGATTTAATCCTTAGGTTTGCTCTACTATTTATTTTCTTCTTCTTTTGTTTTGAAACTGGTAACCTTCCACAGGTATACTACAACCAAAAGTGCAGTTCCCCTTCAAAAGTATTTCAATCTATCAAAAGCTCAAAACTATATATGTTGCCTACAAACAATCTAGAAAAACAAAGATGTCTTCTGTTTGAGCTAATAAACTATTTATTTTCTTTTAGCTTTATTCAATCTTTACCATTTCATTGATTGTTTGGATAAGATTAGATTGCTACAATTTCAGTAATTTAAGAAATTTGCCTATAATTCTTCCTGGCAATAATCACATTTCAATATTTTATTCTAGTTGAGACATGTATATTTGCATTGTAAATCCGACAGCAATGACAAGGTCAGAAATTTGGATGAGTGTCATGCTGCATTGCAAAAGGTAACTGTGAGAAATATTAAAAAGAATATTATTGAATTGTTGTTGTTTACATTATTACATTAAGACTCTATTAAGACTCTATACTATTTACTATTCCTATTCCTATTTGTATTCATATTCCTATTCTAAATAGGATTGTATAAACCTATTCCTATTCTAATAGAATTGTGTAAACCAATTCCTATTCTAATAGGATTGTATAAACCTATTCATATTCTAACACTCCCCCTCAAGCTAGTGCATACAATTCATGTACCTAGCTTGTTACATATGTAATTAATACGAGGACCAATGAGGAGCTTGGTGAGATATCTGCAAGTTGATTAGTCAACTTCACAAAATTGACAATCAATCTCAACGTGCTCGTCTTCTCATTAAATATTGGATTTGATGCATAATGCCAATAAACATAGAGTGATAAAATTAAAGTGTTGGAACTTCCCAAACCAAACTTTCAAAGACTGTTTCAGACCATAGAGTGACTTCCATAATCAACATACAAGGCTACTAAACTCCCCCTGAGCAACAAAATTAGGTGGTTGCTCCATATAGACTTCTTCACAATGCAGCGGTCGTAAGTGCTCAAAATCTAGTATCAAGTATATGGATCATGTTGGAATCAATAGACAAGTCGATATTAGACAAGAAAGTCACCGAAAAACTGGTCGAAACATGCTCATATGCCGGAGTATTAGAATTGATAGTTGAAAGTGATCAAAATCTAAGAAATAAAATAATATGGATAGGGTCGGAATGATGTCACGATCCAACTAGAAAATAAAAATTATATAGGATAGTTCGAATTGATGGAACAACCCCATTGACAAAGAGAAATAATATGGGTTAGGTCGGAATGATGGCACAACCCTACTGAAAAAGAAAAAATTATACGGGTAGGGTTGGAATGATTGCACAACCCTACGCAAATCAGATTTGAGGAGTCATCGTAAAGACGAATGGAACTATGCAAATCAAATCTGAGGAGTCACTGAAAAGACACATGATGCTATGCACCTCAGATATGAGGAAATAGTTCGGAAAAATCCACGGTACTACACAAATTAAATATGAAAAGTAGTCCGGAGAGATGCACGGTGCTACGCAAATCAGATATGCAAAAAAAGATAGTCACAAGAAGGATGGCAAGGTGCTACACAAATTAAATATGAAAAGTAGTCACCAGAAAGATGGCGCGGTGCTACGCAAACCAAATATGAAAAAAATAGTCACCGGAAATATCGCGCGGTGCTACACAAATTAAATATGAAAAAGTAGTCACCGGAATGATGGCACAGTACATAAATTAAATATGAAAAAGTAGTCACCGGAATGATGGCACAGTACATAAATTAAATATGAAAAAGTAGTCACCGGAATGATGACACAGTGCTACACAAATTAATTACGAAAAAGTAGTCACCGGAAGGATGGCACGGTACTACACAAATTAAATATGAAAAGTAGTCACCGAAATGATGGCACGGTGCTACACAAATTAGATATAAGAAGGTAGTCACCGGAATGATGGCACAGTGCTACACAAATTAGATATGAAAAAATAGTCACCAGAAAGATACACGGTGATCCAACTTTTGCTGACATAATCGTTGGCCGGACGGGCGGCATATGTGGATAATAGCCACCCATCGGCAGTGGAAACTCTTTGATTGTTTACCAAGATTGTAGAGGCTCTGATACCATGTGAGAAATATTAAAAAGAATATTATTGAATTGTCGTTGTTTACATTATTACATTGAGACTCTATTTATAATAGACCCTAGAATACAATCCTTTATCAAGTAGGATACTATTTAGTATTCCTATTCCTACTTGTATTCATATTCCTATTCTAAATAGGATTGTATAAACCTATTCCTATTCTAATAGGATTGTGTAAACCAATTCCTATTCTAATAGGATTGTATAAACCTATCATATTCTAACAGTAACAAGGAAACGAGATCATCTCCTAAGCTTTTAAATCCAATTAAACATTTAGGGAGCAAAGCCACAGAAGAGGAAGAAAAATACCACACATGTGGAATACAAAAAAATACTGCTTAGACACAAATAACTAATATGCAAAGAAGACTAAGAACCACATTTGAGTGAAATATATGATGTAAAAAAATATTATCACCCAAGTGCAACTTTAATTTCTAAATAATGTGAAAAATCAATTTTAAAACTTCTAGTTTAAATCCAATTAAACATTTAGGGAGCAAAGCCACAGAAGAGGAAGAAAAATTCCACACGTGTAATACAAAAAAATACTGCTTAGACACAAATAACTAATATGCAAAGAAGACTAAGAACCGCATTTGAGTGAAATATATGATGGAAAAAAATATTATCACCCAAGTGCAACTTTAATTTCTAAATAATGTGAAAAATCAATTTTAAAAATTCTAGTTCAGATGTAGACATCGTGACCAGTTTTCGTATTTTAAAACAAACTTCCTATTGGTAATTGATAAGTATTCATGGGTAACATTTCCTTAATACTATATATATTGGTAATTGATAAGTATTCATGGGTAACATTTCCTTAATACTATATATACTGCTTTTTCTACTATATTAATTATTTAATGTCAGAATCTTGAAGACGGCACTCAGCTCACACCTAAGTGCCCTGTTACATCACTCTTGTGCAGCAATTCCCCTGCCTATACTGCATCTTGTTTCGTTGTTTGAACACCATGAATTTAATAACATTGCCCTCATGCATGATATAGTGGAATAAGCAACATACTCTAGCAATGAACATTAAGCATCATGTTGAAAACTGATAAAGCAGCCTCGAATACATTTTTGTTCCATCTCCATGTTGTCTTTCTTATCTCTCTCCAAAAAAATTAAAAAGAAAACTTTCCATGCTAAGGGAGAGGAAAAGGCTGATTCCATGAAATACTAAAAATGGATTATGTGTCCAAAAGAAAAGTTCATTAAGAATCATGTAACAAGAACTGAAATATTTATAATCAGATCAGACAAAGCACTGGTCCAACTTACAAGGCATCATAGTTCAGTTGTATGGCACACGACAAAGTTGAAATTTATAGACACGACCACATCTCAAAAGTAACCAAACATATGTAACCTTTCCAGCAGAGTGGTCCTATCACACATGCACGGGACAATGATTCCTTTTTTATAGAACAAAAAATATAATCAACTCTGAAATTCAGTATCATACATCGCCTTGTCCCTCCCACCACCGAATACACAAAACATATAAATGTATTGAACTTGAAGACTGATATTCCGATGTACTTCGAGAAGGCTTTTTCATCTCTAATAACATTCAACTTAACCCAAGACCCCGAAATCACCCATCAAAAGAAAATCACGACATCTATCGTGAATTTACGAAGAAAGATGCTGGAATAGCTTATTAAGAATAATAATGATAATAATAATATTAGTAATTTTAATAACAATTATTATAATAATAATCTGGAATACCTGGAGAAAAACAGGAAGCAATGGCTGAAGAGCTTTCGGAAGACAAAATCCAGGTATAAGAACTGGTCCTCCCTACATGTTCATTAAGAACATCAAAATCTCAACATATAGACTCACCAAACAACTGATAACAATGTGATTTGCATGCTTTTAAACATAAATCACAGAAGTCTGAAATACAGAAAGTTGATACCTTTTTCTTTCTACGCTCCTTATCTCTTGAAGTAGATACAGCATCACGAACCAACTTGATATATGTTGGAAGAACCTCTTTAGGTACTGAACTAACAACATTAGACAAAGCTTGCCATGCAACCTGTCAAATAAGTGGTAAGATAACCAAACCAAACAAATTAACATTCTAAGGAAATGAAGTGACCCTGACATTACCACCACAGTATCAGAATCTGGATCACTAAGCAATATAATGAGGCTGGATATCATGTTTGGAGCTTCATCATCAAGATATAAGTCGCTATTTTTGAACAGGTACCCGATAAGATATGCTGAACTTCGTCTAATCGATGCCTGGAATTACAAGCATAAAGCAGCATGAGAGAAAAGAATAGCAATAAATGAGTTACAAAAGCAAGAGTATAAAGGAAGAGCATGCCTGATTATCGCCAACTCCTTTCAGTAGTTCTGACAACAAAGACTCCATGCCTTCTTCATCAATAACTGACACAACAGTTTCTCCTGCCTTCTTTGCTAAACTTTGAATTTCCTGTATAGTAAACCATTGAAAATGACAAAACAAATGTGAAAACTACAGAAATGAATGCACATGTCAGTGAGGAGGCATACCATGTCGGTATAACCCATTGCATTCAGTAAAGCAGGAAGGATAGTACTAAGGTGGGAACCAAGACCAGGTCCTGCAACTTCCGCTAAAGCTCCCAAAGCATGTGCATTGAAGGCACTGTAGGTATGCGCAGATATTATGGTGAGTACTGCAGAACCACAAAACAGAAAATCTATTGGAAGAAGAAATCATATATACGTACGAAAGTGGAAGATGAACGAGCTTTGGGAGGATGTGTGGCAGCACAGCTGTGGTCCTGACACTGAAATAAGTGACAATAAATTTAGGACAAAAAGATAAGATCATACAGAGAAACATGTCTAAACTAGACATACGATAGCGTACCTCAGAATTTGTTTTAAGCCATCCAGAGCAGTATCTGAGGTATCCTCATCCTCCAGTGCATGAAGAAGTGTTGGAACAATCTCATCGATTGCTTGCATTCCAGCATTCTACGTTACAAACCACCAGATGCGAAGATTAGTGTTGAGAAGTTCTCAGTAAAATATCTCAATGATTGGCTAGATCTGAATGGTTTACCTTGTAAAGAGTACTAAATGCCAGGCCTGCTGATTCCCGAACCTCGCCCGTACTGTTGAATAAAGAACCAAAGAATTACTTTGGAATGGAAATGCAAAACACTGCTATTTTCATAGTAATATAAACAAAAGATACCACACCTATCACAAAGTGCTGTCCGAATTGTGGGGATTAGCTCATCCATATAACTCAACAATTGACTCCTGCCAGCACTGGCCATTACTTCACTTAGACCGATGCAGACACCCTGAAATTAGAAGTATTAAAAGTCGGCAGAAAAGAAAAATGAGAAGTGGAAACAAACTACGTCTTATTGGTACATTGTGATTGCAAGTGCGAAGGTAAGCCTATGTCTAATGAAGGCAAAAGGATGAGATTTTTTTTGTAGTTGCAGGCCATTTCTGGTCCCTTTTGTTTGGAACAGTATAAATAAGACTAATTATCCACCTTATCAAGACAGAATGATACACGCTCCAGTAACCATGAAGTCATGACTATATTGTATCACTACAATGTTAGTGAAGAAGCCGAGCAACAAATTTAGGAATTTAAGTGCATAAACTGCCCATACAAAAAATGTGATTTTTTTTAGATGCAGAATTACAGAATAGACAAGAGGGCTCACAGAGAGCTTAAGCAAAAGTTGTTAGCTCTTTTCCGATTAACAAGACTTCCAGAACATTTCTAACAAAGAAGCTCAATCATATAATTTTCTCTGAAAATCATCACTCCCCAAATACGCTTCAGCTGTACAAAGTTATCTCACTAAGATATACCTTAACTCTGTTCGCAATGAAACTGTAACTCCCAATTTGGATAGATGAGCGAAGATTGTCATTAAGTACTCTAAGACTGACAACAAGCAGAGAAATTCCAGAAAACACCTAGAAGCATAAGTAAAGTCCTCACTTGTCTTCTACTTGGATTAGGATCTTTTAGACCCCGTGACAATATTGGGATAATCAAAGGAAGGACTCTTTCTCCAAGCTTCCTAACAAGCTCACCCAATGCTCGTCCAGCAACCTGCAAATTTCAGGCCACAGAATTCTTATCTCCAGAACTACTGAACACATTTTTGTTTACCACAAACAAGGGTAACAGAATACCTGTCTCCTTTCAGAGGATGAAGACGCTAGAGAACTTATCAATGTGCTCATCAGTACAGGCATTATCTCCTTCAACGTTTTCGGGGTATTTGCAACAATGGTCTTCCAAACATGCAAAGCAGCCTGAAAAAAAGAAAATACAAAGTAATTGAAGTTTATTCATTACTATACAGCATCTCCAAACAAGTCGAGCACCATGATTGAAGTATCCAATAGTACCTGGCGTACGGTTATGCTGACATCGGTTCGGACCATATACAATGCGGCAAGGATTTCATTACGCTTGTCCCTCCCGAGTACCTCAATAATAGCTCGTCCTTGAGCCTCAGTACTGGCACCCTCATCATCACTACCACCCTCAAGATGTGCTTTTCCAGATGTTCCAGCAACCTAGAAGAAAATAATACATTAATAAACCTGCTTCATCCTACAGTATGATGCTGAAATGCGACACATACCTTGAACAGAAGGTCACCCAGCAACTCTACAGAACTCTGCCTGATACGCCAGTTATCATTGAAAATACCTTCTTCCACAGCCGGAAGAAGCAGAGGCAAAGATCTGGAACCAAAGAAGATCATCAAGTAACAAAATGGTCAGCATATCAACTATAGTTCAAACTGTAATCATAACAGCATTCTTATTCACTTCAAGATAGCCTCTTCCATTGTGTATATCTACATCAATTAAATATCATAGCACTAAATTCACAGCCATTGACAGGACCCCAAAAGCAAACTAAGGAGACTAACTTAAAACTAGATGTGGAAGATGACAAAGAAGGCATACGTAGTTGCATAGTGCTCCACCAGAACATGGCCAGCGCTGAGTGCTGCTTCACGCACAGATTCATTCTCATCGGCCAAACCTATTGTACAATAAATTGTTAATTGAATCTCTCAATGCAAGTTAACATAAAAGACTGCCCCTCATAATACTTCAATGGTTTCTGCCAACTAGAAAGAACGAATGCTATTTTTGTTCATCTCTGTGTGAGTGTTTGCGCCTGTTTGTTAGAGAGAGAGAGAGAGAGAGAAATTTACCATCTAAGATAGCTGGAAGAACTTGCTGCAAATAGTTCTGGAATTGCACACCTAAAGATCTTGGCAGATACTACAAGTAGCCATATAATCCATGTGAGAAAATATACAAAAGTATGAAGTTACCAATCTTTCTGAACACAAACTTTTAAAAAAAAAAGTTCTTACCCTAAAGAGTGCCAAGTGCCCATCACGTACTGATGCCTTTTGATGAGAACAATTTCGTACTATATCAGGAAGTATGTTCTCAAAGTACTCCATTCCTAATGCAGCCAATACCTGGGAAAGAGGAAAAAATACTTGTAGGTTGAATGTGAAAACGAGAACCCTACGCAGCTCAAAAACCGAGTCTCCATTCTTTGCTACTGGTTCCAGACCCCCACCAGCCCCAAAACTCCTTGATGATGCACAAAAGGTTTCCGTGCTTGTTAATTATTAAGGTTTCTTGGCCCTCACTCCACAACCGCCAAATTTAAAAGAGGCGGAGCCAATAAGATAAAGATGCTCAAAAGCCATTTCAACTTATTATATGCAAACAATGTCAATAACTAATTTTAAAGTTAAATCATCCAGCAGAACCAGATGCAAGAGGACAAGCAAAGTTTGCATACAGCATAAAACCTTAATCTTGGCGCCAATATTGAAAGAACTCCTTTAAAGTCCAATAAAAGATATATTATATTTACCTCTTGACAAAGGAGCAAAGGTAAGAGACAATGATAATGCTAACTTACAATTAATATCCAAAATATATTCAAGTGAAAAAGCTTAAGCATCAACCCCACCCCACCCACACATCCCAGTGATAGATTCTTGTAGACATAAAGTCTTAAAAAAGGGAGGTTTTCAGCTCCTTGTAACAAGAGAGAGAGAGATGTAACCAAGTAACACGGGGTGAGATAATTATACCTCACTAAGTCCCTGTGCTGCCCCAGAACGCGCAACATTGTTTCCATCAGACTTCAAAGTATCCAACAACCAAGGCACCAGGTCTGGGAAATTTTCTTCTCCCATACCCCGTATAAGAGAACCAATAGCTCTTGCAGCAACAGATCGAACTTCAGGAATTGGATCTACAAGAACCTGAAATCATGTGAAAATTATGTTGAGTCAACTTTTGCACTCATCATAAATGTTACTCCAATTATTTTCAGATGTACCTTCTTAACTTCAGGGAGCAGTAGTCCTATGTAGGGTATCATGTCCTTAGGCTCAGTCACTAATGAACACATATTTCCAGCAATTTGTGCAGCTTTCTTCTTAGTCTCAGCGCTCCTTTCACGAAGCCCTCGGTGTACAATTGGTACTAGCAGCGCGAGAGAAGGAGCATCAATTGAATTCACAAAGGTTGTCTGAAAGAATTGGAATAAGGAATTAGCTTGTCAGAAAGTACATGGAAACCAGATTACCTATCAAGTATAGGTACATGGAAACCAGATAACATGTTATCAGTAAACATATTTACCTGGAGGAGAATATCAAGGGAGTATTTTGTATACTCATTAGGATCTGAAAGACCCATTAGAAGAGTAGGGACAAGTGCAGATATCTCAGGGTTCTTTATAACACTCCCAACCTATACTCAACAAAAGACAAAACTAAACAATAAATGGCACGAAGTACAACACGGAAAGTAAGAGAAATTTGATCATGAGATAGTTTAACCTGTTGAAGAGCTGTCTGTCCAGCTGATTGAACCTTGGGATGAGTGTCAGTAAGCACCTGTACAGTATTACAAAGCGGTAAGAAACGGAGACTAGTACCGCACTGTAGTCAAAGACAGAAGTACTAAGTTTGCAGGCAGTAGGACAAACCTCAGTTAACTTGGGCACAATCTTAGGGAGACATTGAGACAATTGTTGTGGAGCACAATAGGCCATGGCACCAAGAAGTTGCACACTACTCTGCTTGGTTCTCCAAGCCTTATCTTCAAGGCCCTGATGCAGAAAAATAATTGTAAACATAGGTCTCATGTAATGAAGGGCAACTAATAATGAGTTGAGTGAATCCGAAACACATGGGAAAATATTTAATAGCGGACACATCAACAACAGCAGAATATCAAAGTTTTTCTGGCCATTTTAGATCCATATAGGTTTTTCAACAAAACTCAGGATCCAACTATCTTTTCAGAGAAATACACAGATGCCAAAAGTTAATAAAAACCTACAATATGCTTCATGAAACGCTGCACTTGTTCTTCAAAAAACAAAGAGCAAGGGTACATTAAGGTTACAGTTTCTCTATTCCTATGCTACCAAACAGTCCTCAAAGGCTAACCAATGTGACCCACTGTGCAACAACTTCTCATCATCGGAAGAGAATTCTCAAAATTATTCCCATCTCTAAGAGTCCCAATAAACTACATGGAAATTTCGGGATAGATGCACACTGGAAAAGAATTTTGAGCATGACTTGTAAGAGTACTCTATAAGTGTGCATAAACTACACTGTGCAAGATTACTCCATCATCCAGTTAACCACATCACTAAACCAATAACGTATGGATAGAGTCAACTGCATTGAGTAAGGTACAGGGGAAAAGCTAAATCTAAGAACCTTTAAAAGTGATGGAAGAATTAATTTCACTCCTTGAGCACTAAGCTGAGACATCATTGCCCGAGCAGCACATTCAGCAGCATCACGCACCGCAACCACTTGATCAGAGAAAGAAACCAAGAGGAATGGTAACATTTGAATTACATACCTGAAGGAAAAAGGGGGAGACAGGTGAAACAAAGCTGATTAATTTCAAAATCCAAGTTCAAATTACAACAAGGATAAGCATTTCATTTGTATGATTTCTGGATAAAAGAAATATAAACTAAGGCATACGGTTCAAACAACTTCCCAAGCTTCTCACAGAAGCATTCAAATGCAAGCAGTGCTCCTTCACGGCTCTTAGCCGAATTCCTGCAAATAAACATCATTCAGATCCTGGAAGGAGAAACTTTCATATATAGAGAGGTGCAGTTATTGAAATATAATGAAATTGGCTACTCCGTGACAAAGTCATATCAATGAAACAATGTTGAATGTCAACTATTGCTAGCTGAAATGCCAAGCAAGAAATGACCTAAAATTTTATACTATAACAGAAACATACACTACACCTCAATCCCACATTAGTTGGGATCGGGTGTATGAGTCCTATTTATCCATTCCTCTCTATTCAGGTCCAATTCCTTTCAATACTAATGTACAATTCGATAACTGCATGAACAGCTCCCAGATCATATTAGAAACATATAACTCTGGTCAGAACACAGCTAATAGATGTAGACATTTCATGAAATAGTCGTCTAAAGTTCAGAGCTCGAGCTTTAGTAGCAACTATAAAGAAAAGAGGTGACAAGCTGAAAGATAACAAAGTCACTTTTCCCCTTTTTCCTTGTTGCGGGCAGGTGAAGACAGGGAAATTTAATTGAAAAAGCAAGCCTAGAAACATTTATCCATTTACATTTTTAAGACATAAGCAAGAGCACATAATCGAGCTACAAAGGCATACAGAATATTTTAATAATTACCATTGATATAAAAGCCTATATTCAACCGACCATAACCTTGAAATTTCACTTCAACGATGTCTAGCACAAAAAGATAAAGGTAAATAGAAGAATGAGTTCTTCTCACTAATTCCATTATATAATGGCTCAACTGTGTTGTTATTCATGACATTTCATCAAATCCTTGGAAAAGAAAAGAAAACCACTGCTTCAAGTCACAGGGTAACTTTTTTGAAAAGGTTTTCTATTTATTTTTTTTATTTTTTTTTAAATCACAGAGTAACTCAACCTCTAATTTGGAGTGATTGAAAGATGCCAGAAGACTAACCTGTCAGAAAAACCTTCATGTAGTGCTGCTACAATGCCATATTTCTTCAGGCAAGATATTCCAAATCCCTTAACCAGCCCTGCAAGTCCAAATGCTGCACCACGACGCTCTCCGTATTTTTCACTCTTCATTAGCTGATCCAAAAGCCTAGAAACCAGAGATGGTGCATCCTCCTAGTGCAAGAGAAGAGATGGGCAAAAAGAGAATCCAGTTTCAGCTTGCAAATTAGGTATAAACTAACAAAAAAACTGTAAGGACAGCAGAAAGAAATAGAGATGACTAAGGAAGAAAAATATCAGAGAACAAATTTGGAAGAAACAAAGTCAAAATTATAGAAACAGAACTAGGACACAAATTAGTAATTTATATTGCCTGGACTTTATCCAGTACAGAACAAGGAGAGAGAATGCTAGAGAAAGTTGAATTACAAAACAAACTTAAAAGCTTAAAAGAAGTATCACTTGGTGAAATGGGATGCTGTCATCAACAACAAAAAAGGAGGAAAGGGCATAAAGCACCTCAAAGTACAGAACCAGAGTCTTATCTTGAAGTGGCTATGGAGGTTCGTCTCTGGGGAACAGGATTTATGGAAAGATATTATAGCTTCCAGATATACAATGGAAGACCTATGGATCACTAAGGAAGCTACAAGCCCTTATGGGGTAGGTTTATGGAAAACAATCAGGATCCAGTGCCCTAAAATATGGAAAAATTCAAGGATTGAAATAGGAAACGGAAGAACTGGAATAATGTGTGGGTTGGTCAATACCCCTTGAAACAGTTGTACCCTGTGATCTACAATCTGAACCAACAGAAGGAGGCAGCAGTAGTAGCAGATGTCAGGGACAACCAAGGATGGAAATGACTGGGAAATAGACAAACCTCACAGATTTCTTCAATTCTTTGGAGCAGGTCAATAGCCTTAACACAAAAGAAGACGGTCTACAATGGTTGAGAGCCAAAAATGGGAAATTCACAACAAAATCAGCTTACAGGCACCTTGACAGGCCAGCTGCAATGCTCTTATCATGGCCTTGGAAGATGATATGGAAAGTTAAGATACCCCACAAGGTGGCTTGTTTCACCTAGTTGGTAGCCAGGCAAGCAGTACTAACTCAGGACAATCTAATGAAAAGGGGAAGCAAATTATGTTCCAGGTGCTTTTTTAGTGAAAGAGAAATAGAGACAACGAACCATCTCTTCATTCACAGTAGAGTGAAACTGAAACTGTGGCATTTGTTTTTTAACTTGAGGGGTATCAGTTGCTCCATACCAAGGCATACATCAGAAGCCCTAACAGGATGGAATAGAGAAGGAAACATGTCGGGCCATAAGGAGAGATGGAAGATTGTCCCTGCTTGCATCAGGTGGACAATATGGAAGGGAAGGACCCAGAGATGTTTTGAAAACAAGAGCATCCCTTTCCAGAGCTTGAAATTGAAGTGCCTTATAACCTTTTATTTTTTATGTAACTATGTACTCTCCAGAAAGGTGGAGGATATTACTCACTTTTAGATAGTTTAGGAGGAGTATAGGTGATAGATATATTTGGTTTTGCTAACTTTAAACCCCTGACGTAATTACTACTGAAACACTACTGATATATTTTGTTTATAAAATGTCAACTTCCTCAACAAAAAAGAACAAACTTAGAAGCTATGTGAGACAAGAATTCCTTCAGAAATATCCCAAGGGACTATCGGGATTAGCATGGTAAATGCATGAGAATGAGTCTGTAGTTAACCAAAAAATTCTCCAGTTACCACCTCAGAACACCGACAGCCTATAGAAAAGGGAACAAAAATTCCACATGGATTATGGTATTGGAGTTTATTCATCATAGAACTGAAAGGCCTCACTTCAAGATTCATGCAAATTAGGATAATAACAGATGGTTCGGAATATAGTCATGTTGGTTCTTTTTACTTGCTTTACTAAAAGTAAGAACCCTTCTACAGGAGGGATGTAAAGCTGCACAACTCACTAGGATAGAACATATATCATTCCATGCAGTTAACCTATTATACGTGGACTCGAGTATGGATATGGACATGGATACGGGTTGGGTATAGGCACATCTCTTCTTTTTTATTGGTCAGACACATCCAAATTTTAGCCAGCTCAAGGCATATTCCGTGAGATCTAGATGAGGTACCAAACCCAAAACATATCCTTCGGACACATGAACGTTATGAAGAGTCAAAGTAGCCTGGCAGTAAACAAAAGCACACTTTTGACTGTTAACGAAGAGTGTAGTAACTGCAGATTGTTCAAGATTTACAATCATGACATGTGGCAATGTTTCTCGTTTGTTACAGCTGCATAGTATAAAGAAACTTTCAAGAAGATGCTGAACTAACCTGCTTTGCTTGCATAAGTGGAGAAAGGCAGGTAGCGACAGCTCGCTGAACAGCTTCAGACGGAGTATTCAGTACATCCAGCAACTTCTCTACAACTGTGTGAACCTTAGGGTCATCCTGTTCAAAAATAGACAAGGTATTAGAACCAAAATCTTTAAAAGTGTTTACTGTGGACCAAGTTTATAAGAGGGGGGATCAATTACCGTGGCCAAATGCTTTGCCAAAGCTCCAGTAAATATTACCACACCTTCACGGACCAGATCATATTTCTCCTCATCTGAAGCCTGCGCAATCAACAAACAGTTGGTATTTGAACATATGATATATATTCAAAGCCTATAACTAGATTTTAGCTGCCACAAAAGGGCAATAGGATCAACATGAAAAACTCGAACACCAATCATTCAGCCCCAAGCAAAAGTATAAAACCTCTTAAGATAAAAGGAAATAGACGATCTTGGAAACAAATATGTCATACCTTTTTGTTCAAGTAGTTTTCGAAAATAGGGAATAGCAAGGAGACATTATCTCTTCCATGTTTGTCAATAATAACTATGCCAGCATTGATCATTCTTCCTCTAACATCTGCATTAGGATCTGCCTGCAATTCCAAAGTCCCCCACTACTCAAACCCAAACAGAATAAAACCTTTTCTTATGAATTTTCATATATTTCCAGAAAGTTCTGTTTTGACGGGTTACAAAACCAAGTGAAGCACCACAATTCATAAAACAGCTAGTACATATCAGAAGATGTGGACTTTAAAGCTTTTGATACAAGGAAGGAATTCCTTAAAAGCGAAGAAAAGAAGTATCTCAGCAAAAATATTTTAACTGTAAGATAGTTAACATGTTCCGTATCACTATAACAAGACAAACTCCTCGAAAAACTTAATTGCCAAAATCAGCATGTACAGAAGTAAAGAAGAACTTCTGTTCACCTGTTAGTTATCATTAGCTATCTTTGAGAGAGAGAGAAAGAAAGAACAAAAAGGAAAAATGCAGATCTTAATGAAACATTAAAACATAGACACGATTAACAACACCTCATTCAGAGAAAGAACTTATTACCAGTGCCCTTGAAATTAGGAAAGTCATAACAACAGGAAGGTCTTTTGCTCTAAGAACATCCGCCACAGAAAGTAGAGCCAATGCTATTCCTTGTCTGCCTATCCATCCAAAATCAATGGTGTCTTCACCAGAACCAACATCACGGATGTACAAAGAAAATAAAGTTGAAAGACATTCCTGAAAGCATTGTTTATCCAAAAGACATTCACAGTCAGTTAAGAATTTTTTATACATTGTCCAGAAAACAGAACATATAAGCTAATTAAACCTGTATCGTATCTGGACTTTCATCTAAAGCAGCAGCCAAGGCCTCAGCACCAGCCACTCGCACATTATAATTAGCATGGGAAAGAGCTTTGAAAATGCCAGAGTAATCTGTTCCTAAGTCATACCCGTAATGATCCCAGATGTCTTCAGCAGCTTCAGCAACACACTGAATAGTAAACACACACAGTTCATACTGTCATGTTAACATTTTGGACATAAAATAGAAATACTGAATCACAACAACACTTAGCACACAAATTTGAAATGGATGTCTGAATTGCTTCTATATAGACAACCTAACTTAAAATAATCAAGACTTACAGTCGATTAAGTAATCAGCAAATATCATAAGACCATACTGTTCAGATACTGAAGTTATTATGCTCCTACGATTTAACTAAAATCAAGCCATTAATTTTTGTCACTTTCAACTAACAGGAAAGCGGAACTGTATAATCTGGGAAGGATCATTTCGTTAGACAGGCGATTGCCCAATTTCTTTTTGAAGAGGTAAATTAACTTATAGATTAGAACAGCACCAAGGATGTGTTATTGGGACTGTACAATGTAGTAAGAGAAAAACAAAAAAAAAAAAAGTGTGCCCTGACTAAATTTGTAGGGATTCTAATGTTTGTAGAACTGTTTCAGCTTCATTAACGTGTTCCATCCTACACCATAAGCAAAAGAAAATATACAAATAGACTGTATCTTCTTGGTGGAACCCATAGAATCATCAAAACGTCATTTATTTATTTCAGTCTAAACTGTAAATCAAATACATCCAATAATTTCCCACTTTCTTCAAAGTAGGTAGCAGGTAAAGGGAGGAACAACCATACCAGATCATCTACACAGACTAACCAACCAGAGGACAAAATAATAACACACTTACGCACCCTCCTACAATTAGTTACCAAGATGCTTCCTGAGTAGAACCAATTCTATGAAGCACAGAACCCAAAATTTTTAGATGCATGTGGGTTTTGCACTTCTGTTACGCCAACACTAGTGAGAAAGAACTACATAGTGTACCCATATCTCCTCATTTTAATTCATTTTGCTAGCTTATGTTAATATGCCACTTATACCCCAACTAAAATGATATGGGAGCTGTTAAAAAAATTGAAAGGTGTCCAGGGATGTTTTATGTCACAAGAAGAAATGACAAATTCAAAATCTGAAACTCTCTATGAAAATAGAAACACCTTTCCAGCAAAAACAGAAGAGAAAAAAAGTAAATCCAGTTGCCTCTTGGTCCAGGCAAGCGCGTTGAGCTCATGATGTTGTGGAATGTTAAGATAGACTAAAAGTTTCATCTCTTTTCTAACGCGAAATTTTGAATTTTTATACTATTGAAATTTAAAAGCATACCGTACCTGATACCAGTTATCGTGCCCACCCTATATATTGGACAAGAGTACAGCAAAAATAAAAATAGACACCAAGTATGTTCACAGGATTCATACACTTGATGAAAGCATTATCCCTTACTGGTCATTGTGCAAATCTGAACAATATATCATTATTACTCCCTCTATTCCATTTTTTTTGTTTGTCTTACTTGCCTTTTTAATCCCTTTCAGAAAGAATGTTTCTTTCCTTTTTTGACAACTCTTTAATCCCTAAGACCACGACATTAAAGGGCATTTTCGTACATTCAACATTTCTTTAGTTTAAGACCACAAGATTCAAAAGTCCTCTTTGCTTTCAACTCCACCAAGTCAAAACCACACAAACAAATTGAAACGGAGGGAGTAATATTTAAAGGGACTGAAAACGCAGAATTAAGCATTTATCACTAGAAAAGTAACTTCTACAAGAGTGTAATACCTTTTCGGGATCATGTAAAGCAAGCCAGATGCGAGTGGCAATTTCACTACTTTGAGGAACAGAATGACTAGCCAGAGCAGGAATGCATTTCACAGCATTTAAGCAAGCCATTCTAACATGGATGTCTTTAGCATAAATACCACATAAAGCCTGCAAAAGTCCATGAAACACAAGTGATTATAAGTGTTATGTGGAAGCTCACAGAAGAAATTCATAACCACATCACATACAGGTGCCACTTCAGCTGGTTGCAGCCCAAGGCATAACTCATTTAATGCTGGTCCAATAGATGCTTGATAAGCAGGAACAACACCCAGGACATGATAAAGAACCTAAAAAATCACCAAGATAATCAGTCAGAAATAGATACAGGAATGATAATCAAGGTATAAACAACAAGAAGCTGTAGTGATCGTAACTGAGAGCATTTGAACTCTAGGTAGAGGTAAAAACGAATCCAAATGCAAGAATATTATCTTGAGAACATCATCATGAAGTTTGGTCTTCTTGGGAGATAACAATATACTCTCCATTATCTACACATGCAACAAAAAGAAAAATATATTTATATCAGAAAATGTCAGTGTCTCAGTGCAAAGGAAAGAATAACTACCAGGAAAGTAAAGTTGACATGATCAGACCACAAACTTACAGGGAAAACAAAAGTAAACGAATCCACAGGGAGCGCCCCAGTTTTGCAAGAAATGGATAAGCCGTTTGTTACACGCTCAAAGAGACCAGGCTTTTCATTTGATACCTCCTCACCAGCAGAAGGAATTTTACCCCATAAGACATTAACATCCTCTGACATAATTAACCTTAAGGCAGTTGCAATTTCAAGAGCCCAGTTACAAAGTGGAGTAGCAGTACACTTTGAAAGCTTCACCAGGGTTCCATACGCCACATCGCCGACTATTGGTGACCGTAGTAGAGGATTGATAAACTTCACCTAAATATTAGATTAAGTAGAAAAGTTTAAAGACAGCAACATACAAGGATATGACCCTTAAAATTCAACCTATAACAAGAACAGTTACATAATGGCATAGATTTCTTTTCCCTTGTTATTATAGGCACATCGAATTAAACCATTTTGATAAGACAGAAAAATCTAAAGTTACCAGTTTCCAAAAAAAGAGGCAGAAAAATCCAGAAGATAGAAACTAGTTTGGGTGAAGTCTCTAACTAAAGTTCACGAAAACACAAGGATATCAGTCTACAAAACTGAATAAAGGGAGAAAGGACCAGTTTCAAAAAAAAAAAAAGGGCAGAAAAATCCAGAAGATAGAAACTAGTTTGGGTGAAGTCTCTAACTAAAGTTCACGAAAACACAAGGATATTTGTCTACAAAAATGAATCAAGGGAGAAAAGGGTAAGTTGAAGTGTGATAAACTTTAACAAAGATGAAATAAATGTTTACTACCTGACTCAACACCCACTAACTTAGTTTTCATAACCTTTCGGCTTTTGCTTCCCCTTGTACTACAAATGAACATCTATTTTCCAGCTTAACTATATAGATTTTTTTTTGGACCCAGCAAATTAAAGCTTAATAGGCAGCACCAAGGAGGTGCTCTAGAGCAAAAGATTGCACCTGACTTCCTTAAATACTAACCTACATAATCTGTAAGGATCTGGGCATTTGGGTATTTAGGTATTCACAGTCCTGTATAACACTGATGAACTCTATGAGCTTCTATGTCCTCTATTTGTTCATTTTTACACAACAAATGACAGCAAGAATAAGCATTCAATCTTGATTTTACTGATGGGTTCTTCCCTATTTTGAAACACCTGAGGTTCCTCTCAATCCAAATTATCCACCAGATGCATGCAGGGATTGTGTTTCACGTACTTCTTTACTTCTTGGTGATAACTTTTCCATTCCAGAGAAACAGTAGCTCTTGGGAATATGGCATTGCCCATTTCAAGTAGAGCATATTCAGAAACATATCCCAGAGTTTAGCTGTCACTTGCAATGCAAGTATATGTCCAGTTACTTCCATCTCTCTTTCATATGGATAGCACAAACTACATAATTGTAGCCTCTCTTTTGCAAGTTGTCTTGAGTCAAACATGATTGATATATGAAGCTTAGCCACGTACATTTTTGCCGATTTTAAATGGAAGAATATTTTTTTTGATAACTATGGTGACTGGGAGAGAGTGCACCTCAACTAATCCCAAGGGTACGTGCACGTGTTAAGTAACTGTGTCCACCAAAGCTTGGACAGGTGAGAAGAAATCACCTGGTGTTTTTAACCTCATGGTTCTCAACCCACTTCACTAAAGAATAATATTTCAATTGTCCAATTAGACTATATGCCCACTAAAATTAAAGAAAGTCTAACAATATCAGATAAGAGTCCCATCATCAGCTGGAAATACCAGAATTGATGTTTTCATACTGTGGCCGTCAAAGTCTAACATGTCTGAAGTCTGAACTTCAAAGTATGTCACAATAGGCTAGCAAAGACTCGCTGCTTTTCTGAGAAATCCATGCTTCTTCGAGCTCTGATAAAATTCAAACTTTAGATGATAATTCAAAGTTAACTCTACTTGCACTCAAAGCACAAATTCCTCAAAAGACCCACTTCTGGTACTCTTTCCTGACTGACCAGCACAAGCGTTTTCTTCTTTTTAACAAGCCAACAGAAGGCTGCATTAAACTGTTACCACAGAATAAGCCATTTCTGCATGATAATAGGAACAAGGGAAAGATGTTCTAAGATGCTGATTCCTCATTATATATTTTACCATAATAGTAAATACCGGCAGAATCTAATAATCCAAATATTTCCTCTGGATAGTTACAGACTCACAGTGATCAAACTGGAGGGAACAGCTGAAATTTTCACTTTAGTGATATTCCTTACATATTTCCTAAGCAACATAGGCCTTTATTTTATGAATGGGGGTTTGGTTGAGTAGAATATATTAGATGATACCTGCTTAATGTACAGACAATATATTATATTGGATAGTGGAGAACATAGAGCACACTAACCAAGGAAGGTAGCTGACTGTGAGTGAAGACAGGATTAGCTATGGCCATTTCTCCCAAAGCTTTCAACATTGACGAAAGGTTCTTTTTTACAACCGTGACCTTTCCACATATATATGCTTCCTCCCTTAGCTGCATCTCACGTGCCTCTTCCTTTGCACTTTTTCCCTTATCTTTATCTAAAGAAATAAAATATAAAGACAGAGAGGATTAATAAAACTATCTACAATGATAAAATTAAGTTCAATAAAAACAGGAACTATCAAAAAGGTACCAGCTTTCTTTGATGATTTTCCACCATCTTTTTTCCCAACTCCAGTAACCTCTTTGCTAGAGGGCTCACGCCTTGCAGTGTGATTAGAACTTACTTGGTCCTGTATGCAAAAGCAAACTCCGCCATAAGAGAATCAAATAAGGAAGATATTCAACTCTGGACTTGGGGAAGGTAGATTGTGCACTCACAGGGCCACCATTGTCATCATAAAGCCTAAAACGGCCTTTTGGTTGTTTTGTGTTCTTAGTTGCAACAGATTCAGCAATGTAAACACCTTGTTCAGTCGAAAGCATTCCTTCAGGAGTTTGAAATATCTAAACGCAAGAGAGACAATGAAGCAAATCAGAAGATAATCGGTAAATACATATTAGGACGGTAAAAAGAAAGAAGGTGAAACAAAGTCAAAATAGGATATAAAGACAATGACATTAAATACACTTATTAGGAAGCCAGGAAACAACAGCTCTATACAACATCTGAGGGAGTAACACATCAAAAATTTAAAAATTTGGAAATTCTGAGACTTGGAATCCCTTTCCTCCTAAGCCTCTGAAATACTCAAGAAACGAAAAAAAGAAAAAAGACAGAGAAGGGTTTCTTTGATAGGATCACAGATATAAAGTTTTCAAAAGGCCAAGGAGTTCAGGCCAGTTAGAGGTCATTCGTTCACCAGCATATTTTCCATGGGTTCCTATCCCTCCGGCTTTTACTCCCCTAGTTAGAAGAAAGTTTAGTGTCTATTGCACATGGCCTGATTCAAAACGATTAAGGACGTGATTTAATGATAGATTTGATGATGGGGATTTTACTGTTTTCCAAATATATCCTTAGCCTTTTATGAAACATAACTAGCATATTTGTTTTCAATTGTATCTATATAAAAGTCTAAATATGGTTAATAAAAAGATGTTTCTTTGCAACTAACTGAATTTGTTAGGCAGAATAAGAAAATTAGGCATGTCACAAGGTCTAAACTAAGAATAAAATATTACAACCTAAAGCAGTTGAGGAAACAAAAGAGTTTGTCATCTCGAGGATTAGTGGAAGCTGGTCCAGAGTGGAACAGGGTATCAACAGTAATTGGGGGGAAATCTTACAAGATCAAAAGTTCAAAGAATCCTCATGAAGTCTCTTACCCCTACCCTAAAGCTCACGTACTATTGACATGTCCCAAGGGCTCAGACTATAGCATGCCTAAATGCCAGATATAAGATATGAAAATAACATACCCAGATGTAGATCCAGTAATTTGCATTAATATACATACACAAGAGACTGTTTGGACATAGAATGTTTATGCTTTTTTCAACTTTTATTTTTCAGGAACTGTTAATGATACATTGTATGCAATTTTTCACTCCAACTTGAAGTTGAGTTTTCCGAGTTTGAATAACTGGTCTAACCTCTTTATCAAGTTCTAAAAAAATCCCTCAGACCTTCAACATTGTTCAAGTGAAATGCATGTCCAAACACAACTTCAATTTCCAAATACCCTTTTTCAACTTTAACTTCAAATACTACTTTTTTCAAAATCATGTTGAAACAACTATTTATTAAATGTTGTATCCAAGAACAAAACATCACAATGATATTGTACAAAAGCTTACATGATCCATAAATTTCTAAAATTATGTGTTGCAACCATCATTGAATCTAGTGACAGGAAAGGTAATGATACTACCTGAATGTCATTTTCAGATAACATATCATGTGCCAAACGGTCTGGAAGATCGTTGAAGTACTGCCAAGGAGAATTAAAGAATTTATAACCACGTTTAGCAATGACAAGTGACAAACAATAACTCCAAAAGAACCATGCCAGTAACCTTCTCGAACTCCATGTAGGTTTCTCCAGGTAACATGGACATCAAAGTTGATAAGGAGTTAATTGCTGCTTCTTGCGCAAAATGATTATCACTCATCAGACCCATCGGTCCCAACAAACCCTGCAGGTTAACATATGGGACAAGTTACTAAACATATGAAAATGAAGGATGGTATCCAGTTGACTATACGCTCTGCTTGGCTCAAGGAAGGGGAGGAGGAACATGAAAGACAGGAGAACTGATTCATTTACTTTATTCAGGCTATTATTGATGATTTATTTTTGCACACATTTGAAAGGAAGTAACAGTGTTATACTTCCACCTTTCCATCTAGTTATGGAAGAATTAAAAGGCAATATGACGGGCTTGGATATCACAACATTTTAAACTTCTCTCGCTCATACTTCCTTACCAAGAAAGGAAAGAACCCATAGCCAACCAATTTTACTTCCACTCTTCTAACTCCAATTGAAGTTATTAGGCAATTAGAATACGGAAGAGGTAATCAGAATTTTGACATGATGCAAAACAATATAGTTTTCCAAAACTTCCCATATCAGCATTCCTCAATCATATGTAGATCTTTCAAAAGTCAGTAATGGTCTTTCACAAAAAATGGAAAGTAACATAAAAGAAGTTGCAGTTCACCTTGCACAAACCAACCACATTAGTTGTGACAAGACCAATGGCATCAATACCATGTTTATGCAAACATTTTTGCACCCTCTGACAAACAACAAAAACAAAAGAGGTTTAGACAAATTAAGTGAAATATGCATAAGATAATTTCTCAACTAGAAGGAAAGACAGAAAATAAAGGCAACAAAAAAGGGAAATAAATATTAAAAAGTATAAGTAAATTCATCCAAGTGTAAGTAAATCCTGACAAGACCAAACACAGTGTGCGTGCAAAAACGATACTCATACAATTGTCTTGTAAAAACCGACTTAATCTATGCATAAGAAGCTCCAACTATGAGGGCCAAACATACATGTTAGTAATAAGAAAAGCTAAAAGTGAACTACTAAGTGCTGCTTCGAAAAGACAAGACACTTTCAAGTACACAATTATCACTATTCCCTTCAACTTTCCTGATAAGTTTCATTTAAACTGTTTAGATGATTAGGACCATATCTTCATAAACTTCGGCAAGATACAATCTAGTACCAAATAAGTAAGGCATATAGAAAGCTATATATCCTAGTGGATTTTCGGAGTGCTACTTGTTATCACAATTAAGAGCAAAGTGTATATGCTCTTGTATTTGTACAAGTGTTAGTAAAGTTGTTGTATAATTGGTAAATAAATCAAATCCTATCCATATTTTAATATTTTATCCTTTAAGCTCATCCGGCCAGACTGAGGAAATGTTGGCAGTAGGATGAGAGGAAGTTGAATTGCATAAGTACATAGAAATAGGGATATGACCAGGTTCTAAATATTGTTTAGTAGTTTCGAGATTTATGTTTCACTGACTTATTTTATGCCATTGCTTCTCCTCCCACTGCTACTATTTCTGCTTGCTTCCCAAACCAAAAGAAAAAGAAGCAAGCACTAAAAGGAAATATTAAATCATTTTAGGATGCATCAGGTAAAGAGCAGATAAATATTTTTTTCTTTTTCTTCTTTGGAGGTGTCAAAGAAAAATCAAATCTAATCAACAGCTATTGAGAAGGATCCAGGACATACAAAACAAGAAAGAGTAGTACATTACCCTCCACACAGAATTTCTTTTAGCTGTTCCAATTAGGCATGGATGGTGCGAGCAAAATACAACTTGCAAATATGCTCGTGGTGCAGCAGCCAAAGTAGCAGACGACATTACAATCAAAGCCTTGACCATAACCTCAACGGATGGAACAAATGGAACTTGAGCATCCACTAAAGTTTCAGTATCGCTGCAACAAACCATTGGTCCGATGTTTTTTGAATCAGAAGAGATATGAAAGTACTTGAACATGAAATAGTTAGGTATATCATTACTAATTGAACTTTAATTCAGTTAATCCTAATAGATAACCTTTAAAGACCCAAAGAATAATTCCTAATCAGTATTTCAACAAGTAAATTGAGTAGAGGACAAAGGTTTATGTGAGCTTTAAGCACAAACCTCAATTACTGCATGCTTATATGCACAATAAAGGAACAAACTATATGATCCAAGAAAAGAATACACATAGCACAGAACACTAATAGGATTAGGCAATCAAATGAAATATATAAAGTAAAACCATATAAATCAAGTGCAGAGATTTTAAGGAAATGCTGATGTTGGTATACTGGTTAAGAGAATGCTATTTCACCCAAGGTATTGGCCAAGTGGTAAGAAAGTAACATGTGATGTTCGGATCAGGTGCACATCATGGATTAGAACTCTGCCACAGACAAAAGCTTGATATTTAAAAGGAAAAAGGTACCAGTGCAGGCACATCATACTCCCAGTTTCGAACAGTGTCCAACTGGCCATCAGAGATTTTTTGGTTATAAAAAAAAGTAATGAAGAGCAAAGAGTTAGAATTTTCTAAAAGTTCAGAGTTAGTGGACCTTGAATCCGAAACTAGCTTTCTTTTTTTTTTTTTTTTTTAATGACAAGGGAAAGCCTTTACCCTTTGGGTGCGCACACAGTAAAACCCCCTCTCCTATGCAATAGCTCGCAAACCACATAGGAGAGATAACCCGCACTATGCAAGCCCGGTGCGACGAGCTCAACCCAGAAAGCAAACCACTGGGCCACCCCGAAGGGTGAAACTAGCTTTCTTATACCAAGAACTTTATGATTTCAGAACCTTATGCACTTATATATCCATCCATACCTTTTTTTCTTTGAGAAATTGGTACTGTTGTATTCTTGTGCGTTAAAGATATGTTGGAGACCTCCAAAAGAGAGATAAAGAGGAACAAAAGTAAGACTAGTTACAGTGCTCCTAGAAATTCTACAAGTTGATCTACTTCTTCTATACATTGTTCATTAAACAAAAAATAAAAAGATATAATACAATTCTGCTTCACTTTCTGAACAGAACTGGACCTATCTTCAAAATACCTTCCATTCCATTCCTTCCACACTGGCCAGAAGGAATAATTCTCCACCCACTTCTTCTAACTCTTGCTCCCCCCCCCCCCCGGCCAAGCACATTTGAGTACTGCAGCATGACTTAGTTATGACACCTAAAATTTGATCCTGTTCCTAGCTAAGATCTATGCATCCTGGACCAAATCAGGTTATAAAATCCATATTACCTAGAGTAATAGAACACCTAATCTCGATAACTTCTGTCTTTTTTCATGGCTGCAGTGCAAACAAGGTCCACTCCGAGACAAAATGGGTTCTTTTTCCTTTTTTTTTTTTTGAGATGGTAGACAGAGTGGGTTCTTCAAACTTAATTTTCTTTTAAATCCATTTGTCTAAAGGTTCAGGGTGGGGAATATTGAAGGCATAAGCATGTGTAGAAAGTTCACCTCATCTTTATTTGAATAACCTTTTCACCAACAACAGAGAGATAACTCGAAAACTCAACCATTAAAGTTTCAGATAACTGTGAGGTAGCAGAAAGTATTCTCCTCGTAGAATTATAAGCTGCTCTTCGGATATCCCAATTTGGATGGCATAGTAAAAAGAGTATGAACTGTG